>OV651822.1:22779513-24018680 GCA_927349885.1 Psylliodes chrysocephalus | reverse complement strand
ATATACCGGCTCTTACTATCCAACATTTAATTTCACCAATGCCGCGTTGTTTCCAAAAAGTTATAGCTAATCATTATTAATAACGTGTTTTGATGTTGTTTTAACTCTTCAACCATATTTGTGATTATTGAGTTGTTAAATGAAATTAAAAAAATTGTCTTAAAAGTTGTTATACTTTTGTTGCGCTAATAAAGGGTATTGTTGAAATAAATTATTACATAACAACTTATTTGACATTTGCAAACAATCCCATTTCACACATGACAGCAGCCTACTATTGACCACTTAAACTACATGAATTTTTATTTTGACGGTTGTAAATATTTAATTTTATCATAAAAGTTGCTTCAGTTCTATCCAATAGTGTATATTATGTACTTAATTGGGTTGGTTTTAAGTAAAAAAATATTCTGAAGAAAATGAATAAATACTGCCTAATTCCTATCAATTAAAAAGATAAAATAAGTTGATTTTGTGTTACTCGTACTGAATTTGTACTAATAAAGTAAAAATAAATGTAGATTTATGTATATTCTTTGATTAACTTGATCGGGGTCTAGTGACTCATCCTGTATAGTTGCAAAGTTGGTGTCCATAAGAAAGTTTTTTTCTTTTGACCTATTCAATATGTTTTCAATCCTGACTCCAGGAGAACGTTATATAAACACTGTATATTGAATAGAGAGAAACGGAATCGGTAGTTATCCTATACAAAATCCCTATACTGCTACGCTTGTGTATGGCGATTCATTGCTCATTGGACAGTTTCATTAGAGTAATGTCATTGATGTTTTACGGCCTTGGTCCAGGGAAGAAAATTAAGAATTTTTTTAAGTCTGAATGCTTGTGCGACTAGTTTCGGCAACTATGGGCCATCATCAGGCCTAAAAATTGTGGGGTCATGCATTATTATTGTTATATAATATTTGTAATTCAAGTAGTTAAAGCAAACAAATCTCATCCATTATAGATGGACTTCCATATGAGGAAAGAACATTCAAAGTAAATTACCAAACGCTTTTATTTTATGAGATATAAAATGAGCGACTAGTTTCGGCCTGATGATGACCCTCAGTGGCCGGCACTAGTAGCCCCTGTATATCAGAATCTACATACCAATTTTGACGACTGTAACATTTTCTATTTTTGATATATCAGTGTCCTAAAAAATACGCCTCATTTCCTTTCCAACCCCTTTACTAGAAAAATGTAGTAAACACGTGTTTTTTTTTATTTTTAGAGGATACTCATAATGCCAATTTTCAGGTCTGTAACATCAGCTTTTGTGATTATCACTACATTTACATGTTAAAAACGAATGTTGGTTTTTAATATTTTAAACAAAAATGCACCTGTTTTTATAATTTATAAAATAATTGTCGATGTGTGAAATGAGTTGGTATATTTCTAGTAAATTGGATAGGACATTATTTTTTTTTAAATTTCTGTGTAACTAATTTTGGTAACTTGTAACCATAGACATTTTAATAGTATAATTATTAATACCTACCTTACTAACATTTTATAAGCATTTCAAATTTTTGGCTTTATTCCTGATCTCTGAAATAAATCTTTCACATGCTCAACTTAAACATTATCGTTTCCCAGTAAAAAGAATAATTTAAATATAAGTTTGAATGAATCAGCGGATAAAATTTTATGAATAGATCACAACTCACAACCAACTAAATATTACAAAAATGCGATGTATAAACTGAAAAATAGACATTTTATGTCCCATTGTGTTACTAAGACTAATAAAATAGATAAGTACCTACGGGAAATTACTTACAATTTAAAATACACTCAAAATTGAATGAAAGAGTTACTTAAATATTATTGTCATAAAATTCCATAAATTAATTTTAACACGCACTAGCCTATGAGAGGCACCATAATATTTCCAACTTTAAACAATAACCTTTAAATACATAATATATCAAAGGCACCCGCACCTAATACATTGATTTTGGGTCTCTATCGATTTTCTATAAATTTTAATATACGGTATTGTAACCTACCGCACCAAGGTACCTTCATAATTTATTAATTTCATTTATTAAAGAAAATATTGCATTCTTATTAAATTCAAAATCTTTCATTTAATGAAACATCTCCCAGATAATTAAATCTTATTTACGACACCTAATAAATAATATCTATAACCCTGCCCGTTCGAGATCCAATTTCTTAAGAGTGTCTGGGAACCCAACCCGAAACCACCATGAAACATAAATTTTTTCACGAAGTAATAATCATTGAAATAGTTTTAACGCACTTATCTTAAGTCAAGTTTGAATAGTAAAATTGTTTTCGATACACAAATTTTTCAAGGCAAGTAATAAATCGACCACACATTTTCTATCCACCCAAATTCGTTCCTACAGAGACGTCACAAAAAGTTATTAAATCGGGTATAAAAGCCCGATCTCGAGGGACTCGACATTCATTAAGAAATCAAATTCAGTTCACTTGATTTCAAACCACAATCATTCCTTATTTTCAAATCTAGTATAATTCAAGATCACTATTCAGTACCTTTCCTAAATCGACGCTCTTCCTAACCGACATCTATCCTATATATCCCCCGTATTTCCTGAACGCTATCACGTCTCACACCACCTAAGTATTTCCTACCTTATATTCATCCCGACAGTCAACATCCTGACATCATCTCTTTTATCCGACGATCTACGTCCCGATGCTCTATATCCCATTCGACGCTCTACGCTCCTACTTCCCTACCTCTCTACGTCACGGCGCTCTTAAACGGCGCTCTGCGTTTCGACGCCATCTCTACGCTCTGCCCCTCTACATTTCGACGCTCAATGTCACGGTGCTCTACATCTCGATGTCCCCTTTAATATTTCCAAATCAGCAATACTCACACGTATCAACAACAATATAAAAACGTCAGAAACAGATGGCGAGTTAATAATTTAAAAAGAATTTGTATATTATTCATTATTATAGAAATGTATTGTTTACTAACGTCACATTTGGGCCGCTAGATGGACACGTCCCAGTATGCATTTGCGTTTTATTGTACCAGCCTAAAACTATTAAAGAATTTGGTCTACCGAAGTGCTGAGACACCGTCGCTAATAGCTACCAAATTACCCATTCATCTGATTGGGGTAAATGACACTTCGGACGACTAGACTGACATCTTACACAAATATGCTTGATGTCACTGCAGGATTGGACTATATTAAATAATTATCTCTCAATCTTCGCACCATAGGTAGATCTGAACGTGATGTCTAGTTATTATATTTACTTGTTTAATGTGTTTGAGCTCAATTGATAGGGCGTGGGTTAGGTTATTGAATAACTCGAATAACTTTGAAAAAGAAGTTGGGCACCACTATATTTAAAGCTTTCTACACTTGACTCTAGATTAGTGATAAAAATATAGAAAATCACTTACCAGTAAGCATGTATCTTTTGGAAAGTTAGGTAATATACGGAATGTAAATCTAGGTTATCTCATGGTATTTCGTCAGGCAACTTCCACAAAGGGATTCGGGATCCTTATTCGTAATTCTGCATAATTCTGCAACGTGAATGATCTTCAAGATATATGGTATTCAAACTCAACCGACTTGGGATGGAACATCTAGTAATGAAACGTGTGAATGATCTTCAGTATTCGAACTTAAACTCGAACTCGAAACTGTCTAGAGATGAAATCCAAAACCGTCTAGATATAGCCATGAGCTTATAAAATCAGATGGATTTTAAGATAAATAAAAATTATCTAATACATCGGATGACCAAGATAAATTAAAATAAATGTGATCTATTTGATCTATTCAAATAAAACGAAAAATGAACACCTTTGACACAAGGCATAAACGACAAATGACATTTGAGCAAGAGGTGACTGTGTCGAAATAACGGTTCCAACCGTTACAAAGGGTAGTTCACTGGTATTGAACCGGCTCTATTCTAGTGGCCTGTTTGTTTGGGCGGGATACATATGAGGTATCTGTGAGAAATACAATTTCTCATTACCCAATAATAAAAAAAAAATTGTACATATTCAGTTTATTTGAGAACAAAAATAAATTAAGTTAAATATATTTTTGATCATTATTTTATTCACAAATGTGTACCAAACTTTGCATCTTAATTAACATTATCCCAACGTGGGTATATAAATTATCAATTAATTAACTAGAGGAAAATCTAGAGGAAAATCTAGAGGAAAAAGGCCAAATACTATGAAATACTTTGAATTTCACAAAAGGGGAGGAGACAGTTAAAAAATACGGGCTTTTAATAATAAAGAAGTGACCGGGGGTGGGCGGTTACAGATGGTTTCAATGAAAGGAATAAGTTTATAATTTCGTTATCCGGCGAATAGGCAGTTTTACTTTACTAGGCCTAACGGAAAGAGAACAGTCCTCGTATTCAGGTTGGAATTTGTGAAACGGCAAATCATAAGTAAACTTTATTGTATTTTTCTTTTTACCCCGTCCCCGTAAGTTTTCCTCTTTTTCCAAAGAAAGATAACAAATAAAAATTATAAACAGTGTTGACTTAACATTTCTAACACATTTTGTCTTAAACCTTAAAGGCATGATATATTATGACAGTACAAAAAACCAATTCATGTGTATACATTAAAACATGATAAGCACAAATTACCTAATATGAATTAAGTCAGTGATTTAATTAGTGAATTAATTCAAATGACATTTTAAAAAGTCATAAATTATTTAAAACTTTTTTCCAATAGCACTTCAAACTGAAATTTCGGGCAACCGGAACCGAATAGCAATAAACATCTGACAACCGTGCACCGTGACCGTGTATCGTCCACAATCAGAATACAGTTTTGCTATGTACCAGATTTGTATGAGAAATGTACCAGATTTGTATGAGAAATTTAACAAATTCCATAAAAATGTACCAGATTCTATAAATTGTACCATATTTTTCAAATTGAGATGGTTCGGTTCATTGAAGAGTAAAAAAAGCTTTTATCGAGAACGTACACAAACAAGGAAGAACCCAACAATATATTTTACCCCTCAAATGGAAACAGGCTAAACAAAGAAAACGTACTAGATTTTGCTTCGAGTGTACTATAGTACATATTCTTAAATAATAAACTAGATCTAGTACAATTGTACTATACTGACCCAAATAAATGGGGGATGGATGCTGCTAGACGTACGATAATTATCGTATTTGTACGATAATTTTAGATTTTGTACGATAATACGATCATTTCGTCAGGTGAAAGGTGACCGTTTTACTAATACAGGTACAGGTCCAATTTTTCAACTTCATAACGTATTTAAGTCAAATAAAAACACAAGGAAACGCTAATTAATAAATATCCAATGTAATGTTTGTTGCCTATCTAATCTGGTACATAATGCTTTCTGTCTTGGTCAAAATTGAAAGCACCCGAAAGTATGCAATCATTGTATCATTAGTTCAGTAAAATACCTCTAGAGGAGATATTAATTCGGGATTCACTTAAAAATTATTTTCGTGTCGGTAATTTACATATATTGACATATTTCACATAATTTCGTGTTTGTTTTGCGGCCACTGTCAATGCAATGTTAATTTTGCACCAACCAAAGAAATGCGCAGGACATCCCAGAAAAACGGTACAATATGTACCCAAACCAATTCCAACTTTCCGACGCCACTGATGAAGATACACCTGATTTTATTTTTTAACAAATTGTAGAAGCAGGAATATAACAGATTTTTTTCTTTGTATGTATTTTTTAATAAAAACTTATTTTATATACTTCATTTTCTTTATTTTTTATATGTACACTGGGATAGCCAGAATACCGACATTACTGTTTAGCAATGTTGGCCAATGAGCGGAAAAGTTTCCGTTTTCCGGAGAATTTGCGGATATTTTTTTTAATTCCCTAGATAGGATATTTCAGCCCTTCAAGCGTTTTTAACTAGCACTGGACTTAAATTGCCAAACACGGCCTGGTGTTGACAGTTGACTGGTCATGGATATTTTTTCTTTTTTAAGAAAAAACGCTAGTCCTGAGCGGAGAATTTCTATTTTTTTCTGTCAACGGATAATTAAGGGGAAGCTTGTGGCAACACTGCTATTTAGTTGTAGACTAGTTAACGTGTTATCGTGAATTTTATCATTTTCGGACCGATAGTGCTTTAAACTTTTATTTATTAAAATAGGGCAGTTAAATTTTGACAAATTTATGTTATTAACGTGTGAAAAATCAGTGGACAGAAAATGGATCCTATTTGGAAATAAACAATATCCGACCAACAAAAAGCAGTATGCAAAGCATACGACAAAATATTGCAAGTTATGATTAGCCAACCGCATGAAAACCACAAAAGGTTGTGAGAATATTCCTGAAGAAACAAATATAAAAGCAACCGACTAAGAGTTGAAAAAGCAGGAAACATAAATGTTTCTAATATATATATTCTTGATAAATAATAAATTGCCTATGTAGTTAATATTTAATCATTCAATTTTTAAGTTTGTTTTACAAAGATTGCATGTTTTGTTGTGATGTTTTAAGACACAACGTAAATAAACAAATAGACTATTTATAGGTGATAAATGAAAGGCCGCGAAAATTCATTTGAATCGCGAATAGGTAGCCCACTAGACTCATATCGCGAAAACCCGGTGAACATCCGTGAACGCAAGTGTAAATTAGGTATTTTCGCTTCTATTCACGTGTATCACGCTTGTTTACTATTTATTTTTATTTATTTATTGTAAAGCTGAGAACGGATATTCAACAGGTACTTGCAGCTACCCACTAACGATTAGTACATATTAAATAACAATATGTAATATAAATTATATAATAATAAATAATAACTAAAATTATAACATACCTCGCCTATCTAAGAACCTAAGAATTAGGGGGTCATGATTGACAACCTGTGTTATTTTTAACAGGTCTGTTAATTTATAAACACACAGAAATTACAACCTGTTCACAAATAACGTATCTGTTAAAAATAACATTATTTGTCCATCAGAATTTATATTCAAATTAACATTAAGTGGTCATTAAATACATATATTTTTCTTCAAGGAGTAATACCAAACTAAAGGAGCACCACAAATTGAGCTTCTCCGATTTGAGTCGAGGTTCGTAGTAAAAAATAATAAGTGTTTTAAATATGAGTACTTATATACTGGAGAAACGAATTGGTTTACTTAAATCTGGAACATTACCAATCTGACCTACTTATAGTATACACAATACACAGACTAGTATACACAATATACAGACTTCTACAATTACCTGAAAATCGCCTGAAAACGACTGTGAAAAGTATGAAAAAAGTTTTCAACGGACAGCCCTGTATAATTAATGTAGCGAACGGTTAAAACAAAGTTTGTTTCGTTAACATTACAATTTAATATATTTATTACGTGATTAATGTGATGTCATTTTCTAAAATCTATTGCTTTTATGCTCGAACATTGCCTACAAAAAATCCATATTTATTATTATCAACAACTTTGATAACAAAAAATCCCTGATAGGAAATACCGTAAAAACATTTCCTTCTTTTATAAGTTTATTGATATAATATGGATAAACTACTGAGCAAGAAATAAAAGACATGCTTTAATTGTAAATAATTAAAAAAAATTCGTTTAGGAATGTGGATAAATATTTTTTTATTAAAAAACTAACAGACAATGGGGTCTATTCTGTAACAATTCCTTTATATTTAACGGCCTTTAAAAATATTTTCTTCTTTACTTCTGTCACTATTTAAACGGATCTTTAAAATACATTAAAGAACTATCTTAAAGAAATCTGTTTAAGTAATGACAGAAGTAAATTAACGAATACGAAAATATTTTAAAGGCCGCCAATATTTTTAAAGGCCGTTAAATATAAAGGAATTATTACAGAATAGACCCCATTTGGGGTCTATTCTGTAACAATTCCTTTATATTTAACGGACTTTAAAAATATTTTCTTCTTTACTTCTGTCATTATTTAAACAGATCTTTAAAATACATTAAAGGACTATCTTAAAGAAATCTGTTTAAATAATGACAGAAGTAAATTAACGAATACAAACATATTTTTAAAGGTCGCCAATATTTTTAAAGGCCGTTAAATATAAAGGAATTGTTACAGAATAGACCCCATAATAAGTAAAAAAAAACTTCCTTTAATTTTATGGAGTGTATTTAGTAATGTAAGTAAAATAAAAGAAATAAGTATATATGGCGATAAAATATGGACTGATAAAAAAGTTTTTAAAATAGGCTTCCGGAAAAATCACGCATGTCAGAACTTAGGTTTGGTTAGGACTTTGGTCAGGACCGTGAGTCATGTAGCCTTTGATCATTGGTTAGAGTACTTCTCTTGTATTTTCCATAGACTAGGAAGTACCGCTTCGGTGTAGTTAATTGCCTTTTGTTTCCCTTTCCAAGTGTAAAGAATCTCAGTCTTGATAAACCTTCGCTGTGGCATAATACTTGAATTTCAGTTTCATCCTCTTCCTAACAGAATCAGAACAAGGTCTCTGCCGCAAGGCCGATGTTACGCATACTAGTACTCTAGTATTTCTCCTATACTTAATAGTAGATCCACAGTTAGTTTTGGTGATGGTTCTTTTATGAACTCTCTGGTCTGTATATATCGTGGTGAATTGTTCCACCATTCCTAATATCCATATTCTGATGGCCGTCTTTGTAATACTACAGAAGGGTTCAGGGGCAAAAAGAGCCTTTGAGACTACATCTCGGGCTAGTAAATCTCTTCATGGTCCTTATGTAGGATTGCCAGATTTACGAAAGGGAAAAGTGGGACAACGGTGAGTGACGAAAGTATTTTTATAAAATCAGGTCCTTTTTTTGTGAAATTTCTAAAAATAAAAAGGTCCTCAGCTTATATTTTTATTAAACCAGGTCCTTCTGGCGAGCTTCTAAAAAAGGTCTTACCTATTCAAAAAATTCTTTATTTATAACTTTAGACATTTAAAAAGCGTGACATTTGAGTAAAAAGCGTGGAATTTGAGTAAAAAGCGTGGCATTTGAGTAAAAGCGTGACATTTGAGTAAAAAGTGTGGCATTTTGGTCAAAAGAGACATTTTCGTACTTTGGCGTGACGCGTTCCAGCAAGTGAAAAAAACGAGACAATTACGCCTAAAGGGGGACGTCTGGGCACCCTATCCTTATATCCTCTCTGTGGCCTGGTATAAACTTTTAAATAAATAAAATCTTTTTAAATTAAACAATCGTTATAATATTATATTTCCAACATGGAATCTTAAAACTTAAAGAAATATGAAAATTTACATTTTTAATTATTTAGTACATTTACTATAAAGGAAGTGACAGATTTATCGTGATTTTAATAACAGCTTGGAAATTTCCCAGAATTATAGTAACTAATTTAAGAACTCCTGATTTAAATAAAGAATCGTGAATCCCTCATAAACTAAGCTATTTTAAAAACAATTTCTTTTTAGTAAAAATTAATTATATAATTTATAGAATCCAATAATTTTTGGTTTACTTAGAATTCTAAGAAGATGCTTGGTAAATATTGCAGATAGGGGATATCTCGGAGTATATTTTTTCAAATTCCCTGTAATAACTTCGGACTTTTGTCTGAATTAAAGTGACCATATTTTAAAAAGTAGGAAGCGGGAAAAATCGAAAACATTGAGATTTGGAGATATTTCGTTGACGAATTCTATTTTTTGCAGTAGTGACGGTTCATTGAAGAGCAAAAAACGTCACCATAAAGGCTTACAAGCGGGACAAAATCGTTTTTAATCGGACGAAAGCGTGATAAAATGGGGACACATGTTAAATCACTAGTGGTTTAAAATCGGGAATGTCCCGCCTAAATCGGGACGGATGGTCACATTAGTCTGAATGGAGATAAAATCTTTAAGTAAGGGTAAACCTAAATAATACATATTTAATGTTGTTACTACTTTTAAGACTATATTTTATATATAAATAAAAATTTCCTTGGTTTATTCGGTCTTTTTTTTATTTTCAATTGTTTAGCACAGCACTACATATGTTTCGGAAAACTTTTCCATCTTCAAGTGCAGTCATAAATTAATAAAACATGGGGACGATTACAAACAAATTAAAAAATTGTTAAAATATTTTTAAAATAACAGAAACCCCATCTTTCTGTTTCATTGTGTGAAGGTGTATTAGAAATTATGATTTGGTTTAACACGATAAAGTAGGGAAACAAAAAGATGAGTTTTTACAAAGTTAAAAATGACCAGTGGCGTTACAGTTAACGATAAGAAAGCTTACAATTATTTAATAATATTAAAATAAACGTTTGACAAATCTTTTATGTTCGTTTTATTATTTACAGAGTTGTTATTTTTTTTTAATATGTATCATCTCAAGGATTGTTCTTTTGTTGAGATTTTGTTCATTTTCGAGAATTCTTACATTTTCAAAATCGAAAGAGTGCAAATTTTCTAACGCATGTTTAGTTAAGGCAGTGGAATTTTCATTATTAGTTGAGGTATTATTTTTATGGTTTTTTATTCTTTTATGTAGATATTGTTTTGTTTGTCCAATGTAAGTGGAATTATAGTCTTTGCAGTCAATTTTATAGACAACGTTTGGTTGATTTATTTTACTAATTTTGGGCTTAAAATTCGAAATTAACGTTTTAGTTGTATTGTTCGGTTTATGGGCAATTTTTACACTATATTTAGAAAACATTTTAGACACTTATTCAGAGAAACATAATGGCAATGAAATATAGTATTTTATATCTTTTGTTTCATTTTGCTACTTACTAACAAATTCGTGTATTATCCACGCGTGCATACTGGTCCATACATTTACATTTTGAATATCATTATTTATATGCATGAGTACCTACCTGGTACCCACCTATAAAAACTAAGGCTGTAAATGGTTGTCAGAACGGCTTCTTGCAAGATTTTTCCTGCCGAGACTTGTTTAATCACTTTAATCCCCGATATCCGATGCACGGTGCATGAATGCAGAGTGCCTATTTGATATTCCGATGTTGATATTCCGTAAAAATACCGACAAAGTTTTAGGGGTGGTAGAGGTCATCAAAATAAACATTCTAGCGTTAAATCTTAATAATAATCGATTTTTAATCAAAATGTTAAAAACTTTAAGCCGAATTCAATGTAATTTTCACAGTTTGCTAATGTCTGAATTAGATAATCTTTTGGACTTATAAGCGTGTATTCAAAATTTCTAATTAAAAATGAAGCGTTTTCATGTTTATTAAGCCGAAATATTAATTTTGATGTCCCTTACCACTAGGGTTGCCAGATTTCCGAAAGTGAAAAGCGTGGCAACCGTGACAACAGAGCATTAGGTTTAAATACCAAGCATTTTTATATTATCAGGTCCTTTCTTTTGTGAAATTTCTAAAAAAAAAAGTCCTCACCTTATATTTAGTAAAAAAGAGGGTCATTTACCCGCAGATTTGTCTAATTTTGTAGCGTAGCATTTGTATAAAAGCGTGGCATTTGTCTAAAAGCGTGGATTTGCATCAAAAGAGTGGTATTTGCATAAAAAGAGTGGCATTTTGTCAAAAGCGTGGCTTTTTCGTACTGTGGCGTTGCGCGTACAAGTAAGTCTTAAAGCGTGGCAAATACGCCAAAATCGTAACATCTGGCAACCCTATATTCCGGGAATGAAAGAACATTTGGACATAATTAAAGGAGTCTTTAGACTTATACTGGTTCCTTGCCTCGACATCCGTTTGCCTATTTTTAAATGCAGGATCTTCAATTGTCCTTGGCATTTCAATGTTGTATTTTTCAGACACGTCACTGTAATCCTCTTAATACTCGTAGAGTAAGTACTAAATTTAATATTTATGTAACGATCGAATAAATCGCATTTTATGGACGAGAGAGCTTAGCGGGCGAGGTTATAACAAGGGCAGCGCGTAAAGTTCAATTATGTACAAGTTGCATAAAAATCTTTATGGTCAATGTAACAGTAAAAAATTAATATTCCATAGGAAACTTTACAATTTACACAGTTATTTAGCATCAGATCACTGGAGGCCGAAGAGATAATTATTAAAGAATAAAATTCTAGGTATCGTGACGTAACCTACTAATAAATCTAGAGAATTAAATTTGTTTGTTAAATGTCTACTGAAATCCGAGACTGAAACTAGCTACAAGTAATGAGAAGAAAACCAAATAAATACCTATTCACCTTCCGAGTATAATATTTGGCAACTTTGTAATATGTAGTTATTTATTCTATTAGCGGTTAATAATAATAATAGTTTTTTAATATCTACCAATTTTCTTCTAAATGCCTAATAAAAGGATGAATGAATTAAGGTTGATCCACACTATACCTTCGAGGCTGAAGCTCTCAGAAAAAGCGCGCGGCGGGCGGTGCCTTAAAGTTTCGATATTGTTATTCCGCAAAATCTTTGGTTTGGGCGGACTTTAGTATCATGAAAGTTAAGAAATAAAAAAAATTGTGTATTTATTGAAAAATGGATTAATTCATTTTGAATTAGGTAGTTAAAACAAGATAATCTTGCAAAAATATAAAACAAACACATTTACAATGCGAATCTAAATATACTTTTTATGCCAAATATTCATTAGATATTTGTTAATTGATTAAACAAAAAATTTTGGCTCAGCAATGATTTATAATATATTTTTTTGTTGGCTTTTTAAAGTCAGTTTTTTGTCGTTAAACGACTATGAGAACAAAGAGACTAAAAACACATTTAATACGAGATTACAAAAAATACAATTTTTATATCAACAATTCAGTCCACTATTACCGATCAAATAAATTAAAAATCATTAAATAGCAAGACCCGAGGCAAGACCTCTAAATAAAGGTCTTTAAAATCAAGCGTTTCCGCGAAATATTACTCTATCACCAACAAATACTAAAATTTAACACGAGATTCCAAATGCAATTTTTATACCAATGATTCAAAACACAAGTATCAATAAAAAATGTAAATCATCAAATATTAAGACCTCTAAATACGTTCTATAAGACTTTAAAAATGCGCGGTTTGCCTGATAAACATTACACTTTACTGAATACATTCACAATTTCCGTTCCTTCTACATACCTTTTCCTACATTTATTTACATCTAATAATAATAATAATAATAATTATGTAAACTGAATGGAACCAGTTTTTTTTTTTTTAGTTTAATAGTGACTTTTTATAAGTTTTGTTTACATTTTCTAGGACATTTTATTTTACTAATACCCTGCTATAGGAGTTATCCTCCTTTTCAGGTTTTCAGGGTGGAACCAGTATGGAATGGAAATGGAATATGTAGTGAGAATTAACCATTAATATCTTCTTAGAAAAATAAAGAAATAAAGACCTTATTGATTAATAAGTTATAACAATATGGTCATTATTCTTTTTTGACCATTATAGTAATCTTGGTTATTAGTTTTGTTCATAACAATAACTGTGTAATAAATTGCTTATTTTAGAGCAGATGCTTGTAAATCATAGGTGCTTATGTTTTATATAGAACAACAAATACCTATTTGGTTTCTGGTTGGAAATATGTGACAATTATTTCTTAATTTATTTACTAACACTCTAGATATGCGTTTATTTGTCATTAAATTATTATTTCTCCTAATTTTTTTTATAATTTATTAGTTGCCATTAATGCACAATAGGTACTACAATGCCACTGAGGCTGTCTCATGTAGAAAAATAGTTAAATAAATTTCTCTCGAGCTAAAAGAGATTACCTACTAGTACCTCCGAGTACCTCTGATAATTTCTAGTTCTGCTAGGAAGAGGAGGAAACTGTATTATTACGAAGGTCTGTAGATATATGTAACTATATTCAGTAGTCTCGTATTCTTTAAAAAAAAAATGTAATTGAAAAAATAATGGATGTCATTTTTAAATGTTAACCAACTTGTTATCCGACTAACAAGTAGAAAAAGAAGTTTGCTGAGATAGCAAGCCTGTAGAACACGTATATTAATAAGTGACAGCTCATATTGTAGAAAATTTATGATAAAAATACGATATTTTGTAAATCTTCTATCATAGCAATATCTTTTGAAATTAGCCCCATAGTCATATTGCTATTACAAACGGAATCGACCAAAATATCAAAAAATGTTATCATCAAAGTAAAGATTTAAAAAAAGTAGTGGCAACCGCGCTTCTTATACTTTAAAATGTCCCTTTATGAACTGTTAACACAGTGCCGTACATCAATATTTATGATAAAAGGTTATCAAACATATTATTTCTACAAATCCTGTTAAAATTGCATAAAAAGTACCTATTATCTATAATTTGATGTTCACAAAAGGGTCAATTTGACAGAATTTGTCTCTGTTGACAAACATGTGAAATAAATAATTCGAGGTGCTCTGCTGGCTTGATTCACCAGAGTACCCAGTAGGCATATTTTAAAAAAATAATAAATTTTTGGTAGGCTTAAATAAATACCTACCAAATAATGAAAAACTGAAATACCTACCTATACATTTCGTTTATGGCAAACTTTAAAGAAACCGTTAGGTACCTACTTAAATTTTTATTTTTGTATCACAATTACCATTCCCTTTTCTTTATTTCTCACAATAATCCTGTATCTTGTCAGAATTGTTTTTGTTTTTAAAGAAACTCTGTACCCTGTACCGATAATCTGAAATATTAAGTAATACCTGCCTAATAATAATTATAATTAGCGGATGAACAAACAAATTTATTCACAACAATTTATTATAGACACCGCACAGTGGTACAAGTGCAAAATTTTTTGGTTTTGTAACCTTTAAAAAGATGGGCATTATCAAGTCATCATTTATTCAAGGTTATGCACAAATCAATAAAGGTACAATGTTGGGACAATAGTCAGTGCCAAAATAGTTTAAATTTATTAGAACATATTATTCATCATACATATATGATTTTACTGTAATAGATTATTAAACATTGAACTTATAAAAATAAGTTTGATATTATTATTTCGGTTTCTTTAAAAATGTAACTTGCTAATTTTGTAAAAAATCTTCAAACGAATTTAATTTTTTCTATAGAAAGCAATAAGAATGAAATAATACTCCCTAAAATATTCAATGAATTGTGGAATTTAATTATTTTTAATAGAATACTTACGTATTATTGTAGTTGTAACTGTAAAAATGTTGAATCAGTAGTTCTATCGTATCAGCTGTATGATGTTAAGCGCACAAGCAACGTCAGAATTATGTTAGACTTGGCAGCAATGTAATGGTAAGAGATATCGATTGGTATTTTTCCAGATAATCACTAACCCTTCCTAATAAGTCAATTTTTATTAAAACACACACTTTCAGTTCACTGTAACGAATACAAATAAATAAAACCAACACTAATTTGACGTATTCAGTCACATATCAACCGAGTTATCACTCAGATTATGACAAAAGGTGAAAGTTAACAACGAAAATTTCTCTAGATTTCATTAAGTGTCTCGTGTTAATTATGATTTAACTTATAATATTACTGTTATCTGTTCAAAAAACAATATTTTTACTAACAATTTCTGTTATGAATATTAAGTATATCTGGATTTATCGGTAATAACAACACGAATAACCTCTCAACTACGTGTGTTGCAATGGACTAAATAAATTTCAGTTTCAGTAGTCCGACGTCCCCAGACTGGCTGGTTGAGAAATAATTGTGCGCACTGCGCGTGGCGAATCATTTTTCAATTCTTTTTTTGCTCAAACGATTCCAGTTCGGTTCTGTGTTCTGTTTCGTTTGAAATATGGAAATGCTAATGTTCATTGTTTTGATAAAATAGCAGGTAGAAAAATATGGGTAGAAATAATTATGACAACTCCGCCCACAAGTAGGGTTGTTTTAGGCAAAGTGGGGACGACCGCCCTGGCATTTTATTTATTGAAAGATCTCTTCTCTTTACACAATACGCAAATTGATTGTTTATTCTTCTCCAATGTCCAACATTGTTTCTAACAATTGCGTATATTTTGGTTCTCAAAAAATTTATATAAATCCCCCTACCAATTAGTCCTTTAGATGTATTTATTATTACCTACTGATTATTAAACATAGATTTTTTTTGTAACGTTTTTTTTTATTTTAAAAACATTTTTTTTATTATTAATTTATTTTTCGTTTATTTACACTAAATATTAATTTATATTTAAATACCTACTTAGCTGATTTATATTTCACTCTTATATAAATATCTATCTAACAATTGGAATGTCTTTCTAAAACTGTAGGTATCTCGACTTCAACGGACTTCTCCGCCGCATGCCACCTATTTATTTATATCCAGTAAGCGCTGCTAATATTCGATTGTAAATTCTGGTGAGACCGCCAACATTCTAGAAGCACCTCCGCCATTTCTTACAAATTCGTCATCGTTCTCGTACATTCTATGAATGATTAACTGCGACTAGCCATAGGCGTAGCACCAGGGATACACTTATTGAAATATTCTTTGGCGATCGGATATAAAGTGGGGCCTTAAAAGCCGAAATAAGGTAGAGGATTAAATCAAGATCGGATTGGTCGGAAATGGCGCGTTATTACAATATAAAAATGTATTGACAAGTTTCTTCTTTTAAAAATATCTCATAAACCTCACATGTACGGATACGACATAAATCTGATTGCACCTTGCGCACGCACAAGCACAAACATCAAAGACATTAAGATCGGGGACTGTCGGGACGTATCTACAAATTGGACACAAATCGGATATAAAACCCGGGGATATGCTGATGACCTAGTGATCATGACATAGGGTAAATACAACACTACACGAGATCGTATGCAAGAGGCTTTAAACATAGTAAACAAAATGGATAGAAAAGGAAGAACTAAAAATTAGTCGCAAAAAATCTACCATAATTATTGCATTCGCGCGCAGGAGAAAGTTAAAGGTACTGTGATGTTTGTTTATTTTAAAACAACAGTTTATTTATTAATAATTTATTTAAACATTTATTTTATAACACTACATTTTAATTTATATATATTTCGAATGTCTTTGAATCGTTCACTATTTATATTCACCACTGTCTATCTACTAATGACTTTTTGTTGATCCTCCACCAATATTTATATACAAATTGGTGATTCCAGAATGCTCCTTCACCAAAACATCTCATATCCGGAATATACCAGAAATATTATCACGTTAACTCAGGAATGTTCGCGAAAGTGCCTCCGCCATAGTCGTAACATATGTTTGGTCTTAAAGGGTTTAATTATGTATGATAATCGGACAAGTTGAGCCTCAAAGGCCAAATAAGACAGAGAAGAACTTGGAGGATTAGAGCATGACTGAATAATGAAATGGCTCACATAACATAGTTCCTCCTGGAACTCTTACGAAACTAAACTGGAATGGTTGTATCTGCTACTGAATTCTCTTTTACAATTTCCAGTTGAATGGAAGTAACAAGGGACTGTCTTTGTTTTAGCCTGGACACTGGGTGAATGGCTGCAGACCAGTATTTGGACTCCGGTATCTGGTAAGATTACTTCCACCATGTTCCTAATGATCCTCCAATCCAGCTGATTTCCTTCTATCTTCGGCATGGCTAGTTTCTGTACATTAGACTCCAGTATGTGTTCCCTTAAACTGAGTAATGCTTCCCATACATCCTGATAAGTGGATCGATTTCGAAATTTCAAGGCTTTTCCAGGGGCTGGTAATTGACGTTGAAGTTCTAGCAGTCGACCAAACTTCTTACGGAACACATATGCCAATCCTCCCGCTTCGTTGATGATGGCGGAACTACTATGGAGCAGCAAGAAGTCTTTCGGAAGCGAGAGCAGATCTTGTTGTTGCTCGGTCGTAACACCATATTTTCCAGTACCTCCATATGCACCCATAAATTCTTCAAAGATAAGGTCTGGTGTTTCTTGAAGTT
Source organism: Psylliodes chrysocephalus (assembly GCA_927349885.1). NCBI lineage: Eukaryota > Metazoa > Arthropoda > Insecta > Coleoptera > Chrysomelidae > Psylliodes > Psylliodes chrysocephalus. Next base: position 24,000,757 of record OV651822.1, on the reverse strand, counting down.
GGTTTACTTCTTCTTCATGGTCACCCTCAAATGGCGCCAGCCTGTTTTGATGCACTACCTTCGGTTTACCGTTTGGGATCTTACTTATACGGTAAATTACATTATTTATTTTATTCTTGATGAGGTACGGACCTTCCCAAGACATTTGAAGCTTCGGAGAATAACCCTTTTGCCTTTTTGGGTTATGGAGCCAGACTTTGTCGCCTTCTTTGAAACATCCTTCCGTTGCTTGGGTATCGTATCGCTTCTTCATTCTGTCGCTGGTGATTTAAAGATGGGAGCAAACTAATTCATGCATATCGTCCATTCTTCTTCGTAACTGGATCACATAATCTTCACCAGCTACATCTTCTCCAGGTCGGCATCCAAACTCGAGGTCGCCCGGTAGTCTCATCTCACGCCCAAACAAGACCTTTGCTGATGTTTGGCCTGTTGATTCATTGACAGCGGATCTATAAGCCATTGCAAAGAGCGAAAGATACTGATCCCAATCTCTCTGATGGTTTGAAACCACTTTTGACAGATATTTACCAATGGTCTTATTTATTTGCTCTACCATTCCACCGGATTCCTGACAGAATCAGCACAAGGTCTCTTCTGCCAGACCTATGTTATACATGTTTGTTAAGCCTACAATGCACTGTTAATAGGCCTACTAGTACTATAGTATTTTTCATATTGTGGCTTTAGATGCTTGGTGAGTTATTGCGATGGTCATTTTAAGAACTCTTTAATCTGTCTCTGTCCTGATAAGTTTTTTCATAATTTCTAAACATCCACTGCTTTGTGCATCTTATAATAGTTGTCTTTATGACACCACAAAAGGGTTCTGGGCCAATAAGTCTTCTTCTCGGGCTAGTAAATCAGCCTCTTCGTCAGCTTCTATGGCCTCATTTGGACCGCAGGCTTAAGGTAGTTAGATCTATACCCATATAGTCCGAAGAGGATTAGAACACACCAAAAGATGGTGCAACGAGGTGGGACTTAGTATTAACCCCACTAAAACAACACTGTAGTAGCCTTTTCAAGGAAAAGAAAATCTAAAAACCATCCAATTGGATGGGATAGATATCGAATGGAAAAAAGAAGTCAAATATCTAGGCCTAAACCTGGACAACAAACTTCTCTGGAACATACTTGAGAAGTAGTAAATAACGCCATAAAAACCCTAATGGGATACAGAAACATTGTAGGTAAAAGATGGGGATGTAACCCGAAAACACGGCGATGGATGTATACAGCAATAGAGATACCAATCGGCTCCATGACAAAACAGCGCACCACAAAATCGAACAGAATGTTTTTTTTAATTATTGAAATTCATTGAAATAATGCGTAACAATTAATGTTCCAACGACGCTTACGTAGAGAATTTTTGAAGTGTAGTTCCGTCTCTCTGACATTTTAGTACCAGGCCTTTTTAGCGAGAAAGAATTTGCGCAGCACAGGTTAGCTAAATTAGTTAAGATTTTTTTTTTAATTTTGTGTCAACTTTTTCTCAAAGCAACCTGCTATGGCCTGAGTATCTTTTTTTAATTTTTAATTAGAGTACTTGAATATTTTGACACGTGCTTTTACGTCCTGCGCTATTTTGTCCTGTGTTATTTTGTTCTTGCGCTATTTTGTCCTGCGCTGTTTTCTCATGGAGCCATACCAATCATTACTTACGGGGCTGTAGTCTGGAGTAACGGAACTAGCTTAGCTACTACGAGAGCTAATAACTCAAAACTACAAAGATTAGCCTGTGTGTTTTGCATCACCGGTGCAATCAGAACCTGTCCTACTGCGGCAATGGAGGCGATCTTAAACATTGCCCATCTACATTTAATGATAGAGAACGCGGCAAAAAGGACAAGATTAGAGTGATCAGGAACGGATGAGTAATCAGACGAAACTCTACTAGCTTCAGGACCCAGGACGAAATAAGTAGTTTTGTAAAAATTTCAAAACTACAGAGCTCGGCTGTAAGAAAGAATGGAGCCAAGAATCCATCTTGCTTGCAACCGAAAGACATATTCAGTGGCATACGGATGGTTCCAAAAGCATAGCAGGAACTGGAATAGGAGTGTATGGATCTAGAACTAGACACTTTGGAAGTTTGGGTGAATACCCAAGCATCTTCCAGGCCGAAATTTCCACCATTGAGAAGTGTATCTAGTTTAACATCGAGAGAAACTATCGGAGACAAGAGATTATCATGTCCGATAGCTTAGTAGCCATCAATGGTCGGGAGATGCCTAAAAAAACTGAATGAGCAAGGCGAGGAAAACCGTTAACTCACACTTGGGTATCGGGACATAACGGGGTCAAGGGTAATGAGATTACAGTCTCGCAAGGAAAAGAGCTCAAACACTCTTTTCTGGGTCCTGAGCTTTTCTGCAGTAATTCAATATTAGGAGAGATTAAAAAAGAATTAGGTGCTAAAAGAATCGATTATTGGAACAATATCTTGGGGCTAAGACAGTTTTGGGTGAACATAACCAAATATCGGAAACCTGTATCTGCCCGAGCAAGAACAGGCTACCCATTGTAACAGGGATCCTTACCGGGCATTGCACACTTAAATAGTAATCTGACAGTAGTAGAAGATAGTGAATGTAGATTTTGTGAGGAGGAGGAAGACGAAACCATTCACATTCTGACTGAATGTGTAGTATTTCAGAATCCAAGGACATACCAAATAGAAGAGGGCGATCAATCTAACTTGAAGCCATTCCAAATTCTACATTTCCTTATGAAAATAGGATTGAAAGGGTTGTTATAAATATCGAGACTATTTCTTGGATGCATTATCCAGTGCCTCCTGGGGATTAACAGCTGGTTGCTGGAACAATTTAGTAATCTCATAAACTTAGACATATGTTTAGACTCTAAATCATTTGAAGTTATGTTATTCAGATATATTACAATCTCAAGCTCTACTGAAGTTTATCAGGCTCATAAAGTTTAACAGACGATGTTGCAGCCAGCTATTAAAAGTGTTAACTTTTTTGTGAATTTCTGTACTTTGTATTTAGTTTTCAATTTTTTGTACTTGATCATTGGTATGCGGTGTCAAAACGTTTGCCAAATATTCAACATTCTCTTTATCACTTAAGCTGATGATATTGGAGTAGTTGTGTAAGGATGGTGATTGGCGTTTTTTTACAAATTTTTTTAATAGGTTTCTATAACAAAAAAGTTACTTAATTGACAATTTTTATTTCAAAAGTAAAATATCCTGCAATATAAAATAATAATACTCTCCCTATTCACTTCCTTACGAAATTTTAACCCTAGAACTAGATCTTATTTATATTATTTGCCGTGGCGCTCCCGGGCGACTTATGGATTGAATGGCATCTTTCGACTTACAGGCAAGACAATCTGGAAAACAACACCAACCATCATCTTCTACAGACTAATAAATTATTGTAGACACTGAAATAATTTTTTTGTGGCAGCCGCCTATAAAGTATACTTTTATTGAGTAAGAAAACTTCGAAAACCATTTTAATTTTATTTATTAAACTACATGTATAAAATTTCGTTTTAAGACAATACTAGAAAAATTCAGAACAATAACAACATTTATAAATACTTTAATCGTACAATATTAATATTTTTCTTCTTCCTGGGAATTTGTCAATAAAAACAAGAAAATTTCAATACTATCTAGGTATTATGAAGATAGTTTTTATTTACGTAATCGTTTTCAAGTTTTATATTTTAAAAATGGCTCTAGGAAGCAGAAAAATATTAATATTTAACTAATTCTTTGGCCAGGCGAATACAATTTAAACTATAAAATAAATAATATTAACTATCAATATTGATAATTCTATAAATTTGCTCTATAAAAACGAGTTTTTTAAATAGTTTTATTCATAAAAGAATTTCGTTATTTAATAATTATATTTTGAGCCATCATCTTTTAATCAATATTTACATAATTAAAAACATATAAGATTCAGGGTTATCCCTAGAAAGTAATGTTGATATAATTAACCTGTTTAGTGTTTACAATGTGCTGTACATTTTAATTCACTATACCCTTGTAACCTGTCTGTTTGAATGTTATGTAAAAGCACCCTAACCCTAACCATATGTCAAGTCATGTCAAGTGTCTTGTCTTGTCACTTATAAAAACATGATGTTATGTATTGTAAGTTGTATCCATAGCCCTCAGGAGGGCTATGGTTGTATCAAATGCTATGTTACAATCCGAATAAATCTTTAAACATCAAAGTGTTTTAATAATTAATTATATCTAAAATAGATCATATTAAACTACTTATTCGTCACTCATTTTTAAATTAAGTATTTTGAAAATTGTTTTCCCAAAGTTATAGACAGCAATGAGACGATGTAACTAATACATTTGTTTTGTAGTGGACATTTTTTATCATTAATCATTTTTATAGTTACATAGATATTGGGATAGGTGAAGTAATAATAGTTTTGACCCTTATACTCTCATTATAAGTGTCTTGTTTTAGATTGAAAACAATTCAATTAAATAAAATTACGTGAATCATTTTGATGAAAACAATTTTTCTGCATAGAACAACAAGGTAAGATGACAAATGTAAATGACTTTGCAAAAATAAGGCAGTGAATTTGTTCATGGCCAATGATTGGAATATATTACATTTTATTTCTTAAGTCACATCTGGCTGCTTCAAGCTAATAATTTGAAATTCACTAACGCCAAGATGTAGTTATCTATATATAAATTGGCATTAAGCACACATAACAATCACAGTTAGTTGCAGCGTGGTTGCAGCACTTGCGTTGTCTTTGCCAGTTAAGTTAAAATATAAATTCATTATCTCGTCAACTTTTGTACCAGCTCAAATTAAATTAATATTTCTTGTTAATTATAATAAAGTATATACAAATATTCGCAAATCACTCAATAACTTAACTGTAGATTGATAGTAAATTGTACAGGGTGATTCATTAAGGATGACGACCGGCTGTATCTCAGAATATCTTGAATTAGATTTTTTTTTTAAAGAAATGCAAAAATTTTTATTTCAAGAAAGACCTGTCTATAATATCCTCAACTGTCATATGGCATTCCTCTCCCCTACGTCAATCTAAATGAAGTGTCACACTTTATCATAGGTAATAATTTTATATCCCGCTAGAGGGCGTTAAAATTAAAAGGAACAACAGTCATATTGCTGAATGCCCTTTCCGACAAAGTGTTATACTTGGTAATTTCCCTATTTAAATTTTATTGGTTAGATTGAAGTAGGGGAGAGGAATGACATATGACAGTTGAGGATATTATAGAAAGATGTCCCCCTTGAGATAAAAATCGACCTGTTTTTGCATTTCTTCCAAAAAATTGCAAGTTCACTAATCAAATTCTATTTATATATAGCCAACCTCCCCTCTTTTGATATAAACTGTTAATAATAATGTATGTATTAATTTTAAAACCAAAAAGGTAAATTTTTGTTTTCTTTTCGCAACTGGTTACAATGAATTTTTCGTAACCAGTTTCATAATGATCAACTTTATGCAACTGGCTGCGATTATATGTCAAAATTAGAAAAAATATAAAAGACAAATAAAAATTGTATCCAAATTAATTTGATCATATTGAGTTTTTCTGTTGACAGTTAAGTACATGTTATAGTTTTTACCAATGCTTTAGATCATCTTAAATTATTAAATTATTTCTTTTTTATTATATTATTTCCTTTATACTTTAACTCCAAATATATTATGTTGTGCGATTGGGGGACTGGGTAAAACCAAACTATTTAATAAAAAGCGACAATTTTTTAAAGCAACCCACAGTCTTTTTACTTATTTGATAAATTTTTAAAATTAGAAATTTTGGAGTGGTCTTGTTATCGAAATTCTTTTAGAAAATGCTAATATGCAACTTTGTGAATACTTTTATTGTTGAATTTCATCTAAAAACTAGTCACACAGCCATATAGAGAGATAAAACAGACATAAATCTATTTTCACAGGCCCTCATCAAGTTCGAATAAATAAAACACTTGTTAACATAAGAGATGTCTTTTTGAACAAAAATTATCAATTGATAAATCATTAATAAATTACTGAGTAATAAAGACACCGTGAATTACTTCAAACTACATACTTTTGAATAATATAGGGCAATCGCTTTAGTTATAAGATGAACTGCGTTCAAAGGTAACAATTACAGCGAAGAATCAAAACTTTTTATGTCAACTATTTCTAAGGTGGCGATTATTTGAAAACAGATTTGAATTAAGTACTTATTTTTCACAGGACGCCATTTCTGTAACAATTCATCTTCTGACTTTCTGGCGATGAAGCTGAAATTCGAGATTGCAGAGGTTTAGAGTACAAACCTCGATTACATAATTCAACTATTTCTTTTATATCTCGGCCTCTTGTTTCTGGAAGATAATAGCTAAAAATGAAAAAATCATTAGATTTTACCTGTACAACTTAAAAATATTAAAGGAACCAAAAGGGGTTAACGGCTTGGATCAGCAAAGAAAACGTTTATTTTGTGCAAAAATTCTTTTATTTAAAAAATGCAAAGCGCTTTCAGCATTATGTCATTCTTCAAATGCTTATTGTTAAAAGACATCCAATAATATCGGTCATTGTGTATCCAAACATTAAATGCTAAATCACCATTATTATATCATTATTTAGAGAAAATATTGATATTAATAAAAATATAAAATTGTTAAATTAGATTACATTAATTGAGACAGAAATTAAATATTAAATAAATGCATTTTTATATTAATATAACTAATTATTTAAAAAGGTAAGTATGCATCGATGTAATACGCTGTTGTATAATTAGTTATCTAACAGTCAAATAGCTTAAATAAGATAAAAAAACATTATACGAGGCCATTTCAAATAGTTCATTTTCTAACAATTTTGTTAAAAATTAGTTTTGGTTTATTTGTTATAAATTAAATTTTTTCACCCACTTTATTAAGCCATTTTTATTTAAAAAAATTCCAAATTGGAAAACCAGAAATAATTTTAAACAAAATAATAATGGTGATTTAGCAATGTGGGACCATCCAACATTTAATGTTTGGATAACACGATGACGACCGACATTGTATGTCTTTTGACTGACAATAAGCATTGAAGATGGTGTAATGCCGAAAACGCTTTGCATTTTATAAATAAAATATTTTTTGCACGAAATAGATTTTTTTGCTGGTGAAAAAAATTGATTTTTAAAAATATCAGATAAAGTTTAGAAGCTATTGAATTTAAAATGAGACTAGTAATAAATAGTATATTACGTAACAAGAGTTGTAAGTAACCCATTGCGTAATGGGCTTACAACTCGTGTAACGTACTATATTTTTTCTATTAAATAAAAGACTATGCTTGTGTCACCAATCCATAAATTTTCGATAGGTAATTTCGTTACTGTCTTTGAATTTTAGCGGTAACCAATTATGTGTGGCAGCTGGAGCTTTTTCTAAAATCTCTGGTGGAGTGCTCATAATTTCATCACTTTCACTACCAACAGACATAATCGTAGGTAAAGTTGAGAAAATGTTCGAATACAATAATATTTTGTTACAAAAATTGACAATATAAATGACAAGACGTTCATTTTCATAGCATGCTAAAAAAACTCGACTTATTTTTTCAAAAATTATATAATGTGTTGCCGACATTTAGGAGTATCACTTTTTTAATCCAAAATGTATCTATTGTACAAAATAACCGGAAAAGCCTGAAATAACTGTGAAAATTTTGAGTTCGGAAAATAAATGAATAAGTATACACTGTTCACAGTTTTTAAATCTGGCTTGACTATGAAAGTCAAATTGTCCACCTTATACAGGGTGTTCCTAAACAGCGAATTAATTTTTAGGACCTAATTTTAACAGCTATTTTTATTTATTACACGCCTATTTATTTCAAATTAATTTATTTTTATTTATATTTTTTTCTTACCTTACAAAAGCAAATAATCCTATAACGATAAGAGCAAATAGGAAGAACGAAGCTGGACCTATATAATATTGCATAATAGGAAATGTCAAACCAATCACGAAATTACCACTCCAGTTAGACATACTTCCTAAAGCCATTGCACTGGGTCTAGGTCCAACTTCGAACAATTCAGATCCTACAAAGTAAGGAATAGGTCCAAGGCCAATACCATAACTCAGGACAAATCCTAGCACTCCTACTATGCTTAAATAAGGCACAAATGAGTACGAATTCTAAAAAAAAGAATTGTTAAAAATACAAACATTTTTAACAGTATTAATAAACAATTAAATAAATAATTTAAACAGGGCACTGTTCGCTACAAACGCTGATACAGTAAACGCCAAATCTAAAGAACCAGCGCAAATGGTCAAGTTCGTTTACTTAAAAATCGCCACGCCCATTCACAATTTGAACCTTGTCCTTGCTTACGGTCAGTAGCGTAACGACTAGATCATTGTTTGTTTCTTGTTTCTTTGTTTTGGTTAAAGTGACTGGTTTTATTTTTGATAATGTCTTCTATTGTGGGTGAAAAAAAGCGCAGATCTGTTATTAACGGACAAAGTCGTGAAGTAATATACAATGTTTTTAAATATTTTGACGTAACAAAAAAGGAAGGAGTTACTTTAGATGATATCAAACTTGAAACAGCACAAGCAACAGGTAAACATACTCTGTAGTTTATTTGCAATTAAATTCCAATAAGATATCATTACCGGGATTATCTCACAGAAAACTAAGAACAGGTAAAGAGATTTAATTAAGCTCAGTTATTAATATCTAAATGATCACTTAAGAGGAAATTTGAATTTTTAAATCTATTTATTTCAAGTGTTTTAAATGGTTTAATTTAATGCCTTTATTCTCAAAATGTGAAACAATTTTTGCATAAACAATTTTCAGATAAAAATATGTTTTGTAGAATTATTTTTGTTTTTAGTATAACTATTGTAATGTTTTAAATAGCTTTTTTTTTAAAGTACGGCCCGTTTAACCAATATACAATTTTACCACAATTTAATTTATTTGAATAAGGATAATATCCTGACCGTAACAGAATTTTATATAAATACCGAACGGAGAGCGGTAGAACAGCCTTAACCTAAAGTCGGCTTACTTAAAAATAATGATTTTTTAATTGACTATAGAATTATGTACTAATAATAACACTAAGTAATATGTATGAACAAGTATCATTCACTATTTTCCATTTATTTTATGTCTTAAAATATACGCGCCCCTGGTTTACAACTTTCTAGGTAAGCTACCAATTCTATTCATCGGTAGGCGTATTCGTAGCATTATATATGCGCGTCCTTGGTTCTTTAGATTTGGCGTTTACTGTATCAACAAACACATCATTCAAAGTTCTGAAATTTGTTGCCATGGGCCTTACTTTCACTCGTGAAAGTACACAGAATTTCTAAAAATAGAACTCAACTTCCAAACACACAGCCAACCATATAATGGATCCATTTCTCTCTCATGCAATGTACCTCTCATATCAAAATTTTAGACACATATTGCTAAAAAATACTACTGGTTGAATTAAAGCGCGAAAATGAAATAGGGCAACCAAGAGATTTTAAAGCTCAAACATTTGCTTGGACAACAACATATATGACTCGAAGGTTGGGCATGACTAAGTGCTGTTCACCACTCACTTGTTTTATTTTTTACGATTAAACTTTCAGAGACTTTCATTCCTTAATAATTGAATCTTCGAGTATAAACCTCAAACCTTGTATCAAACAAAAAAGCATCACCAAGATGTGTCACATCACAGATAATTAAATTCCCAAAAAGGGTGATTGAAACCAGCCTCGGTAAGATCACCTATTTTTAAATGATTAAATGTTTCATTTTTGAGTATCGGGTTATTTTATTTAACATTAAATATATCTCGAAACTGATGATTTTTCCATAGTTATAAGTTCCCGTTTTTAAAGAAAGATAAATAGGGAATGGAAAACAAAACATATTAATAATACGAGTAATTATAACTGAATCTGTGACTTAAAAGGTTTGGGAGAATAGATAACACTGCGAGAAGTGTGTTTTTTATCGTAAAAATTTGAAGCTTTCAAAGAAAAGATTACTTATTAATTTAGAAAGAAATTTGTTTATCTTTTACGGGTTATATATAGAATATTTTTATTTTTAAATAATAACAATCTGTATCTCGAAAATAGGTGGAATATTTTCAAGTTATTACTTTTTTTTAACTTATTCCAAAGATTCGGAGCGTTGTATAGAAAATTACATCTAAAAATGAAGCAAATTTATGTTTGGATCTTATCTATGGTTTTAAGAAATGAAAATTAAAAATTATAGGATGGTCGCCGCCAACTACAACCAGTAAATTCATAGAACAAAATTATTTATCAAAATAAGAAAAATGTTTAGTCACGAACAATAATTTTAGATAAATCTAAAATTAAAGATTTTTTATAAGTGTGAACATAATCCGTGGACAAAAATTTGGCTGATATATTTCATTTTGTTACTTTCAAACTGAAAAACTTTTTTATACTTACTATATACATAATAGATATTCCTAAGAGAACGAGGAAGGCAGCAGATGTGGCAGTACTAATGAGTATACATAATCTTCTGTTGAATGCTGACATTGTCCATATAGATAATATTGCCATAAAACAGTTACACAAACCTGATCCGATTGTAGCTAGTTCGCTTTCTTGATCAGAAAGACCAGCTACATGGAATATTTCAGTAGAATAAAAAAATACCTAAAAACATCAACATTTTAGTACCTACATATCTAATAGTCCAGGATCCGTAAGTAGGGTCGACCTTCACCCATCTGTTTAATGGATAAAACTTATTTTTTATTAAATAAAATATGTTTTTAAATATACCGCAAATGGGTTGCCTAAGAAAATACGGTCACGGCCATTTTTTACTTTCCTTTCTGTGTACAGATAAGGAAACTATAAAAATCATGATAAAAGTTGTTTATGATGTCATTATCTATTATTTTGTTCCCATACATGATTTTCCTAAAATGGATCTAATTCGAGATATTTGAGGAAAAGTGCAAATTTCGAATTTTGAAGACAACTCAAAAACGGATGAAGAGAAAAACACCAAATTTTAAACTTAAGTTTTAATCTATCCTGCGGTGAGCTGATTAAAGTTTGTGCATAGTTGAAGCATCTGGGGAATACTTTACAGGGTGTCGTTTTTTTTACTTTAAGAAAAAGAATAGTCTGGACCATATTTTCTTAGGCAACCCATTTGCGGTATATTTATAAATATATTTTATGTAATAAAAAGAAACTTTCATCCATTAAACAGATGGGTGAAGGTCGACCTTACTTAAAATCTTAGACTATAAAACACATATGGCAGACAAGCCAAAAAATGCAGTTTGTGGACTGTTTCAGAATCTAGAACAGCTGTACTCAACCTTTTTTTTTATTTTGGGCCACATAAATCTGTTTGTTATGCTACGCGGGCCACAATATTTTTGGGTAATAACTAGAGTTGTCACCTTTTTGAAATGAAAATAAAGGACAATAAGTGACGTTAGGGATTTAAAAAAAAAAGATCCTCAAGTTGTTTTAATAAGCTTTGAAAAGTCGCAAGGGCAGGACTATAGGTCAACCATTTTAATTACTAATAATTGTGTTTGGGACTGCACAAAAAAGCTTAGAGCGCCACACAAAACAGCTTGGAGGGCCGCAGGTGGAGTATGGCTGCTCTAGAGCCTATTAGGCATTCCAAACAAAATGGCTGCCCGTGGGTAATGACAGGTTATGATATGGTAACCCTGTGGGCCTGGTGATTTGATAGGGTCAATTATATAGTTTGATTATATAGATTGATCATTTATGTTTTTCAAAATAAACATAAGCTTATGCCTTGAAGTGAAAAAGTAGGTAATTATTATTTTTACTATATTCAAAGGTTGAAAATTGGTTTTAAAACCGGTTCTGCTAGGAAATATGGCCGCTCGCAGAACGACCCGCTTTGAGCAATCTATATAACCAGTTTGGATTCAATTTAGAAACCGTGTGTAGTTATGTTATCATGATCTACTTTAGAACATTTTTTTTTGTGAAACATATTATTTTAAGAATTAATCACATATTATCTATATTATAGTCACCAGTAATCAAAAAATACGTGTGGCACTCGGGGACTGCCGCGGTAAAGCTATTGCATAGCATTTTTTATCAACTTATGCAATTATAATTATTTATTAATTTTATTTATGCAGTATTTTTTTTCTTCGATATTAATTTAAGTTTTTTCTTTGATATTAATTCAAATTACACTTTTTAAGCGTGGTGACCGATAAGAAAACATTTTTTTTCTTTTATTGAATAAATGAGAAGTTAATATTGTTTAAAATATCTGGAAAATACCGCGTCAATGGTGGTCACATATTTTGTTGTGGATTCTTGTGGATCATTATTCATTTTCAAATTCAATTTTTCCGAAATTATGTCTAAAAGATATAGAATCAGTTATGAGCAGTTAGCAGCTAGTCTACACGCATACGTCTAGTCGCACGCACACAAACACCGTGCCGAAGTCTGCCGAACTGAAACGACGTTAGACGATGCACGGCTTGCCGCACCGCTGTTCCGGCCGGAGTGGGAGGTGTTAGGTTTATTTTTGTTGCGGAATTTCTTTTTCGATTTTTCGGTTTTTGATTTTTCAATTTTTCGTTTTTTCGATTTTTTGATTTTTTGATTTTTTGATTTTTTGATTTTTTGGTTTTTCAATTTTTCGGATTTTCGATTTTTTTATTTTTCGAATTTTCGGTTTTTTGATTTTTCGATTTTTCGGTTTTTCGATTTTTCGGTCTTTTATTGAATAAATGAGAAGTTAATATTGTTTAACGTCGCACTGCTGTGCCGGTCGGAGTGGGGGGTGTTAGTTTTTTTTTCGTTACGGAATTTCTTGATTCGGTCGCCGCGCTCAAAGCCCGCGATAAAAGCTATGCAATAGCTTAAAAATTAAATGTAAACTGGTAAAAACGATCCTTGTTTCTCCAATAAAATCAGAATTTTTATAAATTTGCAATATGGATTCACCATAGAACTACACTGCCTAATGATCCAGTTCAATTAATTTCAAATTATAATGTAAAAATAATTTTACAGCATACTACCTATATAGCTGAAATATTACAAAAATTGGTCCACGAGTTGCAAAAATGTATGAAACCATCCTTCAGCACTGTATCAATAATTTTCCAAATCGTCTTCCAAATAAATGCAATAAGAAAGATGAGCTGATGTAGTGCTAATACTATATTATTTTCTTACGATGAAAATTTCTCAATAAAATAATTGTATAGGTTATTTTTTCCACTACCACCTTATTTTTAAATTACTTATTTTTTCCACTAAAGATTAATTTCGTTTTGTGTCTTTGGATATAAAATAAAGTTAATGTATCATTTGATTAAATTTCCTTACAGTTTTTATTTCAAATATTTACACTAAAATTTAGAATATATCCATTTTAATTGTTGAGCAGTGTATATATAAATTGCGTACTACTGGTATTTATTTATAATTTATCAATTAAATTCTTACTTACAGCATTAATTCCACTAAGCTGTTGTCCAGCTTGTAGGAAACAAACTAACAACAAAGGCAACAGAAGACTACGATCAGTGACAACTCTTCCTATATTCCAATTAGCGCCAATGTTCTTTTCGTTGTCTAATTGTTCTTTTTTGAGTTCTTCGATTTCTGCACTAAGAGAATCTTCACCGATATTTCTAAGTTTTTTTAATTCTAAAAATAAAATGATTTTATCAAGAAGGGAAACAATTTAAGTGACTGTTGTCGTCCTTTGGGATATAGTCAAGGCTCCAAAAGGACAGCTATGATTTGCAGGCGTAAATTTTAGACCACTCTGACTTTTGTTTTTTGCTAAACGTGTTACTGCTAATAATATTCTTATTCATTAGAATAGATCTTTAATTTAATGTCAATTGTTATAATATTTTAATTACAGATATTGGTAAAAGTAGTCTTTATGGAAATATATTAAAAAGCACCGCACTCTTTTTTACAATAAAATATTTTTTTTTGTTAATCACAGTATTTTTAATTTAAATTTATTGAAAATTATTTTCTACTTTTTAGTTTGCTTTTCTATTAAAGCATGTTTTTTTAGTTTCTTAAACTATTATATAGGAAATTTTATCATTTACAAAGTCAAAATAATTTAGTAAAATGTTGAAATTCAGATGTCACAGGAAGAAGGAGAAATAATTATTAATTTTAAATAAATAATATCTATAATAAATATTTCTAATCTATAATTTTTAAAATATATACCTACAATAAACATTATTTAAACTTTAAATGCCCTATTAAAAATAAACTTTTAGATCTTAATCCTATTTTTTTTTGTATTTAATTTATAAATAGCCATCATATATGTAAACAACTCATTTGAAATCCGTAATTAGATACGATTAGCACGTTTACCTGCAGTAAAATTGTTTACAACCCTAACCCTGGCCACGTGGAGTTCATTTAGACGGTACTCTGCTCATAGAAAAGATTTTTGAACATCATTATGTTGGCCAACAAGCCAAATAAGTCACTTTGAAACGTCGACAAAAAGTAAGATATCACAATATACAATAACTAACCACCGAAACTGTCTACCATTACGAAAAAAAATATTTGTCTTTCAGGCAACGTTGTTAACCATTTGTGGATATTCTATTGGCTAAGTACGAGGTCTGACAATTAAGTAATAAGACTGATTTTTTGCCACGCAAGTGAAAATACTGTGATCCTGAGCTAGTATTCAGGAACGGTATGCCCGTCGAGCAGGATTGTTTTGGAACAGGTTGAACATGATCCAGAAAGATTCAACATGATCCAACCTTTCAATTATTGGCGACGAGAGTTGATTATTTCAGTATAATTCTGAAACAAAACGGCAAAGCCAACAATGGCTGTCTCCTGGCTCAGCAAGGCCAAGAATGACAAAATCCAAAGTCTTTTTTAACACCAAAGGGGTGGTCCATAAAGAGTTCGTGCCACCTGGGTACATCATTAATCAACAATTCTACCACAAAGTACTCGAAAGATTGTGAAAGAGTTGTTAGAGTCCGTCCGGACACCGTCCATGAAAATGCGCCATGTCATCGTGCCTTCAGTGTGACGCAATTTTTGACCTTAAAAACATTCCAGTGTTTCCGCCCACCGTATTCCCCTGATATAAATCCTTATAACTTTTTTATGATCCCCGGGTCAAACAAGTCGTGAAA
This sequence comes from Psylliodes chrysocephalus, assembly GCA_927349885.1. Lineage (NCBI taxonomy): Eukaryota > Metazoa > Arthropoda > Insecta > Coleoptera > Chrysomelidae > Psylliodes > Psylliodes chrysocephalus. Next base: position 23,985,507 of record OV651822.1, on the reverse strand, counting down.
GGAACGCATTTCGAGTCGGTGACGAGCGTACTCCAGGAGCTGCCAGTCGAGGTGTTACCGAGAACTGGAAAAGCGGTAGACTCAGTGTGTAGCTGTCCAAGGGGAGTATTTTGAAGGAAATCATATCGAAGTACCTTCATTTTAAAATATACGTGTTTTTGCAATCGGTCTCATTACTTATCAGACCTCGTATGAGCGCGAATAAAAAACACTATAGTTATTTAATACCAATTTGCTTCTAAATGCCTAAATAAATGATAAGGTTTTCTTAGAACACTAAATACCTCCATTGATTGTTTTTATGTAAATAGAATTAAAATTCCGATGGATTGTTATACCTTGTGATTTTATCTATTCAAGCTAAAGAACATGTTTACATGGAATGTCCGCTGTATGAACCAGTAATTGCAGAGATTTTCCATACAAATTTTCAATTTATCTACTTTATTACTGCGGAAAATGAGCAACAAGTTTTTCACAAAATTGATTTTTTGAAATTAACTAATTTTTATTCGATTGACTTTTTAATTAAATATGCAAATAAATATGTAGTGCGTTTAAAAATAAAAATGTTTCCTCTTGTTTGATATTTTGCAAAACCCCTATAAATGTCTTTAATTAAAAGTTTTAGTTTTTGTTATAGATGCAACGGCTTTGGACATATCACATATCAGATCTCGTCCATATATATACTTTTTAATTGAAATGTATTGTTCTCGAAAACCGTTAGTGATACATAAAAATAAAAATCTACAAAAAAAAATCAACAAAAAAAGAATAGCATAAATCATTGGAATGCTAGTAAAAAATGCTTTTCAATTCTGTACACATTTTATCAGTTAATGATGGATATTAAGCATCTTTTCAAAAACCAGAATGTAAAAAATATTGGCTCTACTTGATAAGACAGTCGCCTAAAAAATGTCGTGTGCACCTCGGCCGTATAATCTTTTTTGGCCTAACCCGAACCTGCTTGGCCTCGGCTACTCCTCGGCCGCAAACCTCTGACTCGACCAAAAAGATCAACTTTACGGCTTTGTAATACAATTACACAATTAACTATAATACTTACGTTGGAAGGCTTTATGATGTTCATTTTTTATCACAAATAAATATTTAGGACTTTCTGGCAGTATCGGTAATAATAAGGCACACAAAATTAGAGGAATTACATATGCAGCAATACAGTGAGGCCAATAATTGTAATTACCTAAAAAAAATTAACAATTTATTGATATTCCGTGATTAAATAAATCAAAAGAAGTTACTGTCAAGAAACCCGAAATTTTCAAAATATGTTTTTAGAATTGTTCAAATTTATTTATTTGTATACCTAATAAATCCCGCATTGATACAATTTGACCTGCTAAAACACCAATTGTCACGCCTAGTGGACAAAGTACACCAGTTGAACCTCTAAGTTCTAGTGGAGCCAATTCGGTAAGATACATAGGAACAACACTTGTAGTAAGACCTACAAAAAATTTATCATTTTAGTCGTGAAATATAGTAATTAACTTATTTTAAATAGGCATTACTTCTAAAACGGCATGTTAAAATTAATCACTTATTAAAGTAACTTATTTCTAGATTTTAGATACAATTAGATTAGTAAATTGAGAATTTTCACTAAAACATTTTATGTTTACCTGAGCAAAGTCCAATTAATAATCTTCCTAGAAACAATAATTCTATTGACATAAGTGGTCTGGACGAGACAAATACAGCTGCCGCAAGAGTTCCTAAGATTGAACAAACGAACAAAACACCTTTTCGACCAATTTTATCCGCAAGAACGGATCCACCCAAGGAACCTATTGCTGCTCCGACTAGAAAAATTGCCACTATCGACGACCATATCAAATCCAGTTGGTAAAAGGTGACGGAAGTACTGTATCGCTCTTTTATAGCTTCTTGGCAAAAGTTTTTTATGACCTACCAATAATATCAAAATCTATAGAAAACATTTAATCTTTGTTAAAAAAGCTACACAATATCATGAGTAGATAAATTTTTTTTTTTTAGAGTTGTGTCTCCATAACCTGAAACGTTTTTCTTCGAAGTTTCATACGTTTTTTTCTCATTTACGTAAATTTAACTAATTTATTTCGCCCAATTTGCACATCCTGCTAGCACCTCGATTGAGGTTAGCTTTCTGGGATCTACTTTCGCCCTTTGCCACAGCGTACCTACTATAAGTAAGTTGTTACTCTACTCCAAATAACATAATTATCGTTACACTTTTTCAAATTATGACATATAAAAGGACATTTTTTGTAATCGCAACAAATGTCAAAATAATCTACTTTACGCAACCAGTTGCATAATGTTGAACAATATGACACAGGTTTCGAAATAGCTTTATGTAACGTGTTACATAAAAGATTTTTTCTAATTTTGACTTGATTATTTATAAAATTGTGTTTGGTTAAAAAATGATTCACCATCATTCTTTTGTAGGTACTTCCAATCAAATATTTCAGAAAATTGTTGTATTTGATTGCCCTATGACGTTTTTTTAAACGTAATATTTAAAAAAATCCATATGGATCCAACTTTATCGCACACACTGTATATTTTTCCAATTTGGAGCGATTGGAAATAGTTTGAAATAAATAACAAGTGACATTTGTAACTTGCAAAACGGTTTTCGTTTTCTCTTATTACTTCGAATAGCATCATTTACTTTCATAAGGGAATAAGGGCATGAATCCCCTTTATAATTTAACTCGATTTTTTTTTTCGGTTTCCATCATAACATTTTGTCTTGTCACGACATCAATGTCCTGAATTACTACTGTAAATTATATCAGTGACAAATTCGCTGTGACATCAAATATCGTCAATCGCTATTTCATTGCATTGTTAGTTGCATAACTACCTGTAAAATGATATAATTATTTCATTTCAACCACTTGTGTTGTCGGGATGGCTAAACGTTGAATTACATAAGACATTAATTCGTGTTTCTTTACAATAAAGGCTTATTATCCTGTATTTAGGGAATGTTTGATGAAAATAAATACCTAGTTATTATAGGTAAATAATGTCAAATCGTCTAACATGACTATTACTAACTTCATACTAATCTGATACATTTAATTTTCAAAAATCATTAGGACAAACAGTTTTCATTTTCGTTTTAAACTAGTTTTTAAGAAAGTGTGTTATTTTGCAAAAGTAGGTACATGATTATTGATATTTTTAATTGTTTCTCTATAAAAGTCATGCCTGTGTCGTGTAGCAGTATTTTGATGATTTTGTGCAAAATTAGAATGGATCAAGACTGTTTCAAATCAGCGACGGAACCAGAATTACAAATCGTAAGTTTCCTGACAAAATCTATTTTTATATATTGCCAGACTTTCTTTCTTCGATATAATCTTTCAAAAGCAATGTAAATTTTGATTTAAAAGCAAAAAAACGCATCAAAAAAACGCATTTTTATTTATTTTAATTTCGTAACTGGCGACATAATCAACTTTTCGTAATCAGTTGCATAATGTTCTACTTTATGCAACTGGTTGCATGAAGTAGATCGTTTTAACACTTGCTGCGATTACAAAAGATGTCACCAGTTGCGAAGAGGAAACAAATAAAAATAAACCTTTTTGGTTTTAAAATCTATAATTTACATTATTATTGAAAATTTAAATCAAAGAAGATCAGGTTGGCTTATAAAAGTAGAATTTGGTTAAACTTACAACCTAGTAATAATATTGTTCTGGTCCTTATTTTCCATTCTAAATCAGCACAAAATAATTAAAATGCAATACATGACAAAATAACCCACTTTCTTGTAATCTAAATAACTTTAACAATAAATATAAACACACTACAATAAGTCATTAAGAATAAATAAATGTGACTTTCTATTTATCAATAAAAGGATAAAATTAATCGTATGCAACTAACAATACAAGAAAGTAGTAATTTTATAAATAATCTAGTCAAAATTATAAAAAAATATTGTATGTTATGTAACTCGTTTATGTCGCGGGACCTCGCTCTGCTCGCCCAGCAAATCTACACTCATTACATAAAATAAGCCATTTCGTAACTGGTTTCATAAATACGTATTACTAATCGATATCTGTACTATTTTATTTATTTCTAAAACCCTATATTTTAATATACTTAATTTTGTCTATAGATTTTATAAACTCCGTAATGGTACTATCCGAGAATACCGATCAAGGAGAAGCGACAGCTTGGTGTTTTCAGTGTACCGTTTTTTAACGCGCATGCGCGAAAATAAGTTGTGTATCACTCAAAATCACATACTTTAATTTTCTTTTACTATACGGAGAATGGTCGCACTGCGCAGCTTTCTGAGTGCCTTTTAAAAGGAGATAGAAAACTCCGCCATTTTGAACCCTTATTACGTGTTGCATACATCTTGGCGCAATATTTTTAATAGGTGACAGGTTAGAACGACTGAACCGACAATTCCGGAAGCAGAAGCGGATGATTAAAACGCACCTGATATTTTGCTTGCTGCTGTCAGTGTCAGTGAATATTATTTTTGGAGTCACAGTTTATTGCTAAAGAATCAGTTAGCTTACTCGGACCAGTTGAAAGTTCCAAAATAACATCCACTCCAGGGATACAAATTCCGGATACGCAGAAGACTGCTGTTTTATTATAGGCGGTTGTCATATATTGTATTATCTGAGTTGCGCAGTGTATAAACTGGAACATTGAGATAAAAAGTGCCGACGCAGAGTGAGCGATCTGATTCTTTAGCTATAAACTGTGTCATAGGGTTCAAAATGGCCGCGCCCTATGTTGTGCGTGTCGGACCTCTCTCTGGCCCCGTATAGTAATCAAAGTATGTGCTCAAAATGATGTTATCTGTCAAAGTCAGTCCAAGTTGTGTTTAGTACGTGAGCAATGTTAAGTGATATTTTTTGGTGTCGTCTAGCGATTGAAAGCGTAAAACGATAATGGATGTGTCGTGAGTTCGATTCCTACTCAGGTCAAGCGATCTTTAATTAAAAAAAAATAAATGGTGTATAGCAGTTTGTGAAAATAATAAACAAATTATTAATAATATAAAATAGTGTGTTGTGAATTGCGGTTCTGTAATAAAAGTGGGGATGTGGTCTCAATGGAAATATAATCCTGGACGTTTTTTGAATGTCCTGTATTCGACGTCCAAATATATTCCAGAATTGGACGTCCTCTGAATGGTCAAAAGTGTGCCATTTGTATACTTCACTGGACGTCCATTGGATGACGGAAGTCCAGCAAAAATTCATTTTTGGACGTCTAGACATCCAAAATTGTATATCGAATGGACGTCCAATGGACATATTTGTATTGTCTGGGTGATAGCCAGGCCAAGTATTTAACTCTAAATACATAAACCTTAAATGACAGATGAGTAATAAACTTGAAAGTCCTTTTAATATAATATAAATCCAGAAATTCTAAAAATATGTACGTACTTTTTAAACCTAGAAGCTTAGAAAATATATGCACATTGCAAATATTTAGTTAAACCTCTCAAACTTAATGTCTTTTTAATTGTTACCTAAATTTTTTTTTGGTACCTACCCTTAATTTTATTTACCTTATTTTTACTTAAGGAAAAGGTAATTTAATTTAAATATGGGGCTTTTATTACATTTTTAACAATAAATAAACCAAATATTGAACAAATTTTATAGATGAATTATCAAATAATACACGTCTTTTACTTTTATAACAAATAATTAATTATTACGTAATGAATTATATTTTGGTGCCGAAATTTCACCACTGCTATTAACTATAACTACTTCAATGTAATTAAATCACATTACAACATTTGCGCATGGACTATAACAATGATTTCAGATAATTTGCCAAATTATTTCGCTCAGTGTAGAAAATATGCATGTTTTCTCAGCGTGCTAAGTTGTGTATCAATCAAAGTCATGCTGTGAAAAAGGTTCATCCGATATTAGGTCTTTTCCTTTGCATTGAAGGTGTAGCAATGAGCTACACCACTTCTGAAAATATCGTTCCATCCATACAATTTGTATAAATGGAACGATATTTTCAGAAGTGGTGTAGATCAGTGCTACACTTTCGATGCAAAGGAAAAGACCTATTAAAGGCACCGACAGCTACTGTCGCTTCTCCTTGATCGGTATTCTCGGGTACTATAGTCAAAGTTTATTAAATTTTGTTTCGTTTTTTGGTTCCTTATTGATCTCTGACAACCTATCTATCATGCTTCGTTAGGTTCTCAAACCCACTTTGAGAATATACTGTCGACAAAAACTGACTTATTTTGATGAAGAGTCCTTTGTGTTACAGGTATCACGTTCTGACTACTAATTTAATGATCTTATAAAAGATAATTTCATAAATTTAACCAGGCTTCGAATCAACTTTATTTTAGACAATCGTAAATGTAATTTTAAATCTTAAAACTATATTTCATGCTGCCACAAAGTATAGATATAAGGAGTCCGAACGGTATAGGCTTTTTTGTAGCATTCATGTACACAAATATTAAATCCAGATCTTAGTTCTTTTTTCTGCCACTGGCTGCGCAAATATTCAGGACGTAGAAAAGCAAATGAGAAATTAGGAAAAGTGGCTTTATTCAAAGCACCGAAAGTGAGCAACCTCTAAATAATATTATTATTAATTAAACTAGTACTTCTTCAAAAGAGGCGCGCCCTAGCGGCAAAAAGTCTGTCCCCCAAATTGATGTCATTCATTCAACATTACGTTCGGACCACAAAGCACATAGAGGTTCCACATTTTTTATGCTATTTGCTCCAAACTCTAGATGGGGCTACTGGCGAAATTCTGATTTCTTACTCCATTTTTAAGCTTTATGGGAGAAAAACTTAACCAAAGACTCCAAAGATGTGAGGTGTATTTATTTATGTTTTTGGTTAGTCTCATTTTTCCGTCTGATTTTAGTGATTTTTTGTTGGCTTTGGCTTTTGGTTTCTGTTTATAGTTTCGTCTTAGTTATTTGCAAAATAGTGATGTTTCGCTATTCTATTTCCTACTGTGTTTTGCAATAATTTTGGTGCTACCTGTGGGTGCTACGTTGAAAACTTCGAGAAAAACTTATTGATTCACCATGGATCTGCATCATAAAAAGACAAACGGGTATAACAACTAATTGATAATCAATTTATCACTGGACTAGATTCCGAAATCATTTTTCACATAAGAGAGTAATACACAAAGCAGTGAAGTAATACCACTATCTGTATTTGGAAGGCAAATACCTATTTATCATTGAATGAATAGTTAAAAGGATTCACCGTTTAATACAATACCTATATTACATTTGTCCTCGGTTTAAAAGACATTTATAAAATATATTATTTTAGTGTTAATAAAATGTAATATCCTAGTCTCTACTTCACATTTAAATTATTGATAGGTATTTTAAAGATTTGAGATTGTATACCTATTTGCTGCAAGTAAGTATTCGTTAAATATGTATTATTTGTATTTATTTTTATCTAATAATATTTATTTAAGTTATTAATAAACATATTTTAAAAATGTTCTATTTTATTATTTATATTGATATATCTTATATTTATTTAATAATAATATGCAGAACCAACTCTCCAAATCAGACCCCTGCTTATAACAAATTAATTCCTCAAATTTGGTATAATCGACCTAAATTATTTTGTAAAATAAAAGTTTCGAACTTACTAGTTCCATACTTTATTTTATAAAATAATTTATGTGGAAATCATTTAAAATTTAATTTAAAACTACTACCTACTCCTAAAAATTACAATTTGAATTTACCGCCATCTGTCATTTTAGTTCCAGCTCCAAACACAAGGTGGCGCTAATTTGGTTTAAAAGTTTAACATTGGCGTGGGGTCTCTAGAAGATACGTGCTTTGTGGTTCGGACTCCTTATATCTATACTTCGTACATGTGGCGTAAAGTGATAATTTTTAGGCGGAACTTAATTCTATTATATTCTAGCAATATAAAAAATTATTATTTTTGAATGAAATATCACTAACCTATAAACTCGTTTTCGTATGAATAAAAATTAGATTTCAAATGAGTTTTTAATGGTTTGTTTTTCATAAAACAGCACTTACAAAACAATACAAATAACATGCAATTTATATAGTTACCTCAGCTGGTGTATTTACAACTCCTATGTTGTATCCTACTGGCAGTGATAATCCTAAAGTTGTTAAAACTCCAGCCAAAATCAAAAGAGTCGACCATCCTGGACGTTCTATTGAAATATCCTTTAAAATAAATTATTTTAAATGTCTTGGTAGACTCGAATTGCTACTTGAAAAGTGTACGTGTAGGTAGAGGGGGTACACCTCGAACCTATTCCAAGTCACTCATGTGGATTAAGTGGGGAAACTGTAAAAAGATACCTTTCAAGTAGCGAGCAGAGTCTAGCTTAGATCGTTCTTCGCCTTCTTTAATAGACGTTTTTTATTAACATTTAATTATATATCTTTATTTCTATTTCTCCAAAAAATCACGACTTGGAGCACTTTAGATTTTAAATAGTCACAAAAAATAAAATCAATTGGATCAAAGTCTAGTGGTCACAGGAACTTGACACTTCCACACCTCGACCAGTCCACTTATTATTTTAACATTGTCTAAAAAATAGTCTACAAATAAATATGTGGGATGCTTAAATAGTTATTAAGAAATAAGTAATAATTTATATTGCATATACAGTATCGGCCACTGAACGTTTTCCAATACGTTTTGCACAAGTGCATGTGAACACTACAATAAGTTAACATTAGAGCGAGCAGGAAACGAATAAAGTCAGCGTTGAAAGTTTATACAGCCCGACCGCATTGTAACGTTGGCTAGGCCGTATAAACTGGCATCACTGATATTATTGCTCGTTCTAATGCTAACTCTTTAACAACTTTGTTATAGACATAGAAAAATAAAAAGGTTATAGGTTCAAATATACACTGAACAATGGCCATTAAAAATTACGCCTTTCTATTGGAACAATTTAATTGCACATGGCATTGACACACAATTTACTACAAATTTATTTCAAGTACGTAGTTACTTACTTTTTCGTCTTTTGCTATATTTAGGCTAGGAAGTACATTGTGTAAATGAGTATGGTTAATGAACTTTGACTGAGTATTTATAGACTAACAATATAGATACTTCTGTTTTTGATATTGTAATAAAATATTGTAAAAAGTTGTTTTCTAAGAATTTTTAATAATGAAAAGTCTAATTTGTTTAATCATCCAATTTATTGTTTAATTATACAAACTTTAAACATTTAGGAACATTGGCCATTTTTATGTCAGCTGTGTTCACATTTTTTATGCGGGATAATCGGAATAATACAAAATTATTTTATCTCATGCCACAAGTTTGTCACAAAATATATTTTTTAAAGTCCAGTTCAACAGAAAGAAAACTTGATTTGTTTTTATACAGGGTATAACAAAAAGACAGTTCATAATTTATACCAGCTATTTTGGAATCAAAAATAGGTTGGCCGAACCTACCTATAAAGTGTCGGCCATGGAACGTTTTTCAATACGCTTTGCACAAGTGCATGTGAAAACTATAAAGAGTTAGCATTAAAGCGAGCAGGAAATGAATAATATCAGCTTTGCCAGTTTATACGGCCCGACCGCGTTAAACTGGCAACGCTGACATTATTCCTTTCCTGCTGCCTCTAAAGCTAATTCTTTAGTTTTCACACGCACTTGTGTAAGCCACATTGGAAAGCGTTCGATAGCCGGTACTGTATATAAAAGTGCGTACAAAAATAGTTAAAGCATTTTGAAGATACAAATTGAAAATAGATTTTTTCAATAACTTGGAACTTAAACAAGTTGGCATGAAAATAGGCAACATTTCAACAAAAAAAAAAATAAATAAGGAAACAGTGCAACCCATGAAATTTTTATGGGTTTGGGATCTCCTAGACCTCCAAACTTTCGTAGATATCATAAATAGGTTATTATTGTACCACACCACCTTTGGTTTAACACATTATTTTTGGAAATTGTTGCCCCCTAGTCCTTTTTCCAAAAATAAATCACGTACGCCAACTTTTTCGATAAGTAATCACAAAAAAATACTTCAGGATGTTCAACCAGATCTAACTTATGAAACTTTTATTAACAGGCCACTTACTTGTAGAGTTCAGTTATTGGAAAATCTATGGATAAGCTTAAAAGTTGATAAAAGTCAATGACGGCTCATGAGCTGCGAAAGTCTCCCCGTGTCAATTGGCTCGAGGGTGGGGATAATGGAAAATTTGTTTTATTTCTTTATTTTTTCAATATCATAGAAAAATACCACACTGCCCTGCTCCTTCTCAATAGTCAACAAACAAAATGAAATATATTTCTTATAGTAAAAAGTCTAAAATAATTATTCTATACCAACTTTAAAAAAGCAAAACTGTCGCCTTTTCATCTAATAATTATTATTATTTTTAATATTATTACTTAATGCTGACCGGCCGCGAAATATTTGCAACCCGAATCTGCAATAAAACATCCGGTTGCAAGACGTACGCGTTAATAGAGCGTGTCCCACTACGTTTCCATGGTGAGGCGGACCTATATCTCGTTGTGGCCGTTAATAGTCCAGTTGCAGACCACATGAATTATTATTAGGAAGGATTTGGAGAGGACATAGTAGTAAATAACACTCACAGTATGAGTCTAGGCGATAGGAAAAATTATAAAATAAACAAATATTTTTGATTAAGATTTTATTCCCTGGTATTTTTGAGGAGGGGCGTGCGGTCATGCGGTCTTAAAGAGAAGCCGCCCCTGATAAAAGTATGAAGTTGAGTTAAGTAACCACCAAAAGCAACATAATAGTAAACCGTTTGACAGGAAGCTTTCGACTTATTTGCAAAGTTCTAGGGAAGCTTGTATAAAATAATTTTATTTGACAGGGTAGAAAACATTGTTAATATCATGGGTTATCGAGTCAAGGATTTCACCGTGGACAGGGCCGACAAGAGGGGGGTAGCCAGGACTAATTCCTGGGGCCGGGCTCAAAGTGGGGGCCCGGAAGCGGCATAAGGGGGGCCCGGCAGTTTTGATTAAGACGTTTTTTATTTATTTTTGTAGAAGTTCGGCACAAGAGTTATGACCTTTTTTTTAGAGATTGCATTAAAGAGGAGGAGAAGTTAGACTACAGACTTTGTTTTTTGCTTGAAGACTTTTTTTTAGAAATGAGATATTGAAAGGGTCTAATTTTTGTATAAAATTGTCGCAGGGTCCGATCTGAAAAATTGTCCCGGGGCCCGACCTAGCTCTCGGCGGCCCTGACCTTGGAACTGGATAGAATTTGAAAACAAAAGTTAGATCATGGTGAATTTTTCAATGACTTGTAATGGAAGAAATTAGAAATATAGATTTGTAATAATTATATAAAGGATGATTTTTGTATACTTTGGGTAGGTACTGGTTGGACGCATGAAGTTTCTCAGCTGCTTTAAAAACTACACGGTAAACATCAGTGTCATATGAGGCTTTTTAGACAATTATGGCTGGCTTTGTTGATGACGAGATTCGATTACAAATTCCCAACTTTTTTCTGTGAGGACCGTAAGACTAAACCTACCTGTTTATTCGAAGGTACCTATAGTTTATATTGGTATTTGCTTTGAAATTTTTCGCAAATGTTTGTGTTCAAAAATGACAAACGTTTTTTCACAGATACTTCAGTTACTATATTTATAATCCACATACATTTACACACATTTTAAGCGCCAAAGTACAGAGCTCTCTCTCTCTCTCTCGTTGAAAATGTCCAGTAATTTAAGCATTAGCACTATCTCCTTCACACTCATAAATCTGTTTCATTCTCACTAACATAAATATAGTGAAAAATAGACCGTTAAATGCATCCACAGGTTCTATCTTTCTCTGCAAAAATCACACGGAACCATCATCCGATGCTTCCTCAGCCAATCACGACGAGACAAATTCACAATTCCACTTCCACTCGACTAACCATGAGACCTCTTTTGACCTACAAATCAAGATCTTTGCTTTCTACAGTCGCGAGCTCGACGCTATTCACTAAAAACATAAATTATGAGAGGCATTAAACCTGCTGATTGATCATAAATCTTAAATTTAAGTACTAGCTATAATTTCACTATGTAAAATTGTTGTAAGCTGAAGAAATTTATAGTTTAAATAAAGTTGTTAACTGAAGAATATTTAATTTCATCATTAACATATAAATTCTGACAACTCATCTACAAGCATCACATTTCTACTGGCTACATTACTACACTCTACTGCTCCCAGCTGCTGGGAAGAAATCCTTTCTGTGTCGGCGATTGAGAAGAAATCAAAGTCACAGAGAACATTATGAGCGTTTCCTTATTTAAACAATAAAAAAATAGATAATAGTGTTAAATGTAGAGGTTTTGGTGTTTCCCTGTACATTTAACTTAGTTCCCAAGGCTATAATGAACTGCTTACATTAAAGGTGGTGTTTTTCTCCTTGTTATTGTAGACCGGCTACAATTAACACCATTTAATTGAAATTCTTCGAACTGTTATATCACTATTTACATACTAATACTGCACCACTGTAGAAAATTAATCGCATAAAAATAATCGGTTTTTCCAATACTACTTCTTGACACGTCTGCTCTATAATTTTTAAAGTAATGGCGGTTTTCCACTAAACGGACAAAACAAAAACAAAACACAAACTCGTGTCAAGAAAAACAAAACTGCAACTTTTCGCAAACTTTTTAAAAACTGGCGTGTTTTGAGACAGTTGAAGTTTTGTTTCTCCAAGTCCCGCTCGAAAGCAGTAACATCAAAAGGTTTTGACGTGTTTTGAAACTCGAGTCTGTTTACTGGAAACGGCAGTGTAGTATAAATTTTGTTTTGTACCAAATTGGTACCTATAGGTAAGTAAATAACGTATTTTTTTAATAGATAGTAGTAAAAAGTAATTTATTTTGAAACGCTGGATAAATTTATACAGTATATTTATTAGTAGAATATACGTATATGTGAGTGTCACAGCCAGACTAGGTTAAGTCCAAATATTGTCCTTTTTAAGTTTTTATTATGTACGTGACTTTTAAACTACTTACAAAAACAAAACTGTAACAAAATGTAGTCCGCTTGATGGAAACAAGAGTTTTGGGTTTGTCTCAGTTTTGTTTTCAAGTTCGAGAAAACACAAACAAAACATAAAGGCAACTGTCCGTTTAGTGGAAAACCGTCTTTAGTGTTCACATGACTTGAGACGTAGACTATGACGCGGCTTGAGTAATGGCCTTGTGAAAATCTAAGCGTACAGAGTTGGATTGTGAATCCCCGTACCCAAATACAAATTGTTAAAATTAAATATTGTTGTTCTATAATTTATTATTTAAATTGAATGTTTCAACAAATAGAATATTGAGATAGTTGATACTAAAAAATTATTATTAATATTGTTAACGTATAAACCATTTGGAAATTAACTAAAAATATTCATAAAACCAACTTACCATAAGTAATTTTTCGAAGACTATGATACCACTTAATAAGTTTAAAATACCAGTTACACTGAGATAGCAATAATTTTAATTTAATAGCCCACTACCTTATTATTTTTATAAATATTAAATATACTTAATGTATTATTCTAAAATATTCTAACTCAACGAGAATAAAAATTATTTCGAATACGCCACAAAATGCATAATTATTATTTTAAGTATTAGTAAACCATACACCTACAATTACAGAAAACAGTCATTAATAAAAATATTTATTAGTATAAGTATTACTTTTTTTTATTTACCGGTATAACAAATTATTAATGTACAGGGTGTTTCTAAATTCATGCGACAAAATTCAGGAGGTGATTGCTCGTATGAAATTAAGATTGGTCTTTCCTATAACAAAATTTCCTCAGCCCACCCCTTTCCGAGATATCACCGTTAAAAGGTGGTGACTAAAATTGAGTTTTTATTTTTTTTCTAAAATTTCAGTAAAGCTAGAAACTTGAAATTTTGTAATTTTCGTGCACTCGCAAAGGACTAACCACGGGTATTTTTTCAATATTATGAATCGTATTACATTTTACAGCTTTACTGTTTTCCACTCAATTTATTAAAAAAATTATAAATTATGGTGTTTATTTTTTTCTCTGAAGCTATTGGTTTTGGGAAAAAAATTAAGAATAAAAAAATTTTTTCAATAGAACAAGGATTTCAAGTTATAATTTTATTTCATAAAACTTCATCTCGAAAAAAGTTTTGATATGAAATAAAGTAAGGGTTGCTAATTTCAACCCCCTATAATGTAACAGGAATAATGAAAAAATACCCGTGGTTAGTCCTTTGAGAGTGCACGAAAATTACATAATTTCAAGGTTCTAGTTTTACTGAAATTATAGAAAAAAAAAATAAAATCTCAATTTTATTCACCACCTTTTAAGGGTGATATCTCGGAAAGGGGTGGGCTGAGAAAATTTTGTTATAGGAAAGATCCATCTTAATTTCATACGAGCAATCACCTCCTGAATTTTGTCGCATGAATTTAGATGTATTGTAGATATTATTGTATTTTCATATCAAATAAAAATTACTATTGCTAAATTACTATTACGATTGTAGAAAGTGTAATTTTCGCTTCCACTTCGCTTTTACACAACATTTTTCTCCTACGACCTAGGACCACAAAATTATTTCATAAAAAAAAACAGCCAAGATGTGGCTGGTTCTAGGTTTGTTTCTTTATATGTTTATTGATTTTGAATATTTTTTTAAAGTGCAAATGGTGTTTTATCGAATATAAAAACATTGTGATTCCATTTTCAAAAACTTTCACAGGATGATAAAGATAAAATAATAATAGGTATAAAAACTATTAGCATACAATAATGTTTTTCATTGCTCTATTTTTTTAAATACAACAAATAATAAGATGAACAGCAATGATGAACAACCATGTGAACAAGAGTGAACATTAAAGATGATACCTACTTACTTATTTCAGAGACAATTGGGAGGTCTCTGCCTACTTACATTTTTTCTGAACCGTTATCAAAATAGGGAAAAGATTAACGAATTGCCTGACTGTAGGGGTTATATTATAAAAAATAAAATGCGTTTAAAATAAATACCCATTTTTATCTTTATATATCGGTAATTAAACACGGGTCGCGAAATCCAAAGTTGAACGCTTAACGACCTGAACCATGAAGGCTTATGTTAAGTGAATTATCTAATCAAATATGTGTATTAATTAGAAAAAAATGAGGTTACTTTTAAATTATTGTAACAATTGTTCAAAATAAATATCTAGGATCTAGGTATAAAAATCAATGTTAACAAATTAATTCAAGATAGAAATGATGCATCAGACATATTTAACACCTGATGCGGAAAATAGATTCTTACCCACACGCGTGTGATATAGGGCCCTTTCCATAAGTGCGATATGTCACTTTTATAAGTAGTCGTAGGAAAAAAATGTTACTGTGACACTTCAAATTCACTAATGTAGACAGTTTTTAATTATTTAATTTTAATATTACAAAAATTAACTATAGATATTTTCGTTTTAAAAGCAAACTTTAATACATTTGAAATACACTCGAATGAAATTGGGCAACCCTAAACCAACTAGGCACTAGATTAACAAAAAGTATTTTTTCGAGGCATACCTACGTATGTCTACCACGCAATAAGTTCAAAATACAAATACATGAAGTAAGTTAACATTGCGATAGCAAGTACAATTTCTTGATTGTTTTTTAAATACCGATATGTAATATTCGTTAAATAATCGATTTTCAATTTTTATTTTAAAAGTTACAAATGTTACATATTTTTCTTATCGGCCAAAAAATAATTATCTAATAGAGCAACATACTTAAATATAACAAATGAAAAAATATTGAAAACGGAATCTAAAATAATATTTTAAAGCGTTCGCTTTAACCCATTAGCGCCTACAGTCACCATATGGACCCAGTTGTAAACGTATCGTTTAACACAATAAAAGTATAATAAAATAGGCAACCAAAATTACGTTTAGAGCATGAACACTTAATTTAGACTTGTCTGGACCCGCGTTGGTGAATACTCGTCAGTTGTTTGTTAGATTTCTCAAGTGAAGGAGGTTAGAAAATCGTGTTGTGGTAAAAAGTGTTTCATAATGGACATCCGATTGGTGTAAGTATATTTTCAGAACCTTTTTTTTTGAATTATAGGATCAAATCAATTTTACATATTTTAAAAGGTATTAAAATAAAACGTAGTGTACAAATTTTTGTATCAATATTACCGGTGACAATTAAAAATTAGTGTAAATATTGCTGTACCCATATGGACCCACTAGGCGGTTATGTAGTCAAAATTGGAATTTTTATATTTTTAGTGGACTGACACTACAGGAAGCCATCGACTTGGCATATGAAGAAGATGATGTAACAGACATTTTTTTTGAGCCGCCTGATTCAAATTTTCTTACGGACGAGGATTCAGGTGACGAAGACGAAGGTGGTAACCCGGATAACTTGAATGTTCGTCAACTTCGTGCTGGTGCGGAAGTTGTATTTGCAGACTCTGAACGTCTAGGAGTTGTACAATCAGACCTAGAAGCAAGTTATGACGATAACGAGGTACAAAACGTAAATAGCTCCAATCAAATAAAAACTGATGCAAATCGCCGACTGACAATGTCTCTGCCAGAACCAACAACTTTTATTGACGGAGATCTTTATTACACACCGCGCAACTTTCCACAAGGAAATTACAGTAAATATTCAGAGATGAGTTGTGTGCAACTGTTTGAATTGTTTTTTACTGATGAGTTGCTCAAAATAATACTGTCTGAAACAGAAAAGTATGCTCTATTTATAAATCAACCGAACCCTAACGTAACACTTCCTGAGTTGAAAGTATTTATTGCAATTCTCTTAGTAAGTGGATACAATAAGCTACCATCCAAGAGAAGCTACTGGCAAAGAGTCCCCGATATGCAAAATATTCTGGTGTCTGATGCCATGAGACGGGACAGGTTTTTACAAATTTGCCGTTTTATTCATTTTGCAGACAATAACAATATAGATAAAAATGACAAAATGTACAAACTTAGACCACTTACAGATATGATCAAAAAATCGTTCTTAGAACATTTTGTCCCAGAAGAAAATATTGCATACGATGAATCCATGATACGCTACTTTGGGCATCACGGATGCAAACAGTTTATCAGAGGAAAGCCTGTAAGATTTGGCTATAAGGTGTGGTGTATGAATACACCTAGTGGATATTTGATAAACTTTGAAGTATATCAGGGAAAAAACCCTAGATCTAATGAAGAATATCAAAAAAGTTTCGGGAAAGCTACAGCTCCCTTGGTACAGATGATCGAAGAATTGGGTAACAAAGGATCTCTGAGGTACAAGTTTTTCGTTGACAATTTATTTACCAGTACAAACTTGTTAAGTACTCTAAAAGCTAATGGGTACAATGTTACCGGTACTGTGAGGGATAATAGAATTCCTAAAAATTGCCCACTTGTTTCTAAAAAGACGATGGAAAAGAGGCCCCGAGGAGAGTATTGTTCGACATTGAATAAGGAGACTGGTATTCAATACGTTCGTTGGAGGGACAACAAGGTTGTAACAGTCGCAAGCACATGTTATGGTATTCAGCCGGTCAAAAATGTAGAAAGATTTTCTAAAAAAGATAGCAAGACTATACAAGTACCTAGGCCATATCTTCTTTCGCAGTATAATAACAGCATGGGAGGAACAGATCTCATGGACAGTAATATATCTTGGTAAGTTATAAAGAAAATATTTCCATAAACGAAAATATATGGGTAATTTTTTTTAGTTATCGAATCGGCATACGTTCCAAAAAATGGTACTGGCCAATATTTACATACCTCATCGACGCAGCTGTCCAAAATGCTTGGACGATATGTCGGAAATCAGGGAAGAATATTAGCCTCTTAGAGTTTAGAAGAAGTATTTGTCAGGTAAGAGTATATCAATATAAACTCAGAAAATGTTTACAATTAATTAAATTTTTAGACCTACTTAACAACATATAAAGTCCCCGCTAAAAGAACTGGAAAAGTAGGTAGAGCATCGGGAAGTGATTTTCGAGTGTCTGATTGCGTCAGGTTTGACCGCAAGGATCATTGGATTATATCTGTACCTGAGGGCAAAAGAAAGAGGTGCGCCATGCCATCTTGCAGTTCAAAAGGGCGTACAATGTGCGAAAAATGCAACGTTGGGCTTTGTATTTCATGTTTTAAACAATTTCATACAAATGGAACAAATTAATGAATTTCTTCCATATTTGATCTTGGGAAACGCCTAGTGGTCCCATATGGGACCACCATTTTTTTCCAAAAAAAAACAAGATTTTTTTTTATTTCTGCGTAAATTTAAGAATAATAAGTTGTTTTAACATAGTTTTAAATAAAATTATTGCATTCTAAAAGAATTTTCTTTTCTCGGCGCTAATGGGTTAAATAAACGTAGGTACGTAGGTAGAACAAAAAGCTGATTTATAATTGAATGGCAACATAAATTTAACCGTTGTATGAAGATAATATAGTAGGATAATGCAACAGTAAAAAGTGTTGGATGCAATCTCGAGCGGCATCTAGTGACGATTTAATGAAGTAGTCAATTTTTAATGCTATGCAGATACGCCATCTACGTCTTCTTTTCGTTCAGGCACATGGCCTCTATCACCTACCTATTATGGTTAAAAACATCTTTATTTATTTAAAAATAACAATTTATGATAAAAGACATGAAAAATTAAACATAATAATGAAAATTTATTCCAGTTGACAAAACCGTACGAATAAAATTTTTGGATTAAGGTGATAAAAAGTGGTTAAGGACTTTGGTCAATATTTTGGGTATGTGCGGTTATGTCAAAATATATAAACAATAACAAAGAATACCTAATAACAACTTATAACAATGTCCAATGTTTTAAATAAATTGAAAAGTTCCAAGTAGAAAACAAAAAAGGAATAAGCTTCTGAAAATGTTGCATGTAATCTAAGTACCTCTAATCGGACTAAGTGTTGGAAAAGTTTATAACCATAAATATAGCTGAATATTTTTATAGTTTTCAAAATTTGCACAAGCTTTGCTACAAAATTTCATCAAAGCTATCAACAGTTTGCAAGATATTGAGTTAAGGAACAAGAAAATCACACTAATCAGGGAAAAATCAATCAACACTGGAAAACAAATTAAAAAAAATAGTCACAGGGATATATTAGCGACTTTCAAATGTATCTTGGCTGTTGATCATGAATATAAGAAAAAAATGTTCTCTCGGCTGGCTCTGAGTGTTGAAATAAATCACCTTGAAAGGAAGTTTTCAATAGCTCCAATCTTTAGCTCAAGACGAAATCAATAGACCTACAAGTGGTCTATCTGTGGCAGACATATTCAGTTAGTCTTTATATTTCATTATGCAATGTTACAAGGTTCAGCAACTTGCCAAAATGGTTAAAATTTATTTCCAAAATCAGTGCTCTTGTTTAGTACAGAATTCTATGAACGACACAATAATTATAAAGTCCTAACTTTGAACATAAAAGAAAATCTTATAAAAAAACATTTTTTTTATATAATTTATCACTATTTGGAAAAGTATATTTGTTTGTAAAATATTTGTATTTACAGTTATATTTAATCCAGGTTAAGTGTCAGTGCGCGAGTATAATGTTAAGTATGAACAAAATCCGCCCCATTCTGTTTATATGTTTGGTTACCGACCCTAGTAGATAGGCTATTTGTTATTACTTTTAATTTAGATTTTGGATTAACGTTTTTGTATATGACTTGGCTGTTTAGTAATAAATGAAGTCAAAACTGTAACACGTGGTTTTATTCTGGAAAGTATTTTTAAATTGAATCACGCACGCCGTTCGAGTGAAAATGTTTTAAGTAGTTCAAAACAACAATCACTCTTTTTCATTGTTTATAGAATACAGCCTTTCAGTTAGCTCAGACAAAACTGATTAAATAAATAAATTAATGTCTTATTATTTTTTGAATTTTTTTTATTTTGACTGGTTGACTATCTCAAAAATTAAAGCCAATCAAGCAAAACGTGAGTCACATTTCGCTTTTTTAGAAGAACAATAATGCAAGTGAAAATTAATAATTCCACAGAAATAGCAAATTAAAGTAAATGTAATATAAAACTTACAACTAAGACGTTAAAGAAAAGTTTGGAAATAATCGATGGGGGCTTCGAGATAGCAAATTTATTTTAGTTTTAGACAGAACTACTTTATTTTATTCGTTTTGAAACAATTGAAGATTTATAGGCCGGAAAAGCGATTTTAAACTGAATATTCAGTCCAATAGGCTCTCGACTGAAATCCTTTCCATTTTTAGAATATTATCTTTCAAATTCAACAATTTTATGTTTTGTTCCAACACGGATTTTAATAATAGATTTATAAATTGTTTTTGTTTATTTGAATGTTAAATGTTCCTAAAACTAACTTTAACATATATTTCCCATGCTGGCGCTTAGTGTTAAAATAATGAGACGATTAAACGAAAAAGGTTTACGAGAGCCAGTTGCCCTCTTTTGGTACAAATTTGTACAAGGCAACTTTACAAATGTTTCCTCCTTTTTTCTCTTGTAGAAGATGGACACGCAGTGGAGCGCACAATGATGGTATTTTAAAAAGCCACGTCACATATTTGATTAGATAATTAACTTGATATAAGTGCCTTCAAGACTTAAGTCGTTAAGCATTCAAGTTTGGATTTCCCAACCCAGATTCAATTACATATAAAAACATTCTTTCTTATTTTGGAAAAAATATGAAAAATATAATTAATGCAATCTTTCTGCTAAATTTTGTAGTATTTTGATAACAGTTCAGAAAAAAATAGTAGTAGTCAGTAACTGATCTTTACGAAACCCAAAGTTGAGCACTTAACGTCCTGAGCAATGAAAGTTTATGTCAATGTTAATTATCTAATCAAATATGTAACATTCACATTTTCTATAATTTATTTTTTAAGACGCCTTCGTTGAGAGCTTCATCATTGTAGGACATGCAGCAGAAATGCAGCAAAGTATTTCCATGTACAAAAAAAAAAAAAACAATGAAAAATTTTTAATTTTGCCTTTCGAAAATAATACTCCTAAATGTGCCTACCATAAATTGGTACTCGATTCGTTTTCAAATGGTGTCAAAAGTTGAAAACTGAAAATTAGTGGCTTACATGTTTTTATTACTTAGTATAATTTCACTAAACGTGTTTGGTATTATGTTATAAGTTTACCTAACAGCAAAAAAATCTGTTAGTTAAATTTTGTCAGTGCCGATTTTAGTAAAATTATATTGAATAAAATTATAACTACCTATATATTTACCCATTATTACTTTTTTAATTTTCAACTTAACATCCTGTATTTCAGAACATTTTATCCAAACATTTTTTTATTTTCGTCTATTCGTCTCATTTTGAACAATAATATTCAGTTGTTCATGTCCTATTCTTAATTTGATGATACCATTAAATAAAAGTGAATATAAATTAACAGCGTACAACTCAAGTTTAATTAACCATCAGCGATATATCCAAAATCCAACCACAATATAGAAAAAAATGTTCCCTATTATAGTAAAATTCCACCCAATCTCAACTAATTCAATCTTTTTCAAACAAAAACTGGTTTATTTTATTATATCGATTATTTTCGCATTTTATGTGACCTTCAAATACCCTGTATTCTGTGCTTTTGTAATAATTTGAAATAGTAAATTGTAACTATAAAAATACAATACCGAAGACAAGTAGAAATGAAAAAGAAGATTTTAAATTATAATTCATACTCAAGCACAGACATGACCTAAAGACCTGACTTGGACATAAGTACAGTATCGCCATCTACATTCTATGTCCATCGTCCTCCAATGATAAGTCCATAAGGTTACCCTACTATATTTCTTCATACAACGATTTAACTAATAATAATAATAATTTGTAATGTAACACCTTGGTCCATTTTAGCTTTTTAAGCTATTGCATAGCTTTTATCGCGGGCTTTGAGCGCGGCGACCGAATCAAGACATTCCAAAAATAAACCTAACACCCCCCCCCCCCACTCCGACCGGCACGGCGGTACGGCGTTGAAAGCCGTGGAAGGTTTTATCCGAATCCGACCCTATTCGTATTAGTATGAAGCGGAGTTAAATATACGTCTGCGGACTGGAACGTTTATGCAATACAAGAACTAGAAGAGCTTTCTCTGGCTTCTAATAAATTGGTATCACAAATGTTCCCGGCTGGCGTAAATATTAGATATTAATTTTTTTTGCAAGATTTATAAAATATTAATTTTTATTTTATCAGTGTTAACTATTTCATTATTAAGCTATTGCATAGATTTTATCGCGGGCTTTGAGCGCGGCGACCGAATCAAGAAATTCCGTAACGAAAATAAACCCTAACACCCTCGAAAAATCCAAAATCGAAAAACAAATTCCGTAACGAAAATAAACCTAACACCCCCCACTCCAATCGGCACAGCGGTGCGGCGTTGAAAGCCGTGCATCGTCTAACGTCGTTTCAGTTCGGCAGACTTCGATACGGTGTTTGTGTGCGTGCGACTAGGACTAGACGTATGCGTGTAGACTAGCTGCTAACTGTTCATAACTGATTCTATCTCTATTAGACACAATTTCGGAAAAATTGAATTTGAAAATGAATAATGATCCACAAGAATCCACAACAAAATATGGGACCACCATTGACGCGGTATTTTCCAGATATTTAGAGGATATCAAGACTCAAACTTTTGTTTCTTATTTCAGTTACCATAAACCTATAGTTTCAATGATAAAAATTCCTAAATAACATACATGTATTGTAAGATAATGAAAATATTTTAAACAATATTAACTTCTCATTTATTCAATAAAAGAAAAAAAATTGTTTTCTTATCGGTCACCACGCTCAAAAAGTATAACTTTAATTAATATCAAAGAAAAAAAAATACTGCATAAATAAATAATTATAATTGCATAAGTTGATAAAAAATGCTATGCAATAGCTTTACCGCGGCAGTCCCCGAGTGCCACACGTATTTTTAATTTAAAAATCAATTAATATTAAAACATTATTTTGATCAGTTATTTCAGAATTAAAGTGACAAATGAGAGGCATACGTACTGATTAAAAGGTATCCAAAATAAACCTTGCATAGCAATTTTATATTCATTCTGAATCTTAATAAAAACTTCTTTTAAAAGAATGAGTAATTCACAAAAATCAAAACACTACGTTTATTTAAATTTAAATTGTTACCTTTTTTTCAGTGATTTCAAACATTTTTCAAACGAAAGTTGGAATAATACTAGATTTGTGAAACATATTTCTTTAATACTATGTAATAGTAACTAATACAAATCAATATTGATAACCTCTAACAGTAAAGTTGCATAAATTTCATATCGAAATAATTATGTTATCTTTTTGCGCACACTTTTGCGGACCTTATTACGTATTTTTCTATTTTTGGGGAAAAATGGTTTTCACAATCCTTTCAATTTTTAGTATTCTTTAAATATTTAGTAAGCTATAGTTAATTTTATAGTTTTTCAAAGGACATACGGTAAACGTTGTAAAAGTGATAATTCTTCAAATTATTTTGTGAAATAAACTCGCTAGTTACTTATACTACTTTTTATATTACCCTTAACAATAGTTGAAAGCATTGTTATAATAGGTATTTCGATATTTATGTTTAGAATTAATAATAAGTAGCAATTACAAATCATCTTTCCGTTGAATCTAGTTTAGTAAAACACAGGTTATTTACAAAAAAAAATATTTATAATTTTTTTAAAGTGTTCTCCTCTAAAGTCAATGCATTTTGCATCCGCGAAAACTATTCTTGAAAACATTTCCTCCAATTTTTTGGCCATTGTTTATTTCATTTTTAAAAGCATCAACCGCTTCTTCGGTCGATGCAAAACGTAAACCCCGTAATTTATCCTTAACCCGCGGAAATAAGAAGTCATTATCAGCTAGAGGTTTTCACTATACGGCAAATGGTCCATTATTTCTATGTTTTGGACATTCAAATACTCATTCTGTGAGCCCGAGCAAAATCGTTCTTCTTGAACGTTGTTCGCGAACCTTTTGGAAAATCTGAGGCAAACAAACTGTAATGTACCATTCTGAATTAACAATACGTCTATCCTCCAGTGATACAGTGGAAATATGCCTATTAATACAAAAAAAATGGCGATCAACTTTTTGTTTCGGTTTTTTCCACGAACAATTTTTGTTGGCGTCGACTCATTCTCAAAGACCCAAAGTGACGATCATATCAGTATACCCATGTTTCATTACCTATGATGATGTACAAAATTAGACGATCCACGGTCAAAGCGATCTAGTGTAGATCTGTAACATCTTCCACGGTCTTCTTTTTGAGCTAAAGTCAAGTTGCGGGGAATCCACCCAGAACAAAGCTTATGGGCTTTCTGTAAAATCGTTTTAATTGCTTTCACAGCAATCTTCATTGTTGCTTAAATGTTTCTGGCAGTAATGTGCCTGTCCTCTTTAATCATGTTCCGAATAAGATCAATATTTTTTCTGCAACTACCGTCTTTGGCTTCGGAGCTCGAAAACTGTCATTTAGAAAAGTTGACCACGTTGAAATTCATTGTACCACAGCTTTGATAATTAATCGATCCTCAGACTGCTAAATATTCGCTCTCTAAACAAATATAAATTATGTTTTTTACGATTACTTTTTCATAGTACTAAAAATTAATATTAACCATATCAAATTCCAGCAACAAAAATAATTAATAAACACATATCGAATAATTAAAAATTGATTTTCTAAAATTATACTTATAAATTAAAAAAAAGGTAGAAATGTAAAGACTAATTAGATTTTTCCAATGACATTAATAACTTACCGATTTAGCAGTCTAGACACTTTACCGAACTGTTCAATTCAACGATTGATTTTAGAAAAGAAGGTAGAGAAATGAATTCAGACACTTCAAATGTCAGGTTTCTAAATAAATTTCCCCCTCTCAGCAACAGTGATCGCGCCGACGATTCTTTTAAATCGTTTTAATAGAAATTAAATCATATATACGAGGTGGCTCTCATTTAAAAACATTTTTAAAATATGATTTTTAAAATGTTATATCCTGAGCAAAGTTTAAAAAAATATATATTTAAATAATCACTTTGACATGACAACTATAATTTCATTGTGAATGTATCTTTTAAACCTGAATTATTATTTACTTAAATAGGCATAGACAGAGATATGAACTGGTAAATTACCGTAGTAATTTACCGTAATTAACCAGAAATAAATTACAGTAATTTACTCGTAATTTACAAAGTAAATTACCGATTTTTGTGGTAAAAAATTTACATTATATATGCTATTATATACGGCATTTTTTTGCAATTTGTCATATTTCGCGAAAGCAACGAGGGCTTTCGGTGAAAATAAGCACTGGAAAATTGCTCTTCATTAAAACTTCCCTCAAGGCATCAGTTATCAAATAAATTACTAAACAGTGAATATGATCGTGTAAGAAAGTCCGTGAACAAAAAAATTCATACTGCTAAGACTATAGGAATTCAAATTGATGGTTGGTCTAATATTCGCAATGAATCTATAGTTAGTGTGATCCTTAGGGTAATTTCAAGATTTTTTAATTGAGGAACTGTTTGTTCTTAGTTTTTGATGGTGTGAAGGTACTTTTTTAAATAAAACATTATTATTTCAAGTTTTATTATTTTGTCCGGATTTTTAAAAATTTGTTCGGAATATTCATTAGAAATGTCAGGAAATTGTATTTCGTAATATGGTAATCCTATTCTTACCACACCTCAGCCTGTGTTATATAAAATAGTAGATATGAAAGCAGCTCGTCATGAAGCAACTTTCAGGTGCAACATTATATCCGAAGTAATTGATGAAATAGGCTTAGAAAAACCTATGTCAATTACAACAGACAATGAAAGAAACATGACAGCTAGCTGGAATTTACTTGCAGAAAAGTATTGCCATTTATAGATCTTAAGAAGCCCTATTTGCTAAGGACATTGTATGGACCGGTCTAAAAAATGGAAAACTGTCAGTAGTGGAAATTGATTTGTTCAACAACAAAGTTAAGTAAAGTAGCTGTAGAAGCATTAAACTGCCCACCGTCAACGCTGCTACAGAACGAAGCTTATCAACGTATGGAAATTTCCATACAAATAAAAGAAATCGACTAACAAATGAAAGGGCACAAAAAATTGTTTATATCAGACAAAATTTAAACATAGCGGAATGTTCATCCGGTTCATTACAATCTTCTTTGGAGTCTCAATCTGAATATGAATCCGACTAGTCTGAAGTAGATAGCCAAACTGAACAAATAAAATAGTTGACTTAGAGATCTCATTTA
The DNA here is from genome assembly GCA_927349885.1 of Psylliodes chrysocephalus. NCBI lineage: Eukaryota > Metazoa > Arthropoda > Insecta > Coleoptera > Chrysomelidae > Psylliodes > Psylliodes chrysocephalus. The sequence goes on along the minus strand of OV651822.1, from coordinate 23,959,055 downwards.
GTCCAGCTCATTTTGAAATGCCAATGTAACATATGCATAATATAATTATTAAAACACAATCTTATATAATTCTTATAAAATTAAAATTAATTTTTCTTATACAAAGAACAAGGAACTTAAGTTTTTTTAGATTAAGAACCTGCACAAACAATAAAATGTTATGTTTTGTTTTCATTCGCGTTTTGTATTACTTCTAAACCTAAATTTAAATTACATTTAGTAACAAATAATTAGTTTTATTCACAAACAAATGAAACAATTCTATGTTCGACAGAGACACACACACACCTTAATTTCATTTCGAAGTCATTATTAGTCATGTATGTGTATAAAATATATTACGGTAAATTACCACAGTAATTTACGACACAAATTTAGTACCAGGGTAATAAATTTTGGTAATTAAAACCCGTAAATTACCAAAAATATAAATTATGGTAATTTTACATCACTGGTCATAGATAGTGATTGGCTCAAGTGCCGTTTGGTAAAGTATAATATTTTACATGCCTCTTGGGCTATAACTAAACTAGATTGAAATGTGAGATAAAAAAAATAGATAGGCTCAGTGGAAAGAGAACAGCCCTCGTATTTTATTATTAAATTTTAATTAGACACTTGGATAACGGTGTTTTCTCGTAAAAAAATATCCACAGAGCTCCTTCAATGGTTGCTTACTCTGTTAGTGCTAAGTAACCTATAGATGTAGAATAGAAAAAATAATCTTGTTTCTTTTAAAAATATATATAAATGAAACAATACGTAGCAATATTAAACTCTCAAAACTCTTTATTTTAACAATGATTAATGCATGTTTACAAAAATACCGTGTAAAATGTGCAACAATTATTTAAATCTTGTACAACAGGATAGTTAATATTTACGATGAATCACAACGTCTAGGATCTGCATGATGTCAAATATAAAAGGTAAGGCACTGCCAAAGCTAAATATCCACCAAAACCATCCACACTGCCATCCATGTAATGCTATTCCGGTTAAGAAAACACATGCAAGCGCGTGACCACCAATGGCTATAATAATTATTTAAGGAAAATACGTAATATCGTCTATAAAATTGTATTCTCAGAATTTGGTGATTTTGAGTTTTTTTACTAGTACCTTAGATTATATACATTTATTTACAACGGAATGAAAAAAAAAATGAACAATACATTTAATCACAATTTTAGTTACCATATAAAAATAATTTCAAATAAAAATAAAATTATCATAAGAAAGTAAAAGTTTGTCTTTAAATTTTCTAATGAGCCATTCCTTCTCTAATTTATTGTTCAGATATTGCTTAATGATTAATTTTTTTTAATTATACATAAATGTTAACATTAAATTGGAGGGAATAAGTCTATATAGGTAGAATAAAACAAGTTAGTAGTAATGTAAAGCGATTTTTTTTATTTTTACACTCTTCGAACCCCCCGTACTATTTCCCTAATCCGCCTGTATCTTGTCGACACTGAAGTCTGCGGCTTAGTGTACCACTATTTGAAGGTCTTACTACTTTCCCATTCACCAATACACTTCCTCATTCATCGTCATTCATTCCTCGTCGTCGATGGTTAAACGGTAGTCTGCTAAGTCCCATGGTGACACAACCCATGGTGGAACCGCCCAGTGGTCACGCATTCACGACGTGACCGGAGATATCACTGCTCAACTGTTGCGAGTATGTGGACGCACACTAATCTCGCGGCTAGCCTCTCCAGCAATGTAATACAATAAAATGACCTAAGTAGAAAAGTTTTGTGATTTTTTAATGTCTATAAAAAATGTTAGTAATAATTACATTATACCAAAAGAAATCAATAAATATGTGGACATTACAATCAAATATAATCATAATCTATTATGCTAATGCAGCTGGAACATTATGGTATCATTACTATAAAAATAAATGTACTGACTGATACCGGCACGCCATATTGATATTTTGCAGCAACAAGTATTAAAAAAAAGTTTTGAGATTTCGATATAAATTATTTAATTTTTTCAAAATAAGTTCCGTTTTGTTTAAAACATTTAGGCATTTGTTCAAACCACAAATCAAAAATATTGGCCTAAACAGGCAAGCTGTAATCAAATCGTCGTTTCAATTGATCCTTAATTTTCGGAAATAAATAAAAATCTCAGCGAGCAAGATTAGGATTGTAGATAGGAGCAGTTTTTCTCTCTCTCTCTCTCTCTCTCTCTCTCTCTCTCTCTCTATCTATCTCTCTCTCTCTCTCTCTCTCACACACACACACACACACACACATGTATTTAAAAAATCTCTTTTCGTTTATTAACTTTTAACTTACATGTCTTTCATCTACAATGGAAATGCGCGCTGGCGAATTAACACAAATTAATAATCTACAAAACCGAAATCGAATCGTATACGCGACACACTAGAGTTAAAGCTCGTTGATCTAGCAAAAATGCAGCCTATGAAGACTAGAGAGAAGGAGGCGAATCGGAATACCCGAAATTCGGTCCCAAAAAACGAAAGGAAGGGATGTTGCAAGGGATGCTAAAAATACATGGCTTCTTATGGGAACTTTACATAATTATTTAAAGATAATGAAAATAAACTTGTTTATTCCAAAACAAAGCACAGAAAATATTTATTTATAAATAAGTCTTGCATGTTTTATAAATTATTTAATTTTATCTATATAAAATGCAAATTAGGTATGACCAAATTCGAAATGGTTTGTTCAATGGTGAAATTTGGTAAGTACAATTTTGTGGGTAATTTTTGTTTTGTATTATACCTAAATATACTTTTAATAGCCAAATGTTATAATACAAGTATAAAGGGAGATTCGGGAATATACATGGTATTGCCTCATCCTTTAATTTTGGCCTTCCACTGTTTATTTTGCTAACAGTTCCATCAGTAAAAATAATATTTGGAAATATCTTCTAAAAAGTGTAGCTCGCAAACAGCGACAGCTTAAAAAAATAGATTACAATATGTGGTTGGGAGCCCTTGCCAGTGTTTTGCCCAGGGGCCCACCATGGCTCTAGGCAGCCCTGTGTTTAGGATCCTATAAAAAACATTTACAATGACAAAATTGGGGTCCAACCAAAAAATTATAGTAATAATTCTTCATCTAACATTAAAACTCTGAAAAAACAAATTTAATTTTTTAGTAAGTTAAATGTAATGTGTAATGATTATTGTTTGTAAGTGAGGATTTACGACTGTAAAATTGTATATTATAGAAATTTGTAATAAAATAAACTACACTCTGTAAAATACAGGGTTTGACTAGTTTACAATAAATATTTTATTTAAAAATAAATAAATTATTTTACTAACACTAGGAGATTTAAAAAGACTTTTAATTGATTTCCCCTTGTCTTTTTTTTTACATCTGATTTATATCCCGTTTTATAACCTGGAATAAAGTAAATCTTGCTTTAATGTTTTTGACACTCATGCTACTTGTAGTTAGGTACTTTTTTCCCATTATTTTATTTTCACCATTTAAAAAAAAAAACACAAACACACTTTATTTCACATTGACTTACATAGAACATTAACATCACTAACTTTATAAAAAGGACGGAAATTTGTCCATTTTCGATTTGCCTCCTTCTCTCTAGTCTTCTTGATGAAGGCCCAAACACTAAATGTCTCGGTGTTACTTTTTTTTAAGTCTTCCACTGGTCCACTCTGGTTTTATTCTCAGCTATGATAGTAGGATAAGTTCGTGCGCTATGGATACTATTTAATAATTAAAATCAATATTTTTGGGCAGTTCTATAGCACTTAGGCACCAGTCGTCACTGGCCTTAGTATCACTTTTTCTAAGCATATGCATGAGAAATGGTGATAATTTGTACACAATTACCACCAACTTTTCTATGTTCTGAAAATTTGAAGACCACGCTCTATACTCAAGCTATTATTCTTTACGGGCTCTTAAATTCATATAATAAATAATTTTTTATTGCAATTAATTTCATTGATGGAAAAATAACTGAAAAATCGAAGAAAAAAACATCCGTTACATTTTCCGACCACAAAATACTTTCGATGGACTCGTTTGGCAATATCGGTTAATATATCGATTTTCCTTACTAGATCACGCCCTTATTTTAACCCTTTAGCCACTTGCAACATTCAAGTCTTTGATTTTCTGAAGTAAAGTTCTATTAATTTATCATTTAGTGAACACGTCGTGCGTGAAAATATAGACGAATTTTTTAAATGAAATCCCCAGGGGCCACTCGTAAATTTCCTTCCATTTTACTCAACATCGATGTACTTTTCAACCTTTCTCGAGACTTGTGTATGCGAAAATAGGGCCTACATATGTCACTATCTAACGGTATATTACTATAGTTCAAATTTTAAATCATTTTATCCATTTTAAGTTATATTTTTTTGAAATTCAATTCTCTTTTAAAACCTTTAAGAGGAACATACTCCTTATTCTCGAAAAAAAAAAATAGCTTAAAAAAGGAAAAATTGAACGTTTCAATTTACAGTGATTGGGCTTATACATTCAGTCAAAAAGAGTCTCACCAAATTTCATCAACATTGGCCGAATATAAAATATTATTTAAAAAATTCCTACTACGAGCTGAAATTCAGTAGAGCCTTTCACCCTTTTATTAGTGAGTGCTGGGTCTATGGATTTTGAAAACACTTTGTTTTCAATATGATTGCCATGGTCTTATTTTACTATAATTAAATTACAGATAAGCAAATCGTTTAAAATCGTATTAAAAATAAAGTATTTTTAAAGCCTATACTCCCAGCCCACACTAATAAAACCCTCTGCGAAATTTCAGCTCTTAATTTCTATTCGACTAGTTGTAGGAATTTTTTAAAAAATATTTAATTTTCCTCCGCAATATAAGCTTACATTTTCGGCCAATGTTGAAATTTGGTGAGACTCTTTTTGACTGAATGTATACACCCAATCACTGTAAATGAAAACGTTCAATTTGTCCCATTTTAAGCTCTTCTGTTTTTGCGAGAATAAGGTACTATGTTCCTCTTAAGGGGAAATATATATCTAAATGTATGGGGTAAATTTAAAAACATTCATATATAAAAGTGTAAGCAATGCAAGATTTTAGCAGTGTTCTATTTATATGTACCTAAAATTATTATAAAAATATCACATTAAAACATTCTAAAAAAAGGAATTAAATATTTTATTGTAAAATAACTCCTAAACTAGTAACTTCTTTTTTTAAAACAAAACCATTGGAACTATTTTCCAAGCAAATAAATAAAATATCGTGCAAAGTTCTAAACTGTGATAGTGTCTAGAAGTGTTAAACAGAGAGTAGATTGAAATGAAAAATTACATGATAGTTTACATTATTCAAGAATATAATCTCAAATGAACAATTTCCATCATAGTAGGTAAACGTATTAAATTTACATCGAGAATTTTGGCAACATATCTATTATTGATTGTTTTTTATTCATTAGACAATTATTGGCTAAGTAAATTTAAATAAATTCATATGTCTGTGACTTGAAATGGTTGCGATATTTTTCAAAAGAAACAACAATAATTATTATTATTATAATAAACTATTATTATTATAAATTAAAAATTTATCAGGAAAAAATTTGTTGGTTAAAATTTTGCCGATACAAACAAAAATAAAAGAAACCCCAAGGAGTAAAAAACAATTGGAAAATTGTTTTTTTAAGCAAGTGGTTGGGTGATTCAGTTCATTGTTATTATGTAATTTATGAATTTTATTTAGATACAAAGTCTAAACTGCCACAAATTTAATCAAATATGTCCTTTAAAACAGAAGGGTTGAAATCTCGGTTGAAATAAACTTGAATAAAATGACTCATTTATTGTAAAATTTAAAGCAATAATTAAGGAGAGTTGGCTCATATGCTCAAAATGATGCTATTCTGCCTGCAAACAGCAATGTAATCCACGTTTGTAAAAACATTTCTGTGGTTAAGTTTTTCCTTGGGTTCTAATTGGAATTCTTGCAGGTTGCATGTTGGGAAAAATACCATACCTATTCCACTAAAGGTTTACATATCCTTTTAATTCATAAAACTATTTCGTAACAAATTTTTGTAAATAAAAGGGAAGGGATCCATATGCAAATATTTGTGGTAACACAAAAATAAAAATTGATATTATTAAGATATTTTATGAACGCTACTGGATTACAAGTCAATGTATTAAATTTGATTGGCAACTTTAAAAAAATCACAATCATTTTCAGTCACCTGGTATATACAGGGTGAGGCACCGAAAACGAAACAGATCGCATATCTTAAAGACACATTTTTTTTTGAGAAAATGCAAAAAGAGGTCGATTTTTATTTCAAAGGGGACATCTTTCGATCATATCCTCAACTATCCTACATCCCTCCCCACCCCTCTGTCACTATTACCAATGAAATTGAAATAGGGTAAGTACTAAGTGTGACACATCATTGAAAAGGTAATTTTGAAATAAAAATCGACCTCTTTTTGCATTTTCTCCAAAAAAAAAATGAGTTCAAGATCTGTTTCGTTTTCGGTGCCTCACCCTGTATGTACATAAACTGGAAACATCTGTTGTCAAAGCTCATTTTTTTATTTTATTGAAATAAACATTATCTCCTGACGTATGAATTGTATTATAATGATAACTCCTTTTTGAATCAACTTTCTATTTTCATGAGTTAAAATAATGTATTATGCAATTATCTATGTTTAATCACTCCAACCTACATTTTTATTTTTCTACAAGCTTCTAATTAGTGCCATATGGCACTAATTAATGTGTGTATTGTAAAACGGTGCATGTGTATAATAAATATTGTTTGCAGGATATATATCAGTAGTTTTCCAAATCCACATTTAAAAAATTTTTTAGGCAAGTTGCAAGAGTTAGACATTTTGTATTTGTTGTAGATATTATATCAAAAAATATATATTTGGATAACGTGATATATACCCTCATATGCATTTAAGGATACAGAGTAATGCTGAATTGTTGTTAAACATTGTAAATCCAAACATAAAGAATAACAATTCGAAAACTAAGAACGATATCATTAAACTAAGTCCAATCGCCCATCTGAAATGTTTATTAATATTTATTTATGCAATGCCATGAATTGATTTATTAATTACAATTGTATTTTAATTCAATTTGGGAAGAGGTCAAATTAGTTTATTTTCACTAGGTATAAATTTTATTAGATATTTCCATTAGTTGTTTGAAATTGGATTACCTAAAGATAAACATATAAATCAAAGTTATTGAGCAGGCTTCTCTTGCTCCAGTCACATCATCCTACATTAGTTTAACATAATGATTCCTTTAAAGGAGAAAAAAGTGACTTAAAGAAATGGATAATTTATGTTAAAATAATGTTCTAAATTTATCATTCTATTTAATTTATAGAGAAGAAAATTCATCTATAAATTTAATAAATATTAATTTTTTTGATTGTAAATTTGAAACCTAAATTTACAAAATAGGCTAAGACAGTCCATCCAAGGATATACTTAAAAAAAACTTGATCAACCCTATTTAATTATTTGAGATTATAAAGCAATTTATTATTTCACTCTAATCTTTTATTGTTCTTTCAAGTTTATTTATGATTGATTCTCTGGGTACAAAATCTTTCATAAAGTGGTAGAGGAACGATAAAGATATTTTAATATTTCTACAACTCAGTTACACACAAGGTATTCTGGAATAAAGTATAAACAAGAAAACAACTGAAGTTTACATTATGTCATTGCAAAAATTTGACAAAAATTTTAGGTATATAAGTAGCTCAAATACATTAAAGCAGAGCGCTCCATGAAGATTTTTAAAAAAGATTAATTTTTTTGACCCCTTGTAGAAGTCAGGTACATGAAAATCATTCATTGAAAAGAATAAGTCAAACGAAACTGGACATGGATTACTTAAAAAATGGTATAGGAGAAACCTACCTTAATTTTGTCTATAAAATTTCCGTTCTAATAGAAAATATCATACAAATTAGGTAATCTTGTAGTTGAAGGGTCTGGAAATGCGCCTGTCCACAAAATTCCAGTTCCAGCTAGTTCTGACAGTTGGAATCATTACATATAGTTGCCAGGTTATATTTAATTATTTGTAACCAGGGAATAAGCATATTGAAATAACTATTTTACTTTTAATCATCTATTTGCCAATTTTTACAACAAAAAAAATGCTCTGAAGGTTTTCAAGTAATACGATCGTTATTTTTAATGTCAATAATACCTTTCAATAGTGATAATTACAAAATCCTAATTTGTGTCAAATTCAAATTCTAGACATCAGTGTAGAGTGGTGTGAATATGTGCATTTCTAGACCCGTCAACTACAAGATTACCTGTGATGATCAGTTCTGCATATTTAATTGAGAGTTTCTGTAGTTCTGGAGTCTGCGGTTATTGAACTTATGACTTCTAAGTATGATACCTTCTGTTTACTCAGAACTACAAATTTTATTTTTGTATTTAAATTATAGTTTCATTAAATGTTACTGTGATTATTTGTCATATTTATTCTAATGATTGTTGATGAGGTCAAAAAATATTATGGGTCTAGTATTTAAAATGTAATAATATAAATCCTTGAGGTATATGAGACCTTATTATAACAGCTGACTTGTAAATAATGTCACCAAAAGTTGTTTTAATATAGTGGGAAACTCAAAAGGTTTACTTACTGAATATGGTAATTGTCTAGAAAGAGGTCTGATTGGGATATCACTTCGTTTGAACAAGCTTTCACTGTCTCTTCCTTGTTCCATAATAAAGTAACAGAAATTATAAAATGGGAAACCAAAATTAAAAATCTTGCAGGTATTAATCCAGAACTGTTGTGCATAATCTAAAATAAATTACACATACAAATTAAAGGTAATTCTAGTTCAAGCTTCAAGAAAAATTAAATTATTCATTGCATGAAACTATATAATATCAATCATATCAATACAAACAAAAATAATACATGCCTGAAAAAATAGGGATATCCTAATTTACCGCATTAATAAAAAGTATTGTTCATTATTGTTAGTTGTGCCAAAAATAAGCTATTTATGGTGTAGCTAACTGAATCAGTTGAAAATAGGAACTAAATTAAAAAAATTTAAATTCAAATGTGTTTACTTTTAATAACCTTATGACACATACGATGCGGTTGTTGGTTGTGCGCCTGTGCGGTCGTGCTGCGCAGTGTTGCCAACCTTTAAGTACGATTTTTCCCTCCACTTACCTTAAAAATTCCCGTTTAGGGTTGCCACCTTTTCATTTCTCAAAACCCGGACCTGTGTTCTAAACAAAAGGTCCTCAGCTAACCAGGTCCTTCTAGGTGCTAATACCCCATGTAAAATTAGTACAGGTGGCATCCCTTCTCCAGTTAACAAAATCGGTTTTATACCTACTTGTATACATTTAAAAAGGATAGGTACCCTAAAAACAAATACTTTAAAAATACAAAAATACGTCAAAGCAATAACAAATGTTATTTAATTTTTTTTTAAAATCATACATTTTTCACAATTTGGACTGGAGTAAAAAAAATATATCCCTTTTTGAGTTCCTTTCGCTTTTTCCCTTTTGTGTTAAAAATTCTAGCAAAACAGGAAATTTCCCTTCGGTTGGCAACACTGGTTTCCTTTCTGAGAACCAAGGATTCATTATTAAACAGGGTAGCCTAATTTCTAAAGTGCGTGATTTATGACGTCACTGAAGAACCTCTCATACATTTGAAAAAGCAAAATTAAAGGTTAACATATTAGATCTCGATAAATATATTTAAAATAAAAGAATAAGGCGAATCTAACAGAGTTTTCATTTTATTTTCAATGTTATCATCCTTATAAAACAATAGAAAAGTCCGAGGGAATCGATATACAAAAGTAAATAGATATTACTTCTTATTATTATATTACAAAATTCAATAAAAAATATTTCTCTATGGTTTAGGATGATTATTACGTATTATAGATTATTATAAAAGTGTACGTACAGTGATTAGACGCCCTTATAAAAATTATCACTTGTACAGGATGTTATAGAACTTTATTACAATAATTTTTTAATCTTAAAATACTTTTAACTGAATTTTTATTTTTAATTACGATGGGACTATTCTGAAATTTTTTAGTTACTCTAAAAGGAAAATTACATTTTCAATTTAAACCTTGAGTTATTATGTTTGAAATGGCTTTATATAGTTGTACATAAATGGAAAAAATACATTTTCACATAAATAATTTTTGATAAAATATCGTTCCATCCATACAATTTGTATACTTAAATGGAACGATATTTTCAGAAGTGGCGTAGCTCAATGCTACACTTTCGATGCAAAGGAAAAGACCTATTATGTGGCTTATAGGATATTTCCCAAAATCCTACCATAATTTCTAAACAAAGATTAAAATTACATTGTTAATGTTAAAATGTCATTTTATTCTTTGTTTAAGACCGATTCCACCGTTGTGTTAAACGAAATTTAAAATGACATTTTTACATTAACAATGTCATTTTAATCTCCGTTTAACACAACGGTGGAATCTGCCCTTAATATTTTAAACTTTGTTTAAATCAACGGTGGAATCGGCTCCCAACAAATCAAGGGAATTCTAAACTGGCAACATATGCCGCGTTTGAGAATCCAACATCGGATGCATTTTTTACATCTCGAGCGTTTTTTTTTCCACATCGGACACATCTGTCCCATTACATTTACGTATACTGAAACACGTGAATCAAAGATTTACTACCTACATCTCAGATGCATCCGATGTGGATTCTCAAACGCGGCAATAAACGTATTGTTTCTACGGCGACGTTAACACTCCTGTTGTTTTTAAAATGCGTGATAAAGAAAAATGAAGTAATCTATCCTGTTATAATAATTTAGTCCTTGTTTAGAACATCAATGACAGGTGTTTGCAGAATTTTAGACAACGATGGGCGCATACATACTGTGTAAAATAAACAGAGATGACCAGTGTATGGGATTAGAAAATATTCAGGACCGTCATGGCACTTGCGCTGCAGTGAGGTAAATCTATATTTTAAGAACCAGTAAAGGCCAACATGTCTTAATCATTTTCAAAATAATACTGAATTAGTAATGGCTTTAGGTCCTATTATGGTCCTATTAAATAGTAACAATTAAGAATTTACTTCTCTTGTAGAGAATATAGGCGCCCGTGACCTCCAGAAATATATTAAACTGACATTTGTCAGAAGTCGCTCAGTAGAAATAATTCAACAGTTTTTAATAATATTCTTTTAATTTTGTGAAGATTTTTTACTGATACATATGTAAAGAAATATTTTTATTAATATTATATTGATAGAAGGTAAACATTATTCGTAATATACCTACCTATAATATTTGGAAAGTACTAACATATTTTCGCCTATTTTAATTTTATTTCCAGATTTATATTAAAAAAATTAATAATGACTAACGGAGCAACTTCTTCGCAAACTATAACATATGCAGATCAGTTATCATCATCAGTAATATCGCTAGTTTGCAGAATTTGTTACGACACAGAGAAAGATGAAGATTTGATCACTCCTTGCAACTGCAAAGTAATTACTGGTAATAATAGAGCTGTTGCAAGGCAATTTAAAAGATTATGCCAAAGCAATAACTTTCTGCCTTTTAAATCATATATCCAATAAATTGTTTTTTAGCAGTAAATTTTATTTTTTAACTAAATTTTATCATATTTCTAGGGAACTGTAGCATTTGTACATCGATCATGCCTTGAAACCTGGTTGGGAGAATCAAATACAACGACATGCGAATTATGCCATCAAGTTTTTAATACTGAAAGAATTCCGAGGTTCTCATCAGCAGCATCCATCTGGTTTTGGTGTTGGAGGAATAATGGTACATCCCAAGAAGTTAGAAGTGATGTTTTAGCATGTACTATCATCACACCTTTGACGGTTATAATTACTTATGTTTGTTTGTTCTCTTCGGAATATTACAATCAAATAAAATTTTCCAGGTAGCTAAGAGGCGATTCTTTCATAGCTTTAGGAGCAAAAATTAAATTTTCTAGCATTTAACCAGTTTTGCTTAGACTTTATTTATTTTTTAGTGTACCTGCAGCTCGATGGACCTCTGTATCCTTATTAGTAATGATTGGAATCATGCTCATAGGTTATTACATGTGGGTCTATTCTGCAATCCGGATGCATGCTAGGAGATGGTATAATTGGTGGCAAAGAACTTGCAACGTACGGTATATCGCACCAGGTCCAGCTATAATGATTACTAGAGAACACACAAGCATACAAATAATAAATGAAAGATTAAGTGGTATCGAATTAGTTCACATAGAGGATGACAGACCGAGTGTTGTAACAAATATAGAAAAATCAACCTTAAGCGATGAAACCACTCTTTAAGCCTTTTGTTTGTAAGGGTTCTATAGTAAAGTAAAATGAGATAAGAAGGTTTTTCATTCTAAATCAATAGAAAATGAAATGCATTTGCATAGTGTCTCTATCTGCATTATGTTGTTACGTATGTTACGTTGGAAATGGAGTGTAAATAGGGAAGGTATCGATGCCTATAACGATCTTTCCAATCCTATCTTCTCAAGGAAGTGCAGGATTTAGAGTGGCTTCAGGTTAGGTAAATCTCCCTTTCTATTTGATATGCTTCCAGGTATAGTGTAATTGGATTCTGGAGTACTACACATTCAGTCAGAATGTGAATGTAGGTTTCATCCTCCTCCTTACAGAATCTGTACTCACGATCTTCTACTATTCTCAGTTTACTAAGGTGTGTTTTAAGTCGGCAATGTCTAGTAAAGGTCCCTGTTACAATACGTAGCCTATGCCTGCCCTGGCAGATTTCGGCATCCGATCTTTTCTGATTGTATTCACCTAGTAGTATCTTAGCCTGTCTTAGCCCCAAGAGATTGTTTCAATTATTGGTTCTTCTACTGCCCTGTTCTTTTATAATCTCCTAAGATTGTGTTACTGCTGATACCGCAGAACGGCTCAGGTCCCACAAAGGGTGTTTGAGTCCCTTTCCTTGCGAGACTATCTGCAATCTCGTTATCCTTTACTCCTGGGGCCCAAATGGGAGAAACTGTATTTTTCACGTCTAGCTAATTCGATTTTTCTAGACATCTCCAGACTATTTTTGAGCTGATTACGTAAGAGCTCAGCGCTTTGATGGCTGTTTGGCTATCAGACATGATGATAATCTTTTGTCTAAGATAGTTTTTCTCGATGTTAATAAAGTTGGTACGCTTCTCAATGACGCAAATTTCCGCCTGGAAGATGCTTGGGTATTTTTTTCAAACTTTCAGAGTGCCTGGTTCTAGACCCATACACTCCTACTCCAGTTCCTTCTATGGTTTTTTAACCATCAGTGAAAAAATACCGGTGTTACTTCCGAATATTTCTTTGGTAAAAATGTTCTGTAGCATATGTCGCTGGTGTTAGAAGAATTGGGTTCTTTTGTAGAAATAACTAACGAGTCATAAGTAGTAGAAAAAGAAGTGTTTTTAATTTACTATTTTCACTGAAGTAAATACCTAGTGGTTGATTCCATTTAGATATAATAATTTTCTTATCTTCACTAAACAGTTTTAAATATTTACAATTTTAGTTCATCACAATTTGATTTACTAATACAGTTGATTTTTTAGTTACCAACTTGAAAACATTTGTTTGTAGAATTTCTTATGCCATAACAATTGTAGAAGAAATAACTTTCACCAGAAAATAAAATGCATTAAACGCTTGTAAAAATGTAGAAAGTAACGTGTCGTCGGCAGAAAGAACCTGAACGTTCGGATAGCAACGACAACTGTGAGTGATGATGGCAAAAAGACAACTGAACTCGTTTGTGGCAATAAGACAACTACTGAATGCCGTTCGCGTCGAGCTCGCCCTAATATGTACTGTTCGACCGAAATGAGTGTCCGGGGCATAGTTGACGCACCTATTCGGTTTCAACCAATGAAAACATCATGACATAATGAAATACGTCATTTGTGCTTCGTTAACTATGCGCCGGACACTCATTTTGTTCCAATGCACCGCTGTGCACCTGAAAACACAGGTGTTCGACGTTCGGTATTCTGAGAAAAATGCTATTTATAGTTTTATGACTTCACATTATATTAGGGTAAAAAGCAGTCGAACTATTTGAGAATTGTTCATTTATTTAGTAGATGTAAAATATTAATTTGTTGATGTTTTTACTGGTGAAATTGTAGAATTTAACCAATCAGTATACACGTGAATAGCATATCTTTCGGTTGCAAGCATGATGGATTCTTGGCTCCATTCTTTCTAGCAGCCCAGCTCTGTGGTTTTCAAGTTTTTCACGAAACTGTACTTCTTTCTCATTTCATCTTGGAGCATATCCCAAGTATCTTCGGTCTTGAAGTTAATAGACTTTCGTCTGATATTTCCGTCCATAATCATTATATATATCGTGTCTTTTTTGCCCGTTGTCTTATTATTAAATGTAGGGGCAAGAGGTTTAAGATCACCTCCATTGCGGTTACAGGACAGGTTCTCATTGCACCGGTGATGCAAACAGGCTAGTCTTTATACTTTTGAGATATTAGCTCTCGTGGTAGCTAAACTAGTTCTGTTACTCCAGGATGTAGTCCCGTAAGTGATGATTGGTCTCACTAATGCTGTATACATCCATTGCAGTGTGTTCGGGTTACATCCCCATCTTTTACTTGCAATGTTTCTGCATACCATTAGCGGTTTTGTGTCATTATTTACTACTTTCTTCTCATGTTCACATACATTTATGTTCCAGAGAAGTTTGTTGTCCAGGGTTAGGCCTAGATATTGGACTTATTTCCATTCTATATCTATCTCGTCTGTTTCTAAGATTAAAGTAAAATGAAATAAAAAGGTTTTTCATTTTAAATCAATATCACTTGAAATTAAATGCGTTTACGTAGTGCCTCTATCTGCAATATACTACAAATATTACAATAATTTCAATTAAACAGCTTACGAAATGTGCACATTTAAGTTTTATTTTATATTTTTCTATCGCTGGCTGACGGGTTTCCTAAATTACTGTAGAATCATGGTAGCGTTTACAATCCAATGATGACAAAATTATCTGCACGCATTGGTAATATTAGATTTTATCTGATCATGTCTATAATTACTTAAGATTATAAATGAATCTATATCGGCCAAATATATCGTCACGAAATAAATAATACTAGCACAGTAAAAAACTTCCGCTACATGGACGCCACCAGGAGGACAATCGGAGTAGTTGCCTGGATAATTTTTTTTAATTTAAGGTCCGCCTATTTCTAACTACGAGGTTTAAACACGCTGGTGAGCACGCTACCCTCAAATACCAGAAATTTTGCCGAATCATCTGGTGTTCCAAGCAGAGCTAACGAGCCCTACATCTTTCGACTCTGGACCCACGGCTTTAAATTTCATCCGAAAGATGCCACACGATACCCTATACCTCGTTGATATTACGCCAGTCAGCTGTGGTATGGAAATACGCAAGCACTTGCATGGGCTTGCCAATCATCGAAGTACTAAATGCGCGCAGTCTTGCTTAACTGCAGATATTGATACACAGAAGTGAACCTGCTATATAAGCCGGATCGCAGCCCTCCGCATTTTCATTGTGGAGAAATTTTACTCTGTAAAAATATCTTAATTTCTCAATAAACGCATCCAAGAGGAGGAGTATTATCAAATTCCATATCATAATCATTTTATATTTACCCATTTTTGAATTTAAGTCCGACTCAACAAACGCCACTTATCTTTATTCAGGCAAATTTAAACTAAATAATACGTCGCGTAGAACTGTCAATCAAAATTCATGGCTATCTACAATGCGGACGTGATATTCACAGCCATTGGCCAGTAGCCATACAGATTGGACATTCTGTCACTATAGTTAAAATGAAATACTTGTAAAATACATAATAGGTAAGCGTTTCACAATTGTATTTCAATCTCAAGAGCGAGAATGTTTTCGTTCTATTATTATAAGGGGTTTCGGAAAAACTACATTCACTAGTGGCCGTGGAATTTATTTACTCGTATGACCTAGAACTGCATTATCGATATCACCCTGTATAATTACAAAAATGATAACCCTATTATTAATTATACTGGGATGATACAATTGACCAAAATGCTTACAATATGACATATTAACAATTCAAGAAAGTCTGTCAAGGTAGAAAACCCATTAAAGGTGTGATATATCGTTAACAGGCCTTAATCAGACACCTTTTTACATAAAATAAGTACAGAAATAATAAATATAATTACAAGAAAAATCAGATTACTTATTTTTCCCATTCTGTCCTAGTTCGTGTCATTATTTTTTTTTACCAGTGAGATCTGTCTTAAGTATAATATTTTCTACTAAATTTTAATGCAATTTCTGCCATTCGGCGAAAGTAACATTAATTTTTTTTTGCTTAAAATGTAATCATGCTTTTTTTCATTTTTTCTATAAAACTTTTTGGGGCACTCTATATTACTATTTTATTTCTTAATTTTTTCGTCTTCTCCAGTAACAATCTATTTTTATATCACTACCATTGCCATCGCTATAGATTTTCCTCTCCCTTGGGAAAACCAAATGGGTCTGATTAAAACAGATCTGATAAAAATGCAATAATTTTATTACACCTACCACACGCTGTAAAACAAAAGATGGGGTTTCGACTGGATAAAAAATTTTAAGTTGTGATGGAAAATATCCCATACAGCTCAAAAACATTTCGGAAATATATCAAAAATATTACGAAACATCCCAAAAACATTTCTGAAATATGCCTGAACCGTAAAAATGTCCTGTAAATATATTTCACGTTAATATTTCTAAAATAAAAATTTAAAATCTTTCAGAAATATTACATAGTAATTTTTCAAAAATATTACATGGTAATATGTCAGAAATGTTTCCTAGTTTTTCTTTTATAAATAATAGGTCTGTTCCAACAACGATGAGAAACCAGTCACTGCCACCAGGATTCTGCGCAGTAGATTATTGCGCCAAATTATCTACTGCGCAGAATCTTGATGTCAGTGACTGGTTTGTGATCGTTGTTGGAACAGACATATTATGAAACGTTGTAGAAACGTTCCTAAAATATTATTATTAGACTAAAAAAAGACATTAAAAATATACATGTTTATTTAAAATACACAAAACAGAAATATTGATTCTTAAACAAACAAATAACTAAATATTATTTTCTAATTTTGACATTTTTTGTAATCGCAGCAAGTGTCAAAATGATCTACTTTAGGCATAATATGAACATTATGAAACTGGTTTCGAAAGTCATTATGTCACCAGTTGGGAAAGAAAAATAAAAATAAACCTTTTTTTGGTTTTAAAATCAATACTTAATACATTATTATTGAAAGTTTATATCAAATAAGAAGAGCAGGTAGAATTATAAAAATAGAATTTGGTTAAACTTACAACCTAGTAATAATGTTGTATTGGTCCTTATTTTCCAGTCCAAATCAGCACAACATAATTAAAACACAATACACGACAAAACTAAATATAAACACACTGCAAGTCGTTGAGAATAAATAATTAATAATCACGTTCTAATTGTCAATAAAATGATGCATATGCAACTAACAGTACAAGAAAGTAGTATTGGTTGCCTAAATGCCAGTAATTTATAACCAAAACACAATTTTAGTCAAATTTTAGTCAAAATTAGAAAAAATATTGTATGTAACACGTTACGAAATGCCGATTTATGTAACTCGTTCATGTTATGCAAATATTCAGTCTTTACATAAAATAAGGCATTTCTCAACTGGTTTCATAAATAGCTATTTAAACATTATTTAATAAAATATAAAGGCGAATCGCTTCACTCCCACCAATTCCTTTAAATGCGCCAAACTGAAACAAATTATAGGTACCTACTTAAAAAAGGATTTGATGCAAATTATTTCATTAGCAATAGTTTGATTAATATTATATTAAATTAACTATAATAAAACAAACAATACTCATGCCTAAACAAAACATGAAGCTCCCCTTTTCAATCAGAGCTGTAGAACTAATAAATAAAACTAGGTGGAGGGACACCAAATGTAGGTTATATTTAGATAAAAATGAGACTAAAACTGCCTGTAAATTTAATAAACGAAATGGCGTCATTCGCCTCTGTGAATGATATAGAGAAAATTAACCTAATTTTCTTCCGAAATGAAAAATAAAAACTTAAGACCGATACAAGCAAGGAACTTTTTATTTATATAAAATTCTACTACGGTCAGGAAATTATTCTTGTTTAATTTTATAAGGTACAGACTATTTTTCATGCAACAGCGCAGCGTATGGATAAGCGGTACCTCAATAGTTAATTACAATTCTGTACTTAGTTTAACTAGCTTTTTATTATTTTCTTGGGAATACAAACTGCGTATTAATTTAACTGACATCAGAATAATCCTTTAGTTATATGAGTTTAAGTTTGTGACAGTTTTATTACAATACGGCACGAACCTACTATTAAAAGAAATCAATAGGGTGGAAGGCCGATTATGAATGTTTAAATTAATAAAAAATTTGAAATAATCATTAATTGTAGGTATTGGACCAACTTTACTACTAGGGTTGCCAGACGTTACGCTTTTGGTGTATTTGCTACGCTTTTTGACTTGCTTGTACGCTTTTTATGCAAATGCCACGCTTTTTAAAAGCCGCAGAGGAACCGGATTTATACAAAAATAGACAAATCTTCGGGTATAAGCCCTTCGTTTTTACGAAAAATAAGCTGAGGATCTTTTTTTTTTTTAAATGTTTACAAAAAATGGACCTGATTATATAAAAATGCTCTATCGTCACGCTTTTCACTTTCGGAAATGTGGCAACCCTATTTACAACACATTTTATAATCCACCAGTTATAATAAATAATGAGTTCAAAGGTATCTTGATATTTCATTGTTTAAAATTTAAAATGATTTAATAGTAGTATGCACTACACATTCATCTTGCTCAAAAAAAATATTACTACTACACATAAATATTGTAGTAGGTATATTATACTGTGCAATAAGTGCAGAAAGTAACCAATTCCACACGCATTCGCTTGTGCCACAATCACACGAATGTGGTATAGGTTTTTTGTACTAGTAGTACACTAAATTTTTTCAACGACTACAATGATTTAAACACTAATTAAATATTTTTAAATAATTTAATAAACTATCTTATTTTTTTTTTTAATTCAATTTCAAACTCACTTAATACAAAAATTAATATTAATAATAACTTACAATTAGAGATATTAATAGGTGGTAAATATGCAGTGGATTATTATTGTTATCATTATTATTATCATCATCAATATTCATTTTCTAGTTGGGCATTTTTAATAATCTTGAAAGAAATTAAATATTTTAAGTCATGTAACTTGATTTGAATTTTTTTCGTATTCATTTTTATATCTGGACAACCAACATTATAGAAGTTATTGCTTATTTAATGTACTTATTTTTTGTGAAATTACCCAGTTTTTAGGTCGAAATACGACGCCTAGACTTTCGCGTTCTAGACTTTCTGGTATTTACGAGAACCAGTGCGGTCCGAAGCATTTTTATATAAATAGGCGAATCTTGCCGTTTGAAGTTAGTTAATAGAAATAATTGGCCACACTTTTTCGGTAAAGGGAAAACTCAAAAATATTCTGAATCAGGAGAAGACATCTTAATATCTCTCATACTTTGCTAGATCAGCGTCGATCGAGCAAGCCTGGATGGTCTAGTTCAGTGTTTCTCAAACTTTTTTGGCGACGGAACCTTTTGTAAAGCGAAATATTTGACGGAGCCCTAAACACATTTCTAAAAAAAAGGCCTCAAGTAAAATCATATCCTCCTTTCTCTTAGTGACTTCTAAAAAAAAGTCATCAATCAAAAGCTACGTCCCTCCCTTTTGTGGCGATAGTACTGCTTATTTTTTTTTTTTGCATAGCCCCCACAAAGGCTTTGCGGAGCCCCAAAGCTCAGCGAAGCACACTTTGAGTAACGCTGGTTTAGTTAATGCGGCATCAATACGGAATACTGGAGAAGCGCGTTCAATCACCGCCTGAGGCAGAATCTTTTGATTTTCCCTTTAGTTGGTTTTTACCCCTAGATGTACAGGAATTTATTCCTGGTATTTATTCTGAATTTTTTTAATTTTTCCAAGATTTTGGATATTCGGGTAATACCGACTAAACGTAAATAGAAAACAACACAGTCAGTTATCGAGGATTCTAAATTTCATTAATATATTAATTACTTCGACATTACTGACAAAAAGTGACTAAAGGAAAAAAAAATATTCTGAATCAGGAAAGGACATCCTAATATCTCTCATGGTCTGCTAGATCAGCGCCGCGTCGGTCAAGCAAACCTTGATGGTCTAGTGCTAGTGGATCAGTACGGAATATTTTGATTTTTCTCTTTAGTTTGTTTTCGCCACCGCCGCTAGGTATTCAGGAATTTATTTCTGCCATTTATATAAATATATATTTTAAAATAGTGAACATTTTTCTGTGTAGAAGCAGAAACACGTAAACAGTGCTATAACTAATACCATTTCTAGGGATTACAACTCCACTCGTATCTTTTAATATAAATAATTCTGTTCAGTTAAATGCACCACCGGTTTTTTAAAAGCACTTTCAAAAGCTATTTTAAAGCGTTAATTTTATGAAAATATTCTTAAAAAAATATTATCACATATCCAATTGTTGGAGTTTGAGGATTGAAGCGGCAGACGGAGTATCAACAATCGGTAGGCTGAAGGCTTGAAGACTCCCACCTAAATCAAGATATCTGGCAACCCTATATGCTCGGTGCAGTCACCACTAGTATTCAGTGTAGAAACAATATAAAACATTTATTAACTAATCTGGAAGGAGATTTTTGATAATTTATTAATACACATATAATGGAGTATTGTATATATACAGGGTGGCCATGCCAATTTTGTCGCACCCGGTTCCTTTACGAAAAAACGCTCAGACCCGTCAATTTTTGATTTTAGGGGGAAATATTTTTTTTGCTAGTTGCACCCCATGAACGGAAACCCTCTAGCGGGGGTGAAACTGGCCCCTAAAATCTTAAATAGAAAGAAGGGTCAAATGATAGCTTATTTTTAAGATATTTTTACATAGATTTTAACCTCTGAGTTTTAACTGTCTTCCTAGCCATGATCTTTTAACGATTTTTATTTTCTGTGAAAGCTTACCAGTTATTCGAGTAAATGCTGGAAATGCTGACCCTGGACATTTAAAAGCATCTGTGGGGTGATTTGATGACATTCATCAATTATCCTTTGTCACAGATTTTCCAGTGATGTTGGCTGGGTGGCATAAATTTTAGTTTTTAAGTGGCCTCATTAAAAATCCGACAAGGTTAGATCCGAAGACCGTGGGGGCCACTCAAGACTTTCTCTTCTTCCGATCCATTGACCTGAAAATGTTTGATGCAAATACTGACGAACAGTCAGTGCAAAATGGAGTGGCGCACCGTCTTGCTGGAATATTAAGTTGTTTGCTATGTACTGATCGTCATTCTCAATCAACTCTAGTTATGCTGGATAAATGGCGTTTTCTAATAATTCCAGATACATGTCTGCGGTTAACGTTCCAGGTAAAAAGGGGCCAATTATACGGTTACCAAAAATGGCAGCCCAAATATTCAGTTTTTCCGGATGTTGGTAGCTACTGACCCCGTTTCCCAAAATTTTTGGACTAACTCCAAAATATACTTTCAATGGGCTTGTCGAGTTTAATGTTGATTGTTAAACAGTTGGGAAATTCTATTAGCACATTCATTGTTCGCAAAAAAAGTGAAATTATTTACACCCTCTCAGCAAATGAGTAAATCATTATCACTGATATGCCACTTTTATGCCGACTCTACAACGATATAAACTAAATCTTACTACTTTACATCAACCAAAGAGTGTCATCTGATAACAATAATTGAAAGCCACAGGAATAAAACTAGAATTGTTGGAATTCCTATTTTTTTTAATAACAATATAAAAATTATCTTAAACCGGTTTTGTACTTTTGCTGAACCACTGTATGGGCCACATAGATAATAGCGATGTAAAACTCGGGGATTATAATCTATGTAAAAATACCTTTAAAATACGGTATCATTCGACCCCTCTTTCCAGTTAAGATTTTAGGGGGAGTCTCGCCCCTGATAAAGGATTTTCGCTCAGGGGGCAAAACAGGCAAAAAAAAGTTTTCCCCTAAAATCAAAAATTGACAGATTCGAGCATTAGTAAATGACCTGGTTTCTCGCCAGTACTCCTAGAAAACTGTTTTTGACTCAAAATTAACGTTCTTTTCTAACGGTGCTTGATCGGGAGCAACTTCCAAATGTTCTTCCTTCTCCCCTCAAGCATTTGCTCAATATCATATGTAAGAACTCTTGTCTTGATATTTCTAGTCATTCTTTTTTGACGTCATAGGATTTTATACACCAATAATAATAAACTCTTAAGTCCAGGTTCAATGCGTTGTCTATGACAAGTGACGGCGACTTTTATCACAAAAAATACAGCTCAGAACGATATTTTATCGAGGCATCCTGTCGCTATACCAACTTGGGTCACGACAGCTTCTTCATTTCACTTATTGGCATTTTTTCTCCACATTTCAAATTGCTCTGGGTGCGCCTATGTCTGTACCCTAGAGCCAGAGTATGGTAAGTCCAAAAACTTAGTTTTTCAGGAGAGCATTTTTAATATATTTATTTTAGACTGTGGACTGTGGGCTTAGCATATTTAAAAATAAGCTATATTTGTTATTTTAAAAGATACGCCAAAATGGAAAATACCAAACGAAACGCCGCAAAATATTAAGCCACTTAACATATTTACCTAAAATTTGGTCCAATTTGGACATAACATAGCCTAGGTCCGAGGTACAGAATTTAGAATATTTATTTTTTCGTTTGTGGGTGATCCAATTTCAGTTTTCTACATTGTCACTACTGTAAATCAGACAGTTGATAATATGCATTTGTTTTCGAAGCGTCAAAAGTCAGTTTGTAGTAACACATTTACGAAACGGGTCGCTTAACGACCGCTCAACGCATGCAAATTGTGCGATTGTTTTATCAAAACAACAATTCCATACCGTATACATACTTTTAAGCGCAGATTATGGTCAATGTAATCGTCCTAGGGAGCGAACTATTCGAAATGTCAAAAAATTTGAAAATACTGGAAGTGTTGCAAATATGAGAAGGTCTGTGAATCATCGTCGTGCACGTTCAGCTGAAAATATTGCTGCAGTTAGTGAAAGCCTGGCTGCCAACCCAAGAATGTCGATTCGCCGGTGCTCGCAAGTTTTAGGCTTTTCTTATGGCTTCCTTTGGCGCATTTTGCATCGGGATTTTTATTTACACTAATATAAAATTCAGCGAACACAAGAGCTGAAGCCTAGGGACCATAACCAATCAACTCGAAATGTTAGATCATCTGTAAAACAATATTCACCAAGTTATTGCCAACATACTACCCAAAATGTTTGAAAAAGTCATCGAAAATTATTTAAAAAGGATCGACTCTTGCAGAAGGTCTAGGGGCGACTATTTAAATGATATTATTTTTCATACTTAATGAAATACTTAATATTTTCTATTGCTAAAGTTAAAATATAATTTTTTCTAAAATTTCGAGTTTTATTTCATTTTAAAGATGTGAAATTCAAATTGGATCACCCTTTATTTTAACTGCTTGCTATTTGTATTTTGGGTACAGGAAAGGATGATGAACAATATGTACTATGTCTCGGTGCTGGAAGCGGTTATGTGACTTGTAAAATTCAAAGTAAAGTTGTTTATCTATGAATTTTTTGTTTTTTGCTGGCAATGAAATATAGGCTTCTAGACGTCAATAACAATCAAAAAATCCCTTTGCAAGCATTTTCAGTTATTCGGTTTTACTACTTCCGGTGTAGGAGATATAGGGATTTAGGCCACGTGACCAGATATTTACGTTTTTCAACGAAATTCAGGATATAGCTTTAACGCGGTTGTTCTGAACCTAAGATGATATTGCAAGCATGTTTGTGTCGGCGAAAGGATTGATATGCTTTTGGTGTAAAATCGGAATCAAAAGTCTAAAAGTGGTTTAATTTACCTCAAAATGTTTGTATGATCCTCAACTAAGAGTATTAGCCTTCCAAGTATTTTTTATTCATTAGTTCATCAATTCAACCTTCTATTCACCCCGGGT
The DNA here is from genome assembly GCA_927349885.1 of Psylliodes chrysocephalus. Taxonomy (NCBI): domain Eukaryota; kingdom Metazoa; phylum Arthropoda; class Insecta; order Coleoptera; family Chrysomelidae; genus Psylliodes; species Psylliodes chrysocephalus. The sequence goes on along the minus strand of OV651822.1, from coordinate 23,934,789 downwards.
TTTCTAGAAAAAATGTCAAAATAGTCTAATTTATGGTGAATGGGTAGAACTTCTGAATAAAAACTGCTTGAAAGGGTAACACTCGTTTAGAGCCATACAAACATTTTGAAAGTAATTAAGGCCCGAATTATTAATGACCTGGTAAAGTGACAGTTAAGGTTATCCCTCATAGATAATAGTTATTTATTTACAAAGTCAGCATAGTGATTCTTTATCGAATTAGTCTGAGATTATGAGCCGAACGAGAGAAGCGAGCGAGGCGAGTAACAGACGAGACCTTTTACTGACGTGGTCCATACAAACTTTTATCACCAACCGTAAATAATTATAATTAATAAAAAAGGAGTTATTATAACATCACATTTTAGTACGACAAAGTAAACAAACAGAAAAATACCAGCGATTACAAAACATGGTTAGGTTGATAAATATTAGCAGCAGATAAAGTATTTGATTTTTACAGTGAGATAAAGTATTTGTTTACTTCCGCAAATCGCTATGGTAATGTATGATTTTATTAACGGTTGAGGATAAAATAATATTATTTTATCTATGGTTATCATCCTGTTAAAACAAAAATTGCAATTTTGAATCTCTTGGTACGATTTATCTTTAGGATAACCATGTTCTAACTGTCAGATAGTAAACAGCAACTATTTTCGCCTATTAACATTTAAAAACGGAATAACAGGAATAACTACAGTATAAAGTGACAGTTGTCATTGTCAAAAATAAAAACAATGGATGTAATTTTTGAAATTGATATTTTTGAATCGGATTCTGACGATGATATAGAGGATATAGAAGATTTTTCAAAATATAATCGTTAGAAAACCTAGAATTGTAAGTTAAAATTGTGTTGATAACGCGTGACATGAGGTTAAAATGTATCCTGCCGATTATTAACATTAACTTTACCAGGAGATTAATAATTCAGCCCTTAACCACTTTTTTGACTTTAACGCGTATTTCAAGGTTACATTTTTTTGCATATCAACCCGTTTACCGACACAAAAATATTTTTACAATATCATCTTAGATTCAGAAAAAGGGTTTAAACTATACACCAAACGACAGAAAAAGCTTTCAAGGGGATTTTTTTAGTTGTTATTGACGAAGTATATATTGAATTGCCAGTACGAAACAATTCATCGATAAGCAACTTTGCATTAAATTTCACAGGTCACATGACCGCTGCCACCATCGTAAATGATGGTCACCCCTATAATTTCTATATTTTCCTTACTTATTACTGGACAGAAAGGAGAAACCGTTGGTTATTAGCCTACTAACAGGAGAATTGGGAGAAAATTATCAGAAGGAAAAATGTTCAATGAAACAAAAAAAAAATGAAATTTGGGCACAATCCGCAAACAAACAAAAAATGCAAAGAAAACATTGAGACGTGTTTCTGACTAGTGGTCCTAATCAGTATACGGTGTATCAAAGTTCAAAAGAGCTTAAAACTTACATTGAGTGGTTTACACGTGAGTGAACGAAATTATTTTTTTTTTAATTGTCTCTGACTACCAATATTTTTCATTTAAACGTTTTTCTGAAAGTAAACAAATTTTGTCAAAATTCATAAAATTGAATAAGTTTTTTAAACATTAATCCTTATATATTGTTCAGATTTGAACATTTTTCTTTATATTCACATACTAAATTAACATCCTGTATATGGAATAAATTCTATTTAATTAAAATATTTATTTGCATATGCAGGTACTATAAACTATTCCAATTTTATTTCAAGTTCAATGTATATCGAAATAACAAAAATGCTGAATTGTTATTTTAAAATCATTTCAAAACATTGAACTGGGATCGAAATTCGAATAATAATATTTTTCTAACATACATTTAAATAATTAAATATTAATTGTTATTGCATATTGTTTATTCTGTGATATTATAAATGTAGATACAAATAAGAAATAAAGAAATTGACTTACAATATGTGGTAGTACCTATACTTTACAAAATTATCTCTGAAATGAGATTCATGAAAACCAGCTTTTGGTATTAATTATAAAATTCATCTTTAAATATTATTCATATACATTTTTGAATAGTAGAAGAGTGTATCTTTCAGATGACCAAAACATATACAGGGTGTTCCATTTGATAAAATTTGGTTACGGTGAATTTAAAAGAGGAGGTTTTTAAAAAACATCCTGTATAGGTAATACATAATTTCTGTGTTACTGAAGCAAAACTTATAGCAAAATACCACATATCAGCAAAAACCGCACGTTTCTACGATTAGGTGTTTAAAAGTTATAAGCTCTGGAAATGGGCTACTTTTCATTGGGACACCCTGTATTAAACAATAATCCAATTAATAACTAAATGAACATCTGAAAAAATAATTGATGGTTAAGTATTAAATATAAATATTTTAATATTCCTAAATGTTTGTTGTGTTTTCCCAAATCAAATATAAAAAGATAATTTCAATCAATTCATTTATTAAAAGCAAAATATAATGAGTCAAAATGGCATTTAGCTAGACAATCATGCCTCTTGTGTATTCATATCATGCAGAATACTCAAATTGTAATTCTAAATTTTGTTTGAATTTTATCGAACCCTTGTTGCCAATAGTTACCGAGGTTGAGTCGCATGATGATGGCATGCGACCAAAATTATAACTTTGCGGCACTTCGAGGTGATCGCACGTTGGTTTTCGGTTTTCGTCTATAAAAAGTTACGTAAAATTACCGTGAGATCCAGTGATAATATGTGCAATGATTTTAGACTTTTAAATGTGTTAAAGTAATTGTGAAAAAAACAAGTAAGTGTCAAAAATGTTTATTTCACATGTTCCCAAAAACAAATGGTCAACATCTTAGTTAATGTGTTGGTCTTTATTGTTTCGCAATTTGCAAGAAGTTACAATCATCAAATAACTACTTCAACTATGTTCAGTTATTTAAACTAAAAAAAAAAAGAATATGAATATAAATATTTCTGAATTGTTTATTAAAAAAAAACTATTTTGTATGGTCCTATATCGTATTTTAAAGTTTTTCCAATAAATCTTTGATTTAAAATTTTATTTACATCAAAGTATGTTTTTTATGTAATACATTTTTGGTTTCATTACGATTGATAAAATTAATTCAGAAATGTTTACTTTAATATCTTTGCTCTGTATTGTCCATGAGCTGGCCACATGTTGATGAAAGCTATTTTTATTTGAAATATTTACATCTATAGCTATAAAGTGTCTATAGCTATAACGACTAAAAAATATTTATTTAATAGAGGCAGAGCTTACTTTTCTGAATCAACCAGTATACTATTAATTTATGTAACCCCATTGTTAATTATTAGGCATCAAGGATAGAATTCAAGTAAAACAAAATTTCTTTTATTCTGACCCTGATCTAAATAAATATATTAGCAATTAAAATATGATAAATATCAAGTTCTTACTGACCTTAATGGTTTTATTATCTTCTTAAATCGGAAGGGTGTGTAATTGAAGATTATTTTATAATACTTTTGTGGCCAAACAAAAACGAACGTACCTACTTTTAAAATATTTACAACTATTTTAACTTCACTTAAAAACTACTTGAACACGTATTTTTTTATATTTCCTATCCTGCCACTTCAATTGCTAAAAGCGCTAAATTTCCCACTAAATGATCTGAAAGGTGGCAAAAACCAGGTACTACATGTATGACTTATTATTCTCACATAACCACCATCCATATTTATGAGTAAATTTAACACATCTACAGATTACAGTAAGAATTGGAATCGAGAATGTCTATTTCTTGCTGATGAGTCCTAATAAAGACGAAACCGGTTCAGGAATGACTTTCTCCTTAGTACGCAAAATCAAAGTTGCAGTGTTTAAAATATTTTTCTATTTCTACTGTATTTCTCTGATTATAATTAAATGTCTGTTATCCAAAGAAGTAGTTGTTTTCCAAAGGGAAACGGTTGCTCGTATTATTTTGTGACGGCTTCGAGAATTTATTTTTCTTGATTTCATTTTATGGTCATTTAAACCATTATTTGAATTATTAATATTTTGTAAGAACTGATGATGGCGTATATGCTGAAACCGGTTGCCTAATTTTATATTATTCAATAAAATATTGTTGTACGGATTTTGTGTTTCCTTTCTTACAAGATGACCACATTAAAATTAGATAGCAGATGGTACAGACAAGTTGATGTAATAATAATTATTCAAAATTACCATGATCAAGTGCCTTCAGCAAGAATTAAAATAGATATAGTTAGGGAATTGTATTGGAAAGGAACGAAGAAATTAATAATAAATGTTAGTTACAAGAGGCAACAGCTATAACTAGAAAGTAATCCAGCAATTAAAGCGACTCAGAAAGTGGTTTTTGGAATCTGGATCAATAATGTTTGGAGGGACAATAGATTGTAAGCAAGTCAACAGTAATGTTTGTTTGTATAAAAGTAATAACTAATAATACTATAAGACATGATACTCTCTATAGTGAGTTTACAAACCAACATTCTGTGTCGAAGAAGACAGCATGTCACACTAAGAGCGCCTGTGCGTGATTTTAGCGATGTTGCCAATTGCTTTTTGTTATTTGTTCTAAATAAATATATTTATGGTAATACCGTTCATACCGTTCTATATTATTTTTTGTTTATGAATAATATGACAACTGATATTTTTATTTCTATAAATGTGGTGTTGTCAAACATACTAAAAGAACGTACATAACAGGAATGACAGTGGCTGTTTTTTCAATAGCTCCAGGCCAGATGATAAAACCAGAATATAAATGTGTTTATTTGAGACTTTTCATTTCAATTATTCAATTTGAGCTGTGTCCAGGCCGTTGGAGTCTATGCCGGTCGGCGTAGCCAGGTATGGGTTGATGTTTTTTGGTGGCGTCGAAGCCTACACCCTACGAGAAGTCGTTGCTTCGTTTTCTTGTTGCATATTTATGGACCGGTATGCGCAATCACAATTTTCCATTAACTACTAATTTTATCACAATCCGACAACGTTGCAATTATATATTACAAATTTGACAGAAACCATCGAGTTTCGATGTTTACAGTCGTCAAAATGCTGATTTTTATAAAAACTAAATAATTTTTTTTGGCTTAAATAATGCATTTACAGCAATTTTTTTTTAAATGTAATATTTAAAATACGCTCTTTCTGATAAAAAAATAAACTTCTTTAAAATTCCACTGTCCCTAAAGTCGCCGGTACCCATGAATGTACTATAGTCTAAATCTCCGTCTAAATATCTAAGGACCGATTTCACCGTTGTGTTAAACGAAGTTTAAAATGACATTTTTACATTAACAATGTCATTTTAATATCCGTTTAACACAACGGTGGAATCGGTCCTAACCTAATTAATAATAATAATGATGATCCAAAGCGGACAAGAAATGTTTTTGCAACGTGGCAAATCTACTTCCTTTTAACAGCTCGCCAACCAACATATTGTTATAAAGTATGTTTGGAAAAACTAAACTACATAGATTTGTAATAAAAAATAATATATAATTTTTGTTATTTTCAGTAATGATTCCCCTACAAGCATCTTTCAGAAGAATTTACTACAGGTTGACAATTCCTACAAAGTGAAGAATTAATCATGTGCTGAATTACGTATCGAATATGTCCGATAAAAGGACACCAGAAACACCATCGAGCTCTGGGAGTGATACTTCAAAACCGGGATGTAAAACTGAAGAGCGGTTGATGGTGGCAGTAAGAATCAGACCATTGAAGTCCGATGAATCATCTAAAGTTTTATATGCTTTAAACAAAAAGGTATGACATTTACAATAGCTATTTGTGTATTAAGAGCGAAAAGTTATACTTTCCCGCTTGAGATAGAAAGTTGTCCGCGCGAAGCATAACGGAGCGCGGCAATCTGTCGAAAGCGGCATCGAACTTTTTGCTCAAAATAAACAAGATTTTTTCTACGACCCCACTTTTTTAAGGCAAAGATATAAACTGAAAATTTATCGTAAGTAGTGTATAATATGTTGCCTATACCTACATTAATCATGAAAAAAGTAACTGATATTCAAAGTCTACGTTAACTTGGATGTTTTAACAAAAAAACATGTAACTACGTACAAATGACTTGAAAATCATTTATTAAAAAGAAATACTATTGTATTGTGTCTAATTTAAATTAGGCGAGCAACAAAGCTGTCAAGTTTTCCGCCCGGCGAGCAACAAAACTGTCACTTAATGTACTCGTAAGTTCACGGAAAACGTCAACTTTGGGGTGTATTTCGAAGCGTCAAAGCCTACTTTGGATAGTGATTGTAGAAAAATAATATTTCTGGCATTTTATATTATTTAATTAGTCGGTCTATATCGTAAGATGCAAACAAGACAGTATTAAACATTTGGTTCCATAATTTGAAGGCTTGTTTTTTGGTGTTGTGTATTTTAGAGTAGTGAAAACAAAGTGTTTACAGTTAGGGAAGCGCATCTTTAACCGTGCCTTATACCTAATAATATGCATATGAAATAAATCAATAAATTTTAGTCAAAGTATTGGAGAATCCGATTACAATGAGCGAACACCGCTACATCCATTGAGATAGAATAAAAAGGAGATGCTATGACGCTGTTGGTGCAGTGTCCACCAGTGTAAATTACACCAGACTGCTAAAAAATTGTTTGGATCAACTTGATGTAGACAACAAGACATCAGCAAATCTCATAGCTGGATTCCGTGGAAGTGGAATTTATCCAATCAACAGAAACAAAGTACTAGATAAGTTGCCACCGAGCTTAGAACAGCCAAATGATGAAAACAATTTTGTAGTGTCAATAGATAATGCTTTTCAAGTCTTTTTAAGCAATCTATATACGAAGGAAACAGTAACCGGTACGAGGAAAAGAAAAAAAATTCTAATCGAGCCTGGAAAGAGTGTTGAAAATACTACTCTAGAGAGTGTTGAAAATACTACTCTAGAAGAAGTAGAACAGACGGTAAATGAAAATGGAGTCCATGGAAACCAGGAAGAAATTGAAGAAGAGCTACCTGATTTTACTCAATTTAATAACCCGACACCGTCAACATCAAAAGCAAAACCTATTATTTCTCGAAAAAATAAAAAAAGCGTAGATTCCTCCAGTGACAGTAATGATTCCTTTTCCACGCAATCGTCATATGATAGCCCTGAAGATTTTGAAGAAGACGTGGATATGGTTGATCCTTCGGATATAAAAGTTGATGACTTTATTTTGGTGCAATTTTCATATGAGGCTCCCCATAAGCCAGCTATTTTGAAGAAATTCATTGGACAAATTATTGAACTAAAGCCGGATTTAGTTTTGTGTAAATTTATGCGCAAATCACCACAAGGAAAAAATATTTACGTATTTCCAGATATTGAGGACGTCACAGATATTAATAAAAATCAAATTCTGTCAAAGCTGGTTCCTGTGTTTGTTCGACGAGGAAGATTTACTTTTTCTATTGAACTTTAAAAACCTGGCACAATTGTTTAAAACATTTTGTTTTTTCGTTAAAATGAGTTTTTTATTTGTTTTTTAAGAGTTATGTTTTATTTAGATTAGTTTCTACCAAAGTTTTTCAAGTTCCTACTTATTTTTTAAGAATTAAAACTTTAGTTTTGTATTAAAAATGTAAAATGTTTAAAATAATTATATTTTTCCAAATAAGAGTTGTGTTTATGAAATAATATGTTCTATTACGTTTTTAAAGACTATTAATGTCTCAAGTCCGCAAATTGACGGTCCGTCTTGAGTTTATAATGAAAACAAATTACTGTCTCAAGTCACCGCCCCTGTGAAGCTGACTTGAGACACCCAAAAAAACAAAAAAAAAATATTTTCTGATAAATTTTAGGTCATTTTTATTATTGAATTTTGAAGAATGTATGTAGACTCAAAAATGTGTCCTTGTTTCATAATTTTAATTTGCTGGAATACAATTTTACAGTCCTTTGAATTTTGAAACTGTCTCAAGTCACCCAACTTGACGGTACTTAGGTATATTATATTATGTCTATAATTATTTATGATTTAATTATATACAGAAAATACTGTTGGATGATTTAAAATATTAGGAAGTCAATTAAAATATTTATTTAGGCTATAGTCTGTGATAAAATAACTACTAGCTCTATTTTATCTATAAATAAAATTAGGCGTGCGCCAAAGTTACTTTCCGCTTAAGAACGCCAAAATAATGTCAAATAACAGCTTGTACACGTGACTAAATTGATGTCATCAGTTGGCTAAAATTAACAATAATAGCTTCAGTAGTAACCCTAAAACAATGTGACTGACCTATTTGACAGAACTGATTCTAAGAAAGCCGTTTTTATAAAATATCTTTTTACTAGATCAAGTGGGATACGGGTATTCTTGAAGACTCGTTACCTACTTATAATATATTTTCTTTAAAAATTTCAGTTTTTACTGATTACTTAGTAATAATGATAATTATGAAGCCTAGTCTCTACTGAACAAAAAAAATATAGAATGAATGTCAATGCTTATCACGCTTGCAAAGTGCATGTTTGTAACATATCATTTAAATATTTATTATTCATAATTTACAATAAATTGATCATTAAACATGATAACAATACTTACTACGTTTAATCTAAATACATTAGTTTGATCAATAGTTTCTACGGTAAATTTTTATTATTACCTACAGTAATTTCAGATTAAACAAACAATAACAAAATTGTTTGGTCGATTGGTTTTCTTCAAAAGTTAAGTGACTGATAAATTACTGAGCAATTTGAATGATTTGAAACGATTATTTTGTTCTCCGTAATATTTTGAAAGCAATTCTCTTGGTATGACATTATTCATTGTAGACTAAGCTTTGGAATTATTGTTTCTAATAATGTTTAGAATAGTCCAAAATTACATCAGAATATTACAATAACTTATTTCGCTTTGACACGATTATTTCACAAAGTTTGAACCAACACGATAGAATGAAAATTTTAAAGAATTATAATGCAATCTAAACAACTAAAGTTATATTCTATTTTTCTATCCCTACAATCATCACGAACTTGAATAAGGGATAATAGGCAGAAATGTATGGGAAATTGCCCCACCCTCCATAAGGATAAGTTATATACCAATTGAAAGATTTTTTTAAGGAGGACATTTCATTGCGACTCAACTCAATTACTTGTCGTCCGTTATAACATCCTAAGGTACCATTTGGGTAGGCGCGTCAGGAGACAAGCGACCACTGCAACGATCCCAAGGTCGAGTAGAACGACAGATGCATAAATGTTACGCTTCGTACATTTCGCAAGCTTGAGAAGTGTCGCGCGACATTTACAGGGATAACCATTCGAGGGAACAATCAGCGTTGCCAGACCTACTGTTTTCACGTAGATCTACTGTTTTTGTCTCTAGCAAATTTTGTTCTTAATTTATTAAGTTTGCCTCATTCTTCAGCAAATGGTTAAAGAATATTTTCTCTAGTAAATTTTTTGCAGTAAAAGCAGCGTAATAAGCATCCACTACTCTAGGTTGGATCCATAAAAAAAACATCAAGATAATCATTGTTTTTATTTAAAATGAAACAAAGAATTAATAGGGCATCATAAAAAGAACATGCACACTACGATTTTGAATTAACTGATTCAGACTGATCTAAAAGAAGTAGGTACCAGTTATATATTGAGAATATAATAGACTCTTTTATATATTATCTTTGATTAATAATCAGTTTTACTTTATAAATAGAAGTAGAATCTTATTGTTATTTGTTGTTTGTCTCTAGCTATTCGTTATTTGAACTTGTTCGTTAGTTATTCGAAGTAGCTTTAGTTCAGATATCCATTTAAGTGTATTTTATACTTATTAAAAATTTTAAAAATAAAAGTTCCATTTTGGAATTTATAACTGGCGCAGTCAGTAGGATACACGCGAGTCGTGAAAAAGTTTAATCGAGTTCGCTGTTGCCGGGCCGAATATTAACTTTTCGTGACTTTGGAATTTTAATTCCTCAAGTGTGGTTCCTAACGAAGAATTGGTGGAAGCAATCCCTTTTGTGGTGACAGTCAACTTTCCACGTAGAAGAATCGTCGTTTGGACAGAATCGTCGATAGGACATCAGCCCATGGTGGGACATCCGAAACGACAATTAGAAAGCAATTGAAGAAAATAGTAAGTGCCAAATATCCTTTAATTTCCCTTTCCTTTAATTTATAGGTATTAAAAAGATTATATTATTATATAATTTTGAAACTATTTTATATTTTATTTTGATTATATTTTATGAGTGAATCAGAAATTGATACTTTATTTGAGCAATTTGCAAATATATCGTTACAAGATAATAAATCAGATACTGTAGGAAGTAATTTAATCATGACACCTCCAGTAGTTGAACGTAGACAAGTGAATTGGGACCTTTTTAAGTCCAAAATAGATAACATAAAAACTTTTGATGGTGATAGTAATTCACTAAATAAATTTATAAATAGATGTGAAAGTTTAATTGAAACTTATAGAACATATAATGACCCAGAATTGGATGCACACATAATAGAATGTATCCAAGAAAAATTAGTAGGAAAAGCTGAGATAATGGTAGGAAATAGAATTGAAATTAATACTTGGATAGGTTTAAAAAATGCTTTGTTACAATGTTTCTCTGATCGTAGAGATTTAGGTTGCTTAGTGCAAGAATTAACGCGTAGTATACCCCTAAAAGGTGAACATTTAATAAATTTTGCGAGTAGATTACAGTTGTTAAGAAGTAGTGTTATTCAGCGGATAAGTAATGATCCAAATTTAACCCCAATGAAAAAACAAATTCAAAGTAATCATTATGCTAAAACTGCTCTAAATACATTCGTTGCAGGATGTACGGGAACACTAAAAAATAATATGCATTTGAAAAAGCCAGAGTCGCTAGAAGAAGCTGTTGCTTATGTTTCTGAATTTGAAAATTTTGAAACCTTGTATAATAATAATTCATATGAAAGAAACATGTCAAAACAAAATTCAAATTTTTATAATAAACAAAACAATGGGCATTTTCAAAATTTTCAAAGAAATAATAATAATTCCTATATGAATCGAAATTCTTATAATATGAATCCAAATTATGATTTTAACAAACCAAATTTTTATCAAAATAATCAAAGACCAAGATATTTTTCAAATAATTATCCCAGAAATAATTTTGAAAATTCCCATTACAGAAATCAAAAATATTATCAAAGAAATTTTAATCAAAATCCAGTGAATAATCAATACAAAGCTAATTTTGATAATTTTCCTTGTCAACCTATAAATGTACAACCAATGCCACAATTAAATAAAAAATATTTTACTAATCAACAAGTTTTTGGACCATTAAGACCAAAAAATGTTTTCAAACCAAATCAAATTCCAGAAAGCCAATTGTCCTAACCAGAACCGATGTCAACGACATCAAGAAACCCTTCTTTCCAATCAAAAAGACAATTTTATGATAACAGAAATTTCCAAAATTATAATTCAAGACCAAATTTTATTTTTGAAGAATTACATTCTAATTTTTGCGATGATACCAATTTAAATAAGCATGATTATGATCATACTAATTTTGAAAATCCTAATCAAATTAAATTTGAAAATGAATCAATTAAAAAGGTGACTTTGAACAAAATTTTCCCCAGCTCAAACTGCTAATTGATACGGCATCTTGTAGGTCAATAATAAAACCTTCAGTAATAAAAAAATATTTTCCGCAAACAATTTACCATTCAGAACTTATCTTATCAACATGCATGGGACGTAGAAACATTCATTACCAAGCCTTAGTGCCAGCGTTTGCAGAGTTTAATTCTGATAATAAATACATAGACTTTATTGTTTACGATTCTTATACACCTTTTGATGGTATATTAGGTTTGATAAACTTGAACTTGAATATAAACTTGACTCAACAAAAGCTAATAGGTGATGATTTTGAAATTCCATTTAAATATAGTCCAGTCAAAGAAACAATACTTTCTTGTTGTGAAGTTATAAAAATAAATGAAACGGAAGAAAATAATTTAGGGACTAATATTTCTTTATTAAATAAAAATAAATGTGAATTCAACAATTTTGAAACTAAATCTACAGAAGATATTTGTTTTGAAACAAACATGTATAAACTTTTTGAAATTGAAAATTGTGATAATTATTCACAAAAGATCAACACTAATTTAGATAAAAATAATTTAGTAGTGGAGGATGCAACTACAAACAAATTGGACGGAATTAATATTTTACCAAATAATGCAACTCCAAATCATGCAACTCCAAATAAAGATCCTCCAAATAATGCAACTCCAAATCATGCAACTCCAAATAAAGATCCTCCAAATAATGCAACTCCAAATAAAGTGGACGAACTTAATACTTCAGAAACCGATTCTTTAGATAAAAATATAAATGATATTGATGAAATAGTTCAATCTCTTAAGGATTCTCTGAATCAACTAGTCTTTCCTAAATTATGTCAAAAAATAGATATTATAGATAAAGATCGAATATTTGATAAAAATCAAATATACAGATTAAATGTAATGCCGAACGATAAAGAGTTTTCTAAAATAAATCAGTGTGTTAAGAAAGAATTTACATTATCAAATAAAAATATTGAAAATAGAATAAATACAAAATATAAATGCAAGAAAAAATTAAAGAAAGAATTTTCATTACCTAATAATAAAATTAGAACCAAAATGAAAAAACCAGGAATATACAAATATAACAGGAAGAGAATAAAATTTAAATGTTTTTCAAACTTTAAGAGAAAAGGAACAAAATTCAAAAACTACTACTAGTTAGTTTTAGAAATAAACCTAGTTTTATTTAAAACATACTTATATACTTTAAATTTTAATTTTATCAAAAATAAAAAATATGTATCAAATTTCTTTGGACGTATAGGAAATTACTAAAAATTTATTAATTAAAAATTTTACAAAAATGACTACTTCTTTGAATAAAAAGAATAAAAATAGAACATAAGGAAGAATTTATAAAATGCTTTAATACATTTCAAAATATACTGATCTTTGAATTTTTCAAAAATCAAATATATTTTACTTTTTTGCAAATAAAATAAAATTAAATGAAATAGTTCTGCAAGTATTAAATCGAGTTTATTCCAAACCTAGATCAAATAGATATATCGGAAATATTAACAGAAAACAAACATTTCACACCAGATCGATTAATTAAAAAGTCTGTATTTTGTTATAATAATAGTATACATTCAATGGCGTGAACTTCCATTTGAAATAAGTCCTTTATTTCAATATTGAGAAGGTCACATTGATAATCCAAATCCCTTTAATTTAGACGATCACTTAATAATTTCTAATTATGTACAAGATCATAAACAAATTAGTAAACAAATGTATAACAAAATTAAACAACGTAATGAAGAAGTAAAAGAAAATTTAATAAACAAATTAAATGAAAAGAGATCTGAACCAGACAATTATTCTAAACAAAAGACATGTTTTGTCAAAACAAAATCGAGAAATAAAAAATTACCAAAATTTAAAAAGGCAAATGTCATTGAAGATAAAGGTATTTTATTAAAAACAGATAAAGGTACTTATCATAAAAGTATTGTTAGAAAACCAAAAAATAATTTAAAAAAATTGTTACAGGATATCGACGAAAATGAAATCCCTTTTGATAACGACGCTGTTCCAAGTACAAGTTCTACAAGTAATTTATGTATACCAAATACATAGTACATCTGATATACAGATCACTCCGATCGAAAATTTTCTGCTTCCTATTCAGTTAGGAAACGCTAAACTTATATATAGCAAACATACGTTTTTACATTATTTAGATTTAGAAGAAGTAGTTAAACAAGTTAATAATTTAGTTAATCATTTTGAAACAATAAAACATAGTATAGTTCATGTTAATGCTAGTAATCCAATATCTTATCATAGCTTATCACAAAATATGTTAACAAGAACAGAATATTTAATAATTACTATTCAGAAAAAGATTAATAATTTAATCTCTCATGAAAGACATAAAAGAGCTCTAATAAATGCAATTGGAAAAATTAACAAATGGCTATTTGGAAATCTTGATTCTGATGATGAAGAAAGATATAATAATGCTATTAAAACACTGCAAGAAAATCAAAAAAATATTATCAGTGAAACAAATCTTCAAATTTCGTTGTACAAAAGACTTGTTGATCATTATAACAAATCAATTACAATCTTAAGCAAAAATCAAGAAAAATTTAAAGTTGATATGGAAAAAATTCAAGCAGCTATTTATAACAGAATTAATACACTTGAATGTTATATTAGTTTTCAAGCCATTATATCACAAATTGATTTATATTGTCAAATGGCAATTTCTTTTATAGATAATTTAGAAAATGCTATAACCTTTGCAAAATTAAATACTTTACATAATTCTATAGTTTCCAGCTCAGACATTAAAGACATGATAAAATATTTACATAAAATATATAATGTTGATCAAATTCCGAAATTTACAAATTTATTAACGTATTATCAGTTCTTAGGAACGCAAGTATCAATTTCAGAGTCCAAGTTAATTTTTGCAATACATTTTCCTATTTTTGAAAGTAATACCTTTGAATTTTATCATTTATTCCCAATTATCCAAAACCAAAAAATGTATACACCTTTATTTCCCTATTTGGCACGAAAACATCAAGAAACACAGTTTGAACGAGAAGAATGTCCATCCCTCGAAGAAATTTATTATTGTCAACAGAATTTCATCCCCAGAGATAATTGTACTCTCCAACTTCTTGAAGGAAAAACTTTGACAAATTGTCATATTTTAAATGTTAATTTAGAAGAATCAGTATTTGAACAAATCGCAGTCGATGAAGTCCTAATAATTCCGTCAAAACCGGAACAAATTCTTGCAAAATGTAACAGTAACCAGTATATAGACATAAGATCACCCGTACTAATCAAGATACCAAAATCTTGTGAAATTTGGGCAAAGGAAAGAAGATACATCAACAATATTCAACTGAGCAGAGGAAAGCCATTTATTTTACCAAAGATCGACATGAAGAAGATTCAAACTTCAAAATCTTATCAAACTTCCAATATAACTAAATTAGATTTTAATGATTTATATGAAATTAATCAAATTTCTAAACAATTAAAGCCAATTAAAGAAATTCAAAATAATTTTAATTATTCAAGCACTTTTGGAACAATTTTTGTAATTTTTATTTGTATAATTATTTTAATATTAATTAAATACAGAAGACAACTTTTAAGAAGATTTAGAAGAAAGAAAACGAAGAAATTGAATTAGAAAATCCTACAGAAGATGTTTTGAAAAATAGTTCCATATTTTTCAAAACTTAAGGAGGGAGGAGTTATATATTGAGAATATAATAGACTCTTTTATATATTATCTTTGATTAATAATCAGTTTTACTTTATAAATAGGAGTAGAACCTTATTGTTATTTGTTATTTGTCTCTAGCTATTCGTTATTTGAACTTGTTCGTTAGTTATTCGAAGTAGCTTTAGTTCAGATATCCATTTAAGTGTATTTTATACTTAATAAAATTTTTAAAAATAAAAGTTCCATTTTGGAATTTATAACTTACCTATTATTTTTCATTGTTCTTTTTTTGTTTCCGTACGTTAAGTATATATTAAAAATGTTATTATTTGTTTTTATTCTTTGTTTACCTTCTAATTTGGGTAGACAAAAAGTTTATTTTTCGTTTCTTATATACTTGTTTTTTTATTTACTATACTGCAAATTTTAATTATTTCCCCCTGTATTAGAATCTACTGTTCAGATCTACGGTTTTTTTTTTACCCATACTGTTTTAAAATCTGGCAACGCTGCCTAGATCGAAAGAAATTTCCAACCGAATCACCCCCAAAAAGAAGCGATGCCGAGGACAGTGACCTCGAGTGCGATACGCAGCAAAGCTTTGCACCGAGAAGTGTCGACAGGAAGTGTCGTCTTGACGACACTTCTCGTGTCGCGCCGTGCGAAATGTGTTTCATATAATTGTATGTATTTTAGATGTGAAGCGACACTTCTCGGTCGCGTCGGCGGTCATATGTCGCGTCGGCGGTCGTCTGTCGCGCCTACCGAAATGGTACCTTTTTAATGTAATTAATTGCACGATCGGCCAGTGCTTACGAGGGTGGATCAAAAAGTACCCGTGTTAGAAAGAAAGAGACAAGTTTTTCAAAAAAAATTATTTCTATTTTTCAACGTAATCTTCTTTTATTGCTATACACTTTTCCCACCGTTTCTGCCATTTATTTAACCCCTTCAAAACCCCTCCGCAAAATACGCTTCAGTCTCGACGATGCCCTCGTTGTTAGAGCTGAATTTTTTCCTTGAGCCACGTTTTCATGTTGGGGAATAGAAAAAAGTCGCATGGAGCCAAGTCGGGCGAGTACGGTGAGTGCGGCAGCAATTCGTACTGCAGTTCTTGCAATTTGACCGCGACAATTCTCGATGAATGTGCTGGTGCATTATTGTGGTGAAACAGGACTTTTTTCTTAGCCATATGAGGCCGTGTCTCCTTCAATTTTGTGCATCGGATCGGTCCAATAATTCACTATAGTACTGCCCTGTGATCGTACTTCCTTTCTGCAAAAAGTCGATGAGGATTATTCCCTTGGAATCCCAAAAAATCCTGGCCATGATCTTTGCTTTCTTCGGAGCAGATTCATCCCGAAAAATCCATTGCTTCGACTGTCGTTTGGTCTCTGGCGTATAATAATGTATCCAGGTTTCATCAACGGTGACGACTCGACGCAAAAACTCCTGCGAATTTCAATTAAAGAGCTCCAAACACTGCTTCGATATTGACAGCCGTATTCGCTTGTTGTCTACCGTAAGCAATCGCGGCACCCATCGGGCCGATACCTTTCTCATGTTTAACTTATCATGCAAAATATTAATTGCCGTTCCGTATGATACGCCTACGGCCTCTGCTACTTCTCGCACTTTCGTTCGGCGATCTGCGACAATCATGTCTTGGACTTTTTTAACGATTTCCTCGGTAACAACGTTTGCCGAGCGACCTGGTCGCTCCTCATCAAAAACAGATGTACGACCACGTTTAAATTCGTTGAACCAATATCTTACGGTTCTCATAGATGATGAAGGGTCCCCATAGACAGCATCCTACTTTGCTTTTATTTCATCGCATGTTTTCCATCCAAAAATAAAAAGCGAATTACGGATCGATATTGTTCTTTTTCCATTTTATCGATTAATGCGAAACACGTATGGTACAAGTGGCTGCCAAATACAAACCAACCTACGAATCAGTTTGAAATTTAGTATGGTGTGGTGTGACAGATGAAAGTATACGACAGTAATGCCAATTTCCCTCAGCAACGCCACCTGCCTTCAAACACGGGTTCTTATTGATCCACCTCGTATATTCTGGTATAGTAGTGCTTATTACAGCCAAATAATAGTAATTATTACTTCTTAGTAATATAAAAACAATTACGTTATCCGGGTTTAACATGATGCAGTTGAGGATTTCCCTTACCAAAGAGCCTCTACGTGTTGATTACACGGCCCCACGTATGCTCCCCAAAGGACCTGGTCCAATGGTCCGAGACCAAACATAATAATACAATCATAAATATTATTACTCCAGTTACATTAGAATGAATATAAAGCCATTTGTAGTACGTACAGGGTAGGGGGTGGGCATCTTATACACTTCGGTTCAGACTTTGACATACTATATTTTAAAAATTACTTTTATTCAGGAAGATGAATATCTATTGGAGCTATAATTCAAACATATTTTGGAATTTACAGTATGCCTTAAAAAGTTTCTATCTAAAAAGTAATACTATTGAATAATTCTAAACATTACAACCATTTTAATTACTTAGTATAATATAAAATCAATATAAAATGAAAGTAATAGGTAGAAGGCATTTCTAATGCAAGCTAGTTAGTGGCTTGCATGGAAAATACTTTTGAGCTAAACTGAAGTTAGATTACATCATCTAAAACTTGGCAGCTATGCATTTTTCAATTTGAGTTTTTGTTTAGTTGTTACCACGACAAGTGTTCCCATGGCAACAGTGTATCTATAACTGATTTCAGCTAAAGTTAAATTAAATTATCTATAAGTTGGCAACTACGCATTTCCTTACTACCGAATTTGGGTTTTTGTTTAGTTGTTACCATGACAACTGTCCCTATGGCAACAGTTTCTCCGTAACCGTA
This sequence comes from Psylliodes chrysocephalus, assembly GCA_927349885.1. Taxonomy (NCBI): domain Eukaryota; kingdom Metazoa; phylum Arthropoda; class Insecta; order Coleoptera; family Chrysomelidae; genus Psylliodes; species Psylliodes chrysocephalus. The sequence goes on along the minus strand of OV651822.1, from coordinate 23,916,536 downwards.
ACTGTTTTCAGCTAATCTAAAGTGAAAATTAATTCATCTAGGTATATAACTTGGCAACTACGCATTTATTCACCAAGTGATTTGGGTTTTTGTTTATTCGTTACCATGAAAAGCGTGGGTGTGAGAATTTATGCCAGAATCCAGAGTTAATACAGATGGTTTTCAACAAAAAAAAAACTGTTTTGTTCAGTGGCGTAGCGTGGCGGCGATACAAGGTTTTGTAATGAGTAACTGCGATTCACATTTTATAAAAACAATCAGCTTTTTTTATTAAAGTCTTAAATTATGGCAGGTTAAAAGAATAAATAAAAAAAGAGTGAACTAAATTAAAGTAGCACAATTTACTTTAGATTTTAAATTAAGTACAATCCTTCTAGTGTGCAGATTTGCGAAAACATTAATTACATTTTCTTCAAATGAAGGGGAAGAACGCGATTACGATACTCGCATTCGCGTATTAATACGAACGAAATGCGTTTAAGAGACCGCATCACCCATCAGCGAAAACTGCGGACTAGAAACGTGAAATCACGGATCACGGCCAGAAAGATCGGCTCGCCCCACAGGGTAGCTATTCTTGAATTCGAGGGAATAGAAAACCGGTTTTGCCTCTTTATCTGCAACGCGCAAAATTTGTATTTTTGTCTCATTCTTCCCTCAAAATTTCTACTCCCTGAGATTCAAGAATAGATACCCTGGCGTTGAAGATGTAATAAGAGACATCGTATCTCGTATCATAGCGCTGTCGTAATATTTCTATTTGTAGCCTAGTAGAACGTATTCTATAACGCTTGACAAATACACACATAAAAATTAATAAATTCACTGAGAGTTTCAATTTATCATAAGAGATCTTACTGAATTTATTTCAAATAAATATTAACTGACAATATTTTAAAGGGATGCCTGAGGGCTATGGATGCGACGCATCACCCGCATCAATGGTTTTGTTACATGTTCTATGATATAACTCGGAACGTAGAGATAATTGAGAGAAGTCATAATAAAACCAAATGTTCTCCTTACCGATATCTTTCATTTGAAATATATCTATCTTATTCCTATTGGGGGGTGGGACTAAACTGCCTATTTTCCTTTGATTTAACGTTCTTCTTTCTCTGCGAAGATTGTATTTGTTGGAGAAAAAGCCCAAACAACTTATATTTTTTGATTGTGAATAACCATAATTTTTATTCCACGAGTAGGTACGTATTTTTTATAAATTTGACATATAAAGTGACATTTTTTGTAATCACAGCAAGTGCCAAAATGATCTACTTTATATATACATATTATAGTTTAACTGGTTCCGAAATAGTTATTTATGTAACAAGTGTATAAAGAGGCATTTTTTTGAAGAATTGTATTAATATGTTTTCTACTACCGTAAATAAATATTGACCACTAAGATGGAAAATACAGAAGCTGCTTTACGCACTAGTTAATAAAATAATATACATTTTACGAACATACATTTATTTGCAGTTTACAACATATTTAATTCCTACAAAACAAAATAGCAATGCTCAATAGAATAATTTACTTGTCTTAGAAAAAGATAGCCTTAATGGCAATTTAAAATAAAACGTATTATTTTGTTGCCATGTACACTTTTTGTCATTTTATTATAGTGCGCAGAGAGTATTAACAATTTTTGACATTTTATTATAGTGCGTAAATAGTATTACTACGAAAAAAGTAAAACTTTCGCACTCCGTAGCATGCGTAAAGTAAGCACGGTAGTAGAAAAAGTTCATTATGTCACCAGTTGAGAAATAAAACATAAATAAACCTTTTTTTAGTCTTAAGATCAATTGCTTTTGAATATTTATATCAAAGGAAAGAAGGTTGGAAATATAAAAATAGATTTTATTAGTGAACTTACAATTAGAAGCAATTCTGTTTCAGTCCCTATTTTCTATGCTAAATCTCAGGGCCTCCGAGAGCCAGATCGGGCCCCAGGACATTTCTTCAGAACGGGCCACGCGACAATTTTATAAAAAAATTAAAAAAAGGTATTTAAGCAAAAACTTTAAAAAATGTCTTCAGGCTAAACAAACTTCTCCTCCTTCACTTTGTAATGAAGTCAATTTTCATTACTATATTTCGGCCTATTCCGGATATAAATTTCAATTTTTATTTTATTTTAACTTCATGGGTAGACCCTGTATATCAAATTTTGTTTTATTTAAATTCGCGTATTATACCTGAGTAACGATAGCGCGTGCGATCCGCGCACATCGAGTGAGGAGCTAGCCTGCTTGGGCATAGAGACTCGGATTCGGATTTATTATTAAAAATCATTCATATTCACTTTACTGATTCGACCAGCTTAAATTTATTTATCCGACCTCGAAAAGTCTACTTCGATTTACGCTGTAAAATCATCGCCGAAACCGTAGTTAGGTACACCGTTTTTTTTTCCTTTCGTCGGTTCTTGAGCTAAACGTCCGAATACCAGTTTTATTTGACTAAATTATTCCGATTTCGATTTTATTTAATAGAAATAATAATTGACTTTAGATTTTCGTTAAAAATATTTTGATTTACAGATAAATTATTTAGTTTTGATTTTATAAACATTGGAAATTAGTTTTGGTTATTAGGAAGTAGAAATTTTGTTTCTATTTTATTAATTACTTAATTTTTATTACGACCGTGGATTGTGTTTCTATTTCAGAGCAATAGTAAGCCTAATTTCAAATTAAATTCCGTATACAGTTAATACTTAATTTTCATTGCGACCGTGGATGTTGTTTCTATTTTTTAAGTAATAATAAATTTAAATTTAAATTAAATTCCGTATATAATTAGTTACTTAACTTTTACTACGACCGTAAATTTTGTTTCTATTTGTTCACAATCTGGTTTAACTTTTTTTTTTATTATTTATGTTTCTTTACTTGGGAATAGAATTAGTTCGAAAGTTGGAAAGTTGAAATACCTAGTATCATTTTTCATGTTGAGTGGACTGGTTTTGGCGAGAAAGCTCACATGGGATTAGATACTATCCCGGTTTTAGATTTTTTTTAGATTAACCCCTAGCCGTGATTAAAATATTAGTGTTTTTCTTATGTTTGAGAGGGCTGGTTTTGGCGAGTACACTCATCATAGAATAAATACTGACCTGGTTTAATATTTTGTCTTATGTTTGAGCGGGCTGGTTTTGGCGAGTACACTCATCATAGGTTTGAATACTAACCCGGTTTTTTATTATTTTTTTAGTTACCTCCGCGCCGTGATTAAAATGATAGTATCATTTTTATGTTGAGCGGGCTGGTTTTGGCGAGTACACTCCTCATAGGATTGATACTATCCCGTTTTCTTACCACATTTATCTATTCCCTATTCACTAACACCAGGAGGTTTATTTCAGTTTCAATACCGACTAGATAGTTAACCAGATAACTTTTTCTACGACCGTGATTTTATTTCTACTTTTACGAAACAAAATATTTAACTTCAATCTTTTTGCCGATTTAACAGTTAACTAGCTAACTTTTGCTACGACCGCAATTATTTGCCATTTTTCTTCTTTAACTAAAATAGTAATTTTGTTTTTGGTTTGGTTTTGGCTCAACCACCAAACCGACAATTTATTAATTAGTTACTATTGCCACCGAGCATCTTTCTTTTAATTTTAATTATACCGTCTGATTGAGACTAATCAAAGCCGATCTGTTTGTTTTCTTTTTGTTCAGGGTTTTAAAAATACGAGCGAGGGTGGGCGTTGAAATATTAGTTACAAATTATTTATTGTAAATAGTTAAAATTCAATATATGTGTCAACGTTACCTTGACTGTTACTGAGGTAACTGATCCCTAATTTACTTCCCCCTTTATTTCAGCAGTGAGAAATTCTTTATCACCACAAGTCACGATTAAAGCCCGTTACTTGTGGTTACTTATTACCTGTGTCTGAGTGACCAACGACCCCTGGAATTTTTCATCTCCATCTGTGCTGTCCGAGTACTTTCGATGCCGTTTCGAAAATTTGTGGAGTAAACCACACATAAAATCTGGCGCCCGAGAGCCGTCATGTCAACAGGCGTCATTTGTAAGTAATCGTTTTCTCTGAGGCGAGAAAACCCCTTATAACTTCAATTTCTCTAAAAAAAAAGTTTTCAACCACAAAAACTTCTCCTCCTCTTTACTGAAATTTAAACAAAAGGTCTTCAAGCAAAAACTTCCCCCCTCTTGTGCCGAACTTCTGAAAGTACCGCTGCCGGGCCCCGGAGTTAGTCCCGGCTACCCCCCCCCCTCTTGTCGGCCCTGCTGAATCTGCACAAAATAATCAAAACACTGTTTCACACAATACAAAACAATGAACCACAAGAAGTATTTAAGAATAATAATTATATGTTAATTAACAGAACCAAAAGAAGTTAACGGCTTTATGCACGTAACTTAGATTGTTTATCAAAAAACCTTGTTTTCCGTGCAAAATTATTTTATATAAAAAATGTAAAGCGCTTTCGGCCTAACGCCATCTTCAGTGCTTATTGTCTACCACAAGGATGTCCAAAAAGTTTAAAGATCATCCAAATATTAATTGTTGGAGTGTCCCACCTTGCTAAAAAGTCATTGTTATTTTCTTTAAATTATATTTGATTTGTTATTTAAATTAAGAAATGTTATTTATAAAGCCATTCTTTAAATATCTAACAAATTTCTCCCATGTTTTGGCAAATTTTTTAACAGTTTCCGAGTTATCGAAAAAAAAAATAGATTTTTAAGTTGTATTTAATTTCAAGGGCCTATTCAAGAGGCTTTGGATTAACAGCCGGTTGCAGGAGCATTCAATACAATTTAGTAGCCTGATAAATTTTGACATATTTTTAGTAGACGTGAATAATTTTAATGGATATCTTGCAGCCAGATTACTTTTTTGCATGCAGTTTCACATCAAAATATCTGGTATATTTAATGACCTATATTTTTGTAACAACCTGTATAGGTAACCATTCGAATGCAGAAGAAATCAATTAGTACGATAGGTTCAATATAGAGTGTTGATTTAGTTTGAGAGGTCACAAAAAGTAGTTCCATTTTCATAAATTATAAATCAACTCTAATGCTTTTTCCTGGCCCAATTACCACTCTACTCGTCCATCTTTCTCTCGAGAACTCTCTTAATTAACCAAACGTCACTGTGTACCTTGTAATATATATATAAAACGACCTTTACACCCTACTTTTATAATTATAGTTATTTCTAACCACCACCTTCGAGCGGTGCTTTCCTGAATATTTTAACTTAACACTTACGTGCTAACAATATCGATTTTTTCAAGTTCATGCAGTTTGAATTTATAAAAAATTAAAATATATAATTCGATGTTTGTTTCATAACAAAATAAATTTGAAATTTGAAATTATATATTATTTCAAGATTAGGTACTCTATAAATGAATCATTACGTTATAATCGATTTTTGGCTGCTGAACTTGATGGACGATATTTTTGATATTATAATAATATTCGCCCCAATTCAACCCCTTACGAGTGAATTTCAACCCCTAAAGCCGACCGAACTTGTATGGGAAAGGGACGGATATCATTATTTTTTACCGTGGAGCTCCGGGGTGAGGAAAATCCGGAAAACATCACCCACCATCATAATATCATAATATTATTTGGGTATATTGAAGACTCGCATGTGGAAAGCTGTGTTCTGTAAAGCTATGCGTTAGAGGTTGCTGGAAGGATGAGCAATGAGCCTTTTAACCGTATGTTCCCATCATGATTCACTTGCAAGTAAGTGTCTTGGTTCCGATGGATCTTGTTGAACGTTCAATACAGCAAGGGAGCAAGGGATATTGGAGGATGTTCATGTATTTTCCTACGACCACTTAGGAAAGTGACACATATCGCACTATTTAGTCTTATAGGAAGTACCCTATATCACACGAGTGTGGATAAGAATCTACTTTCTGCCCGTGTGTGAATATGAATTTACTTTCCGCATAACCTGTTAAATATGTCAGACGCATAAACACGTTGACTGCCAAAGAGAATTTCGTGGTTGGGTCCGCTGCGCTGAAGTAGTTTTTCTAAAAAGTTAAGTTTGTTTTTACGTTTTGAGAGTAAAGTTTAAGAGTTAATACTTATGTAAACTACAATATTCAGTAGAAGAGTGAATAAAATATATGCATGCGCCGTGAGATTAAATTATTACATACATACGGCGTGTGCCTATATTCTATTCAAGCCTTAAAACCAGGTAAAGGATTGACCTGTAGTCAATAACATATTTTTTTTGTCTGTACTCATTATATATCTGTGCCAGTCTGTATAGAAAAAACTTTTGTTTGTAGATAAATGTTTTTTTTTTTTTTTGTGGAAAAACCATTTTTTGTTTTCACAATATTTTATAAAAAATTTAAAAAATATATTTTACTTTTGTCTAATATAACATGCAAAATGAATGTAGTACATTTATTCTCCTTTACCTATTTGTTTAGTTAGTTATTTATAGGAATAAATACTTTATGAATGGAAATAAAATGTTGTTACAGATAATTATGTAACAAAAAAACGTAAATAGGAAGATATTTCCAGACCAACTTAAATAGTGTTAATTTTACTCCTATTCAATAGATTTACCATAAGAAATACGTGGTACATAATTATTTTATAGATATGTGACACCAAATCAAGCGCTGCTTGTGAATAATATGTATACACATGGCGCGATGGGAAAGTTGGGTGTTCATAATATAAATACACATGGCAATCAACGTGTTAATGGTAAAATCGATTTTTTGATTAAATTGTTAATATTAATTTTTAAATCTTCATCTTAGATATTTATTTTTAACAAATTATTAAAATAATTTTAAGGGGCGTCCAATAATTACGTGAGGTATTTTTGAAGATTTTTTGACCCCCCTCTCTCTTCCCTGGTGAGATTTCGTATGATTTTCCTCAACTTCCTCCCTCCTCCCCTAATCTCACGTGAGATTTTTCAAAATTTGTGTTTTAGGTGTAAATGAGTTGGATTATTAAAAAAAAACACAAACGTAATATGTTCTATTACTTTTATTTAAGACTAGCAAAGACTAATTTGAGAATATTGCCGTAATATAAAATTCCTAGAAATATTCTTTACTTTAATTAAACTTTACTTTCACGCAATTTTCCATCGTTTTCTACTAGAAAAAAATTACGTCAGATTTACAAAGACCCCCCTTTCCCCCAAGTGAGATTTGGAAAGATTTAGCTTGATCCCCTCCCCCCTTTTAACACCTCACGTAATTAAAGGACGTCCCCTTAAAGTAACTACCTACATTATTTTTATTCTCTCCTTGTTTATTAATTAATTATTAAATCATTTATTTGACATAACCATGATAGCGCAGGTCGTAGAGTGTTCATATTTTTCAATTTTGCTTTTCCCGACCATCTCGTAATACTGGTTCAATCCCCGATGAAGTATATATTTTTTATTTTTGAAAAATATGAAAATTTTGAATATATGGTATTTATCATAATATAACCCATACAGTTAATCTTTTCTCTATTTCTTTTGTACTACTTTAAATATCGCACTATTTAATCTTATGGGAAGTGTCCTATATCACACGTGTGTGGATAAGAATCTACTTTCCGCGTCAGCTGTCAAATGTGTCAGCTGCATCATTTCTATTTTAATCTATTTAATGTCCATATTAATAGTAAAATCGATTTGATGATTCAATTGTTAACAATGATTATACCTAGATGCCTCAGATATTTATTTTTATCAATTATTATTTGATTACATAATTCACTTGATTTAAGACTTCATGATTCAGAGTTTAACTTTATCAACTTTGAATCTCGCGACGCAGCTTCAATCCTCGATAAAAGCAATCAATATTTTGGAAAAATATGATAATTGAAAAATACGACTATTATTGTATATTTGTTATAAATTCATTTTATTTAACATAATATCACCTCTACACTTAGGCAATTCATTAATCTTTTCGCTATTTATTTTGTACTATTTTGATAACTTTAGAAAAAAATTGCAAGTGCTAAGTAGGTCCAGAGCCGTAGCCAGAGGAGAGCACATAGGGACAATGCACTACCCTAAAATGCCAATGCCGTACTTCAATACAGTTTTTTCCTCAACACAGTTAGATACAGAAGATCTAGTAGTTAGTCTTTCTTAAAGTTATTTAATTTCTGAAGATACATTTCAAATTGGAAAATTCTCTCTCGAATTGCATCAGCTATCCTTATTGCATTTGCAGAGTCAACGACTTATTTCTTAGAAGCTCTTATCTCAAATCATATTTCATTGTTCTGTTTTACAACCTATTTATGTTAATTGCTCACTTGTTAATTTGCGTTCGATACATTATTGTAAAAGAAATAAACGTATAACATTTTGAAATCTTTTTTAAAAACCGAATTTTGAGTTGTCATCTAGTTTTCTATAAAATGTGCTTCTAATAGTTTTACAAGTCTGACGATAAGAATTTAACCTTTAAATATAGTTAATTTTACTAGATATTAAATAATATTTTTTTAGTCTTGTACAATAATTTATTCTTTCTATCTTCATCCTTCATATCCATCTTCAACTTATTTGGAATAATAATTTAAAATCTGTAAAATGAGGTAAGTATCTATACCTCATTTGTAATGATTCCATCATTTTCATTTCTGTTAGTTTCAATTAAAAAAGGAACATTATCATTTTTTGAAATTAAAATGTTTTCATTTTTACCAATATTGTTACCTACATTAACATTGCCAATATTGTTATCTACATTAACATTGCCAATATTGTTTTCAACATCAATATTAGTCTAAAACAAACATGGCAAACATAATAAATAAAAAAAAATCATCTTCACTGAAAATTCTTTATAAATTGTTTTTAATCGATAATAAAAATAATACATTTTCTTTAAATTGTTACTTACGTCTTGAAGACTTTAAGACGTACAATTGACAGGCTGTAATAATGTATATGCTTTTTTCAGGGCATCCAATCTCATCTACAACCTTTTATGTTAATTACTCACTTGTTAATTTGCGTTCTTTGTAGGTAGATGCATTATTGTAAAATAAATAAACTTATAACATTTTGAAATATTTTTTAAAAACCGAATTTTGAGTGCAGAAAATATTTGTCCCGACTAAAGCCTTTAGAGATAGGTACGTATGATCCTTGCATCAGTGGCAACATTCGGATGCAGCACTGCTTCATGTGAATTTATCTTTACTTCAACGTTGACTGCAAAAACAAGTCAAAAAGAATGTAATTGGCTCGCGAAAGGATGGCAGGTCTGGTGTTCTTACATTTGAAATAAATAGAACGAAGAAAATAGATATCACTGTAGTGCTATGAAAAATTTACAATGTGGCAAATCGAAGGCTTCAACTATCAAATATTTTTATTGTGATCTGTACCTACTTATTTTTTATTTTTTTTTATTTTTATCGATTCGCAAATTTTATAAAGGTATTTGAAAACTGCATTAGTCTATTTAAGAAACAAATTATAACGCGAAATATAAGGTTATTTTGCAAATAATATTCTAAAAAAAATTTTCGTCTAAAACTACGTCATACCCTCGACCAACCTATCGTTGTGCCCTATTTCAAATTTAGGGTGCCCTACTTAAAAATTGGTTCTGGCTACGGCCCTGAGTAGGTATCAACTTTAATAAAAAAAAAAGTTCTTGTTCATAGTTGTTCATATTATTTGTTGTATTTCAATTAATGAAAAATATTATTATCATTTACCTAATATTTTTTGTACTATACTTTTATCATCCTATGTAGTATCTACATCTACTACATCACAATTTTTTGACAAAACACCGTCCGTAAACACTCTAAAAATTATTTAATATAGCATATAAAAATAAATCTAGAACCAGCTACATATTGATTGAATCTATATAGCCCGATTTCCTGGTTTTACAGTTTTTTGATCAAATAATTTTGTGGTCGTAGGAAAAATATTGTGTAAAATGATTTTTTACACTCGTGTGATTTTCGCACTCGTCTTATGCCACGTGCTATAATATTTCGCAATCATGTTATAACAACAATCACTAAACAATAGGACACTCAGCGACAGCTGGTAGCTGGTATCTGTTTGTTGGATCTTTAGCAGTTATACTATTTTATATGTAATACATTCAAATGTATTGTAAAGGCTGATATTTTTTACGTTCAAATTATTAAATTTAAAGACTAATATTTTTAGAAAGGAAAACAATTCGAATTCAAACGCGACCAAGACCTTAAGAGGTAAAATAAAAAAAGCAATAAACACACTTTTTGTAGACCGCCCCTGTTCAATTAATTTGTGTTAAATTACACATTTAATAAATGCACATTGTTTATCCTTTAAATAACTCATTCATTAAAGAAATGCGTGTTACCCATCCTGCAAACAACAATTTTACACAGCCCTAAATTTAATACAAGCTGAATATATTGCATTCGATGTGTGCCGAATATCATGTAGTATCAGCATAAATAGAAATCACGCCACATTCTATAGTACACGCTATCTTGTATGTTAAAATATTTCCTCTCGCTCCGTTTCATTGAAATTAAAACATAATTTAACACAATATTTCAGACTTTAGCCCACTCACATAAGAATCAACTAGAAAAATTGACCGCCCGCCACTCCGCCTAACCTGTGCGGCTTGGAGCCATTTAAATTTTACCGATCGCTCACGCACTTTTATATACCAAACTCATTGGTCTCCTTTTTTATATAAAAAATACAAGTTGTCATCATCCTCTTCATCCTCGAGATAAACTTTTGTCAGGCGTCTTGCAATTATTTTTTCACAAAAGACTCCCAAAATATATGTTTTCATAAAGTACCCAGGCAGCACACTTTGGTATAAATTACGTATTTTTTTAGGTACTACCATACGTATGAATACGATTGATGTACTACCAAATATATTCGTGAAAATGTCCGCCTTATAAACGTCGATTACTAAGAATTTATCCACCTATAATTAAACGTTTTTACTATACGTCTATATTAGATTTATAGTTGTAGTATATTTATACGAATTTACTTTGGTATAAAATACGTTTTTTTATGTACTACAATATACGTATGGATACTGTTGATATGCTACCCAATATATATACGTGAAAATGTCCCATAAACGTATATTTTTTTTATTTTTTATACGTCTAACATTACTACTTTATCTACCTTTAATTATCCTGTTTTACTATACGTCTATATTAGATATATTTGTATGATTTTTATTAATGTGTAAAATGCGTCTACCTGATTATGGGGTCTATTCTGTAACAATTCCTTTATATTTAACGGCCTTTAAAAATATTTTCTTCTTTACTTCTGTCATTATTTAAACGGATCTTTAAAATACATTAGAGGACTATCTTAAAGAAATCTGTTTAAATAATGACAGAAGTAAATTAACGAATACAAACATATTTTTAAAGGTCGCCAATATTTTTAAAGGCCGTTAAATATAAAGGAATTGTTACAGAATAGACCCCATTGTTTTAAATGTATTTCAAACACAAATTAAATAAAGTGATCAAAACAAAATTTCTAAAAGAGGCCATGGAAAAATGTTAATATATCTTAAATGATAGTTTGGATTTTATCCATAGCAGGTGTGTATACACCAGAAATTGGCATTACTCGTGTTTCTATTTTGGTTGTAATTGGTCTATAAATATTTAGAACATTTTTTTTGATCACTTGTTATATGTACAGAACAATATTTAATTAAAAAAAATAAACAATAAAATACTAAAAAATAAATAAATACAAAAAAATAAACACTAAAATACTGAATAACAAACTAAACGAAACTTTTCTTTAACTTACAAAAAATATGTATATGAAAATAAAAATCTTAGCTTAACACTTTGGATGTGTTGTGTCCTAAAGAAGGGCCTTAGCTAACTTAAACTAATCTTGCATGGCACACCTAATCGTTCGGTCGGTTAAGTCGCTTGGTTCACCCCCATTCCTATAACCAGAATGTAACTCAATTTTAGGTGAAATATTTTCTAAAAGTTCCGAAGTTAAATTTATATTATTTTCTTGGAAATTATTATAAATCATAGAATCAGATGATCTATTAATGTCCGAAGCCTTATTAATGTTATCTTCATTGGGAATAAAAAAAAATTGATTTGACTTTAAAGCATCTTGAACATTTTACGCTATTTTTCTACATATATGACACAGAGACAGGGTTATTTTAGACATTCTATTAAATGAAAAACAACTGACCAAAAAAAAAAGAAAAATAAGTATGCTTGGAATAACTAGGTAACCTAAAAAATACGTATAAAAATAAAAGAAACAAAAGTAAGGTTATGTTTTGAAGTTTCTATAAGTATTTAATACACTGTACGTACCTATAAAACAGTAGTTGTTGTAAAATGCAACAATTATTAAAGTAGTAGCTAAATTAAAACATTAATAGAAAATTACCTATGCTTTTAATCAATATTGTAAAAGTCAGGACGCCAAAGAAACATGCAACAAAACGTGCACACAAATGAAAATGGACGAACCGATGAACCTGCTCCCATAAACCATTCCCTACACTGAACAATAATACTACACATACGCATGAGTAGAAATGAGAAAAGACCGTACCACTAGTACGTCATCCTCCATCCGCCATCTAAAAATAATTCCATGTGTATGGGGAATTTGTTATAAATATTACAGATAATACAATTAAAAAAATATGGATGTAATGTAAATAAATATATCTATAAGCTTTTAATTTAAATAAATCTAAATATATACATATTATTTACTTCTGTCTACTAGTTCATCGTAAACTAGTATTATACGTTTAAGGTGACTTATATTTAAACGTAGAATAATATAGGTATATTAACTAGTATCGACAAACAGAAGCGTTTAATTTATCTGTTAAAAAACGTTAAGTATACAAATGGTAGATGGTAAACGTTTAAAAAATCAACCAAGACGAAATTTAAACGGGAATTATAAACGAAGAAAACATATTGTAATATAATGTAAATTTATACGAATTTAATTTAAATAAACCTAAACGTATATTTAGGCCCACTGTATATAAATAGTTCATCGCAAACTAAAAATAGTCGTATATTGTTAACTATATTTAAACGTAGAAAAATTTACAATTATATACCATAGGATGTAAAAAACGTATAATATATCATTTAAAACACGGTATGTATAATAATCGTAAACTGTAAACGTATACGGAATCAACCAATACCAAAATTAAACGAGTATTACGTATAAAATACGTTAGTTATACTAATGTGTGCTGCCTGGGTACTGTCCGAACTGGCCTGACGAAATGTGTCTCGGTCTCGCGTTCATCATCATTTATTTTCAGATAAAATAATGTTTTTATTTTTGCTATACATAACTAAATCGTCATTTTATAGACCAATAGGATTGTTTTTAATTGGGGATTTAAATATTTTAAATATTCTATATAATAGGTAATACACATGGGCGCTGCCAGAACTTTTTCCAGGGAGGGGACAAGAATGCAAAATTGTGAATTCTTTAAAACAATTTACACAAATGTAGGGAGTTATAGACGCTATTTGCTATATCGTGCTATCGTGTAGGCGTGGTTGTCAAATGCTGCCGAATTTACCGTTTCAAGTGATTAGATACTCTAAAAAATATATCAAAGGTCCAGAGCGAAAACCCGATAAGTAATAAAATTTAGTTATGAAGATATTGCCGTTTAAATATTTTTTGTTCTTTTATTTACAAATAAATGCTTCTGATGGTTTGCCTGCGTCAGTTTATAGTACCTACTTATAACGATTAAACGGATTGCTTTATTTTTTTTCTAAATTGACGTTTGCTATAGATGTACTGAAATAAAGACAATATGATATCAAATTATCAAAATTTCACTCTATGGATTAATAAAGAGTTTCGAAAAAAATTGATCTTTACTCATATATCGATTTTTCGGAATACCAGTTAACAATACTTAGATACGAAATTTCACAAAACGGAGTATATTAACAGAAAGAGCACTAAAATATGTTTGATGATACCTATATAAAAGTTATTTTACACTCGATACAATATATTATTATCAGTTAATCTTATGCCCCAATAATTTCTTGATAGAAGTTGCTATTCGCGATTCAAATTAATTTTCGCGCGCCTGTCATTTGTCACCTATGAGTAGGATGTTTGTTTATTTACATTGCGTTTGTTTTGAGCGGGATTTTGTATTTGTGATATTTTAACTGTTTTAGATAATATTCTCATTATAATAGTGTTTTCGAGTTTCAGTTAGTGTTAATTTAAATTTAGTTTCCGTACTTTCGTTATAAATATAATATTTATCATGTATTATAACTAATTTGATGAAAATTTTCACCTAACTAGTTGCTACACAAATATCTAGAAATATTTATTTACTAAACGCAGAATATGTTTTATTATGTGGTTTAAAGGATATTTCAGGTACCTAACATTTATTATTGATAAACTTAATTAAAAATCTTATATCCTTATTCCTATATTATAAAGTTAACGGTGTAGTATTTTGTATACATGTAAACAGCAATAAAACTCACAATGCAGATATTGCAGTTATATTCTAGACAAAATTTTGCAAAATCTCAATAATGTGAATTTGTAAATATCCATTTAGGACAAGAAACAAAATTTTATGACTTAGGCTTGGAAAATAATGAACACTTTTGATTTTGACATTAACACCATATAGATTGCAATTTGTTGGGGGCTTTTTTTGCAAATTTAATTTTTAGTACAAACGCTATCACACACTATGAGAAATAAACAAATTTAAAGCTAACAAGTAAGAAAAACTTCGAATTATAATTGATACAAATTAAAAGAATCGATGATTACAGAAAGGATATATCACTGAACTTAACTTCTGAGATAAATGCAAATAACTGTTTTTCGAACTGGAGCATAATTTATAAAAAAAACTGAATGTGCATGTAAAAACTATATCAAAACACTATCCCTTTTAGGGGTAATTGAAAATATTTGCTGTAAGCAGTAAAAAGTTATAGACCTTTTAAGTTGACTAACATATACCCTTTCTGTTATCAATTGGAAGAATCAAAAAGAAAGAGGGAATAATTGACAAAAAAACACTTTATTAAGACAGACTGTAAGAAAAAATTGGATTAACAAAACAGATTTTTAATTTATAATAGGCCAACTAAAAATATTATCCCAAAATTCTTTTGTTCCTTCAACGTCGTTCACATATTTAGCCGATTTCTTTATGTGGATCCATTTTATCTGATTTTATGGGAAGTTTTCCTGTTAGGTAACAAAATAAAAGTCCAGGCCACCAGTCTTTAAAATTCACTATATCCTTTCCATCCACAAGATGGATTAGAAATTTATGTTTGTTGCTGAAAGATGCTATAATTTCTATATACTGACGTATGGTATAAACACGATCGACTTTTTTTAACTTTCTTTTAATGTTACCAAAGTCTCTATCGCAAGGCAGAAACGAGTGTCCTCGAATGGGAAAGTATTGCTGAATATCATCAAATCTGCCGGAATCTTTCAGGAACAGGCACATTCGAATTAGGGTGTTATTTTTGTTTTGACCAGGACAATTGTCGCTAAAGAGATGCAGTTCCCTCACACTATCAGGTATATATTCCTTTATATACTGGTAAAGGAAGAAACATACTTCATTAGGGCCTTTTTTGCCACAACCTTCATGATAAATGAAGTAAACAACTTGGTCAGTCTTCATGTTGTGGATGCAAAAAACGCTTACTGTTAATTGTCTTAAATAGAATAAATCCTGTACTGGTATTTTTGGAAGCTGTAAGTTTTGCATATAGTCAAACGCAAGGGCAACTACATTATTAGACTCTTTGCTCTTCTTTGTTGACTCCTGCAGTGCCGTGTAAAACTTTTTACTTCGTCTTTTATGCACGAGCATTTCAGCAAGAGCAACTCTTTTAGCATTCTCATTTAGATCCTTACTCTTAATTTTGATTGAAAGATTCTCACAAGTGCAGCATGTGTCGACCTGCTGCCTATCAAACTTCAGATCAAAATCGTCCTTAAAAATTCTGTTGTAGTATTCGTACTTAATCTTTGAGTCTGGATATTTTTCTTTGAACATCGAATACATGGTCTTTACTGTCAATTCTGAACTAAGATAATGATATTCTCTTGAAGAATAATGGGACGTTTTTACAGGAAACGAATTTATGTGCTCATGAATACGAATCTTCTCTTCGGCGGGGATAACATTAGCACTGACTTGTTTTCCTCTTTTATCTGTAGGCGTAACTCCTGCTTGTAACAACTGCTAAATACGTTGTAATCTTTTATTACTGATGGAGTAAACAGATAAGAATGCCTTTTTACAAATAATTTTTCTTTCAGTTGCAATCAGTACGTAATATTTAAAACTACTGTTACGTTTGTTGTTCTCCCTAAGTCGTTAAGTTGTTGTACTCGTGGGCGGCGAGTTTTGATACTAGAAACATGAACAAGTCCCTGTAAATACAAGTCCTGTTCGTCCTTTGTAGCTAAATTATAAAATCTTTCAAATGCCTCTAGCTGCTGCTCATTAGTAATCTTTTCCAAGCATTTTAACTTACAGTTACATAGGTCTCCAACAGATTTAGCAGGAACAACATTACCTTTATAATTCACGTACTCTTGGCCTTTAACAGTAAAAAAAATTAAAAAATTCAATAGATTATGTTTTATTATAACGACTAAAACTTTTTAATAATATTCCTTTTATATCCATCGCAGTTAACTACCCCTTTTTTACGTTTTAAATTATTTACGTCCTCCATGGCTGGACAAGATAATCTAACTGACAGAAAATTAAAATAACAACTACCGATATTTCACTAGCAGCGCCACCTTGCAATCCGATTGACTGCATATAGGGTACAAGTCAATTGACTTAGACCTTTTCTGCACTCAACGTTATTGAAATGAATTATTATTTTACATGGTGTTTATCAGAATATGAATCCTTTATGCGCACAACGATGAGGTTTGGGTTGAACTGTCGATTCACGTAAAAATCTCAAAATATGCGAAAACATGACTTGTACCCTTTCTGCAATCAGCGATTCAAATATAAACAGTGAACACGAACGTCAATGTTGCCAAATGATGAACTGATTTTAAAACAAAATTAATAAATGAAATGAAATTTTAAAAAAATCAATATGATTTATCGGTTTTATAAAAAAATCCTTAAATAAATATAGAGTATGATTATATATTATATATTTATCGGGCACGGTGGTGTAGCGGTCTATCGCGCTTATATTCATTTATAGGCAAGTTTATGAGTCTGAGACTGCTGGGTTTCGAATCCCAGACCAGACCATGTGGATTTTTAATTAAATTGCATGGTTCGGTTTAGGATTTGATGTGTGGCGTAATAATAGAAATTTAATTTCTGTTGATATGACATGCAGATTAAAAAAATTCGCCATACATTACCGTCTCGATGATGGTGGGTGAGGTTTTCCGGGTTTTCCTCACCTGTAAGTCAAATGGCACCATCAATCATCTTTAAGTCGCCCCGGAGCGCCACGGCAAATAATAATAATAGCCGTCCCTTTCCCCGGACAAGCTCAGCTTTTGGGGTTAAAATTCACTCGTAAGGGGGTGAATTAGGGAGAGTATTATTATTATTATTATTATATTACTATAAACAAATTGTGCTAACTTGTGCCACTTAAAAAAAGGTCTTATTTACTTCTTCAATGACTAAAAATCCGACGACGTATCAAAATTTCGCTACTCCTGGCAATAATGAACAATATTCTACTCATAGAGGCGCACCTTCTACAAATTTCCTCCAGAGGGCGTATCACTTAGCTTGATTCGCGGATTGTATAATTTTTTTTTTGGGAACTTGGAAATGTCCAGGGGGCAACTGCCCCCTTTGCCCTCCCCCCCTTCCGGCGCCCATGGTAATACATATGAAAAATATGTATACATCGAATTGCCTTTTGTTTTATTAGAATTGATAAAAAGTTTATGACTGATGTTTTCTTCAACTATCAATCAAGTAAAAATAAAAGAGCATTTATTATCAGGTGATGTAACATCAAATTGTATTTTGGTTTATTGGGATTGAAAAAAGTATATGACTGATGTTTTCTTAGACCATCAATCACATAAAAAATAAAAGACCATTTATTATCAGGTGAAGTGGTTTCAATGAGAAAATTCTAGTAATAATTTTTCATCATTTAAGGGGTAATTACAGTCTGAAATTATTACCTACATCACAAGTTTGATATTATTTTGTATTATCTATTATTGTAGATATAACAATATACAAATAAGAAAAAAACATAAAATTAACAACGTCCTAATATGACATTTTTTATGTAAGAAAATAATTATTACATAATTTTGTTATAAGTAACTTGATTTATTATTAAATCAATTTATACATGTTTTATCTTAATTAAGTTGAATACGTAATGTGAATCTATTAGGAATATTTTGATACAAATTGTATGTAAACAGTCACAAAAAAATATTGATGGTAGATTCTGTTACTATAAAAAATAGTAACGAATAATTTAGAAAGGAAATTAAAATATGGATCGATCCAAATACGAAGTGATTATCTAGAATTAAATATATTTTCCAATATTTTTATTTTTTAACACAGCTAATAGTCCATACGCTAGGTAACATCCTGTGTTTTTGTGGCATTATGTTGTCCAAGGTGTATATATTGAAGATATTTTGGTTACCACGTTACCAGGCCCAAAAATGGCCAGTTTAGTTTTTATACAGGGTGGTGATATGGTTAGGACTATACACATATGACATTAGAGTGTTCCACATACACTTGTGTTTTTATCTACTTAATATATCAGTTTTTTTTTAAGCTATTGCATAGCTTTTATCGCGGGCTTTGAGCGTGGCGACCGAATCAAGAAATTTCGTAATTCCGTAACGAAAATAAACCTAACACCCCCACTTCCCACCGGCACAGCTGTGCGGCGTTTTGAAAGCCGTTGAAGGTTTTATCTGACCCTATTCGTATTAGTATGAAGCGGAGTTAAATATACGTCTGCGGACTGGAACGTTTATGCAATACAAGAACTAATAAATTGGTATCACAAATGTTCCCGGCTGGCGTAAATATTAGATATTATTTTTTTTTGCAAGATTTATAATAGTATATTATGCAACGATCATGTAATTACCATTACATGAGAGTTGCATACGCTATTTTTTCTACACCCGATAAATAATCAAGACCTATAAATATTCTATTTATATTGGCATTGAACACAATAACAGTAATTACTCGTATTTCTATAAAAAATTCTACAAAATTGTAATTAATGGTATTACCTTGGGTATTGGTATTACCACAGATTTTTGGGGCAAAATATTTTGTACTGCATTTTCTCCTTTCTCCGATATGTGTGGTAGGTTTCTATTGATTAAAAATCTGTATCATAATGAAAAATCTATATCATAATGGGTATCATTATGAAACGGATTATGGGCATATAAGTGCATTATTATAATACGGGTGTAGAAAAAGAGCATTTTGTCACTTGCTGCGATTACAAAAAAATGTCACTTCATAAGGCTAAATTAGAAAAACGTTTTACTAAAACTTATAGACTGAAATATATAATTTTTTGAAAAATAATTTTTGTTTACGGCTTTTATAAAATTAAGAACACGAATTTAATGTTTTTGGAAATTGCTGAAATAGAAAAATATATTTGTTGTAATAAAGTCTGAAAGCCATGTCAAGAAATGCACATACAGGTTGTCATAATAGTAGTTTGTGCAA
This sequence comes from Psylliodes chrysocephalus, assembly GCA_927349885.1. Lineage (NCBI taxonomy): Eukaryota > Metazoa > Arthropoda > Insecta > Coleoptera > Chrysomelidae > Psylliodes > Psylliodes chrysocephalus. The sequence continues at coordinate 23,896,707 of OV651822.1, read as the reverse complement.
CAAAAATGGATATGGACAATCCACTCGAGTTGTACAGTATATTTTTTCTATGACCCACTAACGAAAATCTTCCAATAATTTAAATTATTTTAGGTTATTAAGATAAAATATTTAATTTAAAAATAATTTATTATTTTTACTAATTTATAAAATAAACAAAAAAGAAAAAAAATATTTAATTTTTCCCCATCCGAGATTCGAACTCGAGTCTTCCGTATAGAAGGCAAGAACGTTGACCACAGGACCATTTATTCGCTCTTTTTTTTTGCTTTAATACTCGTAATTAAATTGACTTCATTCAGTTTTATTTACATTAACAAAATATTTATAATTATAGACGAAATACAAATAGAAATGCTATTATTTATCAATTCTATACAAGAATAACCCATTTTAATGTATGTTTAATCTCAATAACTGAAAAATATACTGACAAATAGCTTGACAGAATTGTCACTTATTTAAAATTTTAATAGTAGTTTGTGCAACAAGAGTTTATATGATGGCCATGTCACACGAAGACGAAATTTGAGCACGACGCCGTAGGCGGAGTGCTCAATCGTCTGAGTGCGATGTGGACAATCCACTCGAGTTGTACAGTATACTTTTTCTACTACCCACTAACGAAAATTTACAAATTAAAAAAAATATTTTAGGTTATTAAGACAAAATAACTAATTTTAGAATAATTTATGACTTTTAATAATTTTTGAAATATTATAAACGAAACAAAAAAAAAGAAAAATAGTTTTTCCCATCTGAGAATCGAACTCCAGTCTTCAGTGTGGAAAGCAAGAACGCTCACCACACGACCACCTAGTTTTTTAATTTTGTTTCTTTAATACTCGTAATTAAATTGAATTCATAAAGTTTTGTTTAAATTAACAAATTATTTATAATTATAGACGAAATAAAAACAGAAATGCTATTATTTATCGATTCTACACAAGAATAACCCATTTTAATGTATATTTAATCTCAATAGCATACTTTTTCGTTTTGTAATCTGTGCGTAGATAAGCTAATATCCATGTGGGTGTAGAAAAAAATAATAACAGTCGGTTGATCAAAATATAAACTGGTGGATTTAATTTTTTTGCAGTGGTCTCACTATCTAGAATGGATATGAAAAAATATATTCGTTCAGTTGAAGGCAATAGCATACTTTTTCGTTTTGTAATCTGTGCGTAGATAAGCTTATATCCATGTGGGTGTAGACAAAAGTTATTTCTTTTAAACTGTGTGCTCTGATGACAATGACACGCCTCCGCACGGTTGAAATAGAACCTGATGTAGGATCTGGTGAGGCGAAACGTCACTTTTGACAGAAGGCGCTCGATACGCTCCTACTGCTCCAAACGAACATGGACTCCATCTCACCGAGATATATCTTCCATAAGCCATATAAAGTTATAATAGAACAAATAGAAGAGCCAGAAGTGGCAGGTACGATTCATATCTACACCGACGGTTCTAAAACAAAACAAGGCTCAGGATGCGGAATATACTCCAGATTCTTAAACCTAAACATAAAATGGGCTGTGAGCAATAGTGCCAGTGTAGTTCAAACAGAGCTAACGGGGATTCTCATAGCAGCAAAAGAAATAACCAGAAACAATATTACTGGAAGGAACATGCTCATCTATACAGATATCAGACAAGCACTACTCACTCTGAACAGACCACGAATTTATTCAGGGTTAGTATTAGAATGTCACGAATCTTTGGCCGAAGTATCCATCAACAATGTGGTCACCTTAAGATGGATCAAAGGTCACGCCACATCGAAAGGTAACCGTCTTGCCGATTCACTAGCCAAGAAAGCAGCCAACCAATTACTTTTTGGACCTGGCCCTTCTATTGGCCTGACAAAATCGGTAGTGACAGACCACCTAATTAAAGAACATTCCCTTGTGAAATTCAAGGAAAGATGGGATGAAACAAGAAACTGCAGAGTTGCCAGGGAGCTCTTAAGTTATCCTGGTCACAGGCATTCTGACTGGTCATTGCCAAGTACGGAAGCATCTCCATATCATGGGGCTGTCAGAATCCGCACTCTGTAGAGGGTGCGAACAGGAAGATGGGACCATCGAGCATATCCTTTACGATTGCTCGATGCTCTCATTTATTAGAAGATTTGTGTTCGGCGAGTATCGGCTAACACCGGCCGATTTAAGAGAAGCACCTCTTGGCGACGTTGTCAACTACATTAAATCTGTAGGCTGGCTCACGAGCTAGGAGGTTCCTATCAATCTTAGGAGGATGCATACTGGGCCTAATGATGCCTAAGTGCCGTGGGGGTAACCCATCCTCCACACGTTACAGATACAGAATTATTGATTGTGCACTATTATTGGACACAAATATTTGTTTACAAGATTATTATGGACATAAAAAATGGTTTCTCCACGGCCACTACTAAATGTAGTTTTTCCAAAACTACTTATAATAACAGAAAGAAAATATTTACGAACTTGATTGAAAACAATTCTGAATTGTCTCTTATTTCATATTTCATTCTAACTCTAGTGAAATAATGTTCATTCTGTAATAGCTATTAGCTGATGACTGTCACGCCCACATCGCATATAGCCATAAATTTCATGATTGACAGTTCTACGCGATGTATTATTATTTAGTTTGAATTTGCCTGAATAGAGATAAGCGGCGTTTGTTGGGTCGAACTTAAATTCCTAAATGAGTGAATATAATGATTCTGATGTGGAATTTAAAAATACTTCTCCTGAACTGACAAATTATGCAATTGATTTAAGTAAAAACTTACCTAACATAAGTTAGATTAAATATTTCATTCTGTTCAACTTCTACTGTATCTGTAGCAGTGGAGAAAAATCAGTCTGTTATTCTGTCTGGAATGAAAATCCGATACTCCATTCGAATCGAATTTTCATTCCAACAGAATCTTTTCGGGAGTTGGTTATAAAATTATATTCCCATTCAATAAACAATAAATTCCACTCAATAATTATTTTGTAAAACAAATTCTTTCACTTTATTTTTTTTTTTAATTTTGGCGGACGTACAATTTTTTTATAGAGATTATTCCTCTAAAATGAAGTATGTACATTTATCATTTTTGTCTATAATTTTTGTGTGTGTATTTAATAAAAAAAATACTATTAAATATAATTTGTTTTACTAATTTTTAATTAATAGTATTTGAAATATTGTTCAAAAAACCATGGTTAATTATTTAACCATCCACCAAAATTTTAAAGATTTTTTTTTAATTTTGGTGGAGGATATTTAAATCAATCGATTTTTTTAAATGTATAACGGCCATAAGTACCGCGGAATTTTAAATATAAAAATTAAATTTTATTGAATAAATATTAATAATTGTTTATTTTTTGCGATTTTGTAAAAAAAACTTTATAAAGTGTGTCCCAAATCCATGATAAAATTATAAATGTCCGTTATCTTAAGAATCATAGGCCCTTTTAATTCCTACATTTTATGATATCTCATTGCGTTGTGACATCACAAAAGTATATTTTTTAAATGTAATACCCTGTATTTTATTATACATTTTAGGCGAAGAAGGTTATCCCACTCCTCAAATGTGGTCATCTGCTTGGAAAGGCAAAATCCGTACAACACATAATATTTTATTGAACATTTTTATAAAATTAGGCCACTGATTTCAGCATATAAGCCATCATCACGCCTGAAAGATGATAAACAGATTTAAAATAAATTTAATTACAAAATAGGATGGTACTAACCGTCACAAAAGTACATTTAAAACAAAGCAATTTGGAAGATCCTCCAGACCATTAAATATATCTTAGGCAATGGTGCATGGTCCAACAATGGGTTATTAAAATGAAATATTATGTGGTGTATATTTTCATGAAAATTAAAGTATTTAACGATATCAAATTATACTAATTGTTTTTATCAGCTATATATGGTACGGTCTATGACCACAATTAAAGTAGAGTAAGTCTAATTCGAGAGACGCTAAAATGGTGGTTCCCACCTTATCGAGACTGAGGCCCACAAGGGTAAACTCGTAGCGTAACAAAAACGAGAAATGATTTAACTTGGAACGAAATACCGAAAGCCGATAGTAGTATTTGCACGTTGAATTTTTTGGTTTGTGAAGCATTGGCATTACTTAGGTTAAACCATGTGATGATTTTCACAAGCCTTGATCATTCTATATTGCCTTTTGATTAGGGTTTAAAAACTTTTTCCAGCAATTTATCCAATAATACTTGGCCCCTTAAACCTGCTCATGTAAAATATTTGGGCTTCTTACTTCGCCTATTTATATTCTATTAATAAAGGACAGAAGGAGATAAGTATTGCAACTATGTTAAAAGAAATAAATTGGCTTTCAGTTCAGAATTATGTTCAGTACATGAGTGATATTTATTTATAAAATAAAAATGACAGTACCATCGCACCAGATCTATTAGAAAAAATTCAATATAATTCGCAATATATATTATATTACATATATTACATATATTACATATATTACATATATTACATATATTACATATATTACATATATTACATATATTACATATATTACATATATTACATATATTACATATATTACATATATTACATATATTACATATATTACATATATTACATATATTACATATATTACATATATTACATATATTACATATATTACATATATTACATATATTACATATATTACATATATTACATATATTACATATATTACAAGAAACCAATTTGACTTTCATGTACGGCAAGCCATCACTAAAAGTTCCCAAAATACAATTTTTATCAAAGGTTTAAAAAATTTAATAGACTGCCTACAAAAATAAAAAAAAAAACAATAAATGTATTCAAAAGTAACCTCAAACAATACTTGATAAATAAACAGAACGGATATACTTTCTTGTGATAATACTCTTTAAACCTGCCCTTTTTAAGTATTTCCCTTAATTTATTGTTATTTTACCCCTCGTTTTATCCGCATTTATTATAGATTATTTGTTTTGAGATCATGTACTTTATTTGAAAAAATTACTTGATGTTATATTAATACCACTTACTATGTTTAAATTATTAATAGTTTTGCGAAGATAGGTTATAGCAACTTATAGCCACAAAACTATTTTTGTGTTAAAGTAGATCCATAAAGAGCAATGTAATTTACGAAAGCCGTCTTTCAACATACAAATAAATGACAACTTTGTAATTAAAATGAAAAACACAACAAAATACCTCGGTATCATAAATGATCCAAATTTGAAATGGGCATTATATCCTACCTCTGTTTTATATAATAAAAAAGTGCTTTGTATAAGAACATTATATTATCTGTCTTGCTGTACCTTTATTTATGGAAAGCCTGAATTGAGATATTTATTATTTGCAATAAATATCAAAAGAAATATACATTTTTATATAATTTGACATTTAAGAGCCATTCATATAATCACAGTTGACATCTTGATACTTGACAGGCACAGCCAAGCATTATTTTTATTTTTGCCAAATAAAATAGCCGGTTGGGACAGAGAACCAGTAAATTTGATGAAGATGTTTTTGTGGCTAGGGGCGAAATAGTAGTACGCATAATAGCACCACCATAAAAAGTCATTTTTAAGATACTGCTTATATAATTTTCATAAATTGGCAGGCTTGGCGACTAATTTCGAATGAAAATAGCCTTCAAAATGGCTATATGGTTGTAAGTATGAAGGTCGCAACCCGCCTTAGAAATTTCACCTTTACTATCAACAGCAGTTGTTTGACAGGTCGTTAGAGAATGTTTGCAATTTATGGAATGTGAAGAATGTTAGGAATTTTGACGTTAAAAATAATTGAAATTCCTAAAATAATCACATAAGGAATGCATATGCGGATTTTAAGAAAATTGTTATTAAAGTAGTGTGATGTTTGTTTATTTTAAAACAACAGTTTATTTATTAATAATTTATTTAAACACTTATTTATTTTATAACACTACTATTTCTAATTTATATATATATTTCTAATGTCTTTGAATCGTTCACTATTTATATTCACAGTCCAATACTTTATTGTCAGCTGTCTATATATACAGGGTGTCCTTTAAAATGTGTCCCAAACTTCTCAGGCAGATTCCTTAACCAAAAAATGGAAAAAAAGTTCCTATAGACCTATGTCCTAAAGTGCCCCCTAAGCGAGCAACAGCCTCTCGAAATCATTTTTTTTATTTTGATTTTTTGAATTTTCTTAAAAATGGAAACAAATAAAAGAACCAAATTTTGGCTGTTAAATATGATCAATAATAGTGACCTTTTGACACCTTCAAAAAGAAATTATTTCGTCAGGGGTGTACTTGGGAATTTTTTGAAAATTTTGATAATTCATAACTTTTTTGTGTTTTTGGTAATGACTTATCCATATTTTTTTTTACATTCTACATTGAAAACTACGTCAAAAAGGAATACTTGTTTGATCTCGATTGGAGCAGCCGTTTCCGAGAAAACATCATCCAAAGATATTCGTCCACTTTAGCTTAATTTTCAATTTTCCTAAATTACCTCGGTGAATCTCTAAATAAAAATAACTTTTTTAGCTCTCTCTAAATAATTGTAGTTCAAATGTCGTGGTGGGACTATTTTTATTTAATAATAAGAAACGGTTTAAAAAAATATTTATTCTAAAAAAACAAATCAAAAAAAATTAAAGCAGATGCTCAATGTGGCGACCATTGGTTTCCACACACAAGCGCAACCGTCGCATCATAGACTGTCTTACACGAAAAAATACTTCAGGATTATTCCTAAGAACTTCGCAATGATGAAAAACTCGTTCTTCCAATTCTTCAACTGTTTCAACAGGACTGGAATAAACCAATGATTTTAAATAACCCCAAACAAAAAAATCCATTGGATTTAGATCTGGTGAACGAGGTGGCCAGTTAACAGGACAACCTCTGCCAATTACTCTACCCTCAAATCTTTCGTTAAGGTGCTGTCTAGCTTCAAGGCTGTAATGTGGTGGAGCTCCATCATGCATAAACCACATGTTATGTCTGATTTGAATCGGAATATTATCAAGAAGCTCATGTAAGTTATTTTCCAAAAAAAGCCTGTATGCTGCTCCATTTAACCTATTCGGCAAAACAAATGGTCCAATAAGGTAATTATCAATAACTCCAGCCCAGACGTTTATTGAAAATTTATCCTGGTGATGACGTTCAACAACCGCGTGAGGGTTATCTTCAGCCCATTCATGCATATTTCGAAAATTTATTATACCATCTCTAGTGAAACCAGCTTCATCGGTAAATAGCACTTTATTAAGAAACATTGCATCTTGATTACATCTTCCAAGAAACCATTCAGAAAAGATAACTCGCGGCTCATAATCAGTAGCTTTAAGTGCCTGAACTTTTTGAATGTGGTAAGGGTACAATTGTTGTTCACGCAAAACTTTCCATACCGTGTTACGTCCGACTCCCACTTCTGAAATTAAATGAGAGAATCTGTGTAGTGAATAGTTAAGAAAGAGAATCCATTGATTTGGGAAATCAGATTTTTTCTGCATAACGCAACTCTTTTCGATACGAAAAGTCGTGAAATGTAAGAGAAGCAATAACAAGTAAAAAAACTAGTTTTATACGATAAGGTACGGGGTAGCTAAAATAATAAATAAGTAATTACTTACCATTTGCTATTTTTCTGGTACTTGTCGATGGGGTTTCAGCTACCCTATCCAAAATTGCTTCTTCCAAAGCAGGAGTTCTCACATAATTTTGTCTTCCACTGTTACTAGAGTTTTTCTTAAATGTACCAGTTTCCCGAAGTCTATCGTCAATTCTAGAAAACGTCTTAGCGCATGGAAGATGCCTATTTGGAAAGCGCTCCTGATAAAGTCTGCGAGCTTCATTGGCATTTCCAGAAGCGAGTCCAAAACATAAGTGCATGTCCGTCATTTCGCCGAATGTGTAATCATTATTGTAGTTATTGTGAGCCATTTTAAACAAAATAATAACAATACAACGAATCGCACCAGAACACTTTTAGAAATAATGTTTAACTGAAGAAACATTTTTATCAGTGAGCGAAAAAAATTATCCATGAAACACAAAAACGCCAAAAAAATACATATTTTTACTTTTTTATTCTAAACAGCTAAATACAAACCTTATGGTCTTCATAATAAATAAATGAGAACTAAATTTTTAAATTTTATTTAGAGAGCTAAAAATAGTATACAGGGTGATTGATTAGTGTGAGGAAGCTCTGTAGATCTGTTATAATAAAAGTAGGCAGCTTTAAGCTTCACATTTTAAAATTAGTTACGATGTGACAGGGTGTTTCATAAGGCCGTGCCAAATCAAAGTTATGTTTTTTAAATGGAACACCCTGTATATTTTTATATTTTTAGAATCTGCTCGATAATCTGATTTCAATGATATATCACACTTGTTATCTAATATGAATAGTAAAGGATCTACAGCTACTCAAAAATCACATTTTTTCAAATTCAGGTGGCTGTTGTAGCCAAACAGTTGGAAATCGAGGAAAACGGCTTACAGTCCCTATCCTAACTTTTTAAGGTCTATTCAGTGACATAAAATACATATTATTTGATACAGGGTGATCAAAAATCCAAAATCACATCCGATTTTTGATCACCCTGTATCAACTAATATTTTTTGCCACTGAATAGACCTTCAAAAGTAAGGATAGGGACATGTAAGCCGTGTTCCTCGATTTCCAACTTTTTGGCTACAACAGCCAAAATTGAAAATTAACCTAAACTGCACGAATATCTTTGGATGATGTTTTCTCGGAAACGGCTGCTCCAATCGAGATCAAACAAGTATTTCTTTTTGACGTAGTTTTCAATGTAGAATGTAAAAAAAAATATGGATAAGTCATTACCAAAAACACAAAAAAGTTATGAATAATCAAAATTTTCAAAAAATTCCCAAGTACACCCCTGACGAAATAATTTCTTTTTGAAGGTGTCAAAAGGTCACTATTATTGATCATATTTAACAGCCAAAATTTGGTTCTTTTATTTGTTTCCATTTTTAAGAAAATTCAAAAAATCAAAATAAAAAAAATGATTTCGAGAGGCTGTTGCTCGCTTAGGGGGCACTTTAGGACATAGGTCTATAGGAACTTTTTTTCCATTTTTTGGTTAAGGAATCTGCCTGAGAATTTTGGGACACATTTTAAAGGACACCCTGTATATCACTGATTACTATTTATCTTCACTGTTCATATAATACTGATTCTAATGGCTCTCCTCCACCAATTTATATACAAATTGGTGGTCTAGAATGCTCCCCCACCAAAATTGCCAGTATGTACCAGAAACGTTATCACGTTCTAAAAATAGTATCTCGTTGATTCTGGAATTTTCGCGAAAGTGTGTCCACCATAGTCGTCCCATAGGTTTGGTCTTAAGGGGTTTAATTATGTATAATAATCGGACAAGTTGAGCCTCAAAGGCCAAATAAGACAGAGAGGGACTTGTAGGGTTAGAGCATGACTGCGAAAACTGGGTAATTACATCAGATAGGATAACAAATGAGTATATTAGAAAAATAACAAAACATTAACCAATAATGGAAAAATAAAACAGAAACAACTAAATAACTGTAATGGACACTTTGTAATAATGAATACAAGAACAATAATTTCAAAATTAGCTAAGAAATAAAGAGGAAGACTAAGACTAAAAACGATAGACTAAATTAAAAAAATAGGAAAGGAAAAGAAAAGACAATAGATGAGATAAAAATATCGGCAAGATACAGAAAGGCCTAGAAATAATGGGTACAAGAGGATAGAAAATCCTTTACATGAATTAATACAGTCCCTTGCTACATAATAGGTATACGATTAATGTTTTCTATATCACAAAACTAAATAATCCAATGTGTCCACGAACTGAGTTTACGTGTAAAAAAATCTTTATTTTCAGTTTTATCAAAAAAAAATTACTTATTGTAACATCCCAAAACGTTCTATCAGAATCTCAGTTTTAGTATAAAAAATAAAAAAAAATGTTTTTTTACCTCTTGTGAACCCAATCCATGGACATATAATTTAAATTTAAAAAGTATGACAACTGGACGATCCAAAGTTTGTTTAAGTTTTTCTTCTAAATACATATTCTTTTATAATCAATATCTAAACGAAAGAATCGATTACGTAGTTTTTAAATAAAATTGGACGAGTGAAAGCTTACTTTAAATTTTTAATATAATTCAATAGCCATAAATAAAATACAACGATTATCGACAAAAAACTTCAATGTGAACTTAAGCAGTAAGAAATTAGTGAAAACAAGGAGGTTGGGTTATAGTTGAGGTGAAAATATTTAGAGAACGTTTTCTTTGTAAATAGTCACGCAATTTGTTAAACAGTAACGAATTTTTTTTCTGTACACGTGTTGACATGCATTAAAGAAATTGTCGTAGAAACCAAAAAGGCCTATAATTTTATTGTTTTTAAAAATGTTTAAAGAAGCGAGGATAAATTTACCTTTTGGAGTTTGGATTTTTTGTTGTTTTCATTGTGAATAATCTTTAACGATAAATTTTATAATTAATACTACAAGATGGTTTTCATGAATCTCATTTTAGAGATAATTTTGTAAAGTATACTACCACATGTTGTTAGTCAATCTCTTTATTTCTTATTTTCATCTACATTTATAATATCACAGAATAAACAATATACAATAACAATTAATATTATTTAATTATTTAAATGTACATTAGAAACATATTATTATTCGAATTTCTATCCTAGTTCAATGTTTTGAAATGATTTTAAAATAACAATTCAGCATTTTTGTTATTACGATATACATTGGGGTGGCACAAAATTGATCGAAAACATTTGATCGAATACATTTGATCGAAAACATTTGATCGAATGCATTTGATCGAAAAAACATTTTATCGAATAACAATTGATCGAAAAGAAAAATGATCGAACAGAAAAATGATCGAAAAGAATAATGATCGAAAACAAAATTGATCGAAAATAGATTTGATAGAAAAAGTAATTAATCGAGAAACCAAATATTCATAAAATTATAGAAAAATAAGAAAAATGAAAACAAAAATTACAAAATATCGCCCTAAAATGCACGAATTATCCGCAGCTAGCGCTGGTATCGCTTTTGCTTGCCCTACCATGACTTCGCACTGAGCGAATACTTATTATGTAGCAAGGGACTGTATTGATTCATGTACTTGCGCGTCTCGATTTTATTTGCCTTTTTAGGCGTCGAAAAAAGATTTTTTATCCTCATGTACCCATTATTTCTAGGCCTTTCTGTCTCTTGGCGATATTTTTATCTCATCTATTGTTTTTTCTTTTCCTTTCCTATTTTTTTAATTTGGTCTATCGTTTTTAGTCTTAGTCTTCCTCTTTTTTTCTTAGCTAATTTTGAAATTATTGTTCTTGTTATTCTATTTGTATTCATTATTACAAAGTGTCAACACCAGTTATTTTCTGTTTCTGTTTTATTTTACCCCACTCGACCATTCACTGTTGGGTTCTAATTAACAGTGCTGTTCCTAAAGTGGCGCTGGGAAACAGTAACAAATCCTACACAGAACACGAGGCTAATTACCTTAGCAGTCGATGCCGATGACACCAAATTAAAAAAAAAATTACTTAATCTGTGCGGTCTAGAATCATCGCTGGTGCTTCGCAAAAACAAAAAATAAAAAATAAAATAAACTTAAGTAACGTACCTAACTTACCTAACTTGTGCGAAAGCAATCAGTTAAATTTAAATAGCACAGGTTAGGTAAATTAGTTTTTTATTTTTATATTTTTTTGTGAGGCAAACCGCAACGTTTCCAGACTGGAGCAATTTAACTGATTGCTCTGATACATATTAGGTAAATTAGTTAAGTTTTTTAAAAATAAAGAAAATTTGTTTAATTTACCTAACCTGTGCGGCCTGGAGCAATTTAACTGATTGCTTTGACAGAGTTTTTAAAAAACCTAAAAACCTAACTAACTTACCTAACCCCTGTCAGAGCAATCTGTTAAATTGCTCCAGTCCGTACAGGTTAGGTAAATAAGTTAGGTTTTCTTTATTTTTTCCTTTTTTGTATAATTTTTTTTTGCGAAGCCTCCCTCGAGGTCTCCAGGCCGCACAGGTTAGCTAAATTAGTTAAAGTTTTTGTTTTTAGTTCTCTTATTTTTCTATAATTTTTTTGCAAGTATAACCGCGTAGGATCCACGCCACACAGGTTAGGTCAATTATTTAAATTTTTACTTTCCTATCTGTATACAGATATAAGGAAAGTATAGGAATCATGATTTTTTTCGACCTCGAGTTTTCGACGGATTTTTACGTTTTGAGGTCCCCTGAATCCGTTTTGACTATTTTCGCGATGATGTCTGTCTGTGTGTGTGTGTGTGTGTGTGTCTGTATAACGCATAACACATGAACTGATACACAGAAAAACACCAAATTTTAAACTTAAGTTTTGTTTCAGCGTCCAATGAGCTCAGTAGATTTTGGGCAGAGTCGGAACATCTGGGGGGGTACTTTATGCGTGGTCATTTTTATATTTTATAAAATATATCTGTTATTTACGTTTGGAGAAGAAAATTCTTCAAATAAAAGTTACTTCTAATAAAATTATCTATAATTTTTGTTTTATGAAAAATTTTCCTAAAATGGTCCGTATTCGAGAAATTTGACAAAATGTAAAAAAAAATAATTTTTTAGAAAAATTGTTCAAATAAAAATTGTTTGTAATATAATTCTCTATAATTTTTATTATGTACATAATTTCTCTAAAATAGACCGTATTCGAGATATTTAAGAAAATGTGTAAATTTCGAATTTTGAAGAAAACTCAAAAATGGATAAAGAAAAAAACATTAAATTTTAAACTTAAGGTTTATTTCGGCCTGACGTGAAATGATTAGATTTTAGACATAGTCGGAACATCTGAGGGGGTACTTTATGGGAGGCCACTTTTATATTTTATGGAATATATCTGTTATTAATGTTTGGAGAAAAAAATTGTTCAAATAAAAGTTACTTTTAATATTATTATCTATATTTTTTGTTTTATGTAAAAATTTCCTGAAATGGTCCGTATTCGAGAAATTTGACAAAATGTGCGAAATTCTAATTTTTATGAAAGTTTCTGAAATAAAAGTTGTTTGCGATATCGATCTCTATAATTTTTGTTTATACATGATTTTTCTAATGAAAAAATTGTAGGAAATTTAAATTTTTCAGTATTTTCGTTTTCCATGAATATCTATAGAAAAATGTTTCGAGGTAGATGTATGTGGACAATGTATATATTTAGTTTATCCTCTAAACATTTATAGAGATGCTGCAATAGGTTGTACAAAATAACCGGAAAAAGCCTATAATAACTAGATAGGAAAGTCATGTGTTGGACACATCAGATTTTTCATAATAAAAAAAACTAAACTAACTTACCTAACATACGCGAGATCAATTAGTTAAATTTAAATAGCGCAGGTTAGGTAAATTAGTTAAATTTTTTATTTTTCCCTTTTTTTGAATAATTTTTTTTGCGAAGCTACCCTCGAAGGATCCAGGCCGCACAGGTTAGGTAAATTAGTTAAAATTTTTGTTTGAATTTTTCTTATTTTTCTATAATTTTTTTGCGAAGCAAACCGCGATGGCTCCAGGTCGCAGAGGTTAGGTAAATTAATTTAATTTTTTATATAAAAAAAATTAAAATAATTTTCCTAAAATGTCTCATCGGGAGACAACTCGACCTTATTGAAATGCATATTTTGTGCGAATTAATCACATTTCTTTAATCCCAATGAAGATAAATAACCGTTTAGCTCTAAAATAATTATTTTTAAATTAACAGTATTGTAAGGATAAAATTTGTTAAACGAGGTAGCTATCATTTGATATTATTGAAAAATTTGACATTAGTACTTAATTTTGATAGCCGCTTAGTTTAGTTTCCCTGGTAGTAGGGATTAGACGGACGGTTGAATGGTATCGTTTGATTTTTTTGATATTTTACTATTTTTAATGTTGATTTTCGATATATTGTCCTTTCGATCTATTGTCTTTTTGATAAAATGTTATTCGATAAAATATATCTTCGATCAAATGTATTTTCGATCAAATTTCCAATTCGATCAAATGTTTTTCGATCAATTTTGTGCCACCCATACATTGAACTTGAAATGAAATTGAAATAGTTTATAGTACCTGCATATGAAAATAAACATTTTAATTAAATAGAATTTATTTCATATACAGAATGTTAATTTAGCATGTAAATATAAAGTAAAATGTTCAAATCTGAACACATTGCTTTACTCAAAATTTTGTTGTGTAACTTACTGATTGAAAAGGGTCAAGAGAGAACATGAATCGCTAAAGGAGAATTTAAATATGAAACAAACTATGCTTGTAAAAATATTTATTTTAATTAAAAAAAAAAGAAATTATTTTACATAATTTCTCAAAGTGAATCGTATTTATTTAACAAGCAAAAGAAATTATGAAGAATTACTTCTTTTTTATTTCAAATAAATATTTACAAGGTAATGAACTTGTGTGTGAAGTACCCAATTGTGAATCAGCTACATCGATTGTAGGTGATGCTGCAGTGGCATGCGGTCACATTTTTGGAAGGGGAAGCGATTGTATAAAAATACAGCAGGCCAGTAAGCACAGCGCCGCCGGCTAAAATTTTTCGCGGCGCATTCACCATTTTGTCAATATCTTGCCTTTTTCCTCAGTACTACAGATATTCGAGATTGAGATTTTTGAAGTGTTACTATTACTTTATTACCTAGTTTAGTACTAGAAGCTATAAAAAACCTTACCATTGAAAAGCTTCCTTGGTTTATTTAAACATAAAAAAAACATTTAACTGAAGATTTTTTATTTTTTCCAGCATTTTTCGCACAGTTGACACAGCAGTTTACATTTATTTATACTTAAGATCTATTCGCTTGTCCTCAATAGTTGCAAATTTGTCTATAACATCGTTTTAAAATTTTGAATTTTCTGATAACTGTTTAACAAGCTGTTTTTCAATAGATATTAGGGCTAAATTAGAGAGTCTGTCTTCACTTGTTGAATTTCGTATAAAACTTTTAATGCGATTTAAAGCTGAAAAACTTCGCTCAACTGACGCACTTGTGACTGGGATGGCTAGTACTAATTCACAAAACTTGACGACTTCACAAAGGGACTTATTTAAACCAGTTGTTATAAGAAAATTTAACACATTGATGGACGTCTTTTCATTACTAATTTCAGTTGTTTCATAAACAACACTTAACTGGTACTTTAATGCTGGAATATCGAAAAAATTTCATAATTTAATTTTAGTGAATTAAAAGCTTCCGATGGAAATTTGGATGAATCGTAGTTACTAATATTAAAATTGCACAATTCAACAAATTTTAATTCGTTAAAGTTTTGAAATCGAGAGTTCATTTGTTGTAAAATAGCGCGAGTTATTTTCGATGACTTTGAAAAGAAGGAAGCCAAACCACTGAGCGTCGAAAAGAAAACTTTGCAATCTTTAATATTATCCATGCTTCGCGATAAAACCAAATTAAGTCTATGTGCTATACAGTGAACGAAAATTGCATGGTTAAACTTCTCTTTCACTTTAGCTTGAAGGCATCCTAAATGGCCAGCCATTTGGGCTATGTGGGCTTATTTTTCATAGGCCACGTGGTAAATTTCACTCTTTTTTGTTATTAAAAAAAGATATTATGTTTGTTTAAAATTGATTCGAAGATTAAACGTGGAACTATTTTATGAGAACTTTAAAGTAGAAACAGTATTTGAATGTGCCATCAGAATTTCGATCCACTTTATTGGCAGGATGTAGCGAATTTCTTTTACCCAAAGACAATTATGAATAAATAATTTCCCTGTTTACTTTTCCTTACCTGACAATATCCTTTGAGCATTTCAATTATGGCTTCACATACTTCGGGTACAATTGAGGAGATTGATTGTTCCGATATTTTTTTTAAAAGGTACATTGAACCCGTAAACGAATCTCCTGTAGCGGTTTATTGCAGAGCAACCATCAATCTGAATGATGGTGGAATCGCAGCACTACCATTACTCAATAGTAACTCCGCCATTAAGTTGTCACCATAGCTTGTCCCATTTTGTGAAAACTGTCGCTGCCAATATCTTCTTTTTTACTTTCCTATCTGTATACAGATATAAGGAAAGTATAGGAATCATGATTTTTTTCGACTTCGAGTTTTCGACGGATTTTTACGTTTTGAGGTCCCCTGAATCCGTTTTGACTATTTTCGCGATGATGTCTGTGTGTGTGTGTGTGTGTGTGTCTGTGTGTGTGTGTGTGTGTGTGTGTGTGTGTGTGTGTGTGTGTGTGTGTGTGTCTGTGTGTGTGTGTGTGTCTGTATAACGCATAACTCATGAACCGATACACATAAAAACACCAAATTTTAAACTTAAGCTTTGTTTCAGCGTCCAATGAGCTGATTAGATTTTGGGCAGAGTCGGAACATCTGGGGGGGTACTTTATTGGTGGTCATTTTTATATTTTATAGAATATATCTGTTATTTACGTTTGGAGAAGAACATTTTTCAAATAAAAGTTACTTCTAATATAATTATCTATAATTTTTGTTCTATACAAAATTTTCCTAAAATGGTCCGTATTCGAGAAATTTGACAAAATGTAAAAAAAATATTTTTTATAAAAATTGTTCAAATAAAAGTTGTTTGTAATATAATTATCTATAATTTTTGTCCTATACATAATTTCTCTAAAATGGACCGTATTCGAGATATTTCAGAAAATGTGTAAATTTCGAAATTTGAAGAAAACTCAAAAACGGATAAAGGAAAAAAACAATAAATTTTAAACTTAAGGTTTATTTCGGCCTGACGTGAAATGATTAGATTTTGGACAAAGTCGGTACATCTGGGGGGGGGGTACTTTATGGGAGGCCGTTTTTATATTTTATGGAATATATCTGTTATTTATGTTTGGAGAAGAAAATTGTTCAAATAAAAGTTACTTCTAATATTATTATTTATAATTTTTGCTTTATGTCAAAATTTCCTGAAATGGTCCGTATTCGAGAAATTTGACAAAATGTGCAAAATTCTGATTTTTATGAAAATTGTTGAACTAAAAGTTGTTTGCGATATCGATTTCTATAATTTTTGTTTATACATGATTTTTCTAAAATGGACCGTAATGGAAAAGTGATAAATTTAAATTTTTCAGTATTTTCGTTTTCAATGAATATCTATAGAAAAATGTTTCGAGGTAAATGTATGTGTAAAATGTATATATTTAGTTTATCCTCTAAACATTTATAGAGATGCTGCAATAGGTTGTACAAAATAACCGGAAAATGCCTATAATAACTAGATAGGAAAGTCATGTGTTGGACACATCAGATTTTTATTTCTGGACATGGGAAGCAATTATGATGAGAGCAGCACTAACCTGTTAGCAGCAGTAGATAGATCCATTTTTAAATGCCACTTGCAAATAATGCGTTTAATTTGGAAGCACAACTGGTTTTGGTTTTGACGAGCAACATGTATCTGGATATATATATCTCGTTTATTTAGCAAAGCTAATAGTACATTACAAATAAATAAAATTACAAAAAATATTTATCTATATCTAAAATATAAAATATAACACTAAAATATCACAGATGCTGGCTCGTTAACATATAATCTCTTAGTTTATATTTAAAGGTATTAAATGAGGCGACATTTCGGAGTTCTAAGGGTATCTCATTAAAAGCTTGAAGTCCCTTAAAAAATATTGAATTTTGGGACTGTTTACGTGCAACTTGTGGAATATGAAAATTAGATCTATTTCTTGTGTTATAGTTATGATAGTCAAAGTTGTAATTGATTTTATTAAGTAAATAAGAGGGGACCAGTCCATGTTTAATTTTATAAATGAATATTAAAGTTAAGTACAGAAAATAGTTTTTAACAGAAAGCCATTTCAAATTTTGTAACATACCTAATATATTGGTCCTTCTATCACATGACAATAATATCCTCATTGCTCTATTTTGTAATTTCTGAAGTCTGTTGGTTTCATTCTGATTAAGTAAATACATAATGGTGGCACAATAAGTGAAATGAGGCAAAACTATACTGTTATATAAAAGAATCAATGACCATTTATTAATATATTTTGAGCACCGGTATAAGTAGTTGACTTTAAACGCTACTGTTTTAATGATATAGTTTGCATGATCTTTAAAAAACAACATATGGTCTACTATTACTCCCAGATATTTAATTTTTTTTACGACTTCAATGACATCATTTTCAATACTAATTTTCATATTATTTTCAGTAAATTCATTGTAATACCTAACATTCCCGATAATCATAAATTTAGTTTTGTTAATATTTACTTTTAACGAATTAAAACAACACCAATAATATATTTGCTTTAATGTGGTATTTATAGTAGCGGTTACTTCCTGCAAATTATTAGCAGAATAATACAGCAGAGTATCATCTGCAAACATATGTATGGAGCAACCACCTGCAACTTGAGAAATATCATCAATATATAGAAGGAACAATAGTGGGCCCAATACACTCCCCTGTGGTACGCCTAATTCATTTTTTTGTTCTTTTGATAAAATGTTTTTAAACCTTAATTTTTGTTTTCTATTGTCCAGGTAATTTATAAGCCATTCTAGTGAATTTTCAATAATACCAAAACTTTTTAACTTTTTAATCAGTAGAGATCGATTTACCGTTTCAAATGCTCTTTGTAGGTCTAAAAAAAGAGCACCTGTATTTAACTTGTTGTCAAGATTCTGTTTCCAGTCATTTAATACATATTGTAGTGCAGTCTCGCAGCTGTGTTTACCCCGAAATCCTGATTGATTACTATTAAACATATTATTTTCTTCCAAATATTCAATAAGTTGATTATATACTACTTTCTCTAAAAATTTTTCTACTGTACATAACATATTAATAGGACGTAAGTCCACTGCCCTATTTGAATTCTCAACCTTAGCTATTGATGTTATTATTGAAATTTTTAGATCGTCTGGAACAGTATTAGTCTCTAACGAGGAATTTATTATATTTATCAATGGCTTAGCAATATTTTCGAAACAGTATTTTAAAAACAGTACATTAATTTCATCAGGACTTCCTTTATTCGACATATCAAAAACAATTTCTTTTAAAGTATCAAAACTAACAAGATTAAACTTTTTAAGACTTACATTATCATTTTTAACAATAATGGGAAAATCATTAACGTTCTGATTTATATTAGATACTAAGTCAATTATACTATCAATGTAATATGTGTTAAGTGCATCTGGCATTTCAATTATGTCTTTTATAATTAAATTTTCATTTATTTAAATTTCTACAAGATCATTTTGTTTATAGTTTTTGGGTAACAGTTCCTTCATTACATTCCATAATTTAACAGAATTATTTTTATTTTCCATAATTTGAGAGTCATAATATTTTCTCTTTTCATTTCTAATAGTTTTAACAGCCATATTACGTTTCTGTTTATATAATTCTTTATTTTGTTCTGTTTTGTTTAATACATAATTTTTGTAAGCCTTATCCCTATCTATAGTTGCTGTGTGCACTGTGTCATTCCACCAAACTCTAAATTTTGGAAAAATCTTAATAGTTCTCTTTGGTGCCACCTCATTTAAAACCCTCATTACTTTTTCATAAAAATCCTTATATTTGGCATTAATCCGTAATCTATAATTCCATTCAACTTTAGATAATTTTTCATTAATAGTATCATAATCGATAATTCTACCTCTACTTTCAATTAATTGTGGTTGCTTGGTTAGTGCCAAACAGTCTAGATATATTAAAATATTAAAATGTGTACTTATTCTAGGCGATGTAACAATTTCTACCCTAATATTTTCAGAATTAGTTATTACAAGATCTATAAGTGAGCCACCATTATTACTATTGGAGGGGTGGGTAACTTGTGAAACAATATTTTTCAAACCAATGTCAGAAATACAATTTTTTAATCTGCTACTGTAAGTATTATCATGCATCAAGTCAATGTTAAAATCACCTGTTACAATTATATTAAAATCACAATCACATAAAAAGTCATCTGCAAAATGTTCAAAAAAGTCTAAAAAATCCTTACAAGAACTACTAGGAGATCTGTATAAACTAACAACTAAGTAATTACTTTTTTCAACTAAAAATTTCAATAGTATTATCCAATATTTTTTTTGTGTACAAAATTTTTTAAAACTCAAAACCTTTAATTGATTGTTTATGTAGATTAAAGCCCCACCAGTGTGCCGACTATCACTATTAACCCTATAACTATTATAACCATTTATAGTAATTTCAGAATCGAATATTTCATCAATAAGATGTGTTTCAGAAAGGCACAATAATAATGGTTTTTTTGACGTAACTATAGCTGAAATTTCATCAAAATGACATAGTAAACTTTGAGCATTAAGTGATAAAATGAAACATGCAAAGTTTTTATTTATTGTTTTTTTAGATAATAGTTTAGTTTTACTGTTCCCTCTGTTTAAGTAATGTCAATAATTTTTTTGTTGGATGGAAAATCCATATTTTCTGTACTAGTAGGGACTGTTATATCACTTAAAATTATAATCTTTTCATTGTTATTTGATTTAGGAGTATTTCCATCTATGCAAGCAGTTTGATTATCAGTTTCAATAAATACTAAATTATTTCTGTACTTTACTGAACATATTTTATTTTTAATCAAAAATGCTAATTTCTTATTATTCAATCTATAACCATTCTTATCATTAACATATAAAAAAGAGAAGGAGTTTTTTTGATACCAGTCTATATAACTTATAAAACCTGATAATTTAGAATTGAAATTAATTATTTGTTTAATATTAGTTTTAAATTTAGGTATTGATAGAAAAATTAAATTTGTGTGCAAGCACTGTTTTAATTTATAACTAATATTCTTAATGCTAGGATACCTGTTTTTTAATATGTCGTTTTTTCCTGCCATAATAACTACATAATCATTTGAGTTAAAGTTTTTAGTAAGATTTTTAATATCTTCTAGTATTCTATTAAATTCTGCTCCTGGTTTTAAAATTATTTCAATTGACGCACTTTCTCGATAAAAACACTTTCTTAATTCCCTGTCCAAACCTCTTCCATTTTCATCTGATAATATCAAAATCTTTTTCTGTTTCTTGGCATTCTGTGGTTCAATGTTGTCACTTTTAAAACTCGTATTCTTGATGTCAATGTGTAAGCTTTTTAATTGGTTTAGGTACATTATATTGTCTTTTGCTAAGTTTTCAATATCTTTCATCAGCTTAACGTTCTTATTTTTTAATTGATTAAGTTGATCAGTCATATTTCTTTGGTTGTCTTCCAATGCAAAATTTAAAACTCTACATTCATTTATATTTTTACTTACATCCATAAAATTTTCGTTTTCAATTTTAAGTATCCCAATGGTTTTCTCATAATCAATATTTTCAGTTTCCAACATCCTTATTGTTGTTACCATGGTCCTGTTTATAGAATCCAACTCCTTGACATCCAGTTGCAGTTTTAATATTATCTCATCTTTTTTCATTATGGTTTTATCATATTCATTTATTGCACACTGTGCACTTTGAAGTTTCGAGTTGAGAGACTCAATTTCCCTATACTGCTTTGTAATTTTCGCTTCAAATGTTGACTCTGCATCTATTACTAAGTTTTCGAAACTTTGACTGCTTCTTTTTAGTCTTTTAATATGGTCTTCTTTATCTTATAAGTTGTTGTATCCAATTATTTAATGCCTGGTTTGTACTTACCTTTACACTATTTACAGAAACTACAGAAATTAGAACTAACCCCGACTCTTCACAACTGAAGATTACATTATACTACTTTTCGAATTTTAACCAACTACCCTTCGAGGCGTCTAAAGACACACTCTCTATGAGAACAGATGCTGAGCACATGTCATTTACAGAGATAGAAATTTTATCCAATATTTTCTAGAATTTGTTATAAAAGGAATTAATAATATAATAATAATAATAATAATAATAATAATAGTAATAATAATAATAATAATAATACTTTATTGATTCCAAAACATTTAAGTTTACAGCAAGGATTTGGGTTTTAAAAAGTATATACATTTCTAATCCTATGTAATAGTAGAACTATATAAAAATAAAAACAAAACATAATATATAAGTATAACTAAATAATTAAATCATTTTCCAAGTAACAATGCGAAAATCCTTTCACTTATTACAAACTTTCTAAAACGTTCTGTATACAGATGAATACAATGATTTAATTCAGGATACAAAAAACAAATTAATAAGGAATTACTCTCTAAATTGTTCGGTCGGAATTTGAAATACAAAGCCAAATTACTACCATATGCAATAATGGTACAACGCTCGAATTCAGAAACTTTGAGTTTCAACAATGATTTATAATAATAAAATAAAATAATTTATTATTGGATAGCGGTTCAAAGAATTTGAACAACCGTGATTATTTTAACAAATAAAAAAATATATAGATGTATTTACGAATAGCAAATAATGTTCATTTAACAAATAATAAGTAGTCGTTTAAAAGTAAAGTTTGCAACACATGCGTTTTTCTCACTTGTTGCTCAAACTGCTATTGTTTTTGAATTCTCGGTGATTACTGTAATAGCAAACAATTATTTAATTAAAATTATTAATGATCATTTTTATTTATTTTTTTTTATTTTTTTTTTCAGACTATCGTGTCTGAAGACACGGATAAATCAGATGCCATTAGACAAAAAAAAGGAAACGAAAAACAATATTCATTCGATGTAGTTTTTGGAGAGGATTCTACACAAGAGGAAGTGTACAAAGTTACCACAAAAAATTTAATTACGGATATTCTTAATGGGTAAGCCACAAATATCAGATTTAAATAATCGTTGTTTGCCTAAATATTATCAATTAAAGATATAAACCTTTAAACATTTTTTGTAGATGTATTAATTATTGAAATTCAACTTATTATCAAGAATAGGACCTAGCTATTTTACTGAGAGTAGATTAGATGAGTTTAGATTAAATAAGGAGTTGGACATTATTTGTCTTTGTCCAATCCGAACGGTTAGGATCTGTCGTGGGACTCCGTTATTTAGAGTATGTCGCCTGGCTTGGTCTTTTTTATTAGACTAGTAACTTTGAGAGTAGCTCCCGCATGTAGTTACAATCTTCTGGCTTTTCTTCACTTATTGTTAGAAACCTAAATATAGCCAAGCCTTCACACTAGAACGGAACTTGGATTGATGTTTCATTTTCTTCTTCGCAGAACCTGCACAATGTTGTTTCTCCTACTTGATTGATGACACTCATGTGCCTATTGTTATCCTAACGATATGTTGTTTTTGATCCAGTAGGTCTTTCGTGAATTTGGCCGACGGTTTCTTAATGAACTCCTTGATCTGTCCTATATAGTTATTCCACCATTAATGGATAGCTTGCACAATGCCTTAGCATCTCCACAGAAGGGTTCAGGGCCTTATCTGAGCCTTATCGGGCTAGTTTGTCGACCTTGCCCTGATATACTTCGATGCCTGGTACCCACTGAGGGTTGGTTAGATATGTTGATTATAGAGATCGGTCTTAACTCATGATATATCTATCATTGTTTGATTTTTTGTTGAACTATTGAGCAACTTCGTTGTAATGATTTTGTAGTAAAATCTAATGAAATATGTTATTTGCGTATTGGAGGGTGTAATTTACTGAGTTGAAGTGAATCTGATCCAAAGGGAAATCAAAGTATGTTATATATTGTATAGGAGCAAAGAAAGTGGCGAATCTTGCGATAAACCTTGACGTGCAATGAAACTTTGAGATGGGTAGTTGATTAAATTAACACTATAGTTCTGTTTTTAAGGAAATTTTTCATAATATTTATAATACCATCGGCAGATTAAATTTTTTTAGTTTAAATAGGAGACCATTGTGACAGAAACTGTCAAAAGCCTTATTAATGTCCAACACGACAATTCTAAAATTTATTCATCACTTTTATTGTTTGAACATTAAACACCAGCAGGGACGTTGATACCAGAGTGAAAATACGAGAATGGGATGACCTATAGTGGGCTATGATTTTGATCTATTGTTTTTTGTTTTTCTCTCTTGGTGTGGACATTATTGACCTCATCCTCGTATGTTTTCTAAACCCAAATTGAAATTTCGGGATTCGGTCGTTTACCTATTAATGATAGTAGTCTGTTATTTAACGAGTTTTTCAAATAATTTTCTCAAAACTAGAAGAAGGGTGATTGGACTATAATTATTAATTCTGTTGTAGTCTGTAGCTGGGTTTGGAATAACTACAATGGGGGTAGTTTTTCATCGATCTGGAAAGTTTGAATTTTTGTAACACAATAAATAGGTGTTATATTCTAGTTTTTCATAATATACCTTGAAATCATGTACGATCCTGGATAGGAGTTTTTTTGATTGGATAAGATTTGAAATACATGAAAATATTTTTCATATATTTCTTTTTCAACACCATTGATGAATATATTTGATTGAAATTCTTTGATTTCATATGATACGACTACGACAAAAGTGTGCTGGATCCTGTATATTATTCAGAATATAAAATTGACAGGAATTAAATTATAGCTATTTATGCAACCAGTTACGTAATGTCTTATTTTATGTGACGAGTGAATATGTGCGTGACGAGCAGAGCGAGGCCCAGCAACATGAACGAATTACATAAAACGGCATTTCGTAACGTATTACATAAAATATTTTATCTAATTTAGACTAGATTATTTATAAAATTGTGATTTGGTAAAATATTACTGATATCTAGGTAACCAATATTACTTTCTTGTATTGTTAGTTGCATATGCATAATTTTACTCATTTCATTGTCAAACGGAAAATCATATTCATTTATTCTCAACGACTTGTAGTGTATTTATATTGCTTGTTATAGTTATTTAGTTTTCCAGAAAATGGGTTATTTTGTCGTGTATTTTTATAAGTCAACCTGCTTTTCTCTGCAAAAACTTTCAATAATAATGCATAGGTATATTGATTTTAAAACCAAAAAAGGTTTATTTTTATTTGTTTTCTTTTCACAACTGGTGACATAATGAGTTTTTCGTAATTAGTTGTATAATGTTATGCAACATGTTAAGTAAAATAGATCATTTTGTCACTTGCTGCGATTACAAAAAATTTCACTTATGTCAAAATTATAAAAAATAAATAATGTGTTTGTTTTAGGTACAATGGTACTGTATTTGCGTATGGAGCAACAGGAGCTGGCAAAACACATACGATGGTAGGTACTAGATCTGAACCTGGAATAATGATACGGGCCCTCAACGATCTTTTTGAAGCAGTTAAGGATAAAGAGGATGAATATTCGGTAATTACTTTTTCAAATTCAAATAATTATTTTATGTAGTTACGAAGAGCTCTTAAATTAATAAAACTGGCGAACTAATGTCAAAACCACAGCATTCTAGATTTGAATCACCTTATGCCACATACTTTGATTATTATACGCTGCAAGAGAGAGGTCCGACACGCCCAACATAGGGCGCGCCCATTTTGATTCCTATGCCACAGTTTATAGCTAAAGAATCAGATCGCTCACTCTGCGTCGGCACTTTTGATCTCAATGTTTCAGTTTATACACTGCGCAACTCGGATAATACAATATGACAACCGCCTATAATAAAACAGCAGTCTTCTGCGTATCCTGAATTTGTATCCCTGGAGTGGATGTTATTTTGGAACTTTCAACTGGTCCGAGTGAGCTAACTGATTCTTTAGCAATAAACTGTGACTCCAAAAATAATATTCACTGACACTGACAGCAGCAAGAAAAATATCAGGTGCGTTTTAATCATCCGCTTCTGCTTCTGGAATTGTCGGTTTAGTCGTTTTAACCTGTCAGATTAAAACAAGAAAACCAACAATTCCGAAGCAGAAGCGGATGATTAAAACGCACCTATTAAAAATATTGCGCCAAGATGTAGGCAACACGTAATAAGGGATCAAAATGGCGGAGTTTTCTATCTCCTTTTAAAAGGCACTCAGAAAGCTGCGCAGTGCGACCATTCTCCGTATAGTAAAAGAAAATCAAAGTATGTGCCTTATGCATAAGTTCTGAGTGCAAAATCCAGAGAGCCAACTATTTAAATAACTATATCTATCGCGAAGTAGAAGGTAAGACTCTCACTGGTAGTATATAAAAAGAGGAAAGCCAAATATTAATAGATATTATAACTTATTTGACATAAGCATACTGACATGACAGTAATTGTTTAATTGTTATCAATAACAGTTATAAGAGAAATTGAAAATGTTTCAGTATAAATTTTTTATATTTTTTAATAAAAAAATAATGCATGAGACATGAACTTAAGAAGTGTTTTTTCGTATTCACCCGAAAAACTCAACGAACGTTACGTCCTTGTAACATAAACTACTATTTTTTAAATCTGAGTTGAAGTAACCTATAACATTACTAAATTATTAACTACACGCTTTAAATTTTCAACGAACAACTGATTTTGATAAAAATTACAAGCTTAATATACCTACCTATTTTAAAATATGGAAAGTCCAATGCCTCTAGTGTAATATAATATGAAAGCCATATAAAAAAATAATGACCCATGATTTTGTATGTATAATCATAATCCCACAAGTTAATAATCATATAATACAGAAAAATGCATGTAATATGTGTATGTACACATTATTTCGTGAATAAATGAATATTTCTGGGAATAATAAATGACACCCTAACAGTGATTGATGAAAGAAACCAATGAACGATGGCTTGTATAATAGCAGGGTAACGATTTATGTTCTTCAGAAATAACGTTGTTTGAAAGCACCTGTCTGGTACACAAAAGTCTCTCACTTAAAGGATATTTCTTTGAAACAGTCTACTTTCCTACTTTAATAAGGTTATTCTGACAAAGGTGTCGTTCTTACCAGATATCATATTTTAAATTAAAATGTCAATTTAGATTCAAGCTAATAGGACTATCGATTAAAAATAAATTTAATAAAACCGTGTAAAAGGACTGGTATAAGGACACTGTATGATGGATATGAAATACATCAATCACATTTTAATGACCAGTCACCGGTCTACTATACGCTAAATTAGTAGTTCCACTGACATTTATAGTAACATTATTTTTTTTATTTTGTTTACCTAAATTATATTGTTTTTAAACGTTTATAAATATGGTTATTTCTACAGTAAGTTTGTCAAATTTTTCGAATACGGACCATTTTAGGAAAATTATGTATGGAATAAAAATTATAGATAAAATTACAAGCAACTTTTATTTAAAAAAAATTCTTCTCAAATCGTAAATAACAGATATATTCCATGAATTAGGAAAACTACCTTTTTTAAAGTACCCCCTAGATGTTCTAGCTATGCCCAAAATTTTAACAGTTCGCCGTAGGATGGATTAAAACTTAAATTTAAAATTTGGTGTCTTCACTTTTTCTCAAATATCTCGAATACGGTCCATTTTAGAGAAATTATGTATAGGACAAGAGAATAATATCACAAGTAACTTTTATTTAAATAATTTTCCTGAATATTTGAATTTTTTACTTTTTGTAAATTTCTCGAATACGAACCATTTTAAGAAAATTTTGTATAGGACAAAAATTAAAGACAATACTATAAGCAACGTTTATTTAAAGATTATTCTTTTCCAAGCGTAAATAACAGATATGGTCATGTGAACTGCGACAAAATTAACACGAGTGTTTTACAATATGCGATGATACCTATATAGACCGTCAGATAGTGACTGATTTAGGTGCCCCATTTTCGCATGCAAACCTCGAAGAGGGTTGAAAAGTACATCGATTTTGAGTAGAAAGAAAGGAAATTTACGAGCGGCCGCTGAGGATAACATATGGAAAATTCGATTTTCCTTAACAGAAATAAAAGGTGTTTTTTGCTCATTTTTCCACGCAAGCCGTTTTCACTATATGATTAATTAATAGAACTAGGCTTCGAAAAACCAAAGGCTTTAATGTTGCAAGTGGCTAAAGGGTTGAAATAAGGGTGTAATCTTATAAAGAAAAATCGATATTTTAACCGATTTTTCCACACAAGCCAATCGAGAGAATGAAAACATACATCGCAACTAGCCCGAAAAACATATTGGCTTGAGTGGCGCGAGTGGATAAGTCCATTTTAAGGTTTGAAAATTTAACAGACATTTTTTTCGATGTTGCAGTTTATTCCCATCAACGAAATTTTTTGCAATAAAAACTTATGACTTTAAGAGACCAGAAAAAAATAATGGCATGAGTGCAGAGCGTGGTCTTCATATTTTTAGAATATAGGAAAGTTGCTGGAAAAATGTATGCAAATTGCCACAATTTTCCCACACAAGCCGTTTGACATATGCTTAGAAAAAGTGATTCTAAGACTATATAACAAAAGGCTTGAGTGTCGGACATGGCCATCATATTATTTATATCTTTATAATTTATTCAACAAAAAGCTGACAAGAAAATCTAGAAATTTCCACCATTTTCTCACGTAAGCCGTTTGTCATATGCTTAGAAAAAGTAATTCTAAAACGATATAACAAAAGGCTTGAGTATCGGACATGGAGCATATTATTTATCTAAAAAAGAACTGACAAAAAAATTTACAAATAAATATTTATGCAAAGTTATTATTATTTATTGTTCGGTGATTATTCGTATAGTAAATTTTAATATGAATTTTAGTGCTGAATTAACAATATGTTTATTTTATAGAAAAATTTATATATTCTTTCAAAGGGCTATTAAATATAAACTTTAAAATGTCTGTTAAGGGTCGATCTTTTAACCTCTGAGTAAAGTTACATGTAGGTTTACTTGACAGATTAACAAACATTATTCCTATGGTTTAATCAGCAAGTAGTTACTTTCAACTTTACTCAGAGGTGAAAAGACTTGGCCCTATTAACAGATTCGTTACAAAGATATGTTGGTCCATTTTTGAAATTTTATAAAATTAATGTATGTATAAAATAAAAATGCAGCTACTAAACATGAAAAAGAATTTAATGATGACAATCAAGTATTCTATGGAATAGACACTTCGAAACAATTTTAAATTGCATTTATGTAAGGTATTAAAGCAATCAAGAATGTCATGAGATAAATCTTTCAACAGATCAAAATGATTTTCTTGAAGTCGATTATATATTATATAGAAAATGTTGATGTGCCTATGATATTATGTGACATTATTTCAAATTATACAAGTTATTAGATTAAATAATTATTGTGCGTTATTTTTTGGTTAAAATTGAAGTTACAGGTTGTTGTGTTCATTATATTAGTTATTTTTCTTCAAATTAAATAATTGGTAAGTACATTTATTTAGTTAATCAAATGAAATATTTGAATGGCTAAGTATTTATTTGCATTATTGCGCGTGCGCACAAGATGTACCTAACTTCACCAGGGCTAACTTCACTTCATTTCTAAAAATGAGGTATTTCATGTTTTTCTAAACGTAAAAACAACAACAATTAGGTTAGAATTTTTTGCAGTTCATTTTTCATTTTTTTTAATTTATTATGGCGAAAAGATTAGCTAAAACAAACTGTGAAATAGTATGAGAAGCTACCTACTTAATTTTGTTAGAAAAATAAAATTATTCTCAAGGGGAAAACAAATATATTAGATAAAAAAATTCAAACCATTGGCTAGCATTTACAAATCATATAAATTAAAAACAGATTTAAATACACTAAGAATTCAGATTATAGCAATATAGGTATTAGATAATTAATAAATAAACAAAGTGGTAATATAGACGTTGGGTATGTTATTCGAGGCTGTTGAGGCGATGCGTTAAATTGGGACATAACAGATGGAAAATAGCAGTAATGTGTTATGAAAAGTTTTCCATCATACGAACTTGCTTCGTTGCTGTTAAAACTCGTACATGTACGTTACGGATAACGTAAACGTTCAATAATAGGACCCAATACTTTACTTACGGTGATTCCTGTTGGACTTTTGTCTCCGTCTCGGTAATACCGCAGAATAATTAAAAATGGGTAGCAGCGTGTTTTACCCATGCAGTACGTTAACTTCAGAACAACGCTTAATTAGTATATAAATGTTTAATTTATGAAAATAAGCTGCAATTCCGGGATCTTTAAGCTAATATGCAATGTACTTTTAATGTAATCCTAATATCCATGCAACCACCGAACGTCCGCAACTGCGAGACTTTTGTAGCACATCTCATAGAGGTTACAAAGTGAAGTTCGTAAAACATCACACAAGCAGTTTTGCAGTATTTTTCCCCAAACGTTGTTCTGAAACGTTTTATAGATGTTATAGTTTTATAGATGTTATAATGTGAATTAGTTCTACAGCATTAAAATACAATATATCTACGAATGGACTTAACTATACTTGCCAAAATATTTATTTTTAAAAAAAATTCCCCATAATTAATTGTGTTTGTTAAATAAATACGATTCTGAACAATTATGAAAAATGACTTTTTTTGAAAAATTTAAAATAAATAGGTATTTTTACAAGTAGTTAAGTCCATCCATGGACACACTATTGTTGTTTATGTAACGTAATATCGAGAAGTTGAAATTGAGGTTATAATGAAATCTCAATGAAATGTGGAAATTTAAAATAACATATAATGGGGTCTATTCTGTAACAATTCCTTTATATTTAACGGCCTTTAAAAATATTTTCTTCTTACTTCTGTCATTATTTAAACGGATCTTTAAAATACATTAGAGGACTATCTTAAAGAAATCTGTTTAAATAATGACAGAAGTAAATTAACGAATACAAACATATTTTTAAAGGTCGCCAATATTTTTAAAGGCCGTTAAATATAAAGGAATTGTTACAGAATAGACCCCAATATATATTATATAATTTATTATTAAAATGTTCTTGATATCATAAATAAATAAATTTTGTTGAATTTTACCAATTTGATGATTGATTATGCTGCCGTGTTAATTCAAATGGCCGTATCTGTTTAGTACTTGAACGTGAGAAAAATCGATTTTCCAATAAAAATCACTTACGCCTAAATTTATAAGCGTTAAATCTCGGGTTTGATAGAAGATACATCCATGAAAGTTATGGACAAAAAATTAATTGTTGTCATGCGTAGTGGTCATATCTTTATTTCAACGAAAATTGTAGTTACGGCCATTTGAGTTAACACGGCAGCATGGATTTCCGAGTTAGATAATAATATACAAAACTTTTTTATAAAAAACAACCTGAATAATTTTACACCAGGCGTTTCAAACTGAAACAGGAGACAATGATTTAGAAATATTTTTTTATTTTATTGAGAAAATATACCAAATCTATTTAAACGCATATATGAGTCCCCTAAATGCAAAACTCGGTATTTGCTAGTTACAAAATTTTTCAGGAAGGGCAAAAACTGTCAGTAATTAAAATACATTTGTATTCGTTTTAAATTTTGTTTTTAGTTGGCTCTAGTGATTTTGTTTTGAAAACACTATGCTCTTTAATCCGAAATCCTATCAAAAATTAAAAAAAATATTTTTAAAATTAAAATACCGAGTTTTGCATTTATGTTTTAAAAAAACCCAATTTTGCCACTCACATTTGCAAATACCGATAAGTGCATGGTTGTCTTATTTTACAGAACATTTATTTTCTTTTAATTTTTTTTTTTTTTAATTAAAGATACAAAAATATAAATTAAAACATTTTTATAAGGTGTAAGCTGCAAAAACAAGCGAAATTACTTCTGGCCTCTTCAGAATCCAAACAATAAAAAATTAATAAATTAAAATGTCTACGTACCCGTGCACTTACTTAATCACGTGACTATTAGGCGCAACGCCATTGGCAGCAGGTTACAATTACGTAGTTTTGCGTTTGACCAGTGAAGGCAAATACAGAGTTCTGCATCTAGTATTCGTTTTCTAAAGCGTTTTTAATGCAGAAATAGGGAATTTTGCTTCTTATTTTAGGAGAAGAATGGCAGAGTCTGAAATAAGGAATTGAATGGCGTCAAAACATTACTTTTGAAAATTTCGTCAAATACTGAGTTTTGCATTTAGGGGACTCATATAATTTATAGGATCTCTAAACTGTTAAGAAACACGACAAGAAAAAGTGACAATTTTTCTAGGCTATGGTTGTGTTATTAGGTATAAACATAAACGAATGGCTACGTTCCGAATACAAATTGTGATGTTTACAGAGCTTCTCGTTGATACATTTTATAGCAAATTACAGTATTACGTTGTGTTAAGTTAACATAACAGGTAGATTAAATAGATAAGTAGCAAATAGCAGTTTTGTGAAGTTTTGATTTCCCTTTACAACCTCTCATGAACGTTGCATTTACGTTGTATAGTAATGTTATTACGTTCCCTTAAAACAACATCGGCGAAAATCTTAACAACGTTTTATGCTAGCTGGGCGGTATAGAAACACAATGCTATTGAATAGACAGAAACATAATACGTCACCGACTCCGGACCGCAACATCCATGCAATATCCCAATTACTCTATTTATTATCCTCTCACGTCCAAGTTTTGACAAAAAAATTAAAAGTGTTTGTGAAAATAAATATTTTAAAAGTTTTAGATTGTTATGAAGTTAGCCTTTATTTCCAAATATTTATTTTCTAAAATAGTTGATTGGAAGTACAAAAATTAATGGTTAGTCATTTTTTAGCAAATACTCGTTCATTTTGCGGAATCTCGTATCGCTCATCCCACAAATAATTATTCGTTGTAGAAAACAAGACGTTTCTTAACTGGTTACATAAATAGCTATTATAACTGTATGTTTATTCACATTATATAAGTAGCCCACTATAATTAAATAAATTGATTAAAGCCTTAATCAAATTTACATTAAATACGTTCGTTTTTTCAATGACAAGAAAATAATTGTTTCTTCTTTTAATAAAAGACTAACCACTTAATAATTGTATTTGTACACACAACGATAATATTGCCTTAATAAAGGCAATTCATTAAAGTCCTTACCTTGAAGCACGGTAATTACACATTAAAAGACGAATTCCGTAGATACCTAACGATCAGATCAAAGTGTGGTAGATCAATAGATAAATACGAAATAATTGGATTTGTAACAACCCTCCAAAAATTATTTTAGTAATAAAATGAAATAAGAAATCCATTTTAAAAGTGACCCGATATGTTCGAACATTAAACAATAACTAAACTTGAAGAAAATTTATAGTCCCTCAGCTTACTGCAAAAAGTGGTTCGACCTATGAAATTAAAATAAAGTTGCTCATCAATGGATTTTGCTTTTTTTACCGACAATTAACCATATGCTTCCAGATGTCGATAACAATGGAAATGGAAAAATCATTGTCATATTCTCATACAGACATAAGGAGACATAAGGGCAATGAAGAGGCTGACATACTTGGCCGTGAAGGAGCCTCAAATGTTCTAACTGGCCAAGAACCCTTCTGTGGTGTAATAAAGACAGCTATCAGAATAAGCGCAAAACAGTGGATTCTAAAAAATCTCATTAATGGTGGAACAATTCACCAGGACAGAGATAGGCCAAAGAATTCTTGAACAATACTAGAACAATACTATAGATCTTGTTGGACTATTAACAGGGCATTGTAGGCTTAACAAACACTTGTGTAACCTTGGCTTGGCAAAAAAAAACCTTGTGTCGATTGCGAAGGTCTATCAAGGCTATTTTACACCTAAATAATAAAAAATCAAGGGTAACTAGCTATGTCGCAGAGCTATTTCCAATAGATATGAAAAGGTCGAAGTGGGATAGGTTACAGGCTACAAGGCCCTCAGGGTGTGTACATGCCTTAGATTATACAAACCTTGGTACATGCCGAAGATGCTTCGATGAGTGATGATTGTTGATCGATGATCGATAAGCGATGGTTAAGTAGATGTCAATCGATGTAACACAAATGTACAAATTTAAATGAGAGTGTGCATACCAAATATTAGCACACCCTCGCATTACGCACCACGATATTTACAGGCATCTTGAAATCTTAAATGCGATTGGCTCTACAAATTATTTCTGGTGCGACGGTGCCGGTAGCGATAGCATACGTCATAGAACATAAGTCAATTATTATAAAGGAACATACCAAATGGAAGAAAAAATCTGCTTGTATTTGAAGTTGCTTCAAAAAAATCACTATATTATGTCTCAATACAATTGAAAAAAGGAGTCGCTCATTACGATGCTTTTTGACATCAGTATAACACGAATATAGTATTAAAAATATTATGACTTAACTCCGTATCAGACTACAGTAGTCCAATGCATTATCTTTCTTTACCTCGCTGAGATGACATATATAAACGAGCTGAACTATATCGGCGGCAATTGACTTCGAAAATGGTCGAATATAAACAAAGACAAGAAGAGTTACTCTAAGCTCCTCCCTTAATGTTAATGTTGCCTTTCTTGCTCACTTTCTGATGCCACTCTTCCTTGATATATTTTGGCCGATTTCAGTTTCCATTCAATTTAGTAATTGCAATTACGCAGCAAAAAGATCAATAAATTTTGTGAAAAAAGCATACAATTTTACAGTTATTTTTGAGTGATATGGTGAAAATATTGTACATTTTCGTTTTATCGTACATTGTACAGAACACCAAAATTATCGTATAAAACGATCATTATCGTACACCTGGCAACACTGCTTGAAGCATCTATCATCACTCATCGAGGAAGATATCCAGGCTCGACTAGAGGGGGGGTAGCCGGGACTAATTCTCGGGGCCCGGGCTCAAATGGGGGCCCGGCAGCGCTGTAAGGGGGGCCCGACAATAGGGTTTTCTGTTCCCGCATGGTGATGTGTTTATTGTTATAAGAAGAATAATTGAAGTTAGGGATCAAATATTTTTGTAGATTTTTGAAGAAGTAATTGAGATAAGGAGAAACTTAATTTTTTTCGAGACGAGGACCTTTTTTTTTGTGAAAACGAAAAGTTTTAGGGCCCGATGTAGAGAATTGTCCCGGGGCCCGACCTGCTCTCGGCGGCCCTGAAGATATCTTCGACATGTACACCAATAATCTATCATGACTTCACCCTTAGTCCTAACGAAATCTAATGTAATCTACCCAATTGAATAGAAGTGCGAAAAAAGTGTTTCTTACTATTGAAAATAATGTAGAGAATATAATTCTAAAATTTTTACACATAAGTATTGGTACCTGATTATAAATAAAAACTATATAATATATTTTTTCTAATTTATAATGGCACTAGTGGTAGGGAAAGGTTTATTAATACACAATATACAACTACTATTTTGTCACAAATATTTTTTTTTAATTTTGACAAGTAAAGTGACATTTTTTGGAATGGCAGCAAGTGTCAAAATAATCTACTTTACACAACCAGTTGCATAATGTAAACATTTATTATGTCAACAGTTGCGAAAAGAAAATAAATAAAAATGAACCTTTTTGGTTTTAAAATTAATTATATACATTATTATTGAAAATTTATATTAAAGGTCAGGTTGACTAATAAAAATAGAATTTGGTTACACTTACAACCTAGTAATATTGTAAGACAAAATAACCCACTTTTTTAAAAACTAAATAACTTGCCTTATAAACACACTACAAGTCGTTGAGAATAAATAATCAATATTATGTTCTATTTGTCAGTAAAATGATGCATATCGTCGGCTTAATATGAAAAGTGCATAAGTCCAAATTTTTTTGATTTTGCGATTTTGGCTGAATCTGGTACACCGCGGCTAAAGCTACAGAGAAATATATTCTTAGTTTACGAAAATTGTCACTAGATTTCGCTAAAAACACTACTATGAAATCTGCATAAGTCCCTCAAGTTTGACATGCATATGAATATTGCATAAGTCCTAATTATTAACATGGCGTCAAATGCGGCATTGTGAATTGTGTGCATAGTTTGTTGCTTTTTAAAGTAATTTGCTGCTGTATTATATAAAGCTGGTAATAATAACGTAAAGGAAAGTACAAGTGACTAATTGTTATATAAAATCGATTATACTTCAACAAATATTAATATGTAAAGTGTTTAAATTTTGAATGGAGTTGTGCAATTTTCATAAAAATATAACATACTACTAATTTTTATTTAACTATAAATTTTAAATAAGCCGTAAATTCGTTTTTGTCTCTCCTGTAAAATTGTTCATTTCGGACTTATGTAATTTTCATATTAAGCCGACGATATGCAACTAACAATTCAAGAGAGCAGTAATATTGTTTGCCTAGATGTCAGTAATTTCTTACACAATTTTATAAATAATCTAATCAAATTTGGAAAAAATATTGTATATAACACGTTACGAAATGCGGTTAAGGCATTTAGTAACTGGTTTCATAAATAGCTAATATTTGTCACATAATTAACGTACTTTAAAGTCCTCCTTTAAAAATAATGAATTTTTATTTTTCCTGTGCTCTAGGTACATGAATTCAGACATGAGCAATTTTCCTTGGTGCCATGTTACCATAGGTAGGTATTAAAACCTGCAAAGAAACTTAAAACATACAATTATTAATAAAAAGACAATAAAGTGTTTTTTCACTTTCATTTTGATTTTGCTTTCTGTCAGCTTATTCATCATCCATCGTTGTGTCCTATTAGCTGATAAATCGTTTGCATGTAGAAATTTTGTTTGTTTGAACACCAAAAAAATAGACTTGATTCCTATCAGCTTTGATCCCACAATTTACAACTACGAAAGTTAATGGCATGTTTGTTTTTTGTTGAAAATATTTCACAAACATATTAGTCATAAAGTCACTATACGTATTAAATGTATTTTTAAACACCTTACAAATTAACGTAAGATCCTTTGCATTATCTTGTTGAAAACTTAAAACAGAAGTACACACAAGATAGTTTTATGTGGTAAAATTCTTAAATTTACAGAGATTGTGATAGTCTAAGATCCGATATAAGGTCGACCTTCACCCATCTGTTTAATGGATGAAAGTTTCGTTTTATTAAATAAAATTTGTTTATAAGTATACCGCAAAAGGGTTGCCTAAGAAAATACGGTCCAGAGTATTTATTTTCTTAAAATACGACACCCTGTAAAGTATTCCCCAGAAGCTTCGACTATGCCCAAACTTTAATCAGCTCACCGCAGGATAGATTAAAGCCTAGGCTTAAAATTTGGTGTTTTTCTCTTTATCCGTTTTTGAGTTGTCTTCAAAATTCAAAATTTGCACTTTTCCTTAAATATCTCGAATTAGGTCCATTTTAGGGAAATCATGTATAGAAACAAAATAATAGAGAATGGCTTCATAAGCAACTTTTATCATGATTCCTATACTTTCCTTATCTGTACACAGAAAGGAAAACAAAAATGGCCGTGACTGTATTTTTTTAGGCAACCCATTTGCGGTATATTTAAAAACATTTTATTTAATAAAAAAAAACTTTTATCAATTAAACAGATGGGTGAAGGTCGACCTTACTTATGGATCCTGATGATATAATGATTGAAAAACCAATGTAAACAAACTTTTTGTGTCAATCGTCATTAAATCGCTATTAAAAGTGATTAAAATCTGCCCAAAATCATATATTCTAATAATATCTTTCCAAAATCAATGTTTTTCTAAGATATTTTTTCATTCATCGAATTTATTCCTATATATCGGCTAATGGACAAAGTTCCTGGTCAAGAAATTCAAATCCAGCGACACACACACTATTCCTATATATTATTTAACAGCAAAAAATTATTTTATTATGAATGAAGGCTATTAAGTATTTCGGAACCGGAAGATATACTGAACTACTTAGCTTTAGCAGTCGAACCGGAAGGTAGCGACAATGCCACCACCAATTACGACTCCGATTGTAAAACGAAAAAAAAAATGTATTTGCTTTCCGAAACTCGATTATTTTTAGGACTCTGCATTGTCGCCTACTTTGGATATTTTTACAGAACACAAAAAAAAAATAAGTAGAAAACATGTTAGACAATAAAAACCAAAATAATGTTTCACTTTAACTATCTGATTTTCTCCACTCATAATGTGTTTGTTGCAGAATTGTAGTTTTCCCTTGGTGTTTCTTGTAACTACGTCATTGATAATAGCACATATTCAAAGTAAAAATATTTCGTTTTATTTTAGGTAACGATGTCTTACCTAGAAATATATAATGAACAAATTAGAGACCTACTTAATCCATCATCAGGATATTTAGAACTTAGAGAAGACTCCAAAGGAAAAAACATTCAAGTTGCTGGTCTTTCTGAAATATCTACTAACAGTACAGATGAAGTAAGTATTTCTTTAACAATTAAAAATATAATATTGAGTAGTAGGTAATTTCTTATAGGTAAATTGATTCTAAGTCTGTAACTGAAAAAATTCTATTATCGTTGATATATTTCAAAAATAAGTCTAATACTTGATTGAATCAGAATATCTATTATTGATAATTGAATAGGTATCTAAAAATCTAAAGTGTATTGGAATCAATATGTAATGTGTCCTTTATATAAGTAAGGACAGTCTCGGTCTGGGTCTATCCACAATTTTATCTATTTTTATATAATTATGATTACAATATATCAGGTAATCTAATTTATGCGTTTTGTTTGGTGGAAAAAATATATAAAATTATTACAAACCAGTAATACATCATTATTTCCATTACCAACGTGACAATTATTGTATGCCGGTATTGTAAAAGTATAAGGATTTTAATTAAAAATAATTACGGGTTTTAAACTGTCTGTACCTCACGTAGTTGTTAAAAGCCAAAACATCAGTAGAATAAGGGCAGACGGGGTAACGTTTCCCAGTCGTTTAGAAATTTGTGTACCAATCACTCTTGGGATATGAAGTTTGGCCACAGTACACATAATGTATATTGTGGTTTAGTGTT
Source organism: Psylliodes chrysocephalus (assembly GCA_927349885.1). Taxonomy (NCBI): domain Eukaryota; kingdom Metazoa; phylum Arthropoda; class Insecta; order Coleoptera; family Chrysomelidae; genus Psylliodes; species Psylliodes chrysocephalus. Next base: position 23,857,717 of record OV651822.1, on the reverse strand, counting down.
ATCTCTTTTAAAAACAGGAATAAGTATATAGCTTCTATCTCCTATCTCATAAATATCCTGTCATAACCAGAATACTGTTCGATATCATAATCGAGAACGTGACGTCATAATCAGGAGTAATTCCATGGCCCATAACTCATAAATAATATCCAGTGTCATAAGTTGTATATTTTTCGATGTCATAATCAAAATTGTATACATAAATAATCTCATTCACAATCAGCAGGAAATATTTCCATGTCTCGTTATTATCTTCGAAGATATTTATAATACTGAGTTGCACCAAGGATATGCACCAAGGATGCTAAAAAAAGTAGGCAAAGTATAAATGTACATGATATTTTGTTTATGTCCGAGACCGCATTTGAGTGTGTTCCAGAAAAACGAGGGTTGGGGCTACCGTGACGCTGTACTATGTCACCACACTATGTGGCTTGACGCTATGCATTATCATCACCAGGGGCGTGCGGTCCATGGAAGCGGAGGAAGCACCGCTTCCCTACACTTTGAGATTTAAAAATAAATATTTGTCAGTTTACAACGCATAAAAATTAATATTAAATTAGGTACTATATTTTCTCTGAAACATTACGTAAACTTCGTAAATGTACTAACAATTCATTGTTGTAATGTGTAAACGCACGCACCACCCATGAGAAAATTAATTGTGTAAACGCACACACCATATACTTCGAGTCCGTCGGCGGAAGCGCGTCTTGAAAAAGCCGGCTCATCTTCCGATTGATTTCGCTTCGTGTTATTGACCCTGCTTTGCAGCGACAGTAGTCAGTCTGTTTGGACACGTGAAATACGGTGGAGAGGTAGCGATTTTTACGTCGCCTTACGCATATTGCAATTCGCACTGCGAATCGACGTGTAAGGAAATTCGTAGACTTCAGATAGATTTCGTTTCGTTTTTCATAGTTGTTTTTCTTTTTGTAAAATGGAGGAACTATGCACTGTGCCTGTGAACAATAATAATGTGGTAAATTGTGTCTGTATTGTGTGCTCTTTATTGAAAAAAGGATTTTAAAGTAGAAATTTTGAAGAGAAAACGGACATTATTAATTTTAGTAGTCTAAAGGATCCTATCAATTTAGAGACGAAAGTAGAAAAGTCAGCAAAGAAATTTAGAAGGCATTTTCACGTAGGGTTTTATGAAAAGTATGAATGGTTAACCGGCTGCAATACTTTGAAGAAATTGTTTTGCTGGCCTTGCCTACTTTTTAATATAGCCGAAAAAACGACATGTAAATAGAAAATTTCATATAAGTGCTAGAATTAAAGAAAAAACATTCGGGACCTATCGTATTGAACATAGTTTGGACAATTATTTAAAACAAAATTTACAATAAAAGGGTAAAAAAAATAGGGACATCTTACGATTAATAGATGTAACTTGTTTCCTGGGAGAGCATGAACTAAGTTTTAGGGGTCACAATGAAGCAAGTGGATCCGCCAATCGAGGAAATTACATGGACCTTCTAAGTTTTTTAGCAAAATACGATGATACCCGAAAAAATCATTTTATTGATTCGAGGACTTTCCGAGGTACCTCAAACAGAATCCAAAATGATTTAATTAAATAATAAGACTCAAAAAATTGGCTTAGAACCTGAAAGAAAGAGAATTAGAATTGATAATGTCGGCGACAGAGAGACCTCCTATTATCGATTATACGCCGAAATTTTTGATAATATTTTACAACAAATGAACTCTCGATTTCAAAACTTTAACGAATTAAAATTTGTTGAATTGTGCAATTTTAATATTAGTAACTACGATTCATCAAAATTTCCATCGTAAGCTTTTAATACACTAAAATTAAATTATGGCAATTTTTCGATATTCCAGCATTAAAGTCCCAGTTAAGTGTTGTTTATGAAACAACTGAAATTAGTGATAAAAAGACGCCCATCAATGTGTTAAATTTTTTTATAACAACTAGTTTAAATAAGTCCCTTTGTGAAGTCGTCAAGTTGTGTGAATTAGTACTAACCATCCCAGTCACAAGTGCGTCAGTTGAGCGAAGTTTTTCAGCTTTAAAGCGCATTAAAAGTTTTATACGAAATTCAACAAGTGAAGACAGACTCTCCAATTTAGGAATAATATCCATTGAAAAACAGCTTGTTAAACAGTTATCAGAAAATCAAAAATTTTACGACGATATTATAGACAAATTTTCAGCCTTTGAGGATAGGCAAATAGATCTTAAGTATAAATAAATGTCAACTGATGTGTCAACTGTGCGAAAAATGCTGAAAAAAAAAATAAAAAAAAAACTTCAGTTAAATGTTTTTTTTACGTTTAAATAAACCAAGGAAGCTTTTCAATGGCAAGTTTTTTATAGCTTCTAGTACTAAAGTGGGTAATAAAGTAATAGTAACACTTCAAAAATCTCAATCTCGAATATCCGTAGTACTGAGGAAAAAAGCAAGAATTTGACAAAATGGTGAATGCGCCGCGAAAAATGTTCGTCTGCGGCGCTGTGCTTACTGGCCTGCTGTATTTTTATACAATCGCTTCCCCTTCCAAAAATGTCACCGCACGACACTGATCATCACTATCATCGTTGATAAAACTTCTTTTTCTGTGTCTTTGATATCATCATTGCTGTTGTCAACACAGTCACTTTCACTCTCATTTTTTATGTAGAAATATATTGCTTATCTCACGACCTAAATTTTTGAGTTTATTATTTTTTTGTTTTTCTAAATAGCGATGAATTTTATTACTGTAAATAAACCTTGTGAACTATTCAACGTACACTAAAAGAATGATTTAAATAGTAATATGCCTGTTTAATTGGCAGAAATGATCCTGCAATTAAAATATCATCAGGACGATCCTGGTACCGATGAAGTTGTAATCAGCCTTAACAGGGAAATTTTTTGACCATAAATCAAACACTACTAATGGCACACTGTTTATTCAATTATTAGAAAACACATATGTACACGACAACACTTTTGTACTTGTAGGAAATTCACTCTCACGCTCTGTTGATGGTAATGAAATTGTGTAAATTTAAAGGTAAAATGTCGACCCCGAAACTAGTCATTTGTTGAAGGAACGAAAGTAAAGTCTGTGTAACAAGATGAGTGTCGAGACATTATTGCTAAAGTGCCGATAAGCGAGAACCAGATATATTGTCTGTTGAAAGGTCGGAAGCGGAGTCCGTAGGAAAATAACTGAGATGGTGCTCGAGTGGAAGACTTGTTATTTCTTGTATTTTGAGGGCGTGACCAATTAGTATACTAGAATCAACTGGAGTGAAATTTGTTACACTATTTTACCTTTGTTAAGTGGGCGAGAGAGAGAGAGAGAGAGAGAGAGAGAAACACTGTAATATACGAGGTAGAGAATATATAAAGGAATGTGGTGGTTTAGTTGTTATTCGTACTGACTACGTGATGTTTCACGTGCGTTGAATGCAGTATATTTAGTTTGTACTATATCTAAGGCTGTATGAAATTTTTATTTGTATAATGGGTAATATGCACTTCTTGAAAGCGTAGGTAGAGCAAAATGAATTATTTGTAGGAAAAATAATAATCATTTTTTGAAAGTGTGGGTTTAACACAAATGGATTGAACATAGGCGGTTTGCGAAATGTTATGTTTAAATTTAAGATTGTGTTCTGAAATTTAAACAATGCATATGATCAGCTAACACTAGGACTAGGGATGAGTAGGAATTTTCTTATACTGAATATAATGTATGCGTTCGGATCCTATAAGAGAGACTGCAAAGATTATTTATGAGACGAGACAGAAATATAATAGTTGTTGTGTATGTAGACTTAATTAATTTATCATTTGGTTTAGCATTTATTAACTATATACGAAATATATTATCTTATTTAGGTAATGCAACTTCTTCACAAAGGCAATAAAGCTCGTACAATCGAACCAACGGCAATGAATCAAACTTCATCAAGAAGCCACGCTCTACTTAGCGTGATGGTACGCCACTCGATTCCAATTGATGAAAAAGACCATCTTCGAATTCGGATCAAGCAAGGGCGGCTTTTTATGATAGACTTGGCAGGATCGGAGAGAGCAAATAAGACGAAAAATAGCGGCAAACGATTACAAGAGGGAGCCCACATAAATAGGTCATTATTGGCTCTTGGTAATTGTATCAATGCTTTGAGCGGCGGAGCACGGTATGTTATACATTTGTTATATTATTAAATTTTACATGTAGGTAGATTTTTCTCCAGAACAGAAAAGTTTTCCATTAATTGATTACTTCCTCTGTATACCTACTTAACTTTTGATGTAAGAACGCCACTGGCTACTTGAAGCTCTTAGAGAGGGATATAACCTTATTTCTAACTAGTTTAACATATTATGTACTATTTCTCCATAGAGTGCAGATTCATTATTTTGGGTAAGGAATCATAACACAAAGACACAATAAAATGGGACGGCACTGTCTTTATTAATTAATATAACAAATAGTCCAAAACTGGTCACATATACATTTTATATCACTAAAAATAACTACAACCACCGGGCCACTATACAATTATTACTTTTGCACTCGTAAACCCTATTGATTATTAAAAGTAAAGCCAATATTCAAAGCGCGTGGGTTAGCAAGTTTTCAGACGCTATACGCTATTCAAAAAAGATAATGGCCGACACCCTCGACTCTTCGTCCGTGAGGCAAATTTACCGGGGGGGGTATTCCTATGCGCTAGACTAGGGGTAGCATTATCTAAAAACAAATCTTAATTTGGCTAATAGTTTTTAATTCAGATAATTTTTGCTGTTAAATTTGAATGGCCCCGCGCCAAGCCCGCGCCTTTCTACTATTCTTCTTTTTATTATTCTTTTCTTCTTTCATATGACCTCTTACCTAATAAGGACTGAATTGAAAAAATCATCTACGTCCACTAGGTGGCGCTGAAAATTCTATCACCGTTTTCTAACATGGGAGTTACCGTTCTAAGAGTAAGTGTTCTGTGGTCGTACCGCAAAACGCGAGAGGGCAACAAGAGCCATCTCTCCAAATGGTACTGAATGTATATCATTTTCATTAAATTGTTGCGACAAATTAACGGTGCTCATTGATTTACAGTGTTAAATTCCTGGTGATTTTCTCATTGGCAATAGTCTCACGGAATATCCAGAACAAGATCTGACATATATACCCGAAAATAGCTTCAATTTTTTTCAACACTGCTCTCTCATGCAACAGTCATTTTGGAGAAGATGGTCTGTTGAATATTTAAACACTTTTCAGAATAGACCAAAATGGCTCCACCCTTCAACCAATTTGAAGGTACATTATTTAATCCTCCTAAAGGAAGATCTCTACCCGCTCACATGGCCTCGTGCCAGAATAATTTTTAACAGGCGCTGACAATAAAGTCAGGTTAGTAAAGAATAAAACTTCAAATGGTTGCCTCACACGTCCAATAACTAAGTTATATCCATTACCCCAGAATTATCAAGCCTAAGTCGCATTATAATGAAGTTCCTTCAGTGTATTGTAACAATAGTTTAATTTATTTATAGTTTATCTATTTAAAACACACTATTTACAATTTATTTATGACGTACTAATTAATTTATATAATACTTAGGCACTAACTCACAATTCTAATTTATTTATTACAATTTAACTTTTCTGTCCAACACTTTATTCGAATCTCCTCGTCCGTTGATAAGTTGCGCTATTTATACCAAGCCCAATTATGTACGAGAAGTCTCTAGACGATGTGGAATGTCCTAGAATTCCATCTTTATGACTCAACGTCACGTACCGCTTGTTCTGGTAATTTCTAGAGAAGCGGAGAGTTTGTCTCTATACGTCAGCGGTGTTTCGACCATGAGTCGAATGGCAGGCTGAAGGTCGCGCTCTACAGGGACGGCTTAGGCATTCCCATGACAGTTTAAATTTTGTGGTTTACCATATGTTGGACTAATTAGCTGCTTTACAGTTCTTTGGTACAACTTCTCTTCCCTAACACCCTGTGTATAAATGTATATATTCGTTTTTGTTAACTCTCGTTTTGTTTTTACGACCTGGTCAGCGCCGGGCCCCCAGCATGTTCAGATTCCCTGAACAGAGTAATATAATCAATTACAAGTGCAAAAGCAATAATTGTATTGTGACCAGAGATAAATTGTAAACTAGAGGGCTATTTTCAAACTCAAAAGGATTCACTTCTCTCAAGAGAAATGTCATACATCAACGTAAAACAGTATTTTTAGGGCCAGTGTGAACTCACTGACTGTTTCTCCTGGTTTATTTAGAGAGGATTAAAATTATCCTAGGAATTTTAATCCTCAAGGCCTTTTAAAACGTTTTCACATTGACGTATGACATTTCTGATGAGAATCTTAAGAGAAATGAGTGCTCCCATACTTTGAAAATAGGTCCCACGGTGGTTGTAGTTATTTTTAGTGATATAAAATGTATATGTGATCAGTTTTGAAAGTATAAACAATTTTTTATATTAATTAATAAAGACATGTAAATACAGACAGTTCCGTCCCATTTTATTGTGTCTTTGTGTTGTGACTCCTTCAAAATAATGGATCTTCATTCTATGGAGAAATATTCCATAATATGTGAAACTAGTTAGAAAGTTTTAATTCCTCTGTAAGAGCGTCACGTAGCCAGTGGCATCCCTACAAATAGTCTTTCGAGCCGGATGGTACTGAAGGTGTATAATTGTCAATAAATGGTTTCGACAAGTTAACGGTTCTGATATTTCAAAATCGATAACTTGACCGCATGCACCCTAATCTTTGGTGGGCAGATGTCAGCAAAAACACAAGTGGGAAATAAATGAAATTGATTATGTTACTCTGTTCAGGGTATCTGGACATTTGGTAAACAATTTTAATTGATAACAAATCTATAAAAAACGAAAACTTAAAGTCAGACAAGTTTAGAAAACTAAGCACTTTACTTAGGGAAAGTGATATACAGGGTTGGGCATAATTGGCGGAACACCCGATTTGTGGCTCAATTATGGATTGTATTGAAAATTAACCCAAATAAAGTTTTTTGTATATTTTATGTACTATTTAATGACGCTTGGGGATTTTCATTATCTGTCATATTTATCAAGATATGACGTCATCGGATGAAATTTTAAATGAATCACCCTATATTTATATTTTTTTTCAGATAGATCTTTTCTTTCTGAATCCATTAATGTAAGGTTTGAGGGTCTCCGAGTTCATAACAAAATAGAAAGTAAACATTTATTTAATAAAAAATAATAATTATTATCAATCGAAGTATTACAAATCTCTCAAAGTAAGTGTTCGAAGTGAAAGCCTCCAACTGCCTGACAATATCCTAGTCTATCAACAAATGATCTTAAGGCATTTTGATAAACTTCAGGTGTTATTTCTTGAACAGCAATTCTTATTTTGTATTCCAATTCTTCCAGCGAATGTGGCAGGTCCTTATAAACTACTGATTTCAAATGGCCCCAAAGAAAAAAATCCAGTGGGGTTAAATCCGATGACCGTGCCGGCCACTCAATATGTCCTCTTCGACCCACCCATCTCTGTGGAAATATTGTGTTCAGGTACTGCCTCACTCTAGCATCGAAATGAGGTGGAGCACCATCTTGCTGAAACCAAATTTCATCAGAAAGTTGTAAGTGATTTCTGTGATTTGGATATAAACGAACTAACTCTGGAACTATCTGCTCTTGAAGTAGTTGCAAATAACGATCACCGTTCAGAGTTCCTCTCATGAAGAATGGTCCAATAATTCTTCCTCTAACTATACCAGCCCAAACATTTAACTTTTGTGGATATTGGGTGTGACCTTCTTCCATCCAGTGAGGATTATGATCAGACCAATACCGACAATTATGTTTATTTACAAATCCATTGAGACAAAATGTTGATTCGTTGGAAAAAACAATGCTGTTCATCAACATATTATTTCCATTAATGGCATCCATCATTACCTGGCAGAATTGCATTCGCCTATCTGGGTCATCTTCATTCAATTCCTGGTGTAATTGCACTTTATAGGGATGAAATTTATTGACTTTCAGAATCCTCCTTACAGATCTCTCGCTCATATTATTGTCTAACGCAAGCTTTGGAACTGAAGTTTTTGGTTCTTCCTGTACACTTAGAACCACATTAAGTGCATTTTCTTCATCATTGGCTGTCTTCTTCCGTCCAGATCTGGGATTATTTTTCACACTTCCTGTTTCATTAAACTTGCTCAAATTTCTGGATACTGTAGATTTAGAAATCGGGGAAATCCTGTCAGGAAATGTTTCATTGAACAAATTACAAGCTTCTTGCAGAGATCTCTTTCTGTCTCCAAACCCAATAATCATCAATAGTGTAATTCTTTCACGTTCACTCAGTTCAACCATGGTTTAAATTAATAAAAATTCTCAATAGTATCAAATGCTAAGAGTTATTTATTTTCGCGTATTGGGTTAGTTTGGGTGAAATGAATTGACTTGCAATTAAACTCAACTTGTTTGATTGTCTCCATAAACCAGAATTAATTAAAATCTACAGATTAATAAAAGGTGACAATAGTTTTTATAATATTATAAAAACCAAGTAAACAGTAACACAAAAACATTGGTAGGTATTTCTGTCAGAGATGTACAATAATCGTATTAATAAAACTCAGTGATTAATATCGAGATGTCAATATTACATTTTAATGTCAAAAAGTGAAACCATGGCAAAACAATTGATATTGGTACATTATGATGGCACAGACAACTTTGTGAATAGTTATTCATTCATTATTTAAAAGAACGTTTACCATTTTGTTTTATTATTTTCTGATGATAAGGAAAATCAGAGACCACCCGAACCCCATATTGATGGATTCAGAAAGAAAAGATCTATCTGAAAAAAAATATAAATATAGGGTGATTCATTTAAAATTTCATCCGATGACGTCATATCTTGATAAATATGACAGATAATGAAAATCCCCAAGCGTCATTAAATAGTACATAAAATATACAAAAAACTTTATTTGGGTTAATTTTCAATACAATCCATAATTGAGCCACAAATCGGGTGTTCCGCCAATTATGCCCAACCCTGTATAGTACTCGACCTTCTGAATAATATGAGTATTTTTTCATATAAAGGGTATTAAAGTCGCAAAATGGAATTTTTTTAAAAAGACCACACTTCTTAACAAAGCACTTTAATTACAGTTATTTTTAAGAATAATGCTTTACTAATTCAAAAAATATTTCCAGTATAACCTATGACGTAAATCAAACGTAAATTATAATTTGTTACAGGGTGAGTCACAAATTACTGAAAATGGAATTTAGATTTTTAAAGTTCAGCTTAACTCTATGAAATAAAAAGAAAATTAATCTGTATATACGGGGTTGGTTCTCAATTAAAATATCATTTTTAAAAGATGATTTTTAAAATGTTTAAAATATGTATATCTTTGCTCAGTATAATTTTATAAAAATAAATTCTGGCTTCTAAGAAATCAGCTCGTAAAATTATAATTTAATTATCTACTGTCCTTTGCACCATATGAAATATATCTGAAATTTTTTGACTAATGCGTTTCACATTTAAATCATTTTTAAAACGAAAATCTTGGAACCATACCTCAAAATCTTCAATTACTTTTTGGTAAATCAAAGAGAAGTAAAGTAACCTGAAGAAAATTTAAGTACATTTCACCATTCAATCTAGCAGTTAAAACAACTATATGAGATTTTCGCCGATTATTCCTGCCCATATATTAAGTCGAAACTCATGTTGAAAATGGCGATGTCTGATGTGGATTTTCAAGGGTATTACCACAAGGGTTGATAAACAACAAAATGTTCTCAAAAAAAATTCTCGCCCGCATGGTAATTGAAAAGATTATTTAACAATATAAACATAACTTTTAAAAACCACATTTACGCAAGACGAAATCAAAAGTGATGTCGATTCTCTATTTACAATATACAAGGTGTTTCATATTATATGCGCAGAACTTCAGGACATGATAGCTTGTCCAAAAATATGAAAAAAACGTTTCTATTAACTTACCCTCTAAAATGCACCATTTTCGAGATACAGGGTGTTGAAATTGAAAAAAAAATTCTACGCCACTGGAAAAAGTACGGTTTTGAGACGCCCATTTGAACCGCCAATGTTTTCTACACAAAAAAGGTACTCTTGGTCATACGCTCTAAAGTCGACCGTTTTCGAGAAAAATCAAATTTTAATGTTGAAATACATGGTCAATTTTTGGAAAAAAAACTTTTTTCTTACTAATGAAACAACATTATTAAACGTTAGAACAAGTAACAAAAGCAAACGTTAACTTCATAATTGCAAAATTAAAAAAAAAACAATAAATCATAAACAGTTAAAATAAATGTTCGAAATGTACGCTGTTAGCTTCAATGCACGCAGCAATTCTTCGACACTTCGACGCATTGACTGTCTAACACGCAGGAGAATTCCCGGAGTGTTCCGAATTATGTCGCAAGATGCAACAATGCGCTCTCTTAATTGGTCAACATTTTTAACTGGAGTAGCGTAGACTAGGGTTTTGAGATGGCCCCAAAAGAAAAAATCTAAACAATTAAGATCGGGAGATCGCGGGGGCCAAGGGTGTGGACCTCCTCGACCGATCCAACGGTTTTGGCATTCGTCGTCCAAGTATTGGCGAGCAAGCAAACTAAAGTGGGCCGGAGCTCCATCATGCATAAAGTACATGTTTTGCCTTACGTGAAGCGGTACATCTTCCAGCAGCTCCGGCAGTAGTTCTTCTAGAAATTGTCGATAATCTGCACCGTCTAATCTGTTCGGCAAAAAAATATGGGCCTATCAAATTGTCACCGACGATGCCAGCCCAAACATTCACGGAAAATTGTTGCTGATGACGGCGTTCTGCAATTTCATGTGGATTTTCTTCAGCCGATATGTGGTTATTGTGAAAATTAAAAATACCATCTCTCAAGAAAGATGCTTCATCTTTAAACAGAACTTCGGCTTCAAACCGAGGATTTTGAGCTATTTTGTCTTGCATCCATTTACATAGAGCCAATCTTGGCGGAAAATCTCTGGGCAATAAGGCTTGTACTCTTTGGATATGATAGGGATACAAAAGTTGTCTTTTCAAATTTCTTCACGCCGTCGAGTGAGATAAGTTTAAGTTGTGAGCTATTTGTCTGGTACTTGTGGTCGGATTTTCTTCAATTTCGTTGAGGACAGCCTCTTCTTGGGGAATTGCAACTTCCATAGGCCGTCCACTATCATCAGTATTCTTTTTAAAATTTCCATTTTCCTATAGTCGTTGGTGAATGCGTTGAAACAAGTTATGGTGTGGTATTTGACGATCAGGATGTCTTTCTTGATACAACCGCCTTGCTTCTGCCGTATTACCTTCCGCCAATCCGTAAAGGTAATGCATTTCGCACATTTCAGCGTTTATGTAATTCATTTTGAATTTTATAACACAACTTTATCTTTTGCAGGCACAAACTAATTGTTATTTTGACAGGAGGTAGCTTTTCTTTGAAATCTAAAACCTACTTGATGAAACAAAATTTGATTTTTCTCGAAAACGGTTGACTTTAGAGCGTATAGCCAAGAGTACCTTTTTTGTGTAGAAAACATTGGCGGTTTAAATGGGCGTCTCAAAACCGTACTTTTTGTAGTGGCGTAGAAATTTTTTTTTCAATTTCAACACCCTGTATCTCGAAAATGGTGCATTTTAGTTAATAGGAACGTTTTTTCATATTTTTAGACGAGCTATCATGTCCTGAAGTCCTGCGCATATATTATGAAACACCCTGTATATTTGAACAACCAAAACGATTTTTTCCATTTTTGCTCACCTTTTAGACAAACTTCACATTGGCGTTTAGCGGGATTGAGTGAAAACACTGCAACATTCAGAATTTTCAGATACAGTTTGTTTTGATTGGCGTGTTGGAATAAAAGAGGATCTCTGGTTGATGCATTATAGTGTTCAATGATCATCTGAATATACAAATACATGTTCGTAGAATAATTTTGTTATTCTTCTCCTCGTAAAGCAGGTTTAATCGGTAAATGAATTTTTACTGTGAAAGTGAATACCTTGAGGCCTTCTTTTTTAATAAATTTACCAAATGTTAGACGCGATCCAGGTTCTGCTGGTAAAAATTCATGTAAACTTTGAAGGTATACGGGTATACTCTGTAGGACTACCATTTGAAACTCCCATTATACGAGACAAACCACTAGTACTTTTTTAAATCTTCCAGTCTTGCAAATGTCTTATGATTCGGCACCTAACGGTAAGGAAATCTTTCTTGGTTTCTTTATTCATTTCACACTTCTCTGAAAATTTCTTTCACAAAACCCGAGAATCAACAACACATCAGTTTTTTCACAATAAGAATACATTGCAGCCATTATCAGTGATAAACTTAACAAAAAATAAGAAACTCAAACAAAAAACTTCAGATATTGAAACACTTTTACTAAACTTCTGTACTTTTGACACGTAACTGATTTTGTGTTTAAAGATATATGAATTATGACTAGATTATATTTAGTTTGTAATGCCCATAAATTTAAAATTATTTATCATGAAAAAATGAACAACTCGAAAAATGCCATAAAAATGCTTATAATTTAAAATTCCATAATGACCAAATCCTTTTTTATTATTAAAATATTAATAACTCAAAACTACTGTGTCGGTGGACTTGGTCATCTTCTCTTCGTTTTTTTGGACAAAAACAACAGCGTAGGCACCACATTTGTATGGCGAAATTTTTGTTTAATACACTTACGATTTAGGTACCCTTTTTATGAGCATTATTATTATTTCTTTAAAAAATCTTTCACGCCTTATATCTACAGTCTCAGACGATTTTAGATATAGGTAAATCGGAAATCATCTTATTTTTACCCGAGAAGTCTATAGTTAAGTTATATATCCCAACCTTTTGGAGACACCTTGTATACATTGGCAGAGCTAATTAATTTATACAAATAATCTCCATAATTCAAATATTACACGGCAGTGAATTTTTAGGGTAAAAACATTAATCTTTTCAATTCAAAGACTTGTTAATTACGTATTGATCTTCTAAAATAACATCCAGGAAAGCCATTTAGTTATTGTTTCACAATGTAGGTTAATAAGAACCTACAAAGTTTAAAATTTTGTTTTCACAAAAAGAACAAAGTAACATAACTTTTATGTAAATGAAAAATGAAATATATACTGTCATTAATAAACCATTAAAAACATATATTTTACTTCATAGATACTTACTTTGTAATACTTGTTTTTAATTTATTCATTTCTGGCAATATACGTTTGCATTAATGAGTATTTTTTTGTCCAACATCATTATTTTAATGTTCATGTAAATGACACTTTATTTCATATTTTAGGTATGTAAATTACAGAGATTCTAAATTAACAAGACTTCTGAAAGAAGCTTTAAGTGGCAACTGTAAAACTGTAATGATCGCACATGTTTCACCTACGGCAGCTCAAAAAGACGAATCTAGAAATACATTAATATATGCCGATCGAGCCAATAATATCACAAATAAAATCGAAAGAAACGTTTTAGACGTATCTTATCATGTCACGCAATACCAAACAGTTATCAGTGAATTAAGAGATGAAATATCTCGGCTTCAATATAAAATGAAAGAAGAAAGACCAAGATCTGCTGACGCTAAAAAACTAAATTCAGAAGAGAGAAGAAAGGAAGTCCAACAATTAAGAGAACAAATTGTGGAAACATTTAAAACGCAGATGAAATTAAGAAGGAAATTGATGGAAATAGATTCTCACTTGCTAAGTTTAGGAATGGAATCGGAAAGACAGCATATGATAATATCACATTGGGAATCTAGAAATAATAAGTTATACAAAAATAGTTTAAATGAATCAAGAGCTAGAACTCAACAAAGCATGAGGTAAGTTGTTGTTGCTGATATATTTTCACTACACATATTATAGTTTTTCGACAAATATTTTTCTTAATTTGTTTTTACTTCCTATATTCGATCCATTGTAACTTACAATTGATATTAGTAAAATTACATCTCATGTAACCGAATGCTTTAATAGTTATCATATTTATACCTATTTATCAATTTTCAGGAGAAAAATCCACACTGCAGATGGTTTTCGGTCAGCTGGATATGAACAAGAAGAAATTTCAGAAACTGATACCGAAGAAGGGGAATTAGCCATTCAACAAGCCTGGGTCGAATTAGCAGACATTGAAAGAGAACAAGAGCGTTGGTCTGAACTGCGAAGTCATATTGAACAAAAACTTGAAGTTTGTAGACAGCGAGGTGTTTCTTTAGAAGATGTAAGTTATAAAGTTGAATCATTACTGGTTATTGGTTAAATACTTAGAAGGTAATGCACAGTTTTTAATTACTTTTATGTCATACCTACCTACTTTTTTTCACCCTTTCAGGCATCCCTCGTCTCCTCCTGAGATGTTCCGACAGATCCTCCCAATCAGGCTTGGAGTCCAGTCTCCTTTTCCTCCTCTGGCTTATTGCGCGTATTGTGCCACCATTTGGATGCCCCACTCCTTTCCATTCATTCAGCTCATGCATTCTTCCATAGTAATTCTTTATTATGTATTTATATTGCTTAATTACAAAAAATGTTTATAATTTGGCTTGTACCCACAAATTCGAAAACTATTAAAGGAATTCACCCTACCAAATTATGAAATTTATTCCCAAACCCCAAGGTGAAAGAAAATAAACTAATCAACAATTGAAGAAAATTTCACGTGCCTCGAGCTGAATTCGAACTATCCATACCTAACTTTCCGTGATAGTACCTTGACTTCTCGATTATCAGGGCTACAAGTGTAATGAGTTCGAGACGTCAACTTGGTATATACAGGGTGTTTATTAATTGAGTGCCGATACTTAAGGGTGTGAATCCTTAGGTGATTTTAAGAAGAAAAGTTAATATCAACATATGTCGTAACTCACTTAATTTTTGAGCTACAGGGTGTTACAGTTTTAAGAAAAAAATTACTTTTTTGTCATAATTTTTTTATCACTCCAGATATTTCTATGAAATTTTGTACACACGTTTTAATAATTAAGGAGCATTTTTTGACGTATAAGATTTTTTTAAATTTTTACCAGTGACGTCCGTACGGGGTTTGAACTGAATATTTTTGGAGAAAAAAATGGTACGCCACTGCTTTTTCTGAAAACCAAAATTATTTTTGAAATCACCATTTATTTTGGAGCAAACTTGGTTCATAGACTTACTTTCGTACGATGCACCGTTTTCGCGTAAAAAAATAAAAACCATTGTAGTGGTTGGTCAAATTTTTTCCTTAAATTCATTGATACCTACTGCTTTTGATATTTTGTTGAAATCTGGTAGGCACCCACCATGCGTGGAAACATTTTTTTGGGACAAAAATTAATTTTCTACATTTTGAATAGAAAAAAATGGTAAGCGCATTATTGCCCTCTTAAAGCAAATGAAATAAACATTAGTAGGCTGGGTAAAGCGTCATCATTTTTGACGTTTCTTTTCATAAAAACAATAAAGTTGACATTGATTTTACATTATTAAATAATTATTATTAGAGTAAGAGTTAAAATCTGAAAAAAATGGTAAATTTTACGAACAGTGAATTTAGCTGACATGCATTTTAGTTATGGGCTTGCAGACGGAAATGCATACGAAGCCAGACGGATATACCAAGAGCGGTATCCAAATCGCGTACTACCCGATCCGAGAACATTTTCTAGGATTCATAGACGTCTTCACGAGACCGGAACTTTAAAAGTAGACCACAGGGCTAAAGGAGTCCATCAAACAGTAAGAACACCGGAACTTGAAGAAGGAATTTTACATGAAATTGAGGAGAACCCCGAAACTAGCACGAGGAGAATCGCGTCAACATTTAATGTTTCACATGTACTTGTTTGGAAAATTCTCATCGAAAATTTGTTATACCCATATCACATTCAAAGAGTCCAGGCATTACTCCCTAGAGATTTCCCGTTGTGCATTAATTTCTGTGAGTGGTTTCTTCAAAACCTGCTGAAAAATCCATTATTTGACAGGCACATTCTTTTTACCGATGAAGCTAATTTTTCTCGAAACTCAATAATAAATTTCCATAATAACCATTTATGGGCGGATGAAAACCCTTATGCAATTGTTGAGTCAAATCATCAAGAACAGTTCTCATTAAATGTTTGGGCTGGCATTATTGATGATTATTTGATAGGCCCATTTTTTCTCCCAAGAAGACTTGATGGACAATCATATTTACACTTCCTTGAAGATGATCTGCCGCCAATGCTTGAAGACCTTCCTCTTTTATTAAGAAACCAGATGTGGCTAATGCACGATGGTGCGCCTCCACATTTTAGCTTACGAGTGCGTGAATTTTTAAATCACACCTATCGCAATCGGTGGATAGGTCGCGGAGGAACGCAGTCATGGCCGCCTAGATCTCCCGACCTTAATAGTTTAGACTTCTTTTTCTGGGGGCATCTGAAAAGCTTAATGTACGCAGTGCCGATTCAAACCGAAGAAGAGTTACGAAATCGTATAACAGTCTGCTGCCAAACCATAAGAAACACCCCAGGAATCTTTGAAAATGTGCGTCAGTCTATGCGAAGAAGAGTAGATGCTTGCATACGTGTGGGTGGAGGACACTTCCAACAATTACTGTAAATAATTTGGGTTCTTTATTTTGTTTGTATTTTCTTGTAATTTTGTTTTAGATTCAAGATTTTGAATTTTCATTTTACTATAAATAAATCCCGATTTTTAAAATATATAGAATTTAAAAAAATCAGAGGTGTACGTTTTTTTTTCTATCCAAACATTCAATATGATGCCTACGTGGCCGTCACTGGTGAAAGTAAAAAATTAATTTTTGCCCCAAAATAAGTGTTTTCACGCATGGTGGGTGCCTACCAAATTTCAACAAAAAATCAAAAGCAGCTTAAGAAAAAAAATTTTGGTTTTTATTTTTTTTGGCTAACACAGTGCATCGTACGAAAGCAAGTCTATGGGCCAAATTTGCTTAAAAATAAATGAATATTTCAAAAATAATTTTGGATTTTAGAAAAAGCAGTGGCGTACCATTTTTTTCTTCAAAAATATTCAGTTCAAACCCCGTACGGAAGTCACTGTTAAAAATTTAAAAAAATCTTATACGTCAAAAAATGCTCCTTAATGGTAAAAAGGTGTTTACAAAATTTCATAGAAATATCTGCAGTGATAAGAAAATTATGAAAAAAAAATATATTTTTTTCTTAAAACTGTAGCTCAAAAATTAAGAGATTTACGACATATGTTGATATTAACTTTTCTTCTTAAAATCACCCAAGGATTCACACCCTTAAGTATCGGCACTCAATTAATAAACGCCCTGTATATATAATTGTTATATCATATTTACCAGTTGTTGTGGTCGATATCCACCAATTTCTACCCCTAACAAATCATCAAAAATGTTTTATTTGGGGTTTCATCGATAAACTTGAACATATCATCTCTGGATAGAACTTTTAAAGTTTTTGGCTCCATACCATTTTTATAATTTCTTCAAATATTCCCCCAACTTCGAAATTCTGTAGACAAACAGTGATAGTCTAAGATCTAGCAGTCATTTTGAGTAAAGTGTTCAACACAAGGTAAAAAATTTGTAGAATTTTAATTTAATGTCAGTTGAATAAAGAAATAATGATCAGGCAGGGATACCGCGGTTTCGACGCTTATATTTAAATTCTTGAAAATTTAAAAAAAATTAACGTGTTTTCACAAGGCTAAAACTTTCATTAAATACTCTTTAAATTGTTTTATTAACATAATTATAACTGTCAGACCATTTCGGCGGTTGCTAGTGCCCGCCAGACAATTATACAGGGTGGCCACTTAAAAGTTCCATCCCCTCTTATCTTAGCTATTAACTGAAATATCGAAGTGATCTTTTTTTTTGTTTAAACATTTGGAGTAAAACTTTATTAGAACTAATTCAATTGCTTTGTAACGTCATGGCGTACTTTCGGTTTTCCCGAAAATAACAGTAAATCGCAATTTATTTATTTTAAAAAGATAACCCCTTTTTTTTATTGAAAATTCGAATATATTGAACATGAACATGGATAATATACATACATTTTCTTGAAACTTATTAATAGCTCGTCTTTTTTACGCAGGCTGTCCAGCACAGCCTTAAGTACGTCCAAAGTAATTCCCAAATATTTTTCTGTACCCGCGTAGGGGATTTGGAAATTATTTATTCTAACTGAAATATGAGGTTTCCTTTTATTTGTCAAATTTATGTATGCAGATTTACTTTATCATTTAGCCTAGTTCGCACAACGTTGTGTCCAATCAGTAATTTTATTTAAGTTCTGCAATTTTCTAGGTACCTCAGTAAAGGGGCTATGTTCATTCTAGAACAATCCTTATGTAAATTAACATGGAAAATCGCTAAGGTTCATTCTAGCAATTTTTGTCTAAATCAAGGTCACACCATCTCAACTAACTCGTCGAGCCACCAACGGGGGAGTGGGGAAAACGGGGTAGTGGGGGGGGATTAAATTTCGTCGAATAGAATTTTTGCGTAGTGATAAAGCCAAAAGGGCCTTAGCGTATATCTTCACTGCTATTGGTCCGATTTAAATGGAAAAAACGGCATTATGAAGAGAGCGTGATATAGATTAAAGTTGAAAAGAAAAAATCATGCGCAATGACAGGACAAAAGGACCTTAGCGTATATCTTCACTGCTATTGGTCCGATTTAAATGGGAAAAACGGCATTATGAAGAGAGCGTGATATAGATTGACATACAAGAGAAAAATCATGCGCAGTGACAGGACAAAAGGACCTTAGCGTGTATCTCAGCTATCGTTGGTCCGATTTAAATGGGAAAAACGGCATTACGTAGAGAGAGGAATATAGATTAACATACAAGAGAAAAATCATGCGCAATGACAGGACAAAAGGACCTTAGCGTATATCTTAGCTATCGTTGGTCCGATTTAAATGGGGAAAACGGCATTACGTAGAGATCGTGGTATAGATTAACGTACAAGAGAATTTTTGCGTAAAGCCAGAAGGGCCTTAGCGTATATCACGTGGTCCGATTTAAATGGGGGGTATGTGCACCGGAAAGTTTGACGACTGACGTTTGGCGTTTCACGTTTGACGTTTGACGTTTGACGTTTGACGTTTGACGTTTGACGTTTGACGTTTACCGTTTGACGTTTTTGACGTTTGACGTTTACCGTTTGACGTTTTACGGTTAACGTTTGACGTTTCTGCTAGTATCAAGCGTCAAGGTTAACAACCCAGATCTCCGAGAGGAGGCGTATCCTACACCCGACAAGTAAAATAAGTATTCAGTATTGAGATGTCTAGCGAAGAGAATAGACGTAGAATTGAAGAGTTTGGTATAAAAGTTCAAAAACTAAGAAGAGACATAAAATTATATGAAGATAAAAAACAAGTTTTAAGAGATTTGACAAATTTAAGTCTTTGGGATAAAGGCTTTGAGAGATATTATCCTAATCAGTATCCACTTAGAAGAATCCAACCGACGCAAATATGGCCATCTTAAAGGCTAATTTCATTATACTTACGGCTATATTAAACAACGTACTGTATACCAATGTACCGTTGGGCGTACAACAGATGGCGATACGTTTTGATAATCAAACGGAATGGCGAAAGATGAATTTCTCGGTGGTAAATAATATGAAGCTAAATACGTTTTCCATAGCAATCGATGAAGCAAAGAGATACAAATTAAAATTGATTTTTAATGATGGCACTGAAGGAGAATTCAAAGATTGGCATGCTGTTACGACTCCACCACCACCGATCGATTTGAGTGACATGTCAGAGCCCAAATATTCTAAATTATATGTAGTTAGTTGTATAACACTATCATCTACTTTGTTTATAATATTGAAAATTATTGTAAAAATTATAAATAAAAAATTTTATTCTTCTTGTAAAACGAAAATAAATGCATGAAATTAATAAGGGGTTTCAATTAAAAAACATTTCCTTTAATAATCATTTATTAATAACAAAAAAAATTACAAAGGTATGCAATTAAGAAACCATTGGCGTAGACTTTCGACGTTCTTCTGGGTACATTTAAATGATCCATTGGCGTGGTACATGCAGGTTTTGGAGTCACTACTGAATTTTTCTGTTGCACACGGGGTTCCATCGAACTTGCATACATCTACTATTATAGGACGTGACACGTGACAATTTTTTAGTAAAAATTCGGCTTTTTCACTTCCTCGCACGTAAATACAATCAACATGGTTTAGTAAATATGTTTCCAGAATCGAGTTTAACTTGGAATAATCCACGTCTCCGGAGGAATAGTTGACCCCATGAATATGTTTCTCAACATATCTAGCGCTAATTCTATCAGGCGTATTTAGATTAGAATAAGGTGTAGGCGGTGTGAACAAAGCGTGGTATTGTTTACAACCAATTGCGATACTCAATTCCTTTGGATGAAAAATACCGTCGATGCAGAAGCCTTGGATGTCAACGAATGCGATCCTCATGATGACAGAAACGAGACTGAGAGACTTATATAATACTCTTAACTACTTCCGTAAGAGGACGATATTCCATCAAACGATCATGAATTATGATGCAATATGCTTTGGTATTAGCGGGGAATCCTGTATCTGCTTCTATTTCCAATTTTACGTCAACCGTAGAAGATTTCATGGTCTCTTCCTGCTTTGAACAATCAATCACAAATAATGCGTAGCGTTTGAACGCTTCATAGTTTAGAAGAGCCGTTTTCGGTGTACCGGTTATATAGTTTGCATTAAATTCTGTGTAGTTGTAGTGAGCAATAGCATAGTCGTCTTCTTTAAAATCTAAAAGCATTCGTTCGTTTGGCCAATATTCCCCGTTTAGAGATACTCTAACACCGGTTAGGTTAACATTATCAAATTTAGTGGGGTCGCTACTTAGTTTATTCCGCCTGTCAGTTTGGAAGCAAACTAATATATATCGTGGACGTTCTACGGCAGCACTAGTCTTTACGGCCCAAATTTCTCGTTTAGAATCTTTAGTTATTGATGGTAGTTCATTTAATTCCCAGTTTCTAAACGGAATCAATATAGGGCGATCATTTTTGATGGGTTCCATAAATTTAATTTTAATTTCGTCATTAGGGAAGATATGTTTAATTTTTACTTCCATACTTTCAATTATCAATTTAACGGTTGTAGAGGTCATACCACTACCACTACCTCCGGTTATGGGCTGCTCTGTGACAATGACACAATCATTATCGTTACGTGATCGAACTAAACGAAATGTTTGTCTACCATAGGTAATCATAGTATAATCATTGAAAACGTTGAAAATGTGTTTAAGAGGCATAAGCAAATTGAAATGTTTTGAACCATTCAGAAGCGGGTTATCAGGATAATTCCATCCCGCAATACTCATGAAACGACTGTATTCCGGTCCATAGCATGTTAAGGCTCGTACGGTGCTTACGATTCCAGGATCTCTAACGACTTCTATTTCTCTAGAGCATTCGCTGTAGGAACAGCTATCGAAAAGAAACGCTCCAAAATTGGGTGCTAATTCACATTTTCCACCACCAGTAATTTCCAATTTTCCTTTAATTTCCAATAGAGTGTCAGGCATTGCGAAAAATGCATCAGATTGATTTATGATAAATTCAATGACGTCGCTGTTGTTGAACGATTTAACGTATGGACTATAGGATCGATATTCTTCTTTTCTAATGGTATCATCAAATCGTGGTTTTTTATAAAGGTTGAATTTTGGATCGATACCACCTTCATCGAATCGAAAACGTTTCATCGCCGGTTCATCACCATCATCATCATGCTGGCGTTTTCCCATTTCGTTTAGGTTTTAATCCAATCGATTTAAGAAATAATAGGTTTTGTGTAGATATAACGACCTGTCGCTGAGGAGCTCTGGTTGGTACTGACAACGTCACGTATGCAGAAGTGTTTATAACTAAACCCATTTAACGTTCTTGTAACTCCAAATGAAGAGTACTTAGTTCACCGCGAAAGTTTACGGGTCTCTGCTGCTGATCAAGCGCCACAACAGTTATGTTTGTTATTTCTCTGCTACTACTTACAGGTAAGTATATCGGATTATGTGGACGTTCTATAATCTGATATCCAGGATTTTCGATTATCGGGAACTCGTATATTGAATGCGTAGGTCTATCTCCGTAGAAGGCTCCTTCAGTAATGTTACAATCAAAGTGTATGCTAGATACTTTTATAATGTTTACAGGTAGATCCGATGCATACTTTCGGTCTGGAGCAAGAATTGTCTTGGAAAATCCTAAAATATTACCAAGACTATCATCCTGTACAAATGAAATAGCGTGATTTCGGCAGTATATTTCGCATTTGAGAGTATTGTTATTCGGCTGCAATGAAAACTCGTCAATGCTGTTGGTTCGCACCTCCAGTTCCTTCTTTATATATTTTTCGATATCCGTAATTTCATAGCACCCCGTAGGAATTTCGATGATCTTTAATTTTTTTCGATTATTATTTTCATAATAGTAAAACTTTTCTCCATCAATATTGGGTATTGAATTGTACGAACAGAACCCCAACAATCCTAGAAAATATGAATTTTCAGGATTTAATATGATTGGGGTCTGCGGAACGAATGAGAACTCGTTAGTGGTACTCGTTAAAGTTAACAACATGACTGATGTAGAATGAGTGATGTAAGGATTTATATATATACACATTTATAATTTTTATTCATTTATTTTTTTTTTTTAAATAATAATTACAAGCGTGACAATCAGCCTGCGCATCTGCAGGCCCATCAAAGTGAGTTTGAGCGTCAGGCCTATTATAATGTACGTAACAAGGTAAACGAATTTGTAAATTAAAATTACATTTATATTCATTAGGTAATTTGTGCCAAACATCCAACAATTCTCCAGGTCTAACGTGCCGTATCAAATAGTCGACAGGAAGTATGCTTAGTTCATCTTCTTTAAGGGATTGTAGCGTCCTTTTTCCGTCTGTGTACGCTAGTATGGCCTCCATTGTATAGAAACTTTAAACATAAATGTCCACAATTAATTTGGTTATAAGTTTGATATGGATCGTCGTTGTAAAATATTTTTGCTTTACCTAAATAACGAACAAGTTCTTTCGGCGGCTTTAGATTACCGAATGAATCAAAATAGTCTACGATATCGTTTATCTTTCTATAAGCTACCCAATGAGTTCCTTGATTTCTCGACGTATCTAAATTTAAAATGGCGGATTCTTT
This sequence comes from Psylliodes chrysocephalus, assembly GCA_927349885.1. Classification (NCBI taxonomy): domain Eukaryota; kingdom Metazoa; phylum Arthropoda; class Insecta; order Coleoptera; family Chrysomelidae; genus Psylliodes; species Psylliodes chrysocephalus. Next base: position 23,834,406 of record OV651822.1, on the reverse strand, counting down.
TCGGTGAGATGTCTTTGGTAAAGTATCTCTCATGAAAACTCCACGAAAATATGGTATTTTTAAACGTTTAGCATACGCAATCAATCAAGTCTTTATCGTATAGAGGTCTAGAGGGTAGCTTCAACGGTAGTTTTTTTGTTTCTTTAAAAATAATCCCAATCCTCCTTTTGCGTTTTTTCGTAAATATAATCCTTTACCAATAGATTCCATAGCTCTATTATGTCTTTGATCTTCTTCAAGTTTCTTTTGAGCATTCTTGGCATCGATGACTGTCTTGGCGATGCCGGCCGCGCCTCCTGATAACGCACCAAGAGCTGATAGACCAGCAAATAATGGAATCAAAGGAAGGAATCCTCCGCTCTTTGGAATCGGAATTATCCTAGGAATTCTAACACTTTTTCGCCCTCCAGATTTTTTAATTAACATTCGTGCTACTTTCAACGCATGAGCGGCTGACTTTTTCAGATCCGATGAAGGATTCTTCTTCAAAGATTTTCCTACTTTTCCTGTAATCGCTCCTAACCCAAGTTTTCGTTTAGCCACTTTAAGCATCCAAGCAACAGCTTGGTCGCCTAATCCTGCACCCATTTTACGTTTAGCCTTCATTCCTGTAGTAACAAGCCAAGCGGCTGATTTTTCACCAAAAGTCGCGTCCTTCGACTTGACGCGTTCCCAAGCTTTGTTTTCAAGTTCCCAATCGGCTTTATGGCGTTCGTCTAGAGAATGATTCTTAGAATATGCAATATCGTGTGCTTTACATGCAGTATCCAAAGGATTAATGCCAGGATCACCACGCGCAAGACGTTTTTGTAATTTAGTACCGGGTCCACAGTACCTATAGCCCGGAAAATGAAGTTCGAACGGTAACTTGTTGATAATAGTATTGAGAACACCTTGTCCCTCGTACACCAACATTTAGAATGATGCATACTCTAGTGAATTTGCTTATATATAGGGTATCGTAATAAAATTACGATAAACGATGAAGGTAGTTCAACAGACTCAGACGTTGCCCATAAGCAACTTAGATTTTAATACGGAAAAAACTGAAAGTAAACATGGCAAATTATTACCTAATTCGTTTCGTGCTATTATATGTGGACCTAGTGGATGCGGGAAAACGAACGCAATGATGGCGCTTCTTTACGATCCGAATGGAGCTAAATTCAAAAATGTTTATGTTTATTCAAAGTCATTGTACCAACCAAAGTACCAATTGCTGAAAGAAGTTTTATCTGGTATGAAGGAGGTGGGTTATTTCCCATTCAAAGACAACGAAGAAATTCTAAGTCCCAACGATGCTAAACCAAATTCAATATTCATATTTGATGATGTAGCATGCGATGGGCAGCAGAAAATTCGTGAATATTACTCCATGTGTCGACACAAAGATATCGATGCTGCATATCTCTGTCAAACTTACTCTAAAGTTCCAAAACAGATGGTGAGAGATAACTGTAACGTAATTGTGGTATTTAAACAGGATGAGATTAACCTTAAACATATTTTTGACGAACACGTATCGCCTGACATGTCCTTTGACGATTTCAAAAAGGTATGTTCTGAATGTTGGAACGATCGATACGGTACTCTTGTAATCGCAAAAGACTTTGATCTTAACGATGGCCGATATCGTAAGGGTTTTGATAAATATATAAAAATGTAGGTGTCATACGTTACTCATTACTTGACGTCAAGATGTCGACGGATGCAGCTCGCAAACGAAAAATTGCCGAACTTAGACGTTCTATTCGAAGAAAGTACTTGGCTCTGAAACTAGGTCGAACGGAGGAGGATGAATCTATTAATAGATTATTTAAACCAATTGCCGAACCTCTGAGAAAAATTCAAAAAAATTCAAATAACTTGTTAAACGTGTCAAAGATCGAGCCGAAAACAGAGTTAACAAATCAGCAGGATTTCTCTTTGTCTCATTTCAATCCACAAACAGCCTCATCGCCACACCAAAAAATAAAAAACATACCGATAGACACTATAGTTGAAGATGATGGAGGTAGTACCCGTGAAGAATTTAGCGAAGTTGATGAACCTGAACATTCTGAAGAACGGATGGCACCAGCAGTAGTTGAGCAATACCTTGAACAGTATCCGCCAATGAGTCAACCATACATTCAAGATTTTTGGAATAAAGATGATAAAATTGATCCCGTGTATGGTCCTATTTATGAACCTGGAAACGATTGGTGGTATTTAGGTGACAAGCGTATAGACTTTGACAAAAACATGGGAAGTATAAAAATCCTAAATTCTGATGGAAAGTGGTATTATGCAAAGGGAACACCAGGATTATATCAGCTTATTTTCTACAGTGATCCTAGTTATACAAAGGAGGATTTGGTCCCCTATAAACAATTTTTAGAAATGTCTAAGGTACACCGAAATTCTTTAGGAAATTTGAAAGGTACAAGGAGAGACAAATATTTAAATATAATAAAACCTATGTTTATACAGGGCGGTAAAGGGATCGTCGTCGCCAAGTACTCTGGTAAAGGTATGTTAAATAAAAACCAATTAATTTACAATAAGAAGCCTATAGAATATGTTTATTGGGATGATCCCAACGAACTTTGTGATCGATTGAAGTTGTTGATGGCTTCGAAGAATGCTGGAAATACTTCGGTAAACAACGAAATCGTCAGCATAATCGACGAACTTCGAGAAGCAGATATCATATATTAGAGTACATTACATATTATTTAATCATTTTCATCATGAGTCTCGATAAGTTTGGACGTAGACAAAGTTCTAAGGCGGGGGAACCATTGCTTAAATTAAGGCAGTTGGAAAACAGTTTTAAAAATAATTATAGCATAAACAAAGTAACTCTGGACAAGTTAAATGACAGTGTAAACGGTATTGCAGATAAAACTAGAGACATTGAGGCATTCATCACGAGAGATCCACCTATAGCAGGCAAACATATGGCAACAAAGAAATACGTTGATGATGCGATTAAAACCAATAAAGGATATCTTCGAAGCGATATCGCAAAATTGGAGGATCAGTTGAAAAAAAGCAATCATGATTTGTTTTTGAAAATACAAACATTAAATACATTAAATGAGGATTTTGCACAAGTAGCCTTGCTTCATCAAAGAAATATAGATAAGGTGAACGGTGCTTTGAATACTACTATTAAACAAATTAACGATAAATTATCTTTAGAAATACAAAAAATTGGTGATATGATTAAAATAGGTGATGCTGACATTAAGCGTGAACTTTCGAATGTAACGCAACAAGTATCAACACATCAAAAAGATCTTGAAAGTATCAGCGAAAAATTCGTTAAGTTATATGATATAGATATGAAATCAATTCGCAATGAAATGATTGTTAAAATAGATAATTTGACTGAACAATTGTTGCAAGATAATCAATTGATTTTAGATTTGGATGCAAATTTTAAAGCAATCGCCAATACTACACATTCTTAGAATTTTTTTTTTAATAAATTCGTTATAAAACATTAAATCTTTTATTCAATAGTATGGCTTCGAAGGACAAGCTCCAGCTTGTCAACGAGTTGCATAGACCTGCTCGTAAAAACTATCCTAGACGCCGTACAATTATTAAAGGTTTGGATGATCTATGGCAAATGGATTTGGCTGAAATGCGTCCTTATGCGCATCAAAATAAAAATTTCAAAATGATTATGGTTATAATAGACTGTTTTTCGAAATTTATGTGGACACGCCCACTTAAGACAAAGACAGGTGAGGAAATAACGAAAGCTTTTGCCGATGTTCTCGCTCACTCCAAAAGAATACCGAAAAATTTACAAACAGATCAAGGAACCGAATTTTTTAATACAAAATTCCAAAATTTAATGAAAAAATACAACATTAATCATTATAATTCATACAGTGTTGTCAAAGCTGCAATTGCCGAAAGAGCAATAAGAACTTTAAAATCGAAATTATATAAATACTTTAGTTTAGTTGGAACATACAAGTGGCTTGATGCCTTACCTAACCTAACAAAAGAATATAATGAAACGAAACATAGAACGATTGGATGTAAGCCTGCGCAGATAAACAAGACAAACGAAAAATATATTTTGAAACAAAAATATTCTCACTTGAAAATTGCAGGGCCTAGAAAACTTAAAGTCGGCGACATTGTACGCATTAGTAAAGCGAAACACGTTTTTGAAAAAGGCTATACGCCCAATTGGACTACAGAATTATTTAAAGTTGCAAAATGTAAGATAACCAATCCCGCTACGTATCTTCTCGAGGACATGGAGGGTGCACCAATCAAAGGCGCATTCTACGAAGAAGAATTACAGAAAACCGCAAATCCTGATATCTACTTGGTGGAGAAGATTCTTAAACGCAAAGGAAATAAAATGTACGTTAAATGGTTGGGGCTAAAAGGTAACAGTTGGATCAAAAACGATGATTTTGTATAGGTTCACGAACAAATTTCTACCTACCTTTTTGTACAATCTACCGAATGTAAAAGTGGGAGACTCATAGGTAAAAGTGGGGAGAGCAAAAGTATAAATTGCAGAAATCAAGCTTGACGTTCTCAGTTGTTTGCAGTCGATCAGTAAAAATGTGCAGTCAAGACAGTGGTATCGAAGTATTAGTCGAGAGTGATAGCGATAGTGATATTATGGATGATATTGATGTTGAATTCGATCAATTTTTCGAAAAGCTAAAACCTTCTGCAGAACTTGACAAAATTGTACAATCCTATGAAGATGCTGCAAAACGTGAGATGCATTACCTACTTCAAACCTCATATATGTTATCAGGATACGACATTCGATGCGGTATAAGTCCAGCGAGATCGTTTACTCCAGCAATCATTTTGGCTCAACACTTTAGGTCTACTAAAATATCTTTTGGAACTTTCGAATGGGCTCTTTTTGTCGATATTCTCAGACAAAAGATGGATGATTTTTTCGAGGAAGACTTGCCTACATATTATCCAGACGAGTATGACCCTATAACATTTTCATGTGGCGATTATTGTATGATTACGCAACTGGTTTATGACGACATCAAATTCTTGGTTGTGAAGAAACATGGCGTTGAATACTATTTGTGTAAAGAGGAAGTGCAGGAAATTCTTGAAATTAACAAACAATTGGTGTCCAATAGAGTGGCTTTATTAGAAGAACTTAATTTCTGCTTATATTATAATAATATTATCGATTTTTGTAAAACACGTGATGACTCTGTACAATTGTTATTTTCAATGTGTGAAATACTTCCAAACGATTTGTTAAACCACGCTCTTAGAGAGTACATTTATTTTTATAAAATTTCTATAATTAATGATTTAAATAAATGATTTTTGAAAACTAGTTTTCTTTTATTTTCATATTCATTATCATTCAAAATGTTTAAGAATACAGACGTGCTTTCTTTATTATTTATTGCTGCTGCTGCTGCTGCTGCTATAACTCAAGATGATGCTTTGACATATTTACAAAATTTCGGTTACATAAATAAAAGTGAAAATGGTCTTACTGATATTACTAGTGCATTGATAGATTTTCAAGAAATCAATAATCTTCCGGTTGATGGAAAGTTAAATGAAGAAACCGTTCGTTTAATAAAAAGGCCTAGATGTACTCAGGGCGATAATTCTTTTACTGTGCATTCCAATTGGAACAAAAAACATTTACGATGGTATTTCCCTCAGGTGTCGAGGAACTATATCGATCTAGCTACTCACGCTTTTGATTTTTGGGCACAGAATACTACTCTAACATTTGAAAATGTTCGCATACCTACTCCAAGGCCTGATATTACCATAACCTTGGTAAAAGGACGACATGATTATCGTGCTAGCTGTCATGGTAGAAAAGCATGCCCATTTCCATTTGATTATCAGAGTAATATGTTGGCTCACTCGTATTTTCCTTTAGCTATTCCATGTGTAGAGATTCATATTAATAACGAAATAAATTGGTATCTTGGCTACGATGGTAAAGTTACCGAAGAACAATACAACTTATTTATGGTGCTTGTTCATGAAATTGGACATGCACTTGGTTTAGGACATAGTAGTAATAAAAATGCAATTATGTATCCTTGGTATCAAGAAGAAAATAGGCCACTCGATGAAGATGATGTAATAGGTATGGAATCCATGTATGGAAGTCGACAGAAATTTGCTAAAATTCCTCCAAATATTTTGGAAATGATGACTGAAACCGCTACAAAACCTGCTACCGCCTCTACTACCGCCACAACTAAAAAACCGACTACCACCACAACTACAACTGAGTCAAATATATTGCCCAACATTCCATCGCAAAAATCGTCTACAAATTTATGTAATATTAAAATACCTAACTTCATGTTTTTAGCAACGGCAGAAAGCTTTCCTAGTTATCGAATGTATGTAGGCCACGAAAGTTTTTTGTGGAAATTAGAGTTAAATGATATGCATATTCCACTCACATCAGAACTCATTGCCGATTACCTTCCTAGAGAGCTCAAATCTCACAACATTTCACATATCTTTCAAAACTCTGTTGGAGACTTGGTTACAATCAGTAAACAAATGGTGTACGTAGTGAGGTTTCCTAATTTAAACATTCAACATAGTTTTAATCTACCAATTAAAAATATTAAAGTTATTAATGCTTTATTTCAAACAAACAGCGGGCGGATGTACCTGTTGTACAACAATGATATATACATTGAATTTAATGAAACTGGAGAAATACTTAATCGGGGAAGAACAAGAGATCTGTTTCCTGGAATTCCTGGAGATCTAACTTCTGCATTTAGATATATAGATGGACATATATACTTTTTCTATCAAAATACCTACTATAAATACAGTGAATATACAAGAAAAGTTGTAGAAGCAGGAACCTTTAGCTGGAATCTGTTTGGAGTACCATGTCCTTGATGATAGCATATTGAATCAATTGAAAACTATGTTAGCAAAAATTATTTCTTTTTATGAATAAAATATTACTAAAGACTTCTGCTTTTTTTTTTACCTACTCAAAAATAAAAGTCAAAAATGGAGAAATAATATTTTTTTTATTACTTAAAAATCTAGTTACAAATGGTATAAATATTTTTTGTGAATATTACATACATAATCTACAGAAAAATTATTTTTGTAGATATTAAATAAATATCTTAAAATCTACAGAAAAAAACAAAAGTAAATTACATACGAAAAAATTAAATATATGACAATATTTCTATACAGAAAAAAACAAAAGTAAATTACATACGAAAAAAGGATATGAAGCGATTTTTTAAAAATATTTTTATTAGCCAGTGTTTTTGACAAATTACATCCAGAATTTGTAGGAGGTGTATGTAGTGTATGTAGTGTTTTATTCTTTAGAGATACTATAATGGCCCCAGGGAAGTGTGTCAAAACTACGACCCGTTTCCCATTTCATATTTATTTACGTTTACTGCTAATGATACGATTTTACTTAATGCCCACCCACTATCTTTCTCCGAAAATTCCGACAATTTATTTAAAATTTTATCTTGCACATTATCTCTAAACCACTCTGTTATTTCAGTCGATTTATCAATAACAGCATTTTTAGTATTGAAATATTTTAAATCTAAAATCTCATTATCGTTAGATTTTTTGATGAATTCGCCACAAAATGTAGTATTAACTTTAAGTGCTTGATTTGCTTTTAAAAATTTATTAATTTTATTTTTAAAAATAACTACACAATCATCCAAAAATGTATCTAAGTCCTTATGACGTAAATTAACTATAATTCCAGTTGTAACTCTACTTTTAAAACTAGATTCTACATTAGCCCATTTTACGCGTTGCCCCAATTTTGATTGTATGCCCATACCAATATGTCTATTCAAAATTAATTTTCTAAAATGTTTAAAATGTCCCACATTAGTTTCCAATTTACGTAGAGCACCAATAGATAAATTATATTGCCGTCTACTACGAATTGCTTTATTACACGATGTAATCTGTCTTTGTAGTCGTTTTAGCCAAATCTCAGCATCTCTAATTGTAAAATTATCGAATAAAATTTTCCTAAGTTTTTTTTATAGCCGACAATACCCCGTCAGATTGTTTAATAACACTAAAAGGATTCATTTTAACACTGGCAAATAAAAAATATTTAAAAAAATCGCTTACCCTTTTATCCTTAATTTTCGATAATTTCGAAAGATGCCGCTGGTTGTGGTTTGCCAGTGTCTACTGCACCCCTATAGACAATCGCGTATCTTGATGCCGTGAAATGTTTGATGCTTGGCCGGTATAGTTCCGTTACTCTATTTGGCAAAAAGGTCACTGCGTGGTCCAATTCTACTAGCACTGATTCCCCAAATTTTCCTTTGGTAATTTTGGCTGCTAAGATGGTGTGCGGAATGCCCAAAGGTAGAGTACTCAGCTTCACAACTGGTTTATTTGCTTTCTCTCCAATTAAGGAACATTTGTTGAGTTCACTTAAGTTCATCTATAATAATTTTAAAAGTTATTAACAGAAAAATAAAAAAATCTATGTATAAAGCGTTACTTAAAAAAAAGCACTATAAGTTACTTACTTACTTTTAAAAGGATGATGTGGAAGATTGGCAGCTAATCTATATAGTTGTAGTTGATTGACAGTTGATTGGATCTATACTTGTAGTTGATTGACGGATGATTGGATCTATACTTGTAGTTGATTGACGGATGATTGGATCTATAGTTGTAGTTGATTGACGGATGATTGACAGTTGATTGGATCTATACTTGTAGTTGATTGACGGATGATTGGATCTATAGTTGTAGTTGATTGGCGGATGATTGACAGTTGATTGTCGGCTTTATCTAATTAAAGAACAATCTTTTAGTTTCTATTTCACAAATGTATTTTCATAAAAATCAATAAATAAAAATGAAGCTCGTTTTCTCAAAAATAACTGATCTAATATCAAAAAAAAACAGCAATAGTCTCTCACAATTTCGAATTTAAAAAACAAAGAGTATTTTTGGGATAAAGAGAGTGAAAAAATCAATATATATTTCCTACCTTAATACACAAAACTATAAGTATTCACTGTATAGCGTCTTGCTCAATACTGACAAACAATGGCTAATTCTGGGGCTATTTATAATTTCGTAGTATCAGACGATAATTCTAGAAATTTCCAAGTTCACCAACAAGAGATATATTTTTCTTGTTAATACGGTCTGAGAATTTTGCTATCAAAAATTCTAACTTTACAAGTTTGGTTTGAGATAATAATTTATCATTTTTTCACGGAAATGCTTTTTCCGGTATATTTGGTTTCGGTGTTTGATAATTTTCCTATAAATTTTAAAGTTTCAACAATTGTGGCCTGTTATCGGCGATATATGTATTGTTTAAAATTATATTATATTTTATAAATGTATGATACAGAATGTCCTATATTATTGCAAATCAATATTCATTTTGTATATGATCTCTATGATATTTCAGGTGGGCTATATTTACACCGGTTGTTGGACGATATATGTATTGTTTAAAATTATATTTTATAAATGTATGATACAGAATGTCCTATATTATTGCAAATCAATATCCATTTTGTCTATGATCTCTATGATATTTCAGGTGGTTGGACTGGTTGTTGGGCTAGGGTGCTCCCAAAGATTTAAATCGAACCACGTGATATACGCTAAGGCCATTCTGGCTTTACGCAAAAATTCTCTTCTCTTTAAAGATTTCTACGATTTTCCATTCTTTTTTCTATGAATTTCTACAAATATCACCCTTTTAACGTTTCACTCTTCCTCTTCTTCTTCTTCAGTAGTTTTTTGTTCTTAGGCCTGTACTGCTCTCTACATAATTTCTAAGTATTATTCAATGTTTAGGCCTTTTTGGCTTCTCGTAACAATAAATTTTAAGGAGGGTGTCTATGATTTTCCATGGATTTCTTTGATTTTCTACGAATATCCGACTGTGTCCCGTTTTCAACGTTTCGCTCTCTCTCTCTTCTTCAGTGGCTTCTACATCATCTTAGGTCTTCACTGCTCTCTGTATGATTTCTTAGTATTTTTTCCTCCAAAGTTTATACCTTTTTGGTTTCCCCCTTCCTAGCATTTTGACATTTGACATTGTTTACTTACTTAGCGATAGATACGAATTTTTATGATTTTATCTTTTACCGTATATTTGTCTCCTCTTTCCGTCTTCCTGTCCTTTTATCTGTATTTTTGTCTGTCTATCTTTCCGTTTGTCTACCTAAGATCCTTTTGACCATTTTGCACCTGGTGACATGCCGCCGAGACTTAGGTCCTTTTGGCCACGAAACGAAACTTAACGAAACGTAACGAAACGTTAAGAAACGTTAAGAAACGTTAAGAAACGTTAAGAAACGTAACGAAACGTAACGAAACGTAAAACGAAACGTAACGAAACGTAACGAAACGTAACGAAACGTAACGAAACGTAACGAAACGTAACGAAACGTAACGAAACGTAACGAAACGTAACGAAACGTAACGAAACGTAACGAAACGTAACGAAACGTAACGAAACGTAACGAAACGTAACGAAACGAAACGAAACGTAACGAAACGTAACGAAACGTAACGAAACGTAACGAAACGTAACGAAACGTAACGAAACGTAACGAAACGTAACGAAACGTAACGAAACGTAACGAAACGTAACGAAACGTAACGAAACGTAACGAAACGTAACGAAACGTAACGAAACGTAACGAAACGTAACGAAACGTAACGAAACGTAACGAAACGTAACGAAACGTAACGAAACGTAACGAAACGTAACGAAACGTAACGAAACGTAACGTAACGAAACGTAACGAAACGTAACGAAACGTAACGAAACGTAACGTAACGAAACGTAACGAAACGTAACGAAACGTAACGAAACGTAACGAAACGTAACGAAACGTAACGAAACGAAACGTAACGAAACGTAACGAAACGTTAAAACATGGTGTTAGAAATATTTTTTGAGCTAGAGTGTTTGGTTAGATATCAAACTAATCTGTTTGACTTATGAATCAATAATCTGAAGTCTGTTTGTTTGTAGGTGTTTTAGATGCAAAGATACAACCTTTTTGACCTTGAAAAGACATTTGGTCAAGTAAACAAAACCTCTAGTGTATATTGTGAAGCAAATAGAATACAATGGCATCAAAATTTTTCATATAGCGTCTATAACTAAACTTCTTCCAGATCAAAATGCGATAAGAAGTTTGACGGTACCAATAAACTCATTAGTTATCTAATAACGCTTTACAACATATATTAGGTCAACCACGTGACCATTCAGCATGTAGCTCTAAAATTTCAATATGTAGTGTAGTTTAATATGCTATTCAAGGAATTGACGTTAAAACATGGTGTTAGAAATATTTTTTGAGCTAGAGTGTTTACCCACAACCCCCAGTTTTCCCTGTTTAAATCGGACCAATAGCAACAAAGATAGTCGCTAAGGTCCTTTTATCTTGTCACTGCGCATGCTTTTTCTATTCGACGTCAATCAATACTAAGTTATCTTCATAATGTCGTTTTTCTCGTTTAAATCGGACCAACGATAGCTGAGATATACGCTAAGGCCCTTTTGGCTTTTCGTTCTACGCAAAAATTCTTTTCGACGTCAATCAATACTGAGTTATCTTCATAATGCCGTTTTTCTCGTTTAAATCGGACCAACGATAGCTGAGATATACGCTAAGGTCCTTCTGTCCTGTCACTGCGCATGATTTTTCTCTTGTACGCTAATTTATACCACGCTCTCTTCATAATGCCGTTTTTCTCGTTTAAATCGGACCAACGTTAGCTGAGATATACGCTAAGGCCCTTCTGGCTTTTCGTTCTACGCAAAAATTCTTTTCGACGTCAATCAATACTGAGTTATCTTCATAATGACGTTTTTCTCGTTTAAATCGGACCACGTGATACACGCTAAGGCCCTTCTGGCTTTTCGCAAAAATTCTCTTGTACGTTAATCTATACCACGATCTCTACGTAATGCCGTTTTTCTCGTTTAAATCGGCCCACGTGATATACGCTAGGGCCCTTCTGGCTTTACGCAAAAATTCTCTTGTACGTTAATCTATACCACGATCTCTACGTAATGCCGTTTTCCCCATTTAAATCGGACCAATAGCAGTGAAGATACACGCTAAGGTCCTTTTGCCCCGCCACTGCGCATGATTTTTTCTTTTCAACTTTAATCTATATCACGCTCTCTTCATAATGCCGTTTTTCCCATTTAAATCGGACCAATAGCAGTGAAGATATACGCTAAGGTCCTTTTGTCCTGTCATTGCGCATGATTTTTTCTTTTCAACTTTATTCTATATCACGCTCTCTTCATAATGCCGTTTTTTCTATTTAAATCGGACCAATAGCAGTGAAGATATACGCTAAGGTCCTTTTGCCCTGCCACTGCGCATGATTTTTCTCTTGTATGTTATTCTATATCCCTCTCTCTACGTAATGCCGTTTTCCCCATTTAAATCGGACCAACGATAGCTGAGATATACGCTAAGGTCCTTTTGTCCTGTCATTGCGCATGATTTTTTCTTTTCAACTTTAATCTATATCACGCTCTCTTCATAATGCCGTTTTTCCCATTTAAATCGGACCAATAGCAGTGAAGATATACGCTAAGGTCCTTTTGTCCTGTCATTGCGCATGATTTTTTCTTTTCAACTTTAATCTATATCACGCTCTCTTCATAATGCCGTTTTTTTCCATTTAAATCGGACCAATAGCAGTGAAGATATACGCTAAGGCCCTTTTGGCTTTATCACTACGCAAAAATTCTATTCGACGAAATTTAATCCCCCCACTACCCCGTTTTCCCCACTCCCCCGTTGGTGGCTCGACGAGTTAGTTGAGATGGTGTGACCTTGATTTAGACAAAAATTGCTAGAATGAACCTTAGCGATTTTCCATGTTAATTTACATAAGGATTGTTCTAGAATGAACATAGCCCCTTTACTTACCTCTTCATGATATTTCCCTACTGCCACCATGACAGTGTCAACTGCAAAGATAGCTACTGTATTATTTTCTTATTCCGGAATATCACTGGTATATAGTAGATACAGGACAGGTGCTAATACTTACACTTCCTTGTGGTATTTCTGCTTTGATTTCTTTTAATTTCGAGTAAACTTCTTTCTGCTTATTCTAAGTGCTCTATGTGTAATGTATGAATCCCAATAATTGTGTATATTGTCTGGGTAATGAAATGTTTAATTTATGTTTAAGTCCCTCCGTGCCATACTTTGATACATTACTACGCCACGTCTAAGTAGAGCACACTTTTTTCTTCTAATGAATTGGGTTAATGGTCCAATATTTCTCTCTAGAGCCAAACTGATGTGCCGGAATTGTTTTTTTTTCTTCTATGGTGGGCTTTAATTTCTTCATTTAATGGTTTGCCTGGTTTATGTGTCATATTATTATCTCGGCCACTTTCCATATCTTTTTTTCGAGTAACATTTTCTTTTATTTCTTCTTTTGGAGTTGTGAGTCTGATTTCATCCTCTTCTTGAATAAGATTTTTCCATACAAATATATTAACGTTTTTATTTGGTTGAAATGCCCTTTCAAGATATTCAACAAATCTACTATTGGCTTTTTATAGATTACTTTTTGCCCATCTGTTTCGAATTAACGTATTTTGCAGAATCGGTCTTTTCAATATTTTACTGGCTTTCCAAATCATTTATATGTTCAACACAATTTTTTGCTATCCGCTGTTAAAATTTAATGTATTTTTTATCGTACGGTTCTCTAGATTCATTCAAAAGCAAATTTTGAGCATATATATTTTGCAGCTTTTTAAACTATGTGTCAAATAAATGTGACTTTGTTTATGCCTGCATTAATAGATATAATTCCTAATACCAAATTTTGTATGAATTTCGGACATTACTGAATGCTTCCTCGAACGATATACAAACTCTCGGTCCAGAAACTTTCGGGTTCATATAGGCTTGTCGCTAGAGCATAAACGTCTACCTAAATACCCTTGATTCATGAATGACTGTTATTACAGAAACTTCCTACATTACTGTCTTCAGATGATGAAAGAGAAATTCTAGCATTGATGTGCAGAGTTCATGAATTAGAAGCAGACAAAATGGCATTACAATCGGAGAGGCTTGTTCGACAACACGAACTTAGAAGAAGAGACTTGCTTATTTTGAGATATGATAGGCAAAGACAACTATGTGAGGAAATTATAACTAGGCAGAGACAAATTATGGAAGGTAAGGTTTTTTAAATGGTTAACGAAAATCAAAATCAAAATCACAATGAAAGTACCTAGATAATAAGGTACTTCACGGCACAATAACCTTGGTTGTTGCTCCTAGCGCTCATCACAAGAGGTTATTACCAAACTTCTTCACCTCTGCTGCTAAATTATCAAATCTTACGCACCACTTTATGGTTACTTATGGGATAATTACTTTGTTTTTGCCTTCGAAAATCGACGGTTACAAATAATTACATACAAATGTATTTAGTATACCTTATAGCAATAATATATAAGTTGTATACAGACTCAGCTTAATTCACAAATATCTATACCAAACAAAGCATTTTTAAATTTTTATTTACATGTAAAGCCCTAAAGATAGAAACGTCAACATTATTTCAGAAAAAAAATAGAGTTCTAGGTACGATGGCCTGATTTTTCAATTACATTTTGAATCGTAACTATGATTAGTAAAATTCAAACAAATATGAGGTTAAATAATTGTTAATATTTTTCTGGAAAACATTTATGAAATTTAATAGAAAGACGTGTAAAGAATGGCAGTTTACCGAGATTACCCAAAATCTATTAGACATTCATGGCATTTCCATTTTTAAGGACTTACATGTAACTAAATTTAAAGATGTGATTTATGCGTTTCTTCACTCAGAATTTCTTATTTTTCTCTTATCTGCCTAGCGCCGTCCCTGTATTTATATAAAAATATATTGTAAGTATTAAATATTTATTTTTATATATTAATTTTTTTTAGAGAAAAAAATGGTTTTGCCCCAAGACTTACAAGATTTATATCAACTTTACCAACAAGAAATACATGCTGCAACTTACACAGATTTCGGAGTACCTCAAACAGCATCGACACTGACACCCGACGTATTACCACCTATAGGAAAAATGTGAGTAGCTATGGTAGACAATGTGGATTGCAGAGTTTATACCATCAAACTAGAGCTAAGAATCAAATTAGTTTAAATTATATAGAGTTAAGATTAAGAACATACAGGGATTTCATTTCAAAACTAGCCACCCAAAATAACTTTTAAAATATCTTTAAAACAAAAAAAACACGTTAATTTATATTTACGGGGGGGACATTTTACAAGTATCTGTAACCGTGCAGTTTCATCCCCTAAGCGGTGGTGAATATCACTTCTAAAATTTTAAATAGAAAGGGGTATCATGTGATAGCTCTTCTTAAAGGTCTCTTTTTTTCCAATCTTTTGCCCCCTTTTATTTTGTAAATCGGATTAATTTTTCACCAAGTTATAACCTGGAAACCGGAAAAAATTAAAAATATTGAATTAAAATGCATGAGTATAAATACCGAGATAAATAAGTTAGCAAAAAGCAAAAAATGTTTGTTGCGTAAGATATTTTTGACCGTAAATTAAAACAATTTATTATTAGTAAATTATTGGTTTCGTTGTGTACTGACAATTTAATTTTGACAATGGTTTATTCTTTACAAGAAAGAATTGAAATAATCTTTATTTATGGTGAAGAACAACGCTGTGCACGCAGAACTGCTCGTGTTTTTAATCAGAGACATCCCGATAAAAATGTTGGGCATCAGTATGTGTTGGATTTAGTTCATAAATTTCAAGAAACTGGAAGTGGGTGCAATAAAACTGTAAGGAATCGTAGAGTTTTAACTGAAGCTGCACAAGTTGAGATTTTAGGTCATTTTGCCATGGAACCTCAAACATCAATACCAAAAGTCTCCAGATTAACAAATATTTCCGTTGGCTCTGTGCATAAAACGTTATGGCTAAATAAATTCTTTCCTTACAAAATACAGCTTTTACAACAGCTTGCTGAGGATGATTATGACAGAAGATTAGAATTTTGCGAATTAATGACTCAAAGGGCAAATGAAGACCATAATTTTATTAAAAATATTTGTTTTACTGACGAGGCAGGTTTCTTTTTAAATGGATTTGTCAATAAACATAATTGTAGGTACTGGGACAATACAAATCCACATGTTTTTCGGGAAGAGCACAGCCAATATCCTCAGAAAATCAACGTATGGGCCGGAATTCTTGGTAATAAAATTATTGGTCCTATTTTCATGGAGGAAAATTTAACTGGGGAATTATATTTGAACTTATTAGAAAATCTGATAAATCCTCTTATAACCGAATCCTTAGAAAACCAAATAGATCAAGATGGAAATTTGTTACTAGACGAAGAAAACCTATTTTTTCAACAGGACGGAGCACCTCCACATTATGCTTTGTCTGTACGAAATTGGCTTAATGAGACATTTCCAGATAAATGGATCGGAAGAAGGGGCGCTATAGAATGGCCAGCGAGATCAACCGACCTAACGCCCCTTGACTTTTTTTTATGGGGACATCTAAAAACTGTGGTGTATAAAACTCAACCTCGCGATATTCCTGAACTTAGACGTAGAATAGTGGAGGAGTGTGAGCGGATTACACCAGAGACGCTTCAAAAAGTGCGGGATGAATTCGAGCTGTGACTTTACCATTGCCTTGCCAACAATGGCGGACATTTTGAACATCTTATTTAAGTACAATGTAATTCTTACGCAAATAAAATATTAATAATGTAAATACAATGTAAATAATAATTATTTTAATTTAAAAGGTTAAAATGGCATAACTTGGTGAAAAATTAATCCGATTTAAAAAAATAATGTGTCAAAAGATTGGAAAAGAAGAGACTTTTATGAAGAGCTATCAGATGATACCCCTTTCTATTTAAAATTTTAGAAGTGATATTCACCACCGCTTAGGGGATGAAACTGCACGGTTACAGATACTTGTAAAATGTGTCTCCCCGTAAATATAAATTAACGTGTTTTTTTTTTTTTGTTTTAAAGATATTTTAAAAGTTATTTTGGGTGGCTGGCTAGTTTTGAAATGAAATCCCTGTATGTAAAGAAAATCGTGCATTTTTATTTTTTGAAATATGTCTATAAAAGTATTTTTTTACACCCACATGGATATTAGCTTATCTACGCACAGATTACAAAACTAAAAAGTATGCTATTGCCTTCAACTGAACGAATATATTTCATATCCATTCTAGGTAGTGATAACACTGCAAAAAATGAAATCCACCAATCACAGTTCATATTTTGATCAACCGACTGCTATTATTTTTTAAATTTTAAATAAGTGACAATTCTTACAGGGTTGCCTTAATGTTGCCATATCATAACCTGTCAAAATCTACAACAAGGGTGAGCGGAAAAATTATCGAAAGTCAAAAGGTCTAAGGGAGAATTGATCGACTCGAATTGATCGAAATTATAAATATTCGAAAGTACAAATGATCGAAAATATAATTAGTTGAAAATTCAATTGGTCGAAAGTTCAAATGATCGAAAATACAATTGGTCGAACCTAAAAAAGATCAAAAAGTACAAAAGTAAAGAACAATCATTCAGACACAGAAAAGTATACAAATAACGAGAAAAAATGAAAAAAAAACTAATTTAAGTAACCTGTGCGATATGGAGCCTTCGTAGGTTACCTTTCAAAAAATTATACACGAAATGAGAAAAATAAAAAACAACTGATTTACCTAACCTGTGCGACCTGGAGCTGGTTGGACTTTTACTGGTTAGCTAATTTAGTTAAGTTTTTTATTAATAATTTTATAACAATTTTTGCGAAATAACCCGCGATAACTTTAAATCGTACATGTTGAGTAAATTAGTAAAAACGCCGCTGTTTTAATCAATCTTTAGTTTGTTTGACTGCTATTTCGATATGCTGCGCTATTTTAGTAAACGCTAATTTACTAATTTCGTAATTTAATGTTTCCGATCTTATACTATTTCGATCATACATATTTTCGATTCCATCATTTGAACTTTCGATGATTTGAACTTTCGATCATATCTGATTTCGATCATATGCGATTTCGGTCATTTGGATCATATGCGATTTCGATCATTTGGATCATATGCGATTTCGATCATTTGTTGTACTTTCGATCTTTTTGGTTTCGATCTTTTGTCACTTTCGACCTTTTGACTTTCGATCATTTTTCCGCTCACCGTATAAACTCTAGATGACTAAGCTAATTCTTGTTACTATCTATATATTTATATATTTGTAGACGGATTCCAACCACTGATTTAAGTAGTAGCGATGTAAGTGGCATTTCACCTCCATCATCTGCTGAATCAGGTGATTCGAGTGTGGACCGTGTTATGGGTCATCCAATTTCCAGACATGGATTTAGTAAATTACCCCCGCTTCCTCCAAGTCCGCCAGTCAGATCAAAGAAAACAGGATCTAGGTAAACATTTTAAGACATTTTTATAAGATCGCTAGTGGCATTTTTTAAACAGACTGGATTTTAATCAGAATTTCTATTTATTTTAGTTCATTGAGAAGAACAATCAGCGACATGCATCTTAGTGGTTCAGAAGAAGGAACAACGTAATTAACAAGAACTTTTCGATACATTTGTGAATATTCCTATATTTTAATATTGTATAATAAAATGTGTGAATACGTAAATTTATTTTATTAACCTTTCAGAATATTTTATTTCGAGTAAATATGGTAAGACTATTGGTACTAATAATAAAAAAAGGCATTATTCGAAACTCGAGACCATTAAATCTAAAAAAAAAAATTATAATATAGGGGAGATATGTCTAAAAGATGGCATAAATTTTTTTGTTGATGAAATATCTGTAACAAATAATGAAAAAGTGTGATTTGAATTTCTGGAGGACCCAATGCCCAATTAATAAAAATATTATAAAACATAGCAAAAAGAACATTTATTATATAAGGAATAAATGTAAAAACTAAAACATAGTCGCTATGCCATCTGGTCCATAACTATCGACACCAGAGAGCATACTCATAAAAATAGAGAGAGCTTTTAACAAACTATATATAGGTATAAAAAATACCGAATTAAGAACAAATGTCACACACAAATGTTTTAGATTTTGGATTGAGATCTGCATATTCTGCGTGGACCCACTTTAGCACTTAAACCACAGTTCTTTTGATTGTGACCAGTGATAAAGCTTATTGCAATATATGCAAGAAATATCTATCATGATGTTTTTGACATTAAGAGGTGCTTGGAGCTACATTCATTAACGTCGTTATTAGTCTTCGGCAGATGTAATACATTTTTTTAGGATCTTTTAAGGTTTTAGTAATTGTCTCTACCTTATTATTCATAAAATGGACATAATTTGGCTCTGACTGCGTTATCACATTAGTTATTGTCATTGTGAGCTGATTTAGTATCCTCGATGGCAGGAGCTGTCAATTATGTTACTGTCGATAACACGAATATATATTCTTCAAAAACATCGGAATTGAATGGAAAAAATCTGGTAGCAGGGAATTTTTAAACTGGCTACCTTGATGTCTGCGTTGTTGAATAGATAGGCTACCTACTAATGAGTTATAACTCTGCCAGGATGACCACCATGCCACCTTAGCTTACTAATGATATGCCATCTCAAAAAAAAAATACAGAACACGTGCTTTTTGTGTATAAAAAATTATACCATAAACTAGAATGAAGATATATAATACTTTGCATTCGATGAGTATATTATACTCTTCACAGTTTAACAGACCCCCAATGTTTAATCAGATTTTTTCAGAATCAATAATGGAGAAACATCAATTTAGCTATACACTCTACCGCTTATACTCGTTAATAATGCCAAAACAGAAATTATAAGAAGTAATTATTTTTTATTTTTGGATTAACCACCAATCCATAGAATAGACGTTCAATGCAGAAAAGGTAATTAGGGCTACAGCTAAAACCGTAGCCACTGTAGCCACGCCTTATTGTACAAAGTATAATAAAAATAAAGTAGTTTTCGCAGTGTAATTTCAATGAATAGTTCGTGTGCATTAGTTTTCTCAGAATTATGAAGCTAAACGAAGATTAAAATGACATTGTTAATGTAAAAATGTTATTTTAATGTTTGTTTAGTAATTTAAACATCGGACCTTACATATGTTTACTTCCTTTTTTTTAATATAATTTGTAACTAACAAGTATTAGAAATTAAAAATTTAAAAAAACCGACTTCAAAAACGTGCAGATGCCATCATCACATCTTAACCAAATTTATATAAGACCACCCCTGAGGTACCCCCTTACTTACAAAAAAAGAATCATATAAATCGGACAAGGTGGTAAAGCATTATCGCTAAACATACATAAAAAATGAAGAGTTTGAGGATTTTCTCATGAACCCAATTATTAGATTTTGACCAAATTTATATGGGACAACCCCTGAAGTAGCCCCTTTCTAACAAAAAAAGAATCATTGAAATCGGAAATCGTGTTAAAGAATTATCGCTGAACATACATACATAAAAAAAAATATCGCGACGAATTGATAACCTCCTCCTTTTTTAAAGTCGGTTAAAAATTGAATCTATTGTATTTCATTCTATCAGCGGAAGTTTTAAATCTTATTAACTATTAGAATCATATCTAATAACAAAGTGTCTCGGTGGTCGAGAGCGTATAGCGGCTGAAGGCGTTGAATTTTAATGGGCGTGTCGTGAGTTCGATTCCCGTTTTTTAATTTATTAAAAAACTAGAATGAAGATATATTGCTTGGCATTCTATATTATACTCTTTACAGATTTTTTTTTAGAATCAGTCAATTTGAGTCAATATCCTTTGACTCCTTATAGACCTTGATTTTTACTAAAAAATTTCAAGTTCATATCATTTTTCTGTTTTGAGTTTATAGGCTTTTTCAACCCCCTTTATCCCCCATTTTATTGATTTTTTTTTCAAAATCTGTAGGATTCGCCACTCATATAGAGCTTGATTTTTGTTAAAAATTTCCAGTTGATATAATTTTCTGTTTTTTGAGTTAGGAATTTTTTTAATGTTTCAACCTTCCTTAACCTCCCATTTTTATTCAGATTTTTCAAAATCAATAGGCTTCGTCCTCTTATAGAGCTTGATTTTTCCTGAGATTTTCAAATTCATATTGTTTTTCGTCTTTAACTTATCGTGCGAACCAAAAAGGTGACCGGACGCACGGACGAAGCGAATGCATAGGCTATGGTTATAATGGATGCGTGTTCTGACTAACCTGCGTTCTGACGAAAATGTCAGAATTTTTGTTCAGATCAACAGTGGTTATTTTGCATGCACATTCTGAAGAACTGATTGTAAGTTTCACCAGTTTTGTTGCGATATATCCATGATGAATAACATGGACGATTTTCTGTTTTTAGAAAGTCTTTTAATACAAATTTGACATTTTTAATTAACTAAACTTAAATTCCTATTGAATAATGTACAATACCAATTTATGTAGTATAGAATATGTGTATAGATATTGTATTTAATTCCTGCACAATCTTTTCCCATTTTGTCGAGATTGATCTCTATTATCGTAACTTTTATCATTCATGTGCTGTAAACCAATTAATTTTTCTACATCCATGTTTGAAATTCACATTTCGCATTTAAATTCGTCCGAAAAAACAAACTGATTTGAAAAATCTCTTATTCTGACGACTTCGTGCGGGTTCTGAAGAACAATTCGTTCGTAATATAACCACATCTCTTTATTGCTGTGTATTTGATTTTTTCGTGCATGTTCTGACAAGTTCGTCCGAACGCCAGTTCGTCAGAACACGCATCCACTATAACCATAGCCTTATACTCTTCACAGACTACTATGTGAAGAGTATAATAATAATGGTGTTGTAACGCTACAACTTCATGTGATTTAACGTTTATTTACTTACTTTAGTGATTATTGTATTGTAAAAAAAATGTTTTTTGAGTAAATAAACTATATTAATATTGGTAGATTAACGAAATTAATAAAAAAATTATTAATAATCTAAAATAGTATGTGGCGAGTTGCGGTTGTGTAAAAAAGTGAAAATATAATATGGTGGTGATCGCAAGTAATACAATTGGATTATAATCTATAAAGAGAAATTTTTTGAATGTCTACTATCCTATTAAAAATGTTCTTTGGGCGTTCATTGGTCATTGTTCAACGATCCTTGCGTGAATGTGTAATGTCCGAATATAATCCAGAAAGGAACGTCCTCTGTATGGCCAAAAGTGGGCCATTTGTATACTCTAATGGATATCGGAGTTCAGAAAAACAAATTTTTTTGGTCTTCCAGACATCCAAAAATATATATCGAATGGACTTCCAATGGACATATTATTTGAACTGTCTGAGTTTAAAGATAAATCGTAATAATTCCCCTACAAGTAAATCACTGAAAACAGTTTTGTACGGGACAAAGATGACTATTATTTAAATGATTTATGGTTCTTTTTGATTTAGAGGTAAGGAAAACCTAATTTAACATCGTCGATACGATAGACCACCGGGGGTGAGATTTGAATGTAATATAAATAGAAATTATTATACTGCTAATTAATATGCTATTTAAAGAATAATTCATATGTTTTAATGCTTAGAATTTGAACGACTGTCGTATTCAACCATTGAATAATTGGTGCTAGACGTACTCCGCTGTCGAACCTACGATAAAACAATTCTATTAAAATTCACGATATATTAGTACAAGACTTCAATTGAAATCGGACTTCCCTTTTCCCGAATTAAATATATATTTTATGCAATATGTAGTGGGGGGGTGGGTGGCTCAGTGGTAGAGTCTCTGCCTGTGGATCCAAGGGTCCCAGGTTCGAATCCCTCCGTTGGCCGGGATTTTTTTAATTAATTTAATTAATTAAAATTAATTCTGATGCCTTGGTAGGATTCCCCACTCGACCATTCACTGTTGGGTTCTAATTAACAGTGCTGTTTCTAAAGTGGCGCTGGGAAACAGTAACAAAGCCTACACAGAACACGAAGCGAAATAACCTTAGCAGTTGAAGCCGATGACACACACAAAAAAAAATATATGTAGTGTATAAATAAACAGCGTGTAAAGGTTGGCGCTTCATATGCTATTTTTAATTAAAATTGTTTAATCAAATTTTTATCGATAGTTATATATTATACACGGGTTACGATAATGATTTTTCTGAAAAAAATTAATACCTATCAATCGAGGCTAAAAGATGTAAATAAAACGCCAAATTAGGGTTAGCTACCTTTTTATTGACCGTAATATCGGATTGGCAGGTAATAAACATATGCTATTATAAGTAATTTACCCTCATCAAAAGCTCACATTTTTCAGCGGGCCGAAACCGAAACTCGAACCAAAATTAATCAATTAACAAAAACTCTCTGGGGTAGATGCATAGATAATAAGGGTAGATGATCTTTGTCGGTCGAATATATTAACACCCTGTATCTAATAAGTATAATGTTATATTTTCTTTTTTTGCAACAAACTCTGTTCCTATAGGGACCGTGCGTGAAATATAGAGGCAGCACTACTGCCGAACTTAGCCCTCTCTAGTGTTTAATTTTAGAATTAAATGGGGTAAACATTGCAAGTAAATAATAAAGGGTATTTTTTTAAATATTAAATATAGTTAAAAATAGATACCGGCCCGTACCAAACAATCGTGTACATGGTCAAAATGACGTAAAATGTGAAACATTATTAAAATCTGGACATGCATATACATTTTAAGCAAAAAAATTTAAATGGCTAAGTGACAATAAATTGTAAAGTTGTACCTTAAACAAGTGTATCCAATGTTAAAATATCGGTATTTAGTAACACTGAATTTAAAAGTATTACAATAACATTTAAAAAATGTAAATTAATAAAAAAAATTGATAATAATAATTATAAATCTTTTTAGCTTTATGTTAATCGAAATGTCATTCATCCACTGGCGTTTATGAGATGTTCAATGATACATATATTATAGATTGCTCACCCAACTATAAAAAAATTATGAAAAGCGGGTTGCAATGTGCCTTTCCTAGTGCTCACTAAATAGAGCCGTTCTAGCCCAAATGTGTTTTAAAATAAAATTTCAGCATTTTAATCTTTAGAAAAAGAAAATAATTAAAGTTTTACTTCAAGACATGTCATTATATGTATTTGGAAAGTTGAGTTTTCATGTAGTTAAATAATATTAAGAGATCTAAACAATTTTTATAACAGATGAATATAAATAATTTTAGACTACTACTTCAGAAACAATTCTACATAAAATACATAATTGCAATATGTAATACAATTTTGAAAAGGTAATGTAAACAATTTTGATATGAGGTATAAACAACTTTGGTAAGAGTTGTAATTGGACACTTATCTATTATTCTGAATAATGTTTAATGGTAATGTCACTAAAAAAAATTACAAAAAATCACTGGATTTTTAATATTTTAAAGTTTGTTACAATCTCTTTTGACAGTAATTGCAATGTATTATTTATGATTTGTTTATTTTAATAATAAATGAGAAATAGTTAATAAATTGTAAAGAGGGCCGTGATATTTTTGTCAAATTGGTCATTCTTATTTCATAACATTCTACATTAGTTTTAATCAACAGAATAAACCATTATCTGTAAAATTATATTTATATAAAATGTTCATTTAAATATGTAAAAATCTTAATGACAAGAAAACACTAAAGATCCTAATTTCTAAACCGGTTCTGTAAATGATTTCTTTACAACTAAGTGCTCAAAATTGATACAAGCTAGATAAAAAGAAAACTTTGCCCAGTGAAATACGCTTTTCGTCGTCTGATTTACATATGGATAAGCAATCTTTGTAATTATGTATATCATTGGGTGTGAGGCATAATAATTTTGCTCTGTGGAAATTTATAAAATTTCTTTACTATCGAATGAAATCCAGGTTTCTAAAGTGATGTGTTTGTACATCCACGGATGCAACAAGTTTTTTCGATATTGATATTACGAAAATAATTCGACTTCATTTTATTAATAATTATTAAACAATAAATGCCGTATAAAACATTAATAAATACCCCCCAAAAAGTTCACATTTTTGTCACCAGTTAGCGTTAAAGTCATGACGCACGGTCCCTATAGAATGTAGTGTTTTTAAAAAATTTGCGATTCAGTGTCTGAGATGTGGGATTAAAATTTAAAATTTTGTTTTTAAACCAATAAAATTGATCTAATTTTAATTCAAATTTTACTACCCATTTAAAAATGTAATCAATGGTATGGAAAATGTCAAGGAAAATGTGTACCGAAAAAAACCGTTCCGACTGAAAATTAGGTCAGAACGGAATCGAAATATTTTTTAAACATAAATAGAACAGAAGTAAAAGTTGGAAATGCTTTTGCCAGTTCTCCCACTTTATACACATAAATTGACAGGTTGGCACCGGATCTCACCGAAGTGGACGCGATACATTGGCGTACAAAATTATTTTATAGATTTTAATAACAATTTCGAGTAAATAGTTTAATAAATTGTGAATAGCTGTTGAAATTTTGTAAAATTATAATTTGAATATTATAATACATGTTTAATAATTATTTATAATCCATAAATACATGCGATTGTCCGGTTCCGCCGATAACAATTTAAAATTACTTATTCTATGAAACGACACTGGCAGGTAAACATTACTGTGAAATTCTCGGAGCCGCCCGACGTGGTTTGACGTTTACCCCCTCTCTACCTACCAAAAGACTTTTCAACTTTTACTTTTATACCTACTGAATCAGACCCAATTTTTTTAGTTTGAAACCCAAACCGAACCAAAACCGTTAATTTAATTTAGGTCCGGGGCGCAGTTTTCTTTAACAAGTTAAAAATTAATAACTAGTTCATTGTCTTAATAAATAAATGGCTAAAAAAAATAAGAAGAAATTTTGACGTCTATGAAATGTCAGTGTCAATGTCATTCGAAGGAAGAAAAAACATAACCTGAAGAGCAGTGTTATTGTGTAAATAAAAAATTGTATTCGCTTGAATCTAAAGAAAAACTCAAAATTGTTGTATAAAATGATTGATTTCAACTAATTTATAATGGCCACTATAAAACCTGGAAGTCAAAATACTCGTAAAAAAGTTCAAGTAGGTCAAAAATTTTAAATGTTTGCAGTTTGATGTTTTTGTTCAACTTTTCAAAAACTTATTTTTTGTAGGTTTCAATGGTAATATGCGAAGCCGAAGAAAAAAGACATAGATCAGGGGTAAATGCCTTGCAGCTAGATCCAGCATTAGACCGTTTATACTCTGCTGGCAGAGATTCAATTATAAGGGTCTATGAACATGAGAGGTTTCTTCATGGAATGGAACACCATACTGACTGGGTCAATGATATTGTGTTATGCTGTGGTGGAAGACATTGTAAATACATTTTAAATTACTTGTTTTATTAAATATATTATCTAAATTTAAAGATAAATTAATACAGTTCAAAAAACTTAAGAGGTTACATACAAAGGAAATTGTAGGAAAAGATAGAATTAATTCTGAATTATTTTTTTCAGGATTTTTTAATATCAATTAAAAGAATTTAAAAATATAGTTTTATAATTTTTTATTGAAAAGTATTAAAAATAAGTATTGGGCCAGAGTTGGTAACCAAAATAATGTAATTAATTAATCCAAAAAGTATTTATTATCGATTTAAAAATAGATAAATTATTAATTCAATTACTTATTGTTGGTGTTTCTTTTGATTTAATGATAATATTAAGTTTTTGCAATAGGTATTTAAAGCTACTTTTGAAAGTATGGATTACCACATTCTGGGAGTACATACTAACATACTGTATTCAAACTTTATATACAATAATTATTTAAAATTATTTTCTAAATCAAAAAATAGGTTGTGTTACAATATATTTTTAATTTTAGTGATTTCTGCAAGTTCAGATACCACAGTAAAAGTATGGAATGCTCATAAAGGATTTTGTATGTCCACCCTAAGAACACATAAAGATTATGTGAAAGCATTAGCTTATGCAAAAGATAGAGAACAAGTGGCTTCCGCAGGTTTAGATAAATCTATTTATCTATGGGATATTAATACTTTAACAGCTCTTACAGCTAGCAATAATACTGTAACTAGTAAGTAGTTAAAAATTTGAAAATTTAAATGTTTTACTATTTAGCACTATTATAATAATAATTTTTGTAATTTTTAGCTTCTAGTTTGATGGGTAGCAAAGAGTCAATTTATAGTTTAGCGATGAATCCATCAGGAAGCATAATAGTAAGTGGCTCAACAGAGAAAGCTCTAAGGCTTTGGGATCCTAGAACTTGTGCCAAATTGTTAAAACTAAAAGGTAATATAAATAAAGTTGTACCAAAAAAATCCTAAATGCTCTTAAAATACTGAAATTAAAATAATGTACTTTATATAGTTAGCTTTTCCATTGTATAATATTTTCTTCTTTATTAAGACTATTTTTAATAAGAAAAAAGCAATAGGAATCTGTTTTCTTTTAATTTTTTATTATTATTTAGCCCATAAAGGGATAAAAACTCTTGGACAATAAAGTAACTATAATTATTAGATATTCCAAGAAAAAGTATTGTGTTGAATATGACAAGAATTTACAATTTCAGCTGATCAGTGATTTTTCAAATTTTTTAAAATAAGTATGGAAATAGAAATACTTTATTCTCAGTAATATCTATTATGGTAGTCAGTACTTAGGCCCTTAAATTGTTACATCCACATAGAATACTGGTCAAATTCACCACATTTTACAAACTTAAAGTGTACAATAATAAAAACATTAGGTGACATGTTTCACTTAGGTACATAATAATCGTTAATGTTACATAGACACGACATGTCCAGTAATATATTTTTAATTTGATGTTTAAACTTTTTCCTGGTAGATTACAGATGTTGGGTGGAAGTGCATTATATAAGGAAATGCCTATTGTTTAGGACTTGTTTATTTTATTCTAGTTCTTGTTTGGATTAGCTGATCTTTCCCTCTGGTATTCTATGTATGATTGTCAGAGTGACATGAAATTTCTCAATTTGCTAGCAAGTTTTCAAATATGTGTGAAAACGGGGTCAATATTATTATTTAAGAGTTCAGGCAAGAGGCATAGTCGATGAAGCTGAACTTAAGCTATCTATATCTATCACAATTAGTTATAATTATCACAATGTGCAGTACCGTACATTTTTCTGAGTTCAGTGGTAGTAGCCACTGCTGTGACCAATTATTGACTATCTAAATCATCACTTCTCATGGTTATGATATTTTGAAGTGGGTTACAATATATTTTTGTTTCAGTTAGAATTAAGAGATTTAACTAGGTCACTGGTATACAAAACAAACAACAGTGGTCCTAAAATTGTTCCTTGAGGAACTCCACTGTTTACCAGATAATGTGTTGATAACTCCGCATTAATACGTTCACAGAAATCTTTATTTGTTAGGAAGTTTTCAATACCAAAATACTCTAATTTAGCAATCTCCTGTGGGCACTTTGTCAATGGCTTTTTTTATAGTCCAGGTAAATTATATTTACAGGTTGGTTATTTATTATCTTTCAAAGTTAACCACTGATTATGTTGAGGATATTTGTTGTAACAGATCTATTCGGTATGAAGCCATGTTGATTATCTGGACTGTTTTTGTGTTGTAATGTAAACTCTGTAATGTCTTTCTTAACTATTTTGTCTATTATTTTACAGATGCAACTTGTGAGGCTTACCGGGCCATAATTGATCACACTGTGTTTGTTTCCTTTTTGTAAATGGGTGTAACAATAGCATGCTTCCAATTCTGAGGTAACAGATGCTCATATTGTTCATTCATGTATTTGTTCATTAAGTTTGCTAATATACTTCTAATGTTACTTGCACAGTTTTTGAGGACTATTGGAGGAATTTCAATTCCTGGGCAAGCATCTTGTTTAAGGTTTTTAATAGCATTTTTAATTTTTTTGTGCTGTTAAATGGACTGTTTCAACGGACATAACCTGAGGTAGTCGTATATTTGGCTCTGCAGTATATCATTGCCTAAGTTGTTTGAATAATGATTCACATGGTTCATTATAGTTTACTCATAGAATAAAGGGAACTGCTAATGTTTGTGAGTTAAAAATTCTTTGTAGAGAAGGGGCTAGCATATTCTATATGTTAGATTGGAATGAGCCATGATAAGCAGTTATTGCTGCTTCTATATTCACTATATTTTGCTAACTTGTTGCATAAGTTATTTATTTGGCAGTTCCATGTGATTTGCGTGTTAAAATATATGCAGAGAAATTTAATGTTCATTGTTTCACTAGTTGTTTGGTTTAACCTAAAGATACGTATTTCAGTTTTGTTGCGATTTAAAAATAATTCGTTGCTATCAGCTTCAGTCAAAATCTTACAGTTTATGATAACTATGTCAGATTTGTTGTGGTGATTGGAAAAATCGGTATCATCTGAGTACATGGTAGTAATTCGATATTATTTGAATTTATATATGAAATGGATACTATCATTTTCTTATATAAGTATACAATTAAATGCTTTTTTTTATAAACAATAATGCACAAAGCACCAGGTCATAAATACATTATAGTAATATTTGTGTTCATATACTTTCTCTAGTACTAGATTTGTTTTATTAAATTATGTATATTTTCAGGCCATCAAGACAATGTAAAGGCTTTAGTTGTTTCAAGAGATGGAACTCAATGTGTGTCAGGTAGTAGTGATGGGTCAATTAGATTGTGGAATTTAGGATCCCAGAGGTATGTTTTTAATTATCATTTTTATCTTTTTCCATCACCGATTTTATTTTCTATTTAATTGCTTTTTTGATTTTTTTTTAGATGTGTGCAGACAATCCTAGTTCATACTGATTCTGTATGGGCTTTATTAGCAACAGAAAGTTTCAGTCATGTTATATCTGGAGGAAGAGATAAAAAGGTATAGTAATGATAGAATTATTTTATTTTTGTCAATATTATGGATTTTTTGCAAACTGCTGATATTAAATACAGATTATTTTTGTTTGACTTTTAATGCCAAAAAAATACATTATTTCTAGTTAAAATAAAGATTTAGTTTGATACTATTTTGTATAAAACAAGTTAACATAATATGGAATGATGTGAGATTATTATATTTTTTGTTGTATTATGAGCACAAATTATTGATAGGTATCAAATTATATTTTAGGTGATAATGACAGACTTAAAAAATACCACTCACAGTATTACAGTTTGTGTAGAAGATGCTCCAATTTTAAAAATGTGTTTTACTGCTGACCATCTAGCTGTGTGGGTAAGTTTCTGGTAAAAATAATATACATCATTGAACTTATCATATATTTCTGTTATATGGTTATATACTTCATTTCTTTACATAATTTATTTTTGTTAACAGAGGAAGTGTAGCTATTTATCTTCTATTCAATAACATCAATCAGATTTTCAAGATTTTGATTAATTCAATGAATATTTTTTATTTTAACATTCTTATTTATATACTATTTTTAATTCTAATGGAGCATTGGTAGATGCAAGTAGTTATAAGTTTCGTAAATTATTTTTGTTTTTGTACTTATACTCGTATATATTTTTTATTTCTTTCCTCTTTTATATTAACTTTATTGGGAGCATTGGTAAATGCATTTAGTTGTAGTTTCATTTTTCTTAGGAGAACATGTAACGAGGTTATAAAACCTGTTTGTTTTCTGTTAAATAAATAAACAAACATTTTTGTTAGAAAATCAAAGAAAATGATTTTTTTTTACTTTTTTAGGTTTCTACTTCCGATTCTAGTATTAGATGTTGGAAATTACCAACAGACAAACATTTTAAAGAAGATCTTCGGATGCCAACAACTCCTATATCTTTAATACCTGGTGGTGCTGCTATTAGACAAGCAGTTGTTCTAAATGATAAAAGACACATTTTAACTAAAGATGCTCACGATAATGTGGCTATTTATGATGTCCTTAGGGTAAGTAAATTAAAATCACATGGAATTACCAGTATATCATCAATCAGTTCTTATCATCGATCCTACTTTCATACAAAAGAAAGTTTAGAAGCACCTTATAATAGTTTCAATAAAGATTTAAGGAGTATAAGACTTATTTACAGTTTATCTAAATATTTATGTATTCTTAAATATTTTTTATATTAGGGTTAAAATTATACTTAAAAAATAAAAGACTCAACATTGTTGGCGTAAATAACATTCAACATCATGCACCTCAATTAAAAAGGTAAAATGTCCTTCATAAGTTACGATTATAGAGAGTGTCCCACTTGAAATGAACTACTTGATAATTTCCAACGATGAACAACTACTAGACCAATTATGTTTATTAAAATCGAATCGCAAGCATTCACAATGTTATCCACGTAGTTGCCAAATTATTATGAGAGAGTCTTATTAAGAGATAACAGGAGAAGTAGCTATTCATTATTAAAATATAACATCCATGCTATCAATATCAATTCGACAGTCAATACTCTCCAGTTGTAGGTCCGAAGTGAAGATACGTGTGGTGAGAGGTAAGAGAGGGGATAAACAGAAGGATTGTGTATGGTTATAATTCGGAATTTAAGGCTCTAAATGCGTCGGCCAGAAGGGTTATGGTCGGTATTTCAAAATATTACATTAAGGAAGTATAATTATATTTTTATTATCTGTTTAATGTCTTTTTCGGGTTACAACTCTATTATTGTAGCTGAAAGTATTTTACAGAAAAGTCACAATTTATTTTTCAGTGTGGCAACGGTGTAAAACAGAAATCAGAGTTGCACGAGCTGGTTCACTCATAAAACGAGAGTTTGCACCCAACCATATAATAAAACATGCTCTCAAAAACTGCCTAACATTAAACACGAGTTGAACACTTGCAAATAAATAAAGGTTATCTGTAACATGCGGAGGGTGGATTAACCCACACTGCTCTAGGCTTCACTAGGCCTATTTTGCATTTTCCTAAGTAGATAGGCACCTCCTAGTTCATAGGCCAGCCTACAGATTTAATGTAGTTGATAACGTCGCCAAGAGATGCTTCTCTTATATTGGCCGGTGTTAGCCAATTCTCGCCGATCACAAATCTTCTCATAAATGAGAGCATCGAGCAATCGTAGAGGATATCCTCAGTTGTCTCATCTTCTTGTTCGCACCTCCTGTAGAGTGCGGGTTCTGACAGCTCCATGATATGGAGATGCTTCCGTACTTGGCAATGACCAGTCAGAATGCCTGTGATCAGACGCAGATTCTGTATAGTCATAGTAAAGTATTTGTTTTCTATAGTGTTGTCAGGATAACTTAAAAGCTCCATGGCAATTCTGCAGCTTCTTGGTTCATCCCATCGTTCCTTGAATTTCACAAGTTTAATTAGGTTTGTGACTACCGATGTTGTCAGTCCGATAGACGGACCAGGTCCAAAAAGTATTTGGTTGGCTGCCTTCTTAGCTAGTGAATCGGCAAGACGGTTACCTTTCGACGTGGTGTGACCTTTGATTCGTCTTAAGTTGACCACATTGATAATGGATACTTCGGCCAAAGCTTCATGACATTCTAGTACTAACCCTGAATAAATTTGTGGTCTGTCCAGGGTGAGTAGTGCTTGTCTGCTATCTGTATAGATGAGCATGTTCCTTCCAGTAATATTATTTCTGGCGATTTCTTTTGCTGCTATGAGAATCCGCGTAAGCTGCGTTTACATTACACTGGCACTATTGCTTACAGTCCATTGTATGTATAGATTTAAGGATCTGGAGTATATTCCACATCCTGAGCCTTGTTTTGTTTTAGAACCGTCTTGTAGATATGAATCGTACCTGCCACAACTGGCTCTTGTATTTGTTGTTATAACTTTATATGTCTTATGGAAGATATATCTCTGAGTCCATGTTCGCTTGAAGGAGAGAGAACGTATCAAGCACCTCCTGTCGTCTCACCTCACCAGATACGACATTAGGTTCTATTTCAACCGTGAGGAGGTGTGTCATTGTCATCAGAACAATCTCCTTGATGTAAATATCAAGGGGAGTCAGACTAAGAATGACTTCCATGGCTCTGGTCAGTATGGTTTTATTGTTCCTGTTATGTTGAGACATGCTTTTCTTTGAATTTGTTCTAGTTTGTGGATAGCTGACAATTTTTGGGTTTTGGTACTCACACAAATGCACCGTATGTTAGAGTAGGTCTTATGATGGCCATGTAAGTCCATGCAACAACTCTGGAGGGGAGACCGCAGGTGTGTCCCACAGTTCGACAGTATTGTTCATAAGCAATGTATGCTTTTTTATAAATATCGGTTTATTATGAAGAATGGATGGGCCTAGTAGTTTTTCGTCATTGGTAATTTATGAAACTGAAGGTCAAAAGGAAAAATGCTGATGTCACCATTAGATGCAGTATTATTATGATAATAATAAAAATAAACCAATTTTCAAATTATCTTCCTTGTAGAAAAAGTTATAAAGACAAAAGAAAACGAAAAAACTATTTTTTTTCCAAATAACCTTATTTTTTTATCTGGTTTTTTTATGGTTATGAATTGTGATCTAAATTGTAATTATAACTTTTGTCTCATGTAACTGACTTTGAATATCTTGCCGTTTCCAAAATACTTACTTAATTCAATTTAAATGTGTCACCCAGGTTCATAATTTTATATTTTGATTTTTCATAGAAACTACAGTAAAAAAGAATTTTAATGGACCTGAAGAAAATATATTAGAAAAAATTAAACCAAATGTCTTTTTCAGAAAAGAAGCGTAGTCTTAGTTACCTGTACTTCTATTTTTTAAAGCATCTTTGTTCAAAATGTAATATTCTACAATATTTTTTAATTCATATTAAAAAAATTGACATCAAAAGAAATGGGGAAAGTAAATCAATACTTTTTGGTTGTAGGCTAAAAAAGTAGAAGATTTAGGTCAAGTTAATTTTCAAGAGGAAGAGAAAAAGCGTTTTAAAATGGTTTATGTGCCTAACTGGTTTAATATCGATCTGAAAACGGGAGTAAGTAAAATAAAAATATATTCATAGTATAACTGACATATAAGAGGTAAATGTTATTGTTATAATATAAAAACGTTTCAGATGTTGACTATTCACTTAGGTCAGGATGAGGTAGATTGTTTCTCAGCGTGGGTGTCGGCCAGAGATGCTGGAATAAGAGACACTCCAGAGCCAGACCATAAAGTAAATTATGGAAAACTATTGCTTCAAGCCCTCTTTGAACATTGGAGAGGTGTTGAGACTGACCCAGAAAATAGGCTGTATTTTAGTGTTCCTAAACATATACCACTAATTTTAAGGTAATTATATTTTTGTACAAAGGTAGGAATTAGACTTGATCCACCTATTCCCGAATGTTAAGTATTAGAATTAAGATATATTAATAATAAAAGCAACATTAATACAATAAATATATTGTTATGCTGGTTTTCGGTAAATTCAATTTATTTCAAACTTGAACTTTGACGTCAGGCTCATCGACTTATATAGCTCCCTTGAACCTTTTCGAACCGTGCAGATGTTTCTTGACACGAATTGCAATTCTAGACTGTTCTCTCTTCTTTTATTCATACTTTTACTTATGACAACCGCAGCACACTGTAGAGCAGCCAGTCAAACTCAAAGTCACTGTTGGGCCAAAAGCATGAAGACCGTAGACTAAGTGGGTCGCAAAACCTATTCTTAACGAAAAAAAGCACTATTATACAACAAGTATATTTATTAAATTTCCAATAAAAAGGTCATTACAAAAAAGTACAAACATTAACTTCTTTTGCCAGATATTTGACATCATTTTTCTTTAATTACGGATTGTGATTTCTTGACAGTTCTTTCTTGCAACGTGCGTGTTTTCAAAAACGGTTTTTAACACGCTTGTGGTCTTCTGTTTTTAAAAATTGATTCAGGCCGCATGTTTGATATGGCTGCTATAGGGTGATATTGCACTACTTATGCATTTAAATGGTTTGCTCTTTTTGACAAATATAATAACCCTGCCCTTGAAATATTCCTTATTCGAACTTGAATTCTGCATTGAAAAATTTAGTTTTCTATTAATTGCTTATTAATAATGCATGGAACCCCAAAAATAATCCTTGTACTGTATAAAGGTGCTTTTCAAATAAAACCTGTTACATGCAGAAATATAAATAAATCATCTTTTTTACTTGAACGGCGGCTGTCGAAAAATAATATAAATGAATAAATATTTAAAAATTTATGTTTTATATTTTAGTGAGGTTGGAGGAAGAACTCTTTACAGAGTACTAGTAGGAGATACATCTGGTGATACAGAAAACGCCCTGTTGAGTGAAACTGTTCCATCCTGGGTTATATCTAATATAGAAGAAAATTCTCAGAACAAATTCATAAAAGTTCAATTTTATCTTCAACCCCATTCCAGTGTACCTTCACATCTTTTAAAACAAGATAGATTGAAGAAGGTATTTATTTAAAGAAATTAAAATAATCGTAACTTTATAGCATTTAAAAGTAGATCTTTTTAATCTGATATCTTTTTACCGCAATTTTTAGCCAGATAGATTAGTCGCAAATGACTTTATCCAGTGTCGGAAGGTTGCTGAACATATCTTAGAAAAACTCTTGGGTGATGGAACTGCAAGTTCACCAGGTGGTGATGCCGATCCATCAACTCCTTCCAATAATGGTTATAACGTTGACCAAATCGAATTAACTTGTAACGAACAGGTAAGCATTTATTTTCAGTTTTGCTTCTAATGTTAAATACAACCATATATATATTTTTGTTTCAGGTGCTAGATCCCTCGATGGATCTTAGAACAGTGAAACATTTCATATGGAAATCGTCCTCCGACTTAACATTGTATTATAAAATTATAAATAAATAGGATATTTGTTTTCCAGTAATTGTTGTAAATATATTAGTTATTGTTATTTTTTAAGTTTTTAAACAATAATGATCACTTTAAGTTCCCACGGTTCTCAAGAACATTCTTTTTATATAATCTGAAGGTTATTTTTGTATTTGTACACAATGACATGTCTAACCTAAGAATATTTAGTGTTGGAATCGTAACAAGAAATATTTATTGTATAGTAAAGATGTAATCAAGTGAAAAAGTTTTAATGAAGATTTCATAACCTCCATAGTTAGCGAATGAATGTTAACAGATCCATTTACTATTTTCAAAAGTAGAAAAACATGTAAGCGTGACATGAAAATCTTGATAGTATATTATTTGTAGGTAACAGTAGGATAAAAAAAAGAATGAATCGCAAGTCGGAAAACATGGAATTTGCAAAAGGGATAATACTGCCAAAGCGTGTATTTTTATCTGCTAATAACTTGAAACTACAGTGATTTAGCATCAATATGATAAGAATATTTGGAAAAACGATAAAGAAGTAGAATATATTAAAGAACTGTATTATTACTGATGAGAAGTCGACAAAGATAAACGAAGTCTACCGGGAGTATGGGCAGTAGATTCAAAAAAATTATTTGATTTTTGGTTAGCATTGGTATCGGAATGTTTTTAGTTATTGATGATGAAGACATTGGAAAGGCTATGAGAGATGTTCATAAGGGATACGGTGATTACAACAACACCATTACACCCAAACCAACATGCATACCCCAGGCAGATCTACTGATTCAGCCCTTCATCTAGTTGCTTGTCGGATAGAAAGATCCCTGGACAATAAGGAGTCCGCCTTGGGTGTTTTCATAGACATAGAAGGTGCTTTTGATAAAACCACTTTCCCAAAGATAATACACTAACCAACAGGAATGTTCCACAAATGGTTAGTGGGTGGATACATAACATGCTCTCAAAGCGAGCAGTAAATATAAGTGTAGAAGATGTGAATATAAGAGGCTTGGTTGCGAGGGGATGTCCACAGGGAGGGGTGCTATCACCTCTACTGTGGAATATGGTCTTCGACACCCTCATCAGCCGCCCAAATAATGACAGTCACTACACAATAGCATATGCAGATGACCTGGCCAGGGAATGTTGAGAACATACTCTGCGAACGAATGCAAGTAGCTCTAAAAATTATCGAACAGTGGTGCAAGGACCATTCACTATATATCAATCCTAAGAAGACAGAAATGGTCCTTTTCACAAGGAAAAGGATGAAAATGGAATTAAAACCTCCAGAACTCCTAAACACAAAACTAAACTTTGCAACAGAGGTGAAGTACCTAGG
Source organism: Psylliodes chrysocephalus (assembly GCA_927349885.1). Lineage (NCBI taxonomy): Eukaryota > Metazoa > Arthropoda > Insecta > Coleoptera > Chrysomelidae > Psylliodes > Psylliodes chrysocephalus. The sequence goes on along the minus strand of OV651822.1, from coordinate 23,797,107 downwards.
TCTCGCCTTTGACAGCAAGTTAACATGGAACTCGCATTTAGAAAATAGAGTTACAAGAGCATACATTGCTTATGAACAATGCCGCCGAACCGTTGGGCGCACCTCGGGTTTCTCCCCCAGAGTCGTCGCATGGACTTACACGACTATCATAAGACCTATGCTAACATACGGTGCAGTTGTCTGGGTACCGAAAACCTAAAAATCAACAGCTATCCGTAAACTAGAAAAAATTCAAAGAACAGCATGTCTCAACATAACAGGAGCCATGAAAACAACCCCGACCAGGGCCATGGAAGTCATTCTCAGTCTCACTCCCCTTGATATTTACATCAAGGAGGTTGTTCTGACCACAATGACACACCTCTGCACGGTTGGAATAGAACCTAATGTAGGATCTGGTGAGGCGAGACGTCGCTTTTGGCAGGAGGCGCTCGATACGCTCACACTGCTTGAAGCTAACATGGACCGAGATATCTTCCATAAGACACATAAAGTTATAATAGAACAAACAGAAGAGCCGGAAGTGGCAGGTACGATTCATATTTACACCGACGGTTCTAAAACAAAACAAGGTTGAGGATGTGGAATATACTCCAATTCTTAAACCTAAACATAAAATGGGCTGTGAGCAATAGTGCCAGTGTAGTTCAAACAGAGCTAACGGGTATTCTCATAGCAGCAAAAGAAATAACCAGAAACAATATCACTGGAAGGAGCATGCTCATCTATACAGATAGCAGACAAGCACTACTCACCCTGAACAGACCACGAATTAACTCAGGGTTAGTACTAGAATGTCACGAAGGTTTGGCCCAAGTATCCATCAACAATGTGGTCACCTTAAGATGGATCAAAGGTCACTAGCCAAGAAAGCAGCCTACCAAATACTTTTTGGACCTGGCCCGTCTATCGTCCTGACAAAATCGGTAGTGACAGACCTAATCAAAGAACATTCTCTTGTAAAATTCAAGGAAAGATGGGATGAAACAAGAAACTGCAGAGTTGCCAGGGAGCTCTTAAGTTATCCTGACAACACTGCAGCAAACAAATACTTGACTATGACTAGACAGAATCTGCGCCTAGTCACAGGCATTCTGACTGGTCATTGCCAAGTATGAAAGCATCTCCATATCAAGGGGCTGTCAGAATCCTCTGTAGAGGGTGCGAACAAGAATATGAGACCATCGAGCATATACTTTACGATTGCCCGACGCTCTCATTTATTAGAAGATTTGTGTTCGGCGAGTATCGATTAACACCGGCCGATATAAGAGACGCACCTCTTGGCGACGTTGTCAACTACATAAAATCTGTAGGCTGGCTCACGAGCTAGGAAGTGCCTATCATCTCAGGACGATGCACAATGGGCCTAAGTACCGTGGGGGAGGGGTAACCCACACGTTACAGATACAGAATTATTGATTAAAAAAAAAATTATTTTATCATTTTATAAGAAACCTGTTATTTTTATTAATGTATCAATTTTAAATTTGAATAGTTGTTTTTCATTGTTTTAATTATAAACTAAGATAAAATACGATAATTTTGACAACAGTGTACAATATTTGGATCCAAAAGTGACTTGGTAGCACTGATACCAGTTGAAAATATTACAAGAGATGAATAATCCAATATATTTTATTGGGCCACTCTAGAACGGCTAGTTCTGCGACGCGCAGTAGAACATTTTTCAGTCACAATTTAATGTTGATAAAGTTTGTTAGCCCATTGGGATTAAAAATAAAGAGCGAGCTGTTCTAGGGTGGTATAATTACGAAATTTATCAATATGTGTAAATTGCGGTATTTTATTAGAATATTAACCGAAAATGATCACAGAAAGACTAAACAATTCATAGAAGGAAAACGGGTCACATTTATAGTTTAAGGACTATTCCGAGACAGAACGCATTTGAAAAACTAGAATAATTCATGTAATAACATGTGTATTAACAAAAACTTTAATACATTTCCAAAAGCCTAGCCATCATCAGTAAAACAAGTAAAGTATAGTTTTGGTACAAATTATTTCCACCAGATTCCTTTTATTTTGATTCATTTTTTAACCACCTCTGCCACTATTTTCTGTTGCAATTAAGTCTTTCTCTACCTCTTCCATCTTAATTTTGGTTGTCTTTTCCTTCTCATATCTTCAGGTTTGATTATACACTTATAAAATGCAATTCTATATAATTATTAATTTACAATGTAGTCTCTTACATCTTATTAAATAAAACAGAATTTTTATTGAAAGGCATTAGAAGTAAATATTTTAACAGCGTATTTATTACCCAGGTGAAAAGAAGGCAGAAAGTTTCTATAAACGTATGTATTCAAAAGTACCAGAAAATGGTTTTCTGAATATATTTTCGAAACCGGTACTGATAAATACTGTACATTTTGGATTACTCTTAAAATTGATATTCTGAATGTGACAACTAGTTTAAACACTATATACTTCTAAGTGGGACGCCATAACTAGGGGAGAGCAGTGTAGAAAAGTACTATTTTTTTATCCTCTACTTTTTATAATTTTTGAGACCATACTTATAAAATTTAACCTGTTTTATCACAAAAAGGTATTCTTAAGGCGCATTCGCACTATGCCGATCGGCTTTACCGATCAGAAAAGGCCGCATTAACATCACGTCCTTACTGTAGTTGTAGTGAGTACGCTAGACGAAGCTTGTGAAAAATGAGCGAAGTTGAAGATTACGAAATGGTGGCAATTGCAGCCGCAGTTATAGTTGATTGCTAATCCCAAAACGTGAAAAGAAAAGATTTCGGGTTCGTCCAAGCCTTCGAAGTCGAATTAGTTGCAGTGATTTGATTAAATATTTAATATTGGATGATGTTGATGATTTAAAATTGGAGTATAGGTGCGACGCAGGATTTCCCTTTCACGGTAAAGTTCTATTAAACTTAAAACATTTGCGTCATTCCACTCCAAATTCTAAATCCAATGACAACATTCAATTTTTGGTAAATCTTACATTCTTTCAAAATGTTATGAACTGACAACTCTAGAATACATGCAATTTTAATTAGGTTTTTAACTCCATATTTATTCTATAAATTACAATAGTGAAGAACATTTTCCATATTACAGGCATTTTGTGGTCTTCCTTAACCTGAAACATTTTGAAAATTCCTATATTCAACCAGTTTGATCCTAAGCTACCTACGTTTCGAATATCTTCATGGGCAGCTAATGATCGCTCGTTATGAAATCCATAAACAAAATGCATGTCTGCAAGTTCTATGTGTTTTCAGCATGATAGTAGTAGGCTCACTGGGGACTGGTTGGATGAAAATTATCAAGAGGGTTGACTGGTTAGAGGCGATTCGATATCCACCTCGCTCACTTGACCTTTGCAAGTGAGACTACTATTTCTGGGACAATTTTAAAAGAATAGTATACAACACCGAGATTAATTCTCGAAAGAACGCCTGTGGGTATGTACCCATTGTGTATGTATATGTTTACAACTCGACAATCTTAATTAAATAATAGACCAATGTTTTTCAATTCTTTAATAAATGCAAATAGAAATGAAAAACATGTATTTCCAAATGCTTATATTATCAGAGTAACTGTAAACAATTGTTAATGAAAAGATATCTATAATGGAAAAAAAAAGTTAATATTCTCGAAATAAACAATAAAATAGGGGGACTATTGGGGAATAAAAATAAATATACTATGAATACAAAATTAAAAAAATGTATTAACTTCTTAAACGTCAACAAATAAAAAAAATTATTCCACACAGTGGATACTTAACAAAACAAAAACACCTTGTAGTTAAGTTAAATCTTAATAATCAGATCATAAAGGAACAAAAACAATATTCAAAATAAAATGTTATTCTTATTCTTCTATTGAAGTAACAATTATATCTGCGACTACGTCAGCCAGAGGTTTCTCTACTATTAAATCTGTTTCAGAAATTTCTATCATTTTTATTTCACGCTGATTGTCAACTGAATTTTGAGTATTTTCTTCTTTGTCATTTTCCAAAGTAGTTAACACATTATTTATATTTTCATTGCTATTTTTTATTGCAGTCTCTATTTTATTATCATTAATTAAAACTTCTTGTCTTGATGGCAGTTCCACTTCAGTTTTATTGCCATTAGTATCTTTGAATGCATTGTATCTGAATAGAACAGCTTTTTGTAAAGCTGAATTTCCAGCTTTTTCAGCTAACTCCATAGCAAATTCTAGAAGTTCCAAATCAGTTCTTCTGAACAGTACTGTTGCAGCTTCTTCATACTTTCCAAGATATATGTTACTAAAATAAATAATCTTAATTAAAACTAGGAACTTTATTGTAGATTATATTGAATAATCACACAAAAAGTACAATTGGATATATATACATCTGGTATCTTTGTTACAAATTTAAAATGAGGTGCATTGAGAATGTATCGGTAGTGTCATCTACCACAACCTCTATCGGTTTATTTAAAAAACATTTTAAAGATAAAGAGAAGAAGTTGAATAATGGGAATTATATTCCACGACTAAAACTGTAAAATTCAAAATTTATAACTTAAAGTATCAAAAATAGAATAATATATACCTTTCATTAGAACATTTTGTATACTATACATACCATTGAGCTGCAATTTCAAAATTACCAGTTTGGACAGAATATGCTGCCCATTTACTTATAATGTCATCAACTTTTTTTTTATCCAACATTCTGCATTTTGCTAATGCTATTGCTTCTCGAAATAGCAAAGCATCACTAAGACAATTGACAGCTTTCTCCACTTTATGGCAGGCCAAATAATACGTAGCGATTTCCAGAGGATCTGAATTTGACTCTTCTGATAATTGATCACCATAAGTTTCGCATGCTGCTTGCCAAAGTCTAATAAAAAAAAAGTAATAAAAGTGATTGGAAAATATATTTCTAGCTAGTTCATGACGAAAATTATATATTCAAAATTACAAAATAAAATAGTAGTCTTCATTGTAAAAATATATTTATGTTAATAAGGATATTCCAATAAGAGTTTCCGAATGTTTTTTTTTTTTGTTACTTGTCTTAAACTATTTTCGTGATATTAGTATTAAAGTAGCACCCGATTTCTAAGGAAACAGTTTCATTTCTGTGGTAAAGTGGATCGGGGTGTCATTCCTTTCAGTTTTAGGAAATGGAAATTGGAAGCTCCATTATGGTTTGGTTTAAAATACTGTAAAAGATGCAACTTTTTCCTTTTTTTAAACGCTTTAATCGAAAAGAAAAAGTTATTCATCTTAACACTACCTACAAAAAGCCCCAGTTACATTTTAAACTAAAGATAACGATCCGAGGGTCAAACTCGATATTTCGAAAAAACTGAGGAACTTTTTAAAATAAAGGACGTTAAATATGAATAATAGGCTATTTTCACAAAACTCAAGCAAAAATATTAATATTTATTACATCAAAACAACATTATAAAGTAACTCTTTTTGTTAAAGGTTCACTACACAAATTTGATATTTCGATTTATTATTTAAGTTAGGTAGAATCCGAATCTGTAATAACAAAAATCAGTCTGTCCGCCGTACGTCAGGATTTTTAACGGGCTACAGCTTCGTTAATATGAGTATTGACATTCATTTTTAATTTATTCTATAGTTTTCAATTTCTTTTTTGCAACGATATAAAATTTAGTACTGTCAAAGTAGATCTGTAGCCACATATGGCAATTTTGGTATTAGTTGTAATGTACAATAAGTCAACTATAAAGAGGCACCGCAAGTGAAAAAAATCGGCTTCACTTTGAAGATGCTACAAAAAATCAATACATCTTTCCTGTCTTACCTAAAGTTATAGGCTTTTTCCGATTATTCTCTAAAACCTATTGTATCACCCATGTAAATGTTTAAAGGACGAACTAAATACACACATCTTACTCGAAACATTTTTTTTTATATAAATTCATTGCCAACGAAAATATTGGAAAAATTACAATTTTACACTTTTTCTCAAATTTTTCCATTACGGTCCCATTTTAGAGAAAACATGTATAGAACAAAAATTATAGAGAATAATATCACAAACATCTTTTATTTGAACAATTTTCTTAAAAATTGGAATTTTATTCTTTTTGTCAAATTACTCGAATAAGTACGGACCATTTTAGGGAAATTATGTATAGGACAAAAATTATTGGCAAATTTTCTCCAAGCGTAAATAACATATTCCTTAAAGTAGAAAAACGCCTCCTATAAAGTCACCCCTCCCCCCATATACTACGACTATGCCCAAAATCTAATCAACTCGGATGGCTGGATTGATTAAAGCTTAAGTTTAAAATTTAGTGTTTTTCTTTTTATTCGTTTTTGAGTTATCGCCAGAAATAACAAGAGACGTAACTCCAAATAAATATGATGTCCTGAAAAATACATATCCTAAGGGACACAGGAGGGTATAATATCCGCTGTTGTCATGCCTATTTCATTATTGTCGTTTTGTTTACAAAATTATTTACTATCCTGAAAAAGCTAAAATAATTCAACTGAACCTAAAAAAATTTAAATCGTTAGATATATCTAATTTAAATCATTAGATATATCTAATTTAACTAAATTAGATGTAGTAATTTTCAATAAATTAAAAAACCTAGTTTGTTAAGTTGCGAATATCAAGTATTTTGTACTAGATGTGGCAACAAGGCTTGGCATTGTGTACGTTTTTTTATTAAACATATATTCATTGTAAAAATTGTTTTGTAGGGCCATCAAATCCTTCAGTTTATCCCTTCCCCACATGTCTCTTCACTCCTGATCTACCACTGGACCGGATAGACTGTGGTATCCATGTTGGCGTCAAAAATATTATATTTTATCAATGAACCTCCTGTTAACTCTGGTTATCGTAGATACAGACACATACACAGAACAAAGCGGAAATAGTCACCAATTTTCAGAGACCAAACATTTTTCTTCCATTTCCAGTGTGTCTTTATAGTTGACTTAATACATTTCTATACCAATTTCTGTTTTAAAATAACTACTTAGATGATTCAGGATTTTGTAAATCACTGTTTCAATCCATTGTAATTTATTAAATCAAACAATTTCTATTTTTTATATCTCTGAAATGGATACGATACAGTGGCTGCTCGTAATTAAAAACATTGGATGTTTTGCAAGATTCTCTCTCCCCCTCCCAAAAAACAACTTTGAAGAATTAACACAAACTAATAATCTACAAAACATCACTTGTGCGACAAACTATAAACAAAGCTCGCCAATCTGGAAAAATGAAGCTCAAACAGTACGTGTCTTGACGTTATTTTTTAGAGAGCTGGCTGAAGGTGAGACGATGAGCGAAGGCAGCCAAAGTGGTGCACAGACCGTCTCGAAGCGACTCAGCTAAGAGATGAATATGATCTGGCAAGTTTTTGTTAAGTCTTCCACTGGTCCGCTTTTGATATATTCTTAGCTATAAAGTGACTGTAGGATACGTTCGCATGCTATGAATACTACTTAATAATTAAAATTAAATAGATGATTTCTGCAGTTTTACAGCACTCATGCACCAGCCGCTACTGATAACATAGATGCTTAATGAAATAAAAAAATTAAAGCTTTCACATAAGATACTTACTTTGGTGATACCATAGGCGCAAGAGAAATAATTCCAGGAGTGACCCTTTTTTCTTGAATCGCTTCTTTTATAGAGGTGCTAATATCGCCTCTAAATAGAGATAATGTTGTGTGCAAGCTATACTTTCCTTTTTGCTTATGAACCACTTCTAAAAAATGAAAAGAAAAAAAAATATTAGCCTTATTGGTAAGTCAAAAAATTATGATACATTATTTAAAAAATACATTTCTTACTAACCGTTGAGACTAATTAAATTAATCATATCTTGGTTTGCTCCGAAAATATTCAATATATCGATTTCACAGTTATCACCAATCTTTGTTTCAACAGCAGTCGGATTTTCGACCCAAAGTAATAATTTTTTGAGGTCTAAAACTGTTTGTGTTGAATTCTTTGGAGAATAGTATTTAGGAAGTATGGCATTTTTGGCAGGTTTCTTAATCTTAATTGTTTCTTCAACAGTTGGCTCGATCTTTGGTAAGAGATCGGATGCTTCTGTTGTCAATTCTTTTAGAATAGTCTTTCTTTGGCATGATATTTCTGAAAAGGTTACAATTTTACAATTATTGTAAACATTTACGTGATTAATAAAAAAAACAAGACGTATAATTAAATACCTTTTTCAGTCAAAGGTGGATGCTCTGGAATTTTCCAAATTTTTAAAGTGCTATCTTTTCCTGCAGAAATCATAAAATCTGGATCTATGGGACTCCAAATAGCTGCTAAGACACCTTCAAAGCTTTGGTTTATGAAAGTTGACACTATTTCGTTTTTCTGAACATCCCATATCTAAAAAAAAAGATGTAATAATTATTCTACCTGAGAAAGTAAATTTATTTATTAGTTGTACATTGCTAGCAGAATGATATCGTCAAACATACCTGGGCAGCTCCAACCTCAGAAGCAATCACAAGCTGAGAAGGATCATAAGGATTCCAAGCTACTGCATTAATCATGTCTGATGCACCACCTTGATACATATTTATTATATTATCATCATTATTGCCACTTTCTACTTTGAAGTCATATACTATCACATTTCTTGTATTAGAAATCGTTGCGAACCAGTTACTTTCTTTAGTACCAACAACAGATGCATTTGGATGCCACACAATGTCATTGATCCGGTACTGGAAATAATGTTTGCAAAGTATATTCATATCTGGCGAGTATACAATTAAAAATCCTGTTTTGGTCGTGATAAGCAATAGAGAATAATCTGGTTTCCAAGCAAATGAATAGATGAATGTCTTTTGAGGTTTGTCAATTTCTATGGGATCTAAAATATTAAATAATAAGTTATAGAACATTATTTTCAAAACTGAAGACTATCCACAAATTGGATTGCAGTTCCACAAAATAGAAAGATCTGAAAAAGTATAGAGAAGGCTGGTTGATTATAATTTAGAATCAGATAATACTAATAAAAAAGTGATTATATACTAGTTAATTATTCTTATCCTTTTCTTGCTTATCCCAAAAAGTGCTTGATTAAAATAGTAACAACTGCAACTAAATATATAAGGGAATATTAACTCACAACGAAGTTTTACAATGTAAATAATGCATTTTGAGGATTAGACTGTGGTCGGCCAGCAACAATGTATGTCTCGCAGATGAGTGACCCTCAAATAAAAATTCTTGTAATATAGTAATAAAAGGTATGGCAAGAATAACTAAGCGATTTCAGGCAGCTTGTTTTTGAAAAACCAATGATTACAATAGATATGGAGTTCCATACATCATAAGAATGATAACTGATGTGTTGGAACAACTAAAGACAGTGATGTTGCAGTAAAAATAGTCGAATTTTCCAATGCTACTAATAGGCGCCATTTAAGAGGCATCACTTTAAAATAATATGTAATAATATTGCATTAATGAGAAGTGGATATTAAAAAGTAGATATCAATACATTTTTTATTAGTTGTAATTATCAAGGGAAAAAATTTAGTTATTTTTTCCAAACCCTTTATTAATATAAAAATTAATGGTAATGTACCTTTTGGCGATTTATTGATATCAAAAAGTATCAAATTTCCTTCACCCACAGCATACAATCCAATATTTTGTTTGTTTCCATCCACAGGTGCCCATTCTACTTTGTAGACTTCTGATTTAAAATAATGAGGTAAAATTACAGGCATTTTTGATTTATTGCTAGTATCTATATAACCAACCTATAAAATGTTAATTTTTAGACTAATAATCAGTGACTTATTGGAATGTTATCTGTACCATGTAGGTACATTATATAAACAAATGAAAATGTTGACCTATGAATGTAACTAATTGTATGATGATGGTTGTCCCAGATTATTACTTGAATAGATTCTGATGTATAAACTAGAAAGTATACCGTCTTATCTAGTTGTTTTTTTGAATCAATATTAAGAACAAAATCTATTACAAATTATTTTTCATATTTACCCTTCCTTCTGAAGTTCCAAAAGCCAACAAGAGCTCATTTTCCGGATGCCAAGCCATTGCTGAAACTTTACCTTGAATTTTCTGATAAAAACTAGTCATGATTATATTATTCGTGTGGGGAAGACTTAAATCCCATAGTTTAATAAATCCATCTGACGTACCAATAACCAATCTAAAAAAAAATATATATTCAAATCGTGTATGTTCATTCAGTTAAAAGTCCTAGGTTCGACGACTCAACCATCCAAACCCTAAATTTTAATATTAAAGTGTCTACTAAATTTTTACTGCTACAAAAATGAAAAATGTTTCTAAATTCTTAGAGATACAATTTTATGTGTCATCGTTGGTACTGCAATATGAGCTATGCCACGAAAAAACTAATTTTTCAGGTATTATAAATACATTTTTGCTATGGAATACTGACATAAAACTTATTGCAATGCATGGAGCACAGTTTGTTGCATACTTACAAATAATAAAGTGAATTGTTGAATTGTTTGACACAGCACGTCTTGCAGTATTAATGATGATATATGTTTCATTAGTTGAATCATACTTTAGTTAACTTTAGTTATGATATGTGCTTTTGGAGTTTAGAATTATTTCAAATTTTTGTCTCACAAAACCGTTATAGGTATTGTTCGTCACAAAATTTTAACATTAACTTGTCTGTACATTTTCAAAAAGGGGTTTTCTGATTGTTAAGAAACTATTTATTAGTTTCAATACTTAAGGTTGGTGTTCACACATCTGCAATAAATGCAGACGTTACTTTAAACGTAGGTTTCAGAAAAAAATATATTCCCTGTGATTAATTTTAATCTTTAATTAAGTGAATTACTTTATCCAAACGATGTGAAATCATTGATTTGCCTACGAGTTTCCTTCAAATCTAAACATTTACACGTTTTCTTTCCGTTACAAACCGTAAAACACAGTAGAAATTAGAAAATAATTAAACACATCGCATTTGAAAATAATGTTTAGTTTTCCTGAAAGCTAGATTTAATATAAAATAGATTTTTATATGAAAAAATAATATTTTAATATATCGCGTGACATACTGGCCAATTACAAAGTACTTTCTTTTGGATGATTTTGTAAAAAAATCACGAAATTGTTCAAATAAATGGGATATGACCAGATGCCGCCCTTAATACTTATTGAAAATAACTAAGTTATTAAATCATTTATTATAATAAGCTTCAGATACACTGTAAAATTTTGAAGTGTATGTTGTACAATTTTATTTAATACTTGTTTGTGTTTGTTCTATATTACTATTTCCATTTTACAATGTGACCTTTAACTTTATTAGTAAAAAAACACTGCATAACCTGTTAGGATCCAAGGGCGATAACTGTATTGATTGTATATTGCCAGCAAATGTAGGATAACAGGCAAGATTACTTCTTGCACTATTAATTCTAGTATTCAACAATAAGCGATCTTGAGAAGTTGTCCAAGCATTAATTTCTGTAGTTTCCTTCCAGTTGTATTCATTTAGTAACTGACTAGGAGCAGATATTGAAAAGATCAATGAACTGTGATCTTTATGTATAACTGTATGAGCTTTTAAATGGCTGAAAATTTTAAATAGTTATTCAATAACAGGACACTTAAAATTTAAAAACAACATATGCTTTCCATATTACAAAAATCAAAATTATTAGAAAAAATTTAATCTATGGATAAACTTTAGTGACCATAAAAAAACAAGAAAATATTTACAAATTTTTATTAATAAAATGGTAGTAACATTAAGTTTCAAATCAAAAATGGTAACTCATGTTATATGGTTTTTAAATTGTATGTTTTATGTTTCATATGTACAGATCATCCCAAAAATAAATAAATTCATATAGTCTCTGCTTTTTTAACAAAATAACTTACTCTTGTGGCTTAGGTAATGTCCAAGCTAACAATTCTGACGACTTTGAAGATGATAATAAAACTGTGGGTGAAATCCAGCACAATGTTATCCACATTTTATCAACATCATGTTTAGACTTGCGGTAGTTAGCTTTATTTGGAAGAGTTAAAAATGTCTGCATTCTGCCATCTGTTCCAGCTCGCCATATATAAATATTTCTGAAGAAAATAATTTTGCAATAAAAAAATGAAAGCAAACAAAATTGAAATAATTAATAAAAACCCCATTATTATTACCCTTCCTTTGCCGAAGATGCTAACAAAAATTCTTTTCTGGGTTCTTCTTCTACAGGGATTGGTTTAGTACTAACAATTTCCCTACCAACATCTTCACAAGTTTTAGATTTATTTATTTCAGTGTCTGTATTAGATACTATTTTGTCAATATTTGAATCTGTATCATTAATTTCAGTGCCAACATTATCTGTTGTTTTTTTTAATACATCAAGTTTCTCCTCCGATGACTTATTTGTAATGTCACTTTCTGGTTGATTACTGGTATCTGTGTTATTAATTTCACAGCCAACATTATTTGTTGATTTAATTAATACATCAAGTTTCTCCTCTGAGGACTTATTTATAATGTCACGTTCTGGTTGATTGCTGGTATCTGTATCATTGATTTCAGAGCCAACATTATTTATTGATTTAATTAAATCATCAATTTTCTCCTCTGAGGACTCATTTGTAATGTCACTTTCTGGTTGATTGCTGGTAGGCAGCCTATCTAAAAATAGCGGGTAACTTTACATTACTTATAAAGTTATTTATTATGTATATCTAAAATTTATAAAACAATACTTTAAAATTCACTATTGCTGAAAGCCATACCTAATATTTTATGATCAACAAATTCCCATTCTTTGAGTAAATACATTTGCAAATATTTTTCATCATCTTCATCATAACCATACATTTTCAGTAAAGGATGGCAAACTTGAAAAGCATTATCATTTGGCTGTTCAAGCTTACTATCCACCATTTCCTCTTTATTTCCATCATCTATTTGCTTTTGACCAACAAAATTGTATGGATTTTTGGGAAATATATTTATGGGAACAGGACACCATGATAAAGAAATTACTGACTTATCATGACCTCTCATTCTGTATAACACTTTACCACTTCCTATAAAAAACAAAATATTTATAAATTGATTATTTAGTATTAATAACAATAGTGATGTATTGAAAACAACAATTAGTTACTTACTTCTTAAATCAGTAACAATTACCAATCCATTTTTTAAACCAAATGCTGTTAGCCAAGATGCATGTGGACAAGTAGATATACATGTTACTGATACCTTAGGTCCCAATAATTCTTTAATATTATTAGTTTCATTTAAAGGGAGATTCCATATAACTATTGTACCATCTTCAGAAACACTGATAATCCGTTCATCTCCAGCAAATGTAGCACCTATCACTTTATTATGTGAAAGCTAAAATTGAAAGTAAAAAGTGTAAAATCTAAACCTTAATTAGGCAACAAATGTATTTAAATACAACACCAGGAGACTTAAAGTCAAGAGTCACATATTTTTATTAAAAAAAAAAACTTGTATCAAAAATAGAAAAAAAAAGAAGAGAAATCGATAACGTGAGAAATAAATTATGAAGGTTGTGCTGCAATGGGCCCGTTCACTTTCATTTTTGAATGGGAATTAATTATATATTTATAAAGAGATTAAACTATTTTGTCTGGTGGTACTTTTCCCGTTAAGATATGTTTGCTAGAAGTAAGGGAATTCCCATAAAATTCTTTCAGTGACTCATTGCGTCAGAAAATCCCTAATTCCGTTCACGTCTCGTATCGGTTATGCTTAAAGACGGCGGGGTTGTCGGAAGTATCCCTAATATACCATTTCTGCATTTATATATGTAATTTAAATAGTAAAATTCCATTATTTTTCTAAAAATCGTGATGTTATATTTTCAGATTTAAAGCTGGGAGCTTATTTTTTTTTTTTAATTAAAACAATTATTATTACTCAGGCTGAAAATTAACCAGACCATAATCAAAAAGTAGAAATTTGATTTGCAATATTTATCTGGTAAACGTGGCAACGTTGCATTTATTTCTAGAAGTGTGTGTAGACAACACTATTTAGAAGTACTTTCAACGTTGTCACGTTCACCAGATACATTTTCTCAAATAAAATTTCGATTTGGTAATATTCAGCTTGAGTAATACTAATTGTTTTTATTAAAATTTAAAAAAGGTAAGGCTTCCAGCATTATCTGAAAATATAAACACATTATTTTAAAAAAATAATATATTTTTATAATGTAAATTTCTTTAATAAATGCAGAAGAGGAATGGTGGTGCAATGACACATCCGACAACCGCGCCCTTTTAACTATTAACCGATACGAGACTTGAAGGGAATTAGGGGTTTTCTGACGCAATGAGTCACTGAAAGAATTTTATGGGAATTCCCTTACTTCTAGCAAACATATCTTAACGGGAAAAGTACCACCAGACAAAAGAGTTTAATATCTTTATAAATATATAATTAATTCACATTCAAAAATGAAAGTGAACGGGCCCATTGGTGATAATGATGGAGCAGTTGAATTTGTTACTAACTGTTCAAGAAAATCCACACATATCCAGTCAGTAGACAAATCACAACAGAAACCTCACTGAGTAATCTACAGTTTTAAAATATTTAAAAAGAACAAGTTTCACCATATAAAGTTAATTTAGTCTGTGAGCTCAACAAGGATTTTGATTGAAGGATGGAATTTTGGGAACTGATGATGGAGTATATAATAATGACCCACAATTTGTAGAGCATGTAGTATTTTCAGATGAAGCATTATTTTATTTAAATGGAACTGTTAATAGGTAAAACTGTAGGTACAGGTCAAATTCTAATCCTTAGTGAATGATGGAGGCCCACACTCAGTATCCTGAAAAAGTTAATGTTTGGACAGGAATTGTTGGCAACAACATTTTGGGAACATTTTTTATTGAAGGAACGATGACTGCTGAAAAATATTTAGAAATGCTACAAAATTATATTATTCTAGCTTTTGCTCGTTATATCCAGATAACCAAACTTACCAATTGCCTAATAATTGGATATGGTTTCAACAGGATGGTGCATCACCACATTATGGATAAAGCTTGATTATTTAAATATTATTTGCCCCAACAGGTTGATAGGTAGGAGTGGATTTATAGAGTGGCCACCTAAATCTCCTGATCTAGCCCCACTTGATCTTTACTTTTGGGGTTATCTTAAATCTAAAGTATACCTCAGTAGGCCTAACAATATTGAATATATAAAAGAGAATTTGTAATGAGGTACTCATTTGGCCAGAAACAACTAGAGTGTTGGAGGAATTTAGAAACCATTTTGGTTATTTGCAGAAAGTCAGTGGCATGCACTTTGATCATTTAATTTTGAAATGTATTATGTTAATTATTCAAACTCTAAAAATTTCCTTTCAATAAAATTTTAGTTTCAAAATTTATTATATATTTATCTCTAATTCACAAACCAATGACTTTGAACTATAAGTATTACATACATATTTGTAATTGTCTAAATTGGGAAATGAGAAAAAATGTTATTCTATTAAAAAAAATCGATGAAATCATGTACATGAAACCTATACATCCTCACCATATAATAAATGTAGCAAAAGATTTTTAATGCCAAAATTTAAAATTTCATTTGATGGTTCCTTATCATCAATACCATCAATCATCTTTAAGTCGCCCCGGAGCGCCACGGCAAATAATAATAACCGTCCCTTTCCCCAGACAAGCTCAGCTTTTGGGGTTAAAATTCACTCGTAAGGGGATGAATTAGGGAGAGTATTATTATTATTATTATTATATATTATTATGCAAGAAATCAAATAGATGTGAGAAAATATTTTTTAATGTGGACAGTTTGGAGTTCCTATTATTAAAAACTGATACTTACATGTTTATTGTGAGAGTATAGTTTTTTGCAAGATTCCACATCCCAAACTTTGACAATTTTATCATCAGACAAGGAAACAATTAGTTTATGTGGTTGTCCCCAATTTTTGTTTATGTTTACACATAGTATTCTAAAAAATTTAAATTTTAATTGAACTTGAATATTTGGATAACTAACTTCATAACATTTTTATAAAAAATCACAAGAATGTGATAAAAGTGCAGTAAGTACTTAATATTTAAATAAAGTGGATAATTTTCCTTTACAACTTTATTTTTTTGTTATTCCTTAAACATGGTTATTACCTATTATAATAAATTAACAATGTCAGTCATTTTTTTATAATTATTATACTGATTAAAATGAAATGTGCAAATATCTTATAATATAATAGATATGAAGAAAAAGACATAAGTTTGGCAGGAAATTTCAAGAATTTAAATTTCTTAATAAGCAAGTGTGAAAAAAAAAACAAAGAAAAACTCAAAAAATTAGCACTCCCAGGTGGGAATCAAACCCAGGTTGTCTTGCTGAGCCAACATCTTGACCCCCATGCAATCTAGCAATAAATTTAAGTTGATAAGACCCAATTCTAACTCAATTTTTTTAGAATTCTTCCAATTTTATTTTACCAGATACCTCTGTAAAGTGAACATTGAAATTCACCTTTTTTAAACATAGGATGCAGGCACTAATGATTATGTATATTTAAGACACTACATAAAATAATTAAGTGTCTTAGAACTTATTGTATCCCTTGATAAAAAGCTCAGTATTTTATAATCTTAAATTAATTACCAACAAACATGAGGAACATTCAAAATGAAAAATTATTTAAAAATTAATTCAAATACTGCAGTGAATGAGACACAATTCATTATTTTTCATTAAATTAATAAACTAAAGTAATTTAATGTTAATAATCAAATAATACACATATTAGTTAGTAGCCTATTTAATTTAATTAATTTTAGTTTTATTTTTACTGTGGAACTGTTGTATGTAAAAGATATATGTATTTAAAAATAATTCTTAATCAAGCCCTTATTTATTGTAAGCATTCAGATTGTGTTTTATATTAGGCAGACAGGATGGTTTGTATGTGTTTATCTGGGGTGCAAGCACTCGATTTATGAGTGACTGAGTTTTTAGGACTATGACCCTTGCTTTACACTGCTGTCACACTTCAAAATAAATTGCTAATTTTCTAGAAATCACCTTCAACTAGGTATGTTGTTCTTCTTTGATTTTACAAGTACAAAAATGGACTAAGTTACCCGATTGTAAGTACTGCTCTTTCAGTTGCTTCAATCGCCTTGTTAGAGACGCAACATAAAAGAGGGGTTCAAACTAAACCCTATTCTATTTTCTTACAGAATCCTGAATTTTCAAAATTTAAAAAAGTTGTGTATTAAGGAAAATTGCAAATATACGTTCTCGGAATTTTATTTATAAATTCTTACTTCAGAGTATGAGCTCGGGATATCACTCTTACATTTGCCGCTACTTTAGGATCATTATTTTCTAAAATAATGATATCACTTCTAGCTCCATAAATTAAAGTATTATCAGGTGCACATGTTGAAATGTTGCTTTCATACCAATTTGGAGACGGAGGTAATATTAATTTATTCATTTTTTACTGAAACAAAAAATTTAAACTACAAAAAATTTCCAAAAGTCGGTGTACAAAAAAATGTTAAAAAAATGTTTTATTATAAATAGTAATCGTAATCTTACCCATTAATTTATATAAATTATTCGAACAAATTTAAAACTAAACTAAACTTGATGAGGTTTATAATCTATACCGGTAAACGGATAAACTGGGATAAGATTAATAAGCTTTGAAGATGAAGAGCAAAAATGTTTTTAAGGTTATGGTTATCAAAAATGACAACTGACAACCACCAATGACAATTTGACTCAGTAGTCAGTGTTGCCGTTGCCAACCTTGAAGTAAGCTTTTTCCCTCTTCTTGCCTTAAAAATTCCCACTTTTATGAAAAAATTCCCTCACGTTAACAAAATCGGTTTTATATCAGAAATACAAGCATGTACATATTTTAAAAAAAATGTTTATCAAAAGGAAACGAACGTACATAACAAAGTATAAAAAGTATAATCTAAAAAACATAAATCTTTTAACAAAACTGTAAAAATATATTTTGTTTATTTTTAAAATCATACATTTTTAAAATTTGAACTGAAGTAAAAAATTCCCGTTTAAAGTTAATTTTTAATTCGGAGTAATACAAGACGTCACTTTAAATTTCTATCTCTTAAATGTCAACAAATACCCAGACAACACACCAAATCCCAGAGATATCCGCAGAATATCTTTTGTGGATATCCAATATATCCACAGGATATCAGAAATATTCCGTGGATCTAATATCGATATCCAAATGTCCGTCTATATCCAGGATATAGAAGATATCCTAATGGATATTCAGCAAAATATTTAATGGGTATCTTCCAGAAAATACAAGAAATCACCAGGGCCGCCGAGAGCCAGGTCGGGCCCCGGGAAAATTCTCTCATCGGGCCCTGCAACTTTTCATTTTCTAAAAAAAAACCTCGGCTAGAAGTTTCTCCTTATCTCAATTACTTCTTCTTCTAAAAAAAAGGCCCTCGTCTAAAAAAAATTACGTCTTCTTCAAAAAAAAAGTCCTTATCTCTACAAAAATATTTTATCCCTAACTTCAATTATTCTTCTTCTATCACAATAATCTCATCGCCATGCGGGAACAGAAAACCCTATTGTCGGGCCCCCCTTACATCGCTTCCGGGCCCCGGGAATTCCTCCCGGCTACCCCCCCTCTAGTCGGGCCTGGAAATCACAGAGATTTCCACAGAATATATTTTGTGGATATTCAATATATCCAATATGGATATCCAACCAAATGTCTGTCTATATCCCAGGATATAGAAGATATTCGGATATTCAGCAAAATATTTTATGGGTATCTTTAGTAGAGGTTCATATAAGTAACCAATGATTATTAAATAACGTCGAAAGAAAATAGCAGAGATAAAAAATATTTTCAACACTCAAAATATTTTCAACACCCTGCCTTTGATTTTGCCCACTAAGGAGAAAGTCATCCTTATTAGGACTCTTCAGCAATAAATGAAAATTCTCGACTCCAGTCTCTAATGGAGTGATTAGGACACACATTTCGATCGAACTCAATTACGGCGGGTCGAGCATGAGTAGATGCGATAGTGGTATCGCCATCTATACTTAGTAAGCCGAATCAAATAACATCTAGTGGATATCCACGATGGTTTGCGTTCGCGCCTAGACTTTGATATATTTAGTGGATGTTCATGGGATATTGAATACACCTTAAAAAAATTAATTTTAAATATCTGAACGGTACTATTAGCCACAATGGCGTAATTTTTTAATAATTTGCTATATAATTACTATTATTTATGGACATTTGCATGTCTATAAATTACATTTCATGGATATAAAATAGATATCTACCATGGACTGGATATTCAGTGGATATTGGGATGTTCAGTAGATATCCAAAGGATTTGGTGTGCTGTCTGGGTACGTAACACAATGAATTTAATAAAACGCCAGTCTCGAATTAGCACGGTTGCAAATTGACGCCACCTCATCGATAGTACATTTTTAAATCTTAACACTAGTTTCCTGAAATAATTAGCGCAAAAATAAAAGAGTGTATTTTATGTTTTAGCTTTTATAAATACTATAAAAAAATTGTGAAAAGTCCATAATTTTTAAATATTTGTTAAATATCACTTATTCAAAATATTATGCCTTAAAAGTAAAACAAATTATAGACTTTCCACCATTGTTTACCGTACTCTGAACCCATTTTTAAAAACAATATCTCAAAATATTATCGTTCAGGGGTGAGATTACAGAACGTCTGCAACTTTGCAGATCTGCAAATATGGCGGCAACTTTGAAAATCTGTAAATATGACTGACTTACACATTCAAATATCAAGTTTTCGTATTCCAAATTTGGGTTTAGGGTTGTTGGGGGTAATAAACCACAATAAATATTGCGAATTTGCAGATATTTTTTGGAATACTTGCATTTGTAAGTCCGCCATATTTGCAGATTTGCAAAGTTGCAGACGTTCTGTAATCTCACTCCAGGGCTGTATTTTTTGTAATAAAAAAGTAGCCGTCACTTATTGCCATTGACAACGCGTTGAACTTGGACTTAAGGCCAAATTCATGTCTTATGTAGAAATTTGTCTTTTAAATCAGCAACTGAGCAACACATACTAAAACTATATAGCTTGTAAACGTTGCCATGCATCAGCAATAATGGCATTTCGGTTTTTATGCTCCTTGGCCATTAAGTTCCATAATAGTGATGCTGCTTGATATAGCTCCAAAAACTCTAACACTTTCTCATTTTCCCATACCGTCTCAGGCCGACGATATTTTGTAAAAAAAAAACAATGATTTTCACCACTTCACTCGCACGCCTTGCAAATAGACTAAATAAATTCGCGATTGTGTGGTCGGCAACACAAATATTGGCTCCAATCCCTTTGATCCGCGTCGCAAAAACCGATAACCAACGGACACTCCAACGTTGGCGCAACATTGGCTCCAAACACTAGTTACAGTTCAGTGGCTCCAAGCTCCAACGCTGTGTTGTCAATACACACATTGGACTAACGTTGTTGGCGCCAACGTTGGCTCGTGTGGAGCCGGCATTGGGCACGCCAAAATATTATGATTTAACGCAATCTACTTCTATACCAAGTTATGGAAGCTTAAAGTGCGGCCAAGTTTACTTAAACTATGTATATTATTATCATGTTTAATTGCGTGTTCTCATTTAAATCGATTTTCTTGAAAGTAATTTGCTATTTGTTAAAGTTAATTGAGAAATGCGAGGCCAACTAAAGTTTCAAGTTATTTTTGTATTAACATTGTCATATTGCATTGATTTAATTTTTAGTAAAAAAAAATTAAAATAAAATTTTGCATAAAATGAAAATAAAACTTTAGCATTTGCTCAATAGTACTTTTTTAATTATATTTTTAAATTGAAGATTATTCAAGGTTTTGAATTTATTATGGAGGTGATTATACAATTTAATACCTTATTGGTGATTGGTGAAAATTCGTATTTGGATGTTGTGTATGGGTATACTAAGTTTTTCAGTATTCCCAGTTACGTAAGTAATGAAGTATGATAACTTGTAAGCTTGAGAGTGGGTAACCCCAAAACCACCCCTTAAACTATTTCTATTAATTCTTACTCACCCTCAAATTAAGATTCATGAAGCGCCTAAATAATTTACCAAATATAGATTTTTTTAAGTTAAACGGTTGCAGAGATGTTAAATTTTTGGAAGTATGGCCCCACATTAGGCTTCCGTAACTCCTTAGAGGTAAATTGTGTTAAATCATCATATTTTGGGTGCCCAACTCGCACCTGTTCTGTGTCGGTCCTTATGCGGAATACCCTGTATATTGCCGCCCCTTGTTAAAAATATAATGAACAGAGTATACAAAATATGAAAAGCAATTCCATAAATTCATATTTAATTTTAACATGCCATAATTAACATTTTAGTTCATTTGTTATATTCTATAAGCAGAAATATGTTAAAAAGTTAAAGCGGTAAACAATAATAAAACCATGACGAAAAACTATATCATTAAATGGGAGTTGTGAGCGCCATGGAGAAAGGCGGGTATATTTTCCCAACAAGGAAGACCATATTTCTTTTGACCAAGAAGAAATCATGTAGATACACTCTTTTTTAGCACACGAAGTCTTATTTTGTTATGCTTCAGTAAAATTATGTATCGCATATTACATTTGCTGGACAATAATTGCGATTTGCTAGACAAATACAGCGTTTTGCTGGACAAATACGACGTTTTACTCTGTCCGTTTGCTGTACAAGATCAAGCTCTGAATGACTGAAAATACTGTACAATACAGCGAAATGCCGTACATAGACCATACCCTTATGCTGTACTTATGATCACCCTATTCCAACAACGATATTATATCGTATTGACCTTTGAACATAACTTTCCATTTCTGACTTTAGGAGAACAGTAATAAAATACAATGCTATTGAATAAACAGAAATAGAATAATACGTCGTAAACTACGGACCGCGCGTAATATCCATTCTTGCCATCGAAAGGGCGTGGTTAAGCCAATTACTTTGTTTTCCACATATGTGCTGTTTTTGTATTTATTTTTTTAGTATGTTTCTTCTTATTTGTATATTTTTTTTATATTATATTTTTTATAAACTTTCTTTGACTAGCTATAAACATTGTAATTAAAATGTAAAATAGTCAAATATATCTATTTTAACGTTAACGGGATGTATATTTTAAGATATCGAACGAATTGACAACGGCTGTTAGAGTTGGAAACTAATAAAAAACTGTTATGCTACATTTGAAAATCATATAATTTCGCATGTTGCTACCTTTATTTCCAAACTAAATTTTATTTTCGTCATTATTTCTATGGTTCGGACTGACATTCATCAATACCCCTATCCCATGTGAACTAGGAGAAATGAAAAAGGCCTTTATTATGAAGTGGTAGTAATAAGTTTAAACGGTTAGTTTGTTCTCAAAATTAATTTTATTGAGCAATCATATGTAGATAAATAGTTTAAACATATTAAAGTATTTGAATAAAATCTAACGATATGTGGAAGAAAATGTTATAAAATAAAATCTGTCTAACTTACCCATATATTGATATATTAATAGGATTAAATTTTACGGTTAGAAAATGAAATAATTTATAGAATTGAAGAAAAGAAAAAACAGTTAAAATACTTGCGATATCTAGAGAGTAAAATCGAATTAAAAACAACAAATTTTTATGTTGCTTATTCACGACCCCTATTCATAACTACCTGTGAGAGTAGTCGTCTCTCACAATTTTGTCTTACTATGCATATCACTCGCCTATTATTATAAGGCATCATGTGAGTGGTAAGAGAGTGATTGAGCTGTCGAATAGGAGCACTCTCACGAGTAAGTGAATAAGTATCCACGTATAAAATTGAAACTTACATTTATTTTCTGATGTGTCACTTATTTCTTTTCTACAAATTCATTGTTTTAATTATACAAATTCGAAAAAGAAAATCGGTACAAATTTATAGGTTATACAGTGTATTATAGCGAGTGCCCGAGAGACAGTTGGCCAGTAAAAACTAATTTACGTTGTGAATAATTCTATAAAATTACTTCCACAGAAGTTACTAATATTCGAATATTGGATTCAAAAGGAACAACAATTCGTTTATCTACATCTAAAAGGCGGAAATTATAGTTATTTAATACATCAGTGGGGATTACATACGAGTCAAATTCAATATTAAAATCTTAATATAATTTTAGAAAGGCACGTCCTTTCGATGTTGAATCTCACGCGGTAGCAGAACAATTACCTCATTACTTTTCAGTTTTCAGCTACAGTTTTCGGTTAACTTTCAACGTTAATTAAGTAAGGATTGGAAATACAAGGAAGTGGTATAGTTTTGGCCAATTGCTTTTCAAAACATGACTACAATGCAATGTTAAACCTATATTACAAAATATTTCTTCCAAATCTAAAATAAAATGTGAACACATTAATGGTTACTGGGGTAGAATTTTAAATAAGTACAGGTAATAAAAGTTTTCTATATACATAAATTTGTTTTGTTCCATTAACAGTTTACAAAAAATTCAAAGGATTTTCAAAATTAGCATTAGCTCATAGTATACATCTTTTTATAAGGATTAACCTTTATTATTCGATTACAGCAATAATAAATAATAAAAATTAAATATTTACCGACCTGTAAATCCTAAACGATAGTCAACTGAGAGAAAAAAGTAGAGTCGTAATTTCAATCATACTTTGAATCGTTAATTGTGATTTATAAAATTCAAATAAATGTTTCCTCAAATCGTTATATTTTTCTAGATAAACAAATAGAAAAAGACACATATCTTTAAGGATTTACAGGTGGGTAATTTTAAATAGTTTAATAAATTGTGAATAGCCGTTGAAATTTTGTAAAATTATGATTTGAATATTATAATACATGTTTAATAATTATTTATAATCCATAAATACATGAGATTGTCCGGTTCCGCCGATAACAATTTAAAATTACTTATTTTATGAAACGGCACTGGCAGGTAAACATTACTGCGAAATTCTCGAAGCCGCCCGACGTGGTTTGACGTTTACCCCCTCTCTACCTACCAAAAGGCTTTTCAACTTTTACTTTCTCTATACAAAGAACCTTCATACTGACTTTTATAAAGTGTACTTTTATAGAGAACGCTAATTGAACTGAAAATTTTATATCACCTTCTGAAACAAATGATATTAAAATATGCATACATGATGTTTCTAAAATAGTGTAATATTCATCAAAGCAAGAAAATATTTTATGTAATTATATAGAGTCAAAAGATAACTCTTGAAAATTATTTTTAAAGATTATTCCCGAAAAGTTTTAAAATAAAATAATGAATTATTCTTTTACTAGCATTTTTCTATTTTTTAAGCAATAAAGTTTCTGAATTTACTGCTTTTACTTTTTTACACTTTTCAAAGGAAACGTTTTATGTAAGTAATTCGATAAAATATTTCAGTAAATCAGCAACATTTTTAAAAGTTTAATTTACTTTCGATACTATAAGAAAAAAATACAAATTAAAAATTAATAACATTACATATAATAAACACACTACGAAATTACTACTTGATCCTTAAAAGTAGTAAATCATATTCTAATCAACCAATGTTTGATCGCAATTAATTTTGTGATATATAAAACTGGCATTAGCAAAGGAATATGAGGTAATATAATACTAGATAAATTGTTTGTTTCATATTTAAAGCTGTTAATAGACTGAATCGAAATTAGCATTATAGTATATAAACCCTGTTTAATCGTTGTATATTATTATCTGAACTTAAATGCATATAAAGGATAGATTGTATAAGTTTTGCTTATCCGACAACAAATTTAAATTTACTGAGAATTTTTAATAAAGTTAGATAAGTGAGTTTTGTTTAATTTGATATATACTCGTTGATGTACACCATCGGAAAATATTACACACTTAACAGAAGCTGAAAGATGAATTATGTCAATTTCATACATAATCTTATTGTTACTAAAATACACGATTTATCTCCTGTAATTCATACACCAGAGATTTATCAATTATTTTCAGTGTTTTAAATAAGATTTATGTGAACTTTACTAAACTACACTGGTTAGAACCTCCTAGCCGTACATCCCGCAAGAGAGGCATGGGCAACACACAGATGAGGGGGTCTAGAACCAAAGGCGGCAATCTCCATTTTTAAGAATTTTGGATAATTGTGAAAAACTTTTTAAGTTCCTGGGAAGGTTTAGGGATGTTTTATTAATTTTTTTATGTTTATAAATAAAGAGAAAAAATTGAGATTGCCGCTTTTGCTACTCACTTTGGGAGATTGCCATCTTCAATTCTAAATATGTGCGAGATTGACTAATTAACTATTACAAAATATTAAAGGGTTGTTTATATTATTATTACTATTATTTATTAATAGGTAAACAGATAAATCAGTGTTCATTAAGCTAAATTAAAACAACTGGTAACTCTTTAACAAATTTGCAGTCTGCAAAACCCAGCAAAATTAAACAACCTGGTGCGAGTGATAATTCTACGGTAACCTGATTGGCGGTTTAAGTTTCTGCCGGTTTTGGTACCAACTGGCACGTGGAGGTTGCCGGGTTTGAAACTAACCCTTAATTTCAAAATTCAATTTCAATACGATTTTAAGGCATTAAGTTCGCGTTTTTTTGTTTAATCGCTTATGTGTGTTTAAAACTATAAGGTATTTAACTCATTTTCGCAAAAATTGAGATTGCCGCCTTTCGTTCTAGGCCCCTCAGTTATGTTTCCAAATGTAAATAGCCAAATAATTGTAAAATAATGTATCTCTTCTGTAGTACTTATTGCTGTGAGCATTTTTTTCAATAGTGAATAACACGAAATCAAAAAACGGATCAAGAATTATCGATACAAATTTAGAAAACACCTTACGCATAACAATATCACTTTCACCAGATATTGAATTTCTTATTGTAAAAGGAAGGCAATCCCAAGTTTATCATTACCCTATTAATTGTAGCACTAGATGATTGAGAAGCTATTAATTAAGTTTTCTTTGTTGAAGTTTGTTTTAATCTTTCCTCCAATTTTTAATAAATATTATTACTATTTACATGAAGATTTTCTATTTGGTCCTCTACAAAAAAAGGTTGCCTATGCCTGCTTTATGGTATAAGATAAACCACGAAGCAGTAGTAGTTCCAGTTAAAACATTCTAAATTATAATTTCACATGATTGTGGTAGTATGTGAACTGGCTTAAAATAATTAAAACTAACCTAATATATAAAAATGATATCATTTCGTATCTTTGAATATCTTAGATATTTTTTATTTTATATCATTTTTGGTAGGATTTATTACATTGAATACCTACAGATTCTGATTTAAAAATACTTACACATAAATGGGGAGTAACTATGTGTACTAAATTAAATTCATGAAAAAAAAGTATCAAAGCTTCGTTATGAGGAACATTGTGTTTCCAAGATATTCCTATATCACTAAATAGCTTAAAATGGGTTATTATACATAAACAAAGTCGCTTGTCCATTTAAAAAAATCATAATTACCGATTCCGGCTTCTATATGAGAAGGAAAAAAATAACAATATAAACCGGTGTTAACATTACACATCTGCCAAAGAAGAAGTAAATGCATAGCCATGGAGCTTCATTCAATTAAATATATTTTAATAATTTTGTTACTAAACGATTAAATAATGAAAATTGTTCGTCAATTTTGTTCTGCCTAGTCATGCACGTAGTCATAGGCCCTTGATTTTTATTTGGAAAGGATTATTCTAATTGCCTATCAATGCCCATCAAAATACTAAACATGATTATATGGTTATTTACATCATGGTGAAGTATCAAAGAAATATACTTGAGAGTAAAAAAATCGACTCAATAGCTGCACTCGCATTTTCGTCTTCGTCTAAATTATTTTATTGATTTTTTTTTAAATTTGTCATTGGCTGCGTTCATCCGCGCCATTTCAAGGAGCGCTACAAAAGTAGCGATCACTTACGCTACCTGATCGATCTTTATGCACGGATGAACCATGTTTAAAAGTGACATTTGATTTTGGTTTATTCATTTTACTTTTGAGTTGAATGTCTCTGGTTGAAGATTTGTTTGTTTATTTTTCAATTGCTAATATGCTAATATAACCCTACTAGTCACCAAGCAAACCGTGGACGTAAGTGCGTAAGACAGATCAGTGATCACCGATCAGACGTAAATAAAATGCGCTACTTTTAATGGCGGCCGCTCCTTGAGCGAAATGTCAAAATATACCGTTCATACGTGCCACTCGAGAGCGCTACCAGATCGATCAGGTAGCATATGGCGCGGATGAACGCAGCCATTGTCATTCCTACTCCTATGGCTTAGAGTGAAATTCTCGTACTTTACATTACACAAAATGGATACGTCGCTAGATGTCGCCGGTCTCTAAACAAAGCTAGATTTTAGTCCTATTTGACTTATGAGGTATTCATTTCAAATAATAAAAATATTTTAAAAAAAAATGAGGTAAAACTCTTTCACTTTATGCCATCGTATGTAGAGCATGCAATTATTCTTCTTCTTTTTAAATGTCAGTGTGGATTTAAGTCGCTTGTGCTATAATCACGGACATGATTCATATCAATATTTTATCTTTGTCAGTCATAGCCTAATTTAGACACATTTTTTGTGAATCACTCTTTAGAAATATTTGTGTAATTAAATAGAAACATATGTGCACTTAAATTGCTAATATTGAAGCTGTCTATTCAGAATAATAATTCATAATAAATAAGGCGTGAATGTATGTCCTCTCTGTGGTCTCTTTCTAACACAATAATGGTAAATGGGACCTTAATTCCTCGTTTAACCATTTCAGAGCAGCTTTATGACATTTGGGCTTGACAATAATTATATACACCAATCGAGGCATATCTGAAAGGGTTAAACATGCAGTGTGAAATAAATTCAGCAGTTCAAGTATTGGGCATTATAAAAAAACCCGAAGCACGTCAATGTTTATTTTATTGAAGGCTTTTGTGATGGCGACCATACCCTAAATGTTTTTAATAGTAAGATGGTCGTATGGAACTTCATTGAAAAAGGAATTTAGTAATATGGATGTTCATTGCGTTACTTTTTATTATTAGCGCCCTCTAGCGACATAAAAACTGTCATTTTTTATCAAGTGTGTCACTTAATTTGAAAGCTAATTTTAATATAAGTTCAATGCACTACATAACAAATAACTAAATCAAAAATGAACTTAAAAAGAATATTGCATTGTTACTAAATTAATGATTTCGTGTGAAGAGATGTTGTATATTCCCCAGAGAAAATATGTAGTTGCAGGGGCCCTATATGGTGTCGAAGAAAATTAATGATCTAGTTTATTGAATCCAACAAGGAAGACGAAACAGCAGATTTTGTTCTGGAAAGAACATGATTCACTCAATCATATACATCTGGAATAGTTGCAGAGAGGTCACATACATCTAATCGTAGAGATGGCACATTAAGAACATCTCTAACCACAAGGTTCTTAATTTTTTATAGAAAATGGACCACTATGGAAACTATTTTGGTCCATCATTAATACTGACTGGGCTACATGACTAATAGGTTAAAATATTTGTAAATTTGGAGCAATTGTAATCGTACTATTTTCAAAATAATTAGCTTTATAAATTGGAATTAAATACTACTTTTCACCCAGAATAATTTCTAAATGCTTAATTATTATTGATATTTTTGGTCTTCCTTTTCCTTCTGAGAAAATAGTATACAGATAATTTTCTTTTATAAAATAATTCATAAAAAAGTTGAGAAAGTAAAATCCAACCAATACATTTGTGTACCTGAGGATGAAAATGGCAAAACATACTAGCACTAATTAAACTTCATAGTTAGTCAATTCTTGAATAAAAAATACACCTCTGTTGAGATCATGATGTTCAATATTTCTTTTATCTTTAATGGCATTAAATATTTGGCAGAATTAAAACTAAAATTCATTAAAAATTAACCATGTCAAAATTTTGTTTTTAATCGTCACACTCTTCAGGCTTTGAATTAATTTTTAACAATTAAGTATATAAATTTGGTAATTTCTCTAAAAATACTAATTTGATATTAAGAATACTCAAACTACTATTTTAATTTTCAACTTCATATTTTTTTAATGTGTCGGCTTATTCTACAATTATTTAACAAAAGAAAGTTCCCATGTAACTTGGGCAGTTCAATTTTGCATGTTTGAAATAGATTATCAATTTTAAATGATTTATAAGAACTGTCATAACTCTGAAAGTTTCTTGAGCGATTTTTCTATTGATAACTTGCCAGCAAGAATTGCATGTTTCTCAATTTTATTCCAAAGAATTGCCATCAATAGAAAAAACACTGCAAATATTGCAACTACTACTCTTCCAAAATTGTAAACAATAGAAAAACCTACAGGCGCGTCATAAGCAAAAGAAAATAACAAAACACACATTAATAATAGGAAAAGACCAATATAAACACGTTTATGAGTCACTAATATTTCAAGAGATTTGTTCAAAACTGACATACAATCATGCAGTACAGTTTCTAAGTCATTATCTGTTTTGATGTTTTTAGCTACGTTTTTGCTGATTTCTAAAGTTGCTTCGATGGCTTCGTGATCAGAGTAACTGTAAGAGCAATAAGGAACACGATCAGGTAAAGGTAATCTATAACTTTTTAATGTAACTTGTAATTTTGAGCCTGGATGATACATGATGTAGTCTATTCTTTGACCGGGAATCTTTTTCTTCACCAAACTCGTGGGTGTATAGCTATTTTTTACATTTTCACAGGTAGCTATCTCATCTCTCGGTACTTCACAGCCATCAAAAGCATCTATAAGACCTGGTACTGCTTTTATAACTCTGAAAAGAAATATATATTTTCAACAATAAATTCCCTCAAAAACTGATAAAAACTACAATCGAAAGCCATACATTTTACAAAAACTTATATAAAAAGTGCTACTCAAAAGTTCACTTCCTTTCTCGTATATTTTGATCTTTTATATTCGGATTATGAAGACTAGAGAGAAAGAAGCGAATCAGCATATCCTAAATATGGTCCCAAAAACAAACACTAATTGAGCTTTTAGAATTCATCGCAAGGGCGATGATGTTCCAGTTGATCCTAGAAATGCAAGGCTTCTTATGGGAAATTTACATAATTTTGTGAAAATAATAAAACTAAACTTGGTTATTGCTGAATAAAGGACAGACAATACTTTTGTATTTCCTTTTAAATAAGTCCTACTTATTTTAATTGATAAACTATTTACTATTTAATCTTATCTAACTAAAATGCAAATTAACGATGATAAATGTGGTATTTGGTAAATACTTATCGTACTGTTAATTATTTTTTAGTTATACTTAAATATAGCTAAGGGCAAACTAAAACACAGTTTAACTAAAAATGTTTTTTGTAGTAAATTAGTATTTATACATAAATTAAAGTTTGATTAGCTACTTCAAGAAGTGTACTTGTATGGAGTTTATCTTTGAGGAGAATAATTTCTTTAGTAATATCAGAAATCGAATTTTCCATGAGTTATCCCCAAGAGCCGCTCGTCAATTTTCTTTCATTTTACTCAACATTGATGTACTTTACAAACCTCTTCTAGGCTTGTATGCGAAAATGGGACACCTAAATCTGTCACTATCTGACGGTTTATTAGGAGCTTTACACTCACGCCCGGGAACGAAGCAAATCCTTATGTTATGTTTTTTTTACCACTGATGTTAGGCACCTTTTATCACAATATTTGGTACTTTTTTAACTATATTTGTAGAAAAACACTTTTATTTACATTGACACATTTAGAAAATTAACGTCAGTTGTGAACAACCCACCACCTACAGTCACAAAAACGACGACGGAAAACTTAAAATTAGAATGCTTATTTAAAATTATTATAATAATAGGAATATAAAACATTTTTGTGAAACAACCAAATATACAATAAAACTTTAAAAATTGCTCAAAAATATGGGCATACATGCATTGCATTAGAAACAAATGTAAAATAAATGTTTGTATGCATGTCAAAACCACGTGACCTGAAACCGTCTATTGTTGCCTTTAACTTGTTCTATATTGAATATAATTTACTTACTTATAGGCAAGATCACCAGGTAGAGTGTTCAAATCACCAGCTAGTACTACTAAATCAACACCTTGAGAAGTGAGCAAGATAAACTGAGCAGTGTCATATGCTTGTAAAATACGATGAGCTTCATATTCATCATTGTTTCGATTATATTCTGCATGTAACTAAAAAAAATAATACTTCATTATTCTAATTTAATAACCAATATTCTAACATTTTTTGATTTGAACAATTTTTATCTTAAGAGTTAAGAGGAAATTTTGCATAGAGTACCTTTCTTACAAGACATTGCATGTTGTTTGTTGATATGCATTTTGAAGGTTTGAGTATTTTGGTTGACAAAATTTTCAGATATTCAAAACAATATTTTCTATATCAGTTAGTCTGGGATCTAGTTTTTTGTTATTTGTAAACAATCTAATATTGTAGTTTTATTTTCTTTTTAAGATTAATAATTAATTCATAAAACTAGACAAGAAATGGGACATTTTATTCTCCATTCATTTTATTTTCATTTTAGGTACTCTCAGAATTTGTTTAATTTTTAGCATGTTATGTTTTAGGTCATTAAAGGCAACTTTCTTATGGACTTTAAGTTTGCAGCTCTACAGGGTGAACTGTTATAAGGAGTGCAAAATTAATATTTTCGTATATATCTCTACCACTCTTAAGTAATTAATGTTGTTTTCCATAAAACTTATGTCATCTGTTATTCTTATATATAGTTATTCATGCTTACTTGCACTTTGCAAAATAAATAATACAGCGTATTCAAAAAATTAGAAACATAAGTTACTGAAATAAGAGTCACTTTCATGTATTACCATAATGATGGTGGGTGAGGTTTTCCGGGTTTTCCTGACCTGTAAGTCAAATGGCACCATAAAGAAATTAATTAATGAAAAAATACATAATATTTAATACAAAAATATAAGTTTCTTTTCATACATTTTTTAGACTTCCCACTAAATTATAAAACAATATTAATGAAAATGATTTTTTTAAACTGTTTTATAATATTACTTTAAATATTTATAAACCATTTAGCTGTACACACCGAAAATAATTAATAAATCAGCCAAATTATTTTTTATCAATTGCAAGGCTTACTATTTTGAATCATTGTCCAAAAAATTAATTAGATATATGAATTTATACTATTAAAACAAGTACATTTTACGTTTAAATTCATAAAAGCGTGAAAACATTTTTGAAAGGTAATGTTAAAACCAGGGATGATGCGGATGCCGATTTTTTCACATCCGCGGATGTGAAAGCGGATGCGGATTTTTGAAGGCTCACATCCGCGGATGCGGATGCGGACGCGGATGTTTAAGATCCTATATAAAAATAGAATACGAAAACGAATGAAGAATTAAAACAATGATAAAGTATTTATTAACATTTTTATCAATGAAAATTAGTATTATGTTATGTATGTATTCCTATGTACAATGCTCCTATTTTTTTTAACTTCACTTACTAATTTTCATATTAGTAAGTGAAGTCAAAAATAGGAACATTGTACTTAATAAAGAGTAATATTGCCACCTTTTCTGATTCAAGGCGGTTACGCAGAAGTTCGTAAATTAAACCCGCGCTACTAAATAATTGTTCGCTAGGAACACTGCCTGGTGGAGTGGATAAAAATCTTCGTGCTATCGGTGATAATATCTTGAATTCCTCTCGATGAACACTCCACCATTTAAGAGGATTTTCATCAGAAATGACTCTTTTTTTAGTGCGGTAAGAAAGTAATTCCTTTTTAAGTACAGCTTCAAGGCTACCATTTTCTGATATTTCTTGACTCTCATCTTCACTTGACGAATCTAACATCGTAGCAAGGTCGTTTTTTAAGCTTGGCTTTCTGACGAAACTTGATGGTCCTGGTCATAGTTGTTTCATATTCTTTTCCGTGAGATCAGTCATTCTCAGGAAACGCGTCGTGCGAACGGCACGCGTCATTCGCCGGCTCCACCCAATTTCTTTCTTGTCGCAACTCGCCATTTGTATTACCTTCGCATCCGGATGAACATCCGTATTGATTATTGCGGATGCGGATGCAGATGTTCAAATCTATGCGGAAACTCCGCATTTGCGGATGCGGATGCGAATATTCGCAACATCCCTGGTTAAAACCTGACCAAGAGCATCTACAATAGTTCTTAATAAAACACTTGAGAGTACTTTGTGTAATTTTCAAATCATGCATACCCCATGTATCACAAAGTACTTGAAATATGAGTATGTGTGCCTAAAGTTCTTGCACTAATAGGTACTATACTCAAACAACTGTATAATTTTTTTTATTTGTTTTAATTTTACTAAAATAAACCTATAAAAATAGAATTACTTATATGTAGAAGAGTGGTAGATTGACATCTGTAGTAAGATCAGTTTTTTATACAACAATCAGAATCGGCTTTTTATTTAAAATATGTCTTCTGAATAATTCATTCAAATCAGAGTTAGTAAGATTATTTCAGCACTCATAGATGTATGGGCTCCATTAAAAAAATTCCAGGAGGGGGCAAGTCTTATAGGAAGGGTTAAAACGCCCCAGGCAATAGTCGAAAGCTATTGCAGACGGACTCCTTGTCCTCGTGTGGCGACGCCATTGTATGAATTTAGAACGAGATTAGGTCAGTTGAAGAGAGCTATGATTATAATAAAAGCAAATTTGTTATTTCTACAATATTTTAGGTACACCAAGTATTTCATTAAATGAGTTTTTGTATTTAATAATTGCTTATGTAGCTCTATCACGCCCTGTATTATATTTATAAAAATTATCTTTGATATGATACAACAAATAAGTAAACAGAAGTCATGTTCTAACTATTAATGTATTAACTATATTATTTTATTAACTTATATTCCCAATTTTTTTGAACACTCAGTATGATTTATTTTACAAAGTGGAAGTAAACATCAACTAACTACACGGTATAAGTTTCATGAATTACTTAAGAGTGGTAGAGATTTATATGAAAATATTAATTCTGCACTCCTTACTTTTGACTCCTTCTAACAGCTCACCCTATAGAGCTGCATACTTGAAGTCCTTAAGAAAGTTGCTTTTGATGGGAATTTGAACAAATTCTGACATTACCCAAAATCAATATAAAAAGTACCATTAATAATATCAACATGTCTTATCTGTTTTGTTTTTTTTTTTTTTTATTTAACAAGCTACTTGTTGATAACAAAAAGTATATCCTTTTTTCAACTTACATGGGCAGTATATACATTTACACTAAAATTGTTAACTGTTAATTTACACAATCCAACACCTTTCCCACCAAACCAATCACCATGGTGTATTTTGTGAATATAACCATTTAGTGGCCATTGATGAAAAAAAGCTTCCTCAATTAAATGTTTTGAATATATACATACTCCAGAACCAGTTACACCACTAAAAATAATACAAAGTTAAAATCTGCTTAGTTCACTTATTATCGAAGAATCTCATTTCATTATTTTGGTGCTCCTTATAAATTAACACTTTTACATGTAAGGCTCTTGAGGGATTTAATGTTAGGAAAGTAATACAATAAAATCACTAATATGGTAAAGAACATTACAGAATTGGTTAAAATTAATGTCACCTAAAGAAGATTTTCTTAATGTATTCTTGCATTTCGAAATGTATAATAAAATCAAGCCTGTCTAAACAACTGTTGGGTAGCCGAAGGGGCTAGTCGCGAGATTAGTGTACTTTCATGTTCTCACAACAGTTAAGCAATGATCTGTCCAGTTACGTCGAGGATGGGCGACGGCTGGGACATTTCATCATAGGCTGTGCCACCATGTGACTTAGCTGACTAGTGTTAAACCATCGACGATGTGGAATGAATGATCGTGAATGAGTGACCGAATTGGAGAATGGGAAAGTAGTAGGACCTTCAAACGGTAGTACATTAAGCCCTAGACTGCAGTGCCGCCACGCTACAAATGGATTAGGGTGATAGTACGGGGGATTCGAAAGGATATAAAAATACGGAAAAGGTTTATTACAACATTTTTATTTATATACAGATTAGTTAGAGTCTCATAAAATGGCCACCATGCTAGGCATAGTTGCCTGTCCTGTGAGGCAATTTTAAGAGACAAGAGTTTAATGGAGGAGATTGGAGGAGAAAGTCAGTTATTAGTTAATTTTTAACTGATTTAATTATCTTAAATAAATTATAAAAATTGTAATTATCATGAGAACATCAGAAATATATAAGAATGATTAAGTACATATTTTTTTACCACTATTTTGTATATTCTATATTTTTTATTTCTTTTTTATATTTAGGTAATGTATTAACTAATTTTGATGCATAGAAAAGAGAGGAGTTATAAGTAAGTTTTTTAAATAAATCCATTGTTATATTTTAATTCATTTTAGAACGTATTTCATTTGTATTTCGTTGAGGACATTTTATTTGTTGGCCAAACATTCTTAGAAGACATTGGTAAATATAATTGACCTAATATTTAAAATATTAGTTTCTTGATATAAGTCTTGTGTAGAATAAAACCTATTTTTTTTTTACTATTTTTTGTATTAGCTTTTAGGATATCTGCAATGGATTAAATGTTGTTTTGAATGTTGCATCCCAGGCAGTAATGTAATACCTAATAATTGATTTGACCAGAGAATTGTATACTATTAAATTTTTCTTAGTTAATATGTCAGGCATTTCATAGAATTTGTACATCAAAATTTGGATTCTTTTTGTTACATATGCAATATGATCAGATCATCTTAAATGCTGATCTATTAATACTCCAAGATATTTTAGTGAGTTTGTTTTTTGTATAGATAGATATAGATGTACAGTAACAATCATTTTCTTTTTTATATTGTGATTTTTGGAATTTAATAATTAAGTTATTCAGTTGATCTACTAACGTAATATATTTAGTTTTTTTAACATTAAGTTTATTTTTATTTAACCAATTATGGATTTTTTGTAAATTAGTTTCCACTGTCCTTTGGGCTTCTATCATGTTCTTTCAGTAAATATTAGTACCGTTCATCAGTGTAACAAATTATATGGCCTTTAAAAGTGTTAATTTTAGTTACAATATTTATACATACAAGGAATAGTATTGTTCCTAATACGGTCCCCTGCGGTACTCCAGTTAGTATAATACAATCGCAACTTATTTCATTGCCAATTTTTACTCTCTGTATTCTACCAGTTAAGGTAGTTCACTCGCGACAGTCGTACATAAAAATATCGCTTAATGGTGAATACCAATAGTTCGAGATTCTCAATGCTAATCAATTTTATTTTTGTAAGAGACTGTACAAAACACATATACTTAAGCTTAGATATCGGATATGTTATGATTTTAATAAAATCCATTAGGCAACCTCATAAATATAGGAATGGTTTGCTATAGAAATTTGTGACTTCCTCATATTAATTTTAAGGTTTGTTTTGATTCAAACAGTTAGCTGATTCCAGTTCTCAAAGACACTTTAATTAACCATATATTTCAATTTTATTGAATTCTTAAGAAAAACCGTTTTACGAGTGAACTACCTTAAGTAGTTTTTCATTAAATCCGAATCTATTTTATTTTGTAATAATAAATTGTGATCCAGTATCGAATGCCTGTCACTAATTTAATTTCCAACATAAGGTGTAAACACAAATATGATTTTGAATGGAGATCTCTTAACCCTTTATTCCCATGCAAAAACCTATGATTTTCATCTTATATCTGTTATTACACATATTATATTAATTTTAAACTGCATATTCTAATAATTACTTAATAAAAAAATAAAACCTTTCTTATATTAATTTTAATCAAATGTATATTTTGAGTCAATAAACAAACTATTATTATAACGTAAGCAAAAATCACATTGTTTTTGATGGTGCATGAATACCTATATAACTTATTAATTCTAGACAGGAATTAACCGAGGTTATACATTTTCACATTCCTTTCCTGATGGCCTGAACATAAACCTTTGCAACTCCCTTTCTCAGATAATACAATTGTAATATTTTAAGTTTTTTAAAATTATAAATCTAAGAATGGCATGTTTGACTTTTCCAATGTTTTGTATGTAAATGTTATAGTAGGAATTGGGTGACTATCCATATGCAACATGTTTTAAATTAGAAGGAACTAACTCACAATAGAGTAATAATTTTATTGCATTTAAGTGAATTCCTGAACATTTTATAGATTAGTTCTAATGTTCATCATCACAATCAAGACAATGTCAACTGTATGAACTTATTATTACATAAATATAGTTATTCCACAGTCCAAAGTTTGGTTTATAAACTTAGAAATTGATAATAGTTAGGTATTATATTATGTTCCTTAGATAAATAATAAGCAGATAGCAACATAATACTTATATGACTATAAAAATTAAACTTATCAAATTCAGTAAAAAAATTACAGTAAATGATATACTGAACCATTCAGGTATTTTCTTTTAAAACTAGAGCCTCGCAGGCTAGTTATATAAGATGTCAAATAACTTGCAAATATGATGTTTTTTTGATAGAATACTATTTTCTGTATAATTTTTGTTGTAAGATTATTTTTGAAATAAACATACCTATGATTAATGTATACAGAATTTAAAATAATAAATACCCATAACGAACTTAAAATAATTATTGTTTTACCTGTAGAAATAATGTGAGTAAGGGAGAACCAAAGATACTTCATCCTTGATCAAATAAAAATCGTGGTCAGTCCATATTTCTTGTAAACAAACAACATCATAAGTACTATTAGCCAAATATTCAGCAATAGCTTTTATCCTATTTTTCCTATCTTTGGAAACGAATTGGATACCCCTAAAAAATATTTTAAATTATTTTTAACATATGGACGTTCATATTCAAATATATTTACCAGCAATTTAAGGAGATAATTTTAAATTCTAGGCTCATTTTGAAGTTTTAAATAAAATAAAAATCCTCAAACAGAAAAAATATTCATTCTTCTATATTCTATATACAATAAAAATGTTGGATATTGGACTTCTATGAAATTTAAAAGAAATGTTGTTATTATGGCTATTTGCATTGCGTTCGTCTGCCAAGTTCCTTTAACTCCTTTAACACTTTTAACTCCAAACGACCCTTTTAGCGTTCGGCTTAGTCCGATTAGTGACAGTTTAACACGCTTAAATGTCATTTGAAAGCACCCTAAAATTTGTCCCGCTCCAGCCCCTGACTATCCGAACTCGCCTATTAAAATTATACATTTGATGTTTGCATTGCGTTATTTTTTTTTAAATAAGAATTTCATGAAAATTATTATTAAAAAAAAATAATAAAAAATGCATATAAAATCTGGTGAAATCTGGCAACTTTTCAATTCGCAGAATCTGGTGAAATTTGACAACTTCTTGAACCCATTGCTGGTGAATTAGGCATTCCAAACAATGAAGTGGAGAGGGGTAGAATGATAACTGTCAATGAAAAAGTCTGGACACTATGCACAATTTCGTTTTGCACATTTTGTAAACAAAATTCAGGGACGGTTTAACAACATTTGGTGCAACAATTATAAAATAGTGCATCGAAAAATAATTAACAAGTATAATTTAATACTAAATCGGAATAAAAGCATAAAAAATCATAAATATAAGCAAGATAACAAAGAATTGACGCCAAAAAATCTTACAACAGCCAAAACACAAACAAAAAACAGAGCTGAACATGAACATAATCGCTGAATAAAGTCGATCCTGGAATTTGTTTACAGTGCTTTAGGGCAACCTCTCCTTGTCATTTACGTGTGTAAGAGTGGAAGGCTGAATCACGCATAATTTCTACACTCGTGATGGATGCGCAGACGGTACCTTATCGTTCTACCCTCTCTACTTCTTTGATTCCAAACAAATGAATTATCAGTGGGCAGGTTTGGTATATCTAAGGGTGGCGACATATGGTGTATTCTATCTACTTTACGTAAAATCATGAATAATGGATTACATTTAAATATTTTATGTCAAACACAATAAAAATAATATTTAAAAAACCCACCTATACATTTCTTCATAAATTGGCAGGCTTGGCGAGTACTACTTCGAATAAAAATATCGTCCAAGTTGCAAGACTATGTCGCTACCTCCTTAAATATACAAGAATTTCCCACTGGTACCTATTGTTTGACAGGTCGTTGGAATGCCTAATTTCTTTTTCATCTGGCAACCCTGTCGTGGACTCAGCTGAGTTCTGTTTATAAATCAATGACATTTATAAATACGGACCCAAGTTGTCAAATTTTTAGCGGGACTGACTGGGACGCTATTGTTTTTCTACTCATAATTTTTTAGAAATAGTGAATTGGAACAATTAAGAATGACTTCTTTTAAATCATTATGTGAAAAGTACTTTGGCTGCAGTAATTTTTACGAAATATTGAAAATTACAACAGATGCATCTGAAAAAGAAAGTAAGTCTATCCTATCGCTTTTTTGGTCATAATAGTAATAAGGCGTTAAATTTATTTATTATTACAAAGTAGTATACTTTTGTTTATTTTAAAGAGGATGTGCGAAAGAAACAATGTTTCTAAAATAAACTCATTCCTTTTTTTTACTTTTTTATGTAACGTAAAATGTTTCTTATGATAGAAAAATAACAGTTTATAATTTTCAGTAAAAAAAGCTTATCACAGATTATCTCTTCTTGTACATCCCGATAGAGTAACTGATGATGAAAAACAAATTGCTACAGAAAAATTCAAGGCTTTGGGTAAAATTCATTCAATTTTGCAAAACCGAGAGAAACGCAAAGTTTATGATGATTGTGGAGATTTTGATGAAGATATGGATAATTCCGTTAGCTGGACAGATTACTGGCGGAATATGTTCAAAAAAATTGAACTTAAAGATATTCAAAATTATGAAACTGAATACCTAGGTTCAGAAACTGAATTAAGAGACATAAAAAGAGCTTACGAAGGAAGTAGAGGGAATATGGATACTATTTTGGAAATGGTTCCATTCAGTAACTGTGATAGTGAGCCAAGAATTATAGAAATTGTTCAAAAAATGGTTGATAATGGAGAAGTTGAAAGTTATAACACATTCTTTAATGAAAGTAGACAAAGAAAACTTAGAAGACGTAAAAAATGGGAAAAAGAACATAAAGAAGTTGAAAAAATTAACAGTGAGTAAAGTTCATTCATATTCTAAATCCATAATCTTATACATACATTGGAATTTTGTATTGTAGAACACTAATGAAAAAGTAAAAGTGAAGCTGACTGTATGAAACATTTTGGTTTTACATTTGCTTATAATTTTTTATCAAAAATTTAAATGTTTTTACTTGATTCTACTATTTAAAAACCTTACTAAATACAATATTATAATTACAGTGGAAGATCTAGAAAAAGAAATAGAGAAAAATATGAGAAACAGAGTATCTGACTTCACTGATTTTGTATCTAATCTGGAAGCAAAGTATGCACCCAAAAAAACTAGAAAAAGTATTACTGATGGAAAAGATGGTGCCAAAAAAAGGAAGACATCAAAGAAATAACTTTTTCATCTAATTTAAAAGGGGTAGTTGAATTATAAGATGTTTACCTACTTAAGTTTATGTTTTCTATAACAAATTAATGTATGTGATTTTTTTCTAATAAAACTGTAATCAAATGTGTAAATCATATAAATGTACTTTCTCTTGGAAATCACATATACTTAGTTTTTTTTATTACAAATAGAGATAATTCTGATTTTAAAAGGCCATCTGTTAAGACATGGCTGATATATAGTAAAGCCAATTGGATATCAGTTGGTTATATATAAAAGGTTGTAGGGAGTTTTTGGCTCAGTGGTAGTAGGGAAGGGTAAAGCAGTGACTTTTAATATCGGGTACAGTCTGCTTCAGTTTCATAAAATACATGTTTCAAAAAACCTGTTCCAGTTCCAAGTTGTTCCAACAATTTACACCATTGTTTGTAGTTTCACGTCTGTTACGACTTGCGAGCGCGGAGTCCCGCACATACAGAAACTAAAACCAAACAGTTTCACGTCGACAGGACAGTTTAATTTTTTAATGTTTAAACTGTTTCAAGGGTACCTGTCGCAGTGTAGCAGTCGTAAAAACGCAAATTTCAACTTAATAGTTGTTATTAATTATTATTAGATAATTTAAACACATTATGAATGTTTTTTTGCTGAAAAAAAAAAACTAAAAACACTATTGAATAAACAAATAAGTATGTCTCATACAACCTTGTTTTATTTTAGAAAAATTATAAAATAATAAATATCAAGCTTCAATATTACTGCTAGCTAGTCTGTAACTGCTATAACTACAACTGTAACAGTAATTAATAATGCCAACGCTTAATAACAAGTTGTTTCAGAGCCTCGCAATTTGTGCTTTGTGACAGCAAGTAGCAACTTAAACTGAATCTCCGTCCACGGAAACAACATACCTGTTCCAAGTGAAAACATGTTTCAAAAACAACAGATACTCCTTCAGCGACACAATCCCACTCAGTGGTTAAAGTGTGGACCTTTAAATACCTGTGACCGAGATTGTTTCAAGTTAATAATAAAAAATGGCCTTTATTTGTACATACAAAAAATATATAGAAATGTACATTTGCCTGGACGAGAATTAGCCTATGGCTATTCTTACATCTAACCCTTTAAATTTTAGGCATAGTTTAAACAATCAATAAATACGTTTTTTACAATATGCAAATTCTAGTAAAACATTTAATAAGGAAAAGAAAAAAGTTCTAAATAGTAAAGCCTAGACATAACCCTGAACCAGATAGAGTCTGGAGAATTAAAAATATCAGCATTAGTGACAATTAATTTTGTTGGGCAAAAGGCAGGTATTTAAATATCTAACTAGTTGAAACATCGACACAGAATGAAGTAGAGATGACAAATACTATTTTACGGTATGACAGATGGACACGCTTCGAGTGATGGAAAAATGGCAACTTTGATTTATTTAAAGTCAATAATTTTTAATTTGAAGATGGACGGAATGAAAATGTTTTTATATCATTTAAATAAAGCTATTTTTAAACAAGTTATAAAAGTAATTTTAAAAAACAGACTTCAAAATCGTGCAAATGCCATTAAAAATTGCGATTTTTTAATTTCTCATAGATCATCAGATCCTGACCAATTGTATCTGAGGTATCCCCTTTCTAACGAAAGAAGAATCAGAAATCGAAAATAGAGAAAAAATAAAGAGATGATTTTCTCATATACAGCATTATTGGATCTCAACCAAATTTATATGGACCACCCCTGAGTTACCCCGTTTCTAACAAAAAAAAAGACACTTAGAAAATAAATGCAATAAAAATTGTAATGCAAAAATGCAGACACTTTACAATAGTCTCTCTTCATTCTATCTCAAGTTGAAATAAAATATAATTGTATGTAGTAAGAGTATTTATATGTGCTATGATGAGAGGTAGTTGGCTCTTGTCAATTAAAGATTTGTGTGGAATTACATATATTGACAAGTATTAAAAATTTAAAAAAACCGACTTCAAAAACGTGCAGATGCCATCACCACGTCTTATCCAAATTTATTTGGGGCCACCCCTGAGGTACCCATTTACTAACAAAAAACGAATCCTATAAATAGGATAAGGTGGTAAGGCATTGTCCCTAAACATACATGAAAAATGAAGAGTTTGAGAAATTTCTCATGGACCTAATTATTAGATTTTGACCAAATTTATATGGGACCACCCCTGAAGTACCCCCTTTCTAACAAAAAAAGAATCATTGAAATAGGACACCGTGTTAAAGAATTATCGCTAAACATACATAAACAAAAAATATATCATGATAAATTGAGAACCTTCTCCTTTTTTGAAGTTGGTTAATAAAGCCTCAAATATACTTGTAAAAAAATGTACAAAACATTATATAAAATAAGTACAAAATAGTTTGGAGTATTAAATTGAATTAGTAGTTCAAGACAAAGTAAGTCTTCTAATCAATATCAAGTTTTGCATGTATTCTTCAACTACTGTTTTCAATTCTCTTCTATAAAATTTAACTACAAGAATGCCATCTTCTAAACACCCATAAATTGATAGTATTTCACCCTCACCTGGCATATTAGTAACATATTTTAGATTAATAGGTATAACAATATTTTGTTGAGAATAGTCCCTAACATAACTGCCATTTTCATTTGAATATCTGTAGATTCCTACTAAGTGAATATAATTATCCAATAAATTATCTTTGGGTAATTTTGATGCTTCTTCAATCGTGTAGAAGATATAAGGTTTATTAAAATATGATGAATAATTTGGAGTAATTGGCTTGTTTTCTCTCAAAAACATGTAATTTGGGTTTATTACATATTCATTCCAGAAATGCTTTGGAATTGCACCCGTTTTCTTCCTTTTTATTTTTAAACGCCTGATTTGTTTTGGAGGAGTTGCTTCTATTACATCTTCACATTCAAGAGACATTTGATTATTAATATATATTAACGAGTATTACAGACAAATTTACTTAAAATTTGGCAACCGTTATAATTATAATAACCATAGAAATGGAAAAACTAAATAATAACAACATAACCTACACCAGGGACCGTATTCTTGAGTCGTAGGAACGGCGTTCCTATAGGAATAGAGGGCGTGTTTCTCCTGAAATTCGCTAAGCCCGTATTCTTGAAGTCATAGGAACGTTCACTTCCTACGAAAGTCGTAGGAACATCGTTCTACTGGTATTTCGTAGGAGAACGCTGGTGTTCTC
Source organism: Psylliodes chrysocephalus (assembly GCA_927349885.1). NCBI lineage: Eukaryota > Metazoa > Arthropoda > Insecta > Coleoptera > Chrysomelidae > Psylliodes > Psylliodes chrysocephalus. Next base: position 23,753,105 of record OV651822.1, on the reverse strand, counting down.
TCAAGAATTATTAGTAAACGCATGCGGGGTAGCTGACTTATTATTTTTGGCCCGTAATTAAGTAATTTTTTTAACTTTTTTCATATTCGTATATTTCGTATTTTTATATTTTTAATAAAATCATTATTGATAACAATAGAGTGAATAATTTATTAGCACAAGTAAAATATTATTTGGTACCTCATCACAAAAATCAATTATTGTAATTCTAATAAATGCATGGGTACCTATATACATACCTACATATCTATTATTCGTATTCTGGGAATTGTAAATTAGGGAAAATCCCAAAATCCTAATAAATAAGGGTCGTACTATTTAGTAGGTAGGTACCATTTAAGCTATATTTATTGCCTAAAATGGGAATACAAATTATGAAAAATCCCAAAATTGATATTAGTGTTCAGTGTTAAGAAGTTTATAAATTGTCTTCTATAACAAATATCTTTACTGAAAGCAAATTGTATGGTTTTGTTTTGTAAAAATAATTACAAAATTAGAAAAACACAAAGAATGATTGTTAAAAATGTTAATTTAATCCCATTAAACTGAGAAAGTGATATTTGAAAAGTTGAAATAAAGTATAAGTATTGACAATAATCTAGTTAAGCTACAGTTAGTTAAAGTAGGTAGCACGGAGGAAGGATAATTAAGAGTTGCAGATTCCGTAGGTAGTAAACAAAAGTTATAAAAAAATTTTCGAAATAAATTATAACCCTTTATATAATAAGTTAGTTGAAAATATTTCAAATTTCTATGAGGGGGTCACTCCAGTTTATATAATTAGTCTAATCTATATATTTGTAAACATATGTATTGAATTTTCTTTACCGAATTTTTATTAATAAAATTATTTATTTGATATTAATACAAACTTACTTTTTTTTAGCACAAAATTTAAAACAAAATCGACTACCTATACTATAAATTTCCGGTTTGCAAATTTAATTTTTAATTAAGTATCTTAAAAAAGTGAACTCTGTAATGGCTGTACGTTTTTCTTTTCCCTCTTCTATGCTTTTAATAAAAAAAATATATATATTTTTATCATATTATAGAAAACTCCTACGAAACGACCTCTTAATCACACTCTTATAGCGGATTCGACTGGCTGCAATAATGCGCATTTAATTTGACTTTTTTAAGTGGTGTTTGTTCGACTGACAGAACCTAATTAATTAAATGTCAATTATTGCATTCGACTGAAATTGCTCGGTACCAAGGCATTGTGAAATTTTTGTTCGACTGGCAGTCGCTCTTGCTCAAAGTTCGAATTTTTTGGAACTGTACTTTTTTTCAGTGCCAGTGTCATTTTGGAGGTTAGGAATTATTTAATATTTTTAAATATATTACCATCTTTCTTTTTATTATTAGTGATAATGGAAAATCTTTGAAATTAATAGAGATATAATTTTTGGTTTGGCAACTATAAATAAATATCGTTAAAAATTTGTTAGAAATCTGAAATGTCAAGTGCTAACTGTGCCAGTCGAATAGCGATAGAGACGCGCTACACCAATGTCGAACTCTACCTCTTGCTTGCTGTATGCACTGCTAGATATAAATTTGAATTATAAAAATGCTGCCCAAAATCAATTCAGAACCGAAAGCGCTTTGTCATCGAGCAAGAGCATTTGAGTCGAATCCGCTATTAATTTCTAACTCATAATTAATATTCTCCAAATATGTCAAATTCAATTAGGCATTCCAACGACCTGTCCAAATGGCTACCAGTGGGTAATGACAGTTTAGATATGGCAACCCTGTTGTCATTAACAGGGTCAATGATACATATATAGTTATATAGATTGCTTAAAGCTGGTCGTTTACGAGCGGCCATATTGCCTGGCAAATATTTATTAATTTGAATCGGTTTAGAAAAAATGTGTTTTAAAACTAATTTTTAGCCTTTAGACATTAAAAAAAAAATAATTGCTTACATTTTTACTTCAAGGCATAAGCTTATGTTTATTTTGAAAAATATGGATGATCAATCTATGTAACTATCTATTTCATTGACCTTGTCAAATCACTAGGCCTACAGGGTTGCCATCATTTTGCTATATCATAACCCGTCAAAACCCACTGGTAGCCATTCAGTTTGGAATGCCTAATACGGATAGGTGACAATTTTAATATTTTCTTCTTTTATTATCACAAAATTATATCCAGTTAACAAAATATAGTTCAAATGTCTACAAAAATCAAGAAAAAGAAGATATTAGAGTTGGCAACACCGTGCACTTTATTCCCCCGTTTGATCACGTTCACCGAGTTTCGGGAATACGGCCAAACCACTTCGAGAGAAACGCTGTAGGATGTGATCGTTCACCTCTCCTATAGGAACGCTCACATCGTCCAAGCTCGAGAATCGACGCACAGAGACAATCCAGCCCTACACCCACAGAATAGGGTTTCCGATCTCGATACGATCTTATCGAGAATCGATCTTTTGTTTCACGATATCGATTTTTCAAAATAGAGATCGATCTATATATCGATGGACAGTACTGAGATCGGAGATCGATTCTAGCCCACATCTTACATGTATTTTTCGAGTATTTTGTGGTTACCATAAACGTCAAAAGAATAAATTCACTGATCGTTATCACCGTTTTGAGTAATGTGAGAGTGTTTTGTGGATATTTGAGTATTCTCGTAAAGCGGAAATGTTACCTGAATGAACCTCTTTCGAATCTGAAGACAACAGATCCTATTAAATATTGGCATGGATAGTCAAATTCTTTTCAACAATTTAAACAAAGTTGCTCAAAAGTCTTTATGTGTGTTAGGAACATCAATTCCATCCGAGAGACTATTTTTTCGAACAGGAAATCTGATGACTCCTGATAGAAAAAGTGGCAAAATGTCAAACTCGTATTTTTGAATAGTTTTAAATCTTAGAATTTGAATATTAACAAGTTTAAGTTCCAAACAATGTTTATATTTAAAATAAAGATTACATTTTTTGTCTATTTTTTATTAATTAAATTTAATTTTATATTTTACATAAAAAGAATCGATCTTCGATCTTTACGAGATCGATATTTTTTCCTCCCGATTTTTCTTGTATCGATCTTTGGCTCCACCATTTGGATCGATACTAAGAATCGATCTTTCTTGCCGAGATCGGAAACCCTACCACAGAACAGAATAATAGAGGACTTCTCATGGAGGAAGGGGGACTTCTATACAAGGGAAGTGCAACCAACTTGACAACATTTTTTTGACACTATAATGACATAAGAAATCGGGTCACATAAAGAGGCTGTTTTTTTGTTAAATTTTTAGTTTTTCTTATCTACTTTTATGCCGTTTAGATACCATGTTGTACCCGTAACGTAAAAAAGACTTTTTATTTTAGGGTATTTTACATTTAAATGTTGAAAACAGTTGTTAATATCAGCTGTCGATAATGTCAAAACATAAGCGTAGCATTGCATTTTTTGTTGTTTAAAGTCTATTTGTGCGTCTCCCGCTTTCTTAAAACATTTTTTTTCATTTGGTTTTATTTATTTATGTCGATTGCAAAATGTTGCTGCTACGAATAGAAGTTCTATACAATATACAACCAACATACAATACTAGTTACGTTATGCCCATCTATAGTTCCGCCTGTGTTCTACCATCACCATAATTGACAGCTAACAATGACAAAATGTTTCAACCTTTAAATGTAAAATACCCTAAACTAAAAAGTCTTTTTCACGTTACGGGTACAACAAGGTATGCAAATGGCATGAAAGTAGATAGGAAAAACCAAAAATAAACTAAAAAACAGCCTCTTTATGTGACCCGATTTCTTGTCATTAGTGTCAATTTTATTTTGTCAAGTTGGTTGCACTTCCCTTGTATAGAAGTCCTCTATTCAGGTTTCAGGTACGTTTTTTTGAATCTAGTATCTTTTCATTAAAATTTTAGCACGTTTCTATTGACAGCACTGGGAACTGGCAACACTGTCCGAAGTCCGAACTTAACGGATCTTGATGCGATATTTTCAAACAGAATTTAAATATTATTAAATTATTATCATCATCAAGGAATGAAACTTTTGGATTTAGCTAGAACTCTTAATTGTACGGAATTAATTGTTGTTCAAAATGAATTAAAAGAAACATGCAGGAAGCAACAATTCAAGTATGTATTAATAATAGATTTTGAGGCCACTTGTTGGGAGAGAAATGATAATAATAGAGGATATACAGAAATCATCGAATTCCCTTGTGTTTTATATAATGTAGAAGAAGCTTCTATAGTTACATACTTTCATCAATACGTTATGCCGACAGAATATCCAAAATTAAGCAGGTTTTGCAACAACTTAACTGGTATTACTCAACATCAAGTTGACAATGGAGTTCCGATAAAAACCTGCATGATGTTATTTAAGAGTTGGTTAGAAAGTATCAAAAGTAAATACGGAATTTCCTTTGAAACCACAGCTCCAATAAGTAATAGATGCATATTTGCTACTTGGTCTGATTGGGATTTAGGAAACTGTCTTAAAAATGAATGTAGGCGTAAACAAATAAACCTACCAGAAATATTTAGCAGATGGCTAGATGTTAGAGCTCTTTATAGAATGCATTATATGAGAAAACCAAAAGGGCTACTTGGTGCTTTATTTGAAGTCGGCCTTGAATTTGAAGGAAGAGAACATTGTGGTTTACATGATGCAAATAATACAGCAAAATTATTAGGAAGAATGGTAGCTGAAGGAGTTGTTCTGAAGTGCACAAATGATCATCAAAATAAGTAATTTGACTTGAAATTATTGTTTTGGTAAACATATTTCTTTATATTAGTAGATATACAAGCAAAAGATAATGTATAAAGAGCAAATTAAAAGTTTACAAAAGAGTTTGAATGACAAAAAAGTCTGATTTTTAAACAGTCAATGTTTTTTACTATTAGACCAAGAAATTTACCTGACTTAATTTTTCTAAGTTTTTTGACCTATGCCAGTAATAATTATTCCATACTCTCTCATAATTATTTGACATCTACTTGGATGACACTTTCAATGTTTGCATTTCGATTATTGTAAACAAAATTAGTCTAGTAGTTGTTCATCATTGGATGTAATGCAGCACCACAAAATAAATTGATAGGGTAGCTTGTTCAGTAGGAACTTATAGAGACCAACTTGTATTTTATTTTAGACTAGTTCAATTTACAATTTTAGTAATAAAATGTAAAAATACCAAATACATTTTTGTTCTATTCACAAATTATTTCATATTTTATAGACAAATAAATACAAGGTCTTTAAATAGTAAAAACAAATATTACCTATGTGACTTTAGTTTAATTTCTAATTCTAGTCATTAAATAACTAATAATTAATATTATTTCTCTATCCTTTTTCTGATTTTTTGATTTTTCTTATTAAGAACTTGACCTTTATCAGTTTTATCAGCTTGAGAAGAACCAGCCAAGAAATTTGATACCATATCAGACATTTCAAATTTGGCCATATTTTGAATTTGCTCCATTTCTTTTTTTGTTTCTGGATCATTCATCATTTTTGGCAAGACCATAATCAAAAGTAGTGGCAATACCATCATCATGACCATGGGATTAAAAAGCAGATCTGTTATCCTCCATTGTTCTCTTAGTTGGAAATAACGAGTTTTTCCTTAAAAAAAATACATATAATGTAATATAATAAAACTGATGAAAACAATTCCAAAGTTGTCACATAATTTTTGATATAATTAAAATGTATTTGATTTTATACCCAATGCTTTCATCCTCAAAGGGTATGGTACAACCATGACTTCTGAAGTTTTAATATGATTTACTTTTCTAGCTCTGAATTTTCCTTTGGAATTGATTTCCACTCTAGCTGGCTCGAAAGCAAATTCTGGATGTAGTACTTCAACAATATAAGATCCAGCAGGTACATTTTGTATTGTGAAAGAGCCATCTTTTCTTACAAACCCTAAATACTCTCCACCGTTCACATGAATTCTTGCGTTAGCTTGCCAATTAAATTGTTTTTGTTGGGAATCTGATAGCGGAAAAACCCTTCCTTCTAATACATATTGAGCTGATGTATCATTTTCTTCGTCGATTATATCTGCTTTAATGAAATTGATACTAAAGAAAGAAAACACAAAAGTTGTGTAAACTAACAATAAATTCATTTTTTCTTTTAGTTCTTATATATATAATTATGATTTAAGTAGTAAAACTATTATAGGTTAGTTTTAGATCATTACTTTTTATGTCATATGTCAAAAACGTCAAGTGACAAGTGATGTAAAAAAAATAAAAATAAAAAAATAGATGTTGCCAAGTTATCAACGAAATGAAGTGAGTGCATAGAGTGAGTGATAAAAACTGGTGATAAATATGTTTTCGCCAAGTAAAATCACCGACCTTGATATTAAACTGGATGGCTAAACTCTAGTCCTAAGATTCTTTCGTTCGTCCCACTGGTGTAGGAATGAACTGCACCAATTCACACCATACCTTTCGTTTGGCTCGATTTAAAATCCACTACAACTTCCTGTCGGCGATGTGGGACACTAGTGGATATTTTCTCCACCAGCTATTTAGCCGGAGTGAATTACAGTCGACATGTGTATCAGCAGGAAGAAGTAAACTAGGGATGAGATTACAGAACGTCTGCAGATCTGCAAATATGGCGGCAACTTTGCAGATCTGCAAATATGGTGGACTTACAGATGCAAGTATTCAAAAAATATCTGCAAATTCGCAATATTTATTACCCCTAACAACACTAAATCCAAATCCACCCTTAAGAAGGTTAGAATAACATCCTACAACCATGCATGAAGTCTTCTGTTTCTTTTGATTGAATACAGTTCATGGTGTCAGATTATCGAGTTTTTAAATATTAGGTAAATAAAGGTGGTGTAATTTACACTGGTGGACACTGCACCAACAACGAACGAAAGAATCTAATTTCTAAACCGACATGGGTGAAAAAACGGTCGGTACGCATGACAATTTGGACGCCAGACTATTTCGAGCATTCTACGTCACGTTTACCACGGGCGTACTACGATAAGTTATTTTATTTTTCATTAATAATGCGCTATTTTAATAATTATTATTTGCCGCGTTTGAGAATCCACATCGGATGCATTTTTTACATCTCGAGCGTTTTTTTATCCACATCGGACACATCTGTCCCATTACATTTACGTATACTGAATCACGTGATTAAAGATTTACTACATCTCAGATGCATCCGATGTGGATTCTCAAACGCGGCAATTATTGGAACATTTTTTTTCAGCTGCGTATTAATCAAAAATCATTGTTAAGTGATTTTCTTAAATTAAAAGGTGTCTTAAGTTGAATGTAATAAGTGTTAAATTTAATTTTGATGATCCTTTTTAGTGCATTTAGATACGCACGTGTGGGCGCCAGAGTGTCAAATATCACCTCGCTATGTGGCTTTGATTTTGTTCTTCCAGTTTAATAAGTAAAAGACCAGAATATTGACTGGATCAGAGTAATAGATATTTATGTACCAAGTCAGCAAAGTGATTCTTTATCGAACTAGTCTGAGATAAAAGTACATTTAATCTATTCTGATATTATTTTACAAACAGTAATTATATATAACAGTTATATTTATAATATAGATCGAATCAGTCATTCTTAAAACAACTTAAAAATAATTTTTAATAATTACATTTAATTATTTCTTTGGTAATGCTGGAATTTAGTTTCCAGAGTAGATGATAATTATGTCTTTCAGATACTTCTCTTATGTTTGAACATGGAGGAATGTTTGAACCGATGAGTGTGTCCAAAACACTATCGTCTGCATACAAAGGAAAAGGAGAGGACTCGCAACTACGTTTGACACAAATATTAAACGCAGACATAAAATAACTCTTCTACTGTAGCGTAACCAGAAATTAATTAAATGAACAAATAATGTATCGGCTGTAATAAACCAAACACTCTTTCTTTCTGGATAGGTACTTCAGAAAAATCTAAAATTATTTTAAGAAAATAGTCATATTAATTGTGTAACGCCACTGGCACTAAACTTTACTGGGTTATTGTGGGCCATTACAGTAATATATTTTACAATTTTAAGGTTTTAATGAATGAAAATATCTGTTTACTCTCAAATTTTGATAAATTATTCTTTAAATTATATTTCGATATTAAGTTTAATTTATTTAAAATATTAATTTAGTTTAAAAATATTTCTATTTATGCAGTTGTGTTATTTACGTCTAAATATATTTTACCTGTGAAATGTAATTTCATCTTCCTTTTTTACTTCGACCTGTACAGCCATAAGGTGAATACACTACCGTTGATTGTAGTCAATAACAACACCGTCTGATTAACTTTACGTAAAAAGCACAAAATACATAAATAACATCACGACTTCTCTGGCACCAAAAAAATGGCGGACGAACGAGTTACGCGTCTCCTCTCTTTTCCTAGTCTAAGCGAAATCCATTAAGTCCAGTTTGACTATAGTCACTTTTTATTGCTAGCTTGCATGTAGAACTAATTAATTCCAGAAGCTTCCAATAAACTGTGAATTTCTCTTATGTCGAATAAAGTTTTTTTGCATGATAAAACTATCACCAAACAATGACAAATAACAGCCGATCAGTGAGAGTATAAAACATATTGAAATGCTATTCTGTGCAAGGTGGCGAGCGTGGGTTGGTTCACATCCCTTAGGCCTTAATAGGCCCATTGTGCATCCGTCAGGAACATATATAGGACATGCCTTTCAATTTCTCAAAAACGGGCTAGTTGTCGCCTCATCTCGTCAAACTCCTGTAGGTTAATAACGTCGCCAAGAGGTGTCTCTAGATGCCCCTATTTTTGGGGCTATTAATTAACTTCCAACAGGCATTTGACTCCATCAAAAGGGGTTAGTAATAACCAATTTGGCAATATTCGCAAAACTAAGAAAACTATCAATGAATACAACAAAATGATTAGCAGTAGAACTCACAAATGGACACTAGAATTTGGTGGACTCATTATCATTGGAATACGCGTTGAGTGGTTGCAAAAGCAAATATAAAGGAAACATTATAGTTAATGTTGCAAAGAGATTTGGAAAATAATAAAAAAACAAAATAGGAACACAAAAAAAATCAGTTTTAATATCTGCAGTTAAGCAGTATCAACTACGGCTAGTACTGGACAGGATAGTCACATATCACAACTCGTAGGCGCTGTATCAATTATCACTACGCCATCTTTTGTAAATGAAATGAAAATACATTTATTGAAATAGGTAACCCTAATATACAAACAATTTTTTTTCTTTACAAAACAACAACTCAAATTCAAAATACAAAAATCAGGAAAAACTGTTAGGTCCATATAAGTTGGGCTTTATCAAAATATCTGGTTAGAGTGTAGTGTGATCACGAGCGTCGGCAACTATAATATATCGTGCCGAGCCAATAGTAATAAAATTAGTTGAGCAGGCAAAATTTTTAGGACATAAAATAAATAACTGTAACACACCTTCACTGCTTTGGGGTATCCATTATCTTATAATTAACATATTAACACAATAATTTGTAAGTAGTGCATTTACTAACAATGTTACTAACAAAGAAAAAAGTAAAAGTATATTAAAACAGTAATTTATTTCTAATAAGAATGTATACCATTTATCAACAAAGTATTTATTTTTTACATTTACGAGAATTTAGAGATAATAAACTCCATTCAAGTTCACTGTTTTGCTGTAACACACCTTCACTGCTTTGGGGTATCCATTATCTTATAATTAACATATTAACACAATAATTTGTAAGTAGTGCATTTACTAACAATGTTACTAACAAAGAAAAAAGTAAAAGTATATTAAAACAGTAATTTATTTCTAATAAGAATGTATACCATTTATCAACAAAGTATTTATTTTTTACATTTACGAGAATTTAGAGATATGAAATAAACTATAAACAATGCATGCATTAAAAAATGTTTGGTTCAAACTTACAGTATTAACAATTATTTTAATTTTATAAGCAAGTCGATTAAATATGAATTTAAAGAAGCATATAATAATTTAATTAAAATAGATAAATAACAGGCCTAAAACTATCAGTACAGAATAACTAGTTTAGACAGAAGTGGTATGCAACAAACAGTACGAATAATTATCCTATTGAAAGACATTTAAAAAATGATTAGCTGAGGAATATAGTAGCTATTTATGTAACCAGTTACGAAATGCATTATTTTGTGTAACGAGAGAATATGAACAGTATTTCACAACGTGTTACAAGAGTTTGCTTGATATTGGCTAGATTATTTATAAAATTGTGTTTGGTAAGAAATAACTAACCATTCATTTCTTGTACTACCAATCAAATATTTTTGAAAATGAATATTTGGAATAGCTATTATTTCTTCTCAAGGCTTGTTAATTTTCAAAAAAGTGGGTTATTTTGCAAACATGAATATAGATATTTTTAGTTTTTCTCCATGCGTCATGTATTTCGATCATTTTTGAGCATGTGTAGGATGGATCAAGACAGATTAAAATAGCGACTGAACCAACGCCATGGCCCCCCGAGATCAAAATTCTTACGATTTATGAGCCTTTTATTATTAAAAAAAAAAATATGCTAAAAAGGGAATATCTAAAGGCAATGGCCCCCCCGAAAATTCGTCTTGGAGCCGCCCTTGATATCCTTCCTTCATTCCTCTGATATAAACTTTCCAAAGCAATATATTCAGTTTAAAACCAAAAAGGGTTATTTTTTTGGTTTTAATTTGACAACTGATGACATAATTTCATTACATAATGTTCAACAATACTTGCTGCGATTACAAAAGATGTCACTTTATATATCAAAATTAGAATAGCTATTTTAAATTATTTTTGTCCCCATACATTTTTAATGACTACTATGTTGTTTACAAAAATAATTTTTTTTAGTTTTCTTTTGGAAATATAAACATATGCATCTGTAAGTAAAATATCATGATCATGTCAAAAAATAATAAAAATAGCCATCCCTCCCCCGCTCAATATCTGCTTTTATGTTCACTCATAAGGGGATGAATTGTAGGGAGGCTATTATTAATAGGAAAAATCTGTAAGGGTCTAATCAAATGCAGTATGCTAATATACCATTATTTTCCTCTGCACATCATATACTTTTCATTATCAATCATAAAATAATATCACGCATTTTAAAATATAGTTTCATATTAAATTACTTACATTGTAAAAAAAAGTGTTTAAAAATATTGTTTTATAATAAAAAAATAGATTAGTTTAAATTTGACTAAATTATGATACAGTTTATGTAAGTATATATATTTAAATGTTACATAGCAATGATATACCTATAGTTTAATTACTTATAATATTTAAAGTTATTTATATCCCAATATTTATAAATATAAGTGAATTAAAATTTAAGGATGCTAAAACTAAACTATAAAATAATTGAGCTTATTTATAAACAATAAAGACAGTGGCCTTAGTGAGAAATAGGCCAAATAATAGATATAAAAAAAAAAGATTTATAAACAAAGTAATTTTATAAGATAAGAATAATAATTACGAGCCCTAACCACTATATGTTCGGCCTTTTTATAACTTAATTTCCGTTATAATATATTAGGAAACTTAAGGTTGAAGAACATCTATTTTTTAAAAATTACTTAAATTTAATAGTTGTTGATGTTTCTACTATTTGTGAGAGCATGACGCACCATGATCTTAATTTTTTTAAAAAACTATCTAATCGAAAGATAAATGACCATTTAAATGTTCAAACAATATCCTCCGCAATTATTAAATTTAATGTATGGGATGCTTTGGAATTTTTGACGTGTTTGACACACATAATGAAACACTAACTTATTTTGTGATTTGAAGTTTTAAGTTGTTGAAAGTATGATGATATCTTTGTGACAGTTTCTAACGTAATTTTTTTATTCGATTTGATCATAAACAAATATAAACATAAAAATAAGTTTCGTAATAAATATCTGAAATAAAATTATGAAAAGGTCGAACATATAGTGGTTAGAGCTTGTATTTATGTAATAAATAAATTTGGTCAAGCAACTGAGTATTGGTAATTTAAATAATTTTGGTATACTTAATAATATAATTAATATTAATAATAATTAAAAGGTAAGTTCAAAATTATAATGTAAATTTAAATATAGTTTACATTATATAAACCAACTTTTTATACATTTATTTTAAGTTACTATATTTAAAAATTTAACAACTATTCAAGAAAATAAATAATGGACAACATAGAGTAGTAAAAATGACAACAACCATAAGAGACATCAAAGACAATATTTTTTTATATCTTTTCGTTTGCATACAAATCAATTTCAATTAAAATCTACTGCGTTCTACCTGACAATAGGGTTCCTCTGATTTCTATTACGGAAAGTATTTCTATAGCACCTCAAGGAGCAGAAAAGTGTATCTACAGGTACATACATTTTTTCTCCAGAAGATGTACTAACACTCTCTGCAATGGCACTCAGCATTAAATTATGGGTACTTTGTACATATATGTCAAAAACAGCTTTACCACAAACACAAAAATTTGCACCATCTAAATAACTAATGACAGTTATTGGAAGTGATCCTGGAGGATAGGGTAATCTTGCTCCTAAAACTTTTCTTGCTGCATATTCTTTTAAAGTGCACACTTGTAACACACCTGCAGATGGGGCAGGTCTGTTATCATATTGATGAAAATTATTTTGGGAAACATCTAGTGAAAGCAGACACATGCCCTTCATACTTCCAGGAAGTGTATACAATCCATTATTTGATGCAGAGAACACCCTCAAATTTGGAAGTTTCCCTATAATATTAATATTTTAGAGACAAATAATGTGTAAAAGAAGTTTTAGACTATCAATGCTGATTTAATGTAACATTAAATTTATTTCAATTATTTTTTTGGTTTTATTAATTATTTTTTAAAGTAAATAAAAATTGTTACATCAGTAAGTTGTTCTTTAATTTTTATTTTTAGATAGAAGTATCATTAGTAAGTGTTAATGTAGATATTAAATAAAAAAATGGATGGATAATAAAATTATCTTAATTTTAAATTAACCTGTATCTTAATATACACCCAATTAGTTACAATATGTAGTAAATTAATTAAAAATATTTATACAAAAAATAAAACTAAGGTATGTTCACATCTGACATTTATTGCATGAAATTTATGCCTGACAGTTGTTTAGTCCAGTGTAAACACTCAAAAATATATGTCTGAGAGAAATTTTTGTGTGTTTACACTGGACTAAGCAATTGTCAGACATAAATATCATGCAATAAATGTCATACGTAAACGTACCTTTAAACTACTCAATTTATACAATCTAATGTAATTTTAACCCTTTTACTACAGGAACAGACTTTTTGAAAATGTAGAGTACTGTCATTGCTGGAAACAACTATATTCCTACTCATTGTTTAGCGGTTTGTTGTGGCAAACGTTTATTTTATATATCATGTAAAAAATAAGAGATTTCCACAGCTAACACTCAAACAAGGAGTTCGAATAAAGTCTTTTCCCACAATGACTATTCATTTTTAAAAATAATACGTAAAATAATAATAATAAGTTACCTATTCCAGGTGTAACAGTTTGCAAAAGATTATAGTTGAAATTTAATGATCTGAGCTGTGGTAATCTTATTATTTCTCTAGGAATAAACTCTATTTCATTGTAACTTAAATCCAATGTATGTAGGGTGTTTGTGAGATTTCCACCAATCCAATCCCATGATTTTCCTTTTCCAATTAAATTATGTGATAGGTACAGCTCTCCAAGATTTGGTAAAGTATTTAACTCACATGGTATTTTTTCTATTAAATTGTAACTTAAATCCAAGATTTTCAGTCTCGTTAAGTTAAATATACCCTTATCTATGGTACATCTGTCTATTTTGTTTATATATAGTTGTTCCAAGGTTTTTGGAAACCCCTTACTGGGATAATCTGATCTTTTTGATATTGTTAAACTTACCACTGGCATATCTTTGGGCTTAACAGCCGTTACAGATAAACTAGAAGTAGTTAATTCTTTGTCTGAAACCTTATTTTCTATAACTCGTTTGAAAAGATGAATAAAGGCTTTTAATGGAATGGGATCACTATTGATATATAAATCATGTTCTGGAATTTTAAATTGAACTGTACATTTTCCATCGTTAGCAAATTTCGTTAGTAGCTGCTTAATATTATTCTTTATGGAATATTTTGTTCCATTTTGATTTTTATTTGTGAACAAAATTATGGAATACTCCCCAGACTTTGGATGTTTACAAAGTGCTAAAGTGGATTTCACATGTTTTCTTCCTTTATGAGCTAATGTATTGGGTAATAAACGATGTCCAACAAAAGTATTACAAACGATTTTCATTATAACAAACTACCAAACCCGGTGTAAGCGACATTTCAAAATTATTTCCTCTTTCGATTGATTAGTTTTCAAAAATTGACGTTAATATGTCAACTTAAACTTCTGGTTAAACGATTATTGATTTAACGCATATGTTTTCTGCTATGTTGCCAAATTTACAAATTAAAACTCGTTTTACACATGGAATGACCAAACGAACCATTCAAAAGGCAAACCTCAACTCTTTGTTTAAGCTGCTGGAAGCACTCTGTGGCTGGAACACGGAAACGAACGTTACTTTGGTTTTTATTTGTTTATTTACTTCTATGTCTCTGCCATAAATAAATTAATATTAATTTATCTATGGTCTGTTTGGGTTTGGAATTTGGAAGACACAGTATTTTTCTATGGTATGGACACAGTTGGAAGAACATGACCTGTTCCTGTTATATCTTATTTTCACATTATTAAAAATTGTGTTAATGAAATAATTTAATCAATGGTCATGGTCTATCCACGTCACTGGTCATAGTCTGATCATAGTGATAATGATAATTTTATATTTATTTCTATAAATATTAATTTGGTTTACAATTCAATTTAATTAATAAAAACACGTCGAAGTTATCTGCAACGTTTCTGTTTCTATTTTACGTTTGATATACGATGAATACTGTACTTAAAACCGTTATACTTGGGGCTCCTGGATCGGGAAAAGGTACAATTTCAAGTCGAATTATTAAAGCTTTCAATATGGATTATATTTCTAGTGGTGACAGATTAAGACAACATATTAAAGAAAAAACTCGTAAGTATCTCCCTATTTTAAATGGCCAATTGTTTTTGTTCACAGTTCAGATAATATTTAATCAGGTGCAGGCCCGGTCTCAGGCGATTTATAATTAATAAGATTACCACAATAGTTATTTTAGTTAGGTATGTACCTATTGTGTTATTATATTTCAATACAGGTACTTGACTCAATAAAATACTAGCTAGCTTATTATATATCCACAGTATCCACTCAATTTTAATTTTTCCAGCCCTGATTTTTAAAAAATTTCAAATGTTTGTTCGTAACTTGTTTTGTAATCGTTTTATTTAAATTCAAATATTGTTTTTGGTTCCTCCAACCTTAAGTAGGCACTTCTAGTTTGGTTTGGTTTTTTAACCCTTAAAGTAAAATATAATTCTCTTGGACATAATTTTGTATATATATTCTGTGACTTTTTAACTTTATATATTAAAATTACCTAGCGTATCCATAATGGATATGCCATGGCAAGTCAAATTATTATTAACCTCCCTTTTTGTTCTTTGTTTTAAAACATTTTTTTGTTCATTTTTCATTTTTGTATTAAATAATTTTGACTTTTCAATAGGTACATAGACTACATGACTTTCCATTTAGGTGTGCCTATCATGAAGTAATCCCTTCAAAATCAGTTGTCAATAAATTGACTTTGTGAGAAATAAAGGACCTTTCCTAACACCTTCATACTCAATCTTAACCACTTACATATGGCTACCCTCACCCCAAATATAATATAATAATATAATAAAATAATACATTTTTAATAACCTTCGTATTCTTTTCACACTTTTTATTTGCTGTTTAAAAAATTTATTGTTTTATTAATCTCATTCTGTTCAGACATACCTAGGCACGATATACCCACCTAAAGATAGGATGTTGTGCATCATGTGTGATCATTATTTTTATGTACAAATGAAAATCACTCTGTGAGTGACATCATAACATCAGCCCATAGGATGTTGCCCATCGTGGGCAGTCTTTATTTTGATGTGCAAATGAAAATCACTATCACTCTGTGAGTGACGTCATGTGGGTGGCAGTTGAAAACTGAACATGGGAGCATCCGGCCCTGATACCTAGGTATGTAAAAGGATTGATATAAAATTTGAATTAAGTAGAAAAAGAATGGTATTATATTATTACTGGTCATTGAATAATATACTGTTTTATAATAGAGGTACAGTTCCATTATTACAAATGGTATTACCACAGAAGAGAGAACAATACAGAAAAGAAACATAGTGCTAGTTCCACCACAGAAATACTCTGTGAAAATGTAACACCACAGAGCTAGGTGTACTGTGAATAGCTACGTTTTCTCAGAGTAACTCTGTAGTGGAACTAGTCCTATGTTTATTTTCTGTATTATTCTCTCTTCTGTGGTATTACTTAGTCAAAACCAATATAAATTATTGTTCAGTGTAATATCTAATTTTCAAATTTTGTTAATAATGTCTGAAAAATAGATTATTTGACTAGATTATTATATTATCAATATAAAATAATAAAATATTTAAAACTAGTATTTTAAATTATTATTCAGTGTAATATCTACATTTTCAAAATGTTTTTATTATGTCTGATTAATGAAAGGAGTATTAAGTTCATATGATGCAATGTTTACCTTGTCAGCAGAATTAAGAATGTTCTCAACAATAGTTAAAAAGGAGGGGGTGGCGCCGGTGGCAGGGATTTTTATTTAATGTAATAAATTAAATTCTAATGCATAGGTAGGATTCCCCACTTGACCATTCACTGTTGGGCCCTAATTAACAGTGCTGCTCTTAAAGTGGTGCTGGTAAACAGTAACAAAGCCTACACAGAACAGAGGCTAATAACCTTGATAGTTGATGCGAATGACACTGAATTAAAAAAATAGTTAAAACGAATTGCTTTTTTTCTTTGACTGTGCAAGATTAGCATTTTGATGCTAGGAGCTTGGTGTTGAAAGTCATTGAAAGCGAAGAAAGCGAAACTTAAACAGTGTCCCTTTAGGAATGAGTGACACTGTTAGGTCTCCTCTCTTTACCACCCACATTAATATAGTCTTAAGATAAATGTATTATGCATATGATACAGTTCTGTTGTTAAAGATATTACTTAGGAAAGAGTGGTAAGGTTTTTAAAGGATTAAACAGAGTAAAATATTGGCTTGATTAAAATAAATTAATTTAAAATTCTGATACTTTGTAAATTGCTTGACTTGTGCTGAAATAAATTTATATATCATTTACACCATTGTAAAAGTGGCAAAACAAATATTCCTCTATTGTTTTACTTTTAGCCATTGGCCTAGAAGCATCTAAGTATATTAAAGATGGAAAACTAGTACCTGATGATCTTATGATTAAATTTATTAGTGAAGAACTTAAAAAAGTGAAATCTAAACCATGGCTCTTAGATGGTAAGTGTTATAATAAATATAATAAACATAAACCGACTATTTGCTCCGTGGGTGACAGTGGATCCAACTATTGCATAAACTAAAGGGCGATATTTGCCTATATTGGCAGTATCATTTTTAATAAAATTCATTATTAAAAAATATATTTTTTTGGTTTTAATAAGAGTATATGGAGAATTGAAAAGATTCTCATTTATTATTATATACTTTTATTACTTCAGTTAAAATAAATTAAGTATAAACAATAAAAAAATAATTAAAATATAGACACATAATAGGTAATTAGGCAACAGTATTTACGAGAAAGTGTATGAAAATTTGCCTAATGAGTTGTCCGGAAAAATAAGTTAATGTCAAACGTGGAATCAAAATTTATTAACAAAAAATAATACCAATCAAAGGCAGAAATCTAGTGCTTGCTGGACATATAATTGATGTTGAAGAACACAGCATAATAATAATTGTTAATTGTTTTTAAAATCTTTTAATTTTCTTATGTCTACTATTTCCAGTTACATCATTTATTTCTTTGATTTAATTTTAATTTTGATAAAATAATTATTGCTTAATCCACATGACGACGAAAAAACAAATTCTTCTCTTTATGAAGATAACAGCTGAATAATTTTAACGGATGATTAAGGATGCAAAATGAAGCATATTTATGGTTGTTCCTAAAATCAACTGTTTTTTATTAACATTTTCTAAATGAAATTATTGTAACGATAGTTTAATTTATTTAGAGTTTATTTATTTAAAACACACTATTTACAATTTATTTGTGACTACTAATTAATTTATATAATACTTAGACACTAACTCACAATTCTAATTTATTTATTCCAATTTAACTTTTCAGTCCAATACTTTATACTAAACTAACTCGTCCGCCGATAAGTCGTGCTATTTATACCAAGTCCAACTCTGCTACGAGAAGTCTCCAGACGATGATGGAATGTCCCAGAATTCCATCTCTATGAGTCAACGTCACGTACCGCTTGTTCTGGTATATTCGAGACTGTCCCCACACGTCAGCGGTGCTTCGATCATGAATCGGTGACATGTTGAAGGTTGCTTACTCCGCGTCACATTATGCTTAATGTACAATATTTCACAGATACACTACTGGGATCTCGTAAAGTAGACAGTAGAAGAGATAGAGAGATGTGGTCAAAAAGTTGCATAAAGGATTTTTTTTACATGAGAATAATTAACTGTCATCGGTTTTTTACTAAAAGGTTTCGACACGTCAAGGACATCATCAATATTATTTTTTTAATTACGGACCTGGATATATATTTTACGAAATCGTATTTAATTGATATTATGAATACAGCGCCGTATATAAACAAATGATTTGTATTTGTTTGACTTTATTTGACAGATATTTTATTATTCTATAGTTATCATTATCAAGCACATATCCAGTAGTACCATAAGTAGTACATGGCTCTATGCTATGGCCTGTACCAGCCATTGCTGAATCCAATCGAAAACTAAAATGAAGATATATAATATTTATATCGTTTTTTGTTTTTGAGTTAGGATTTTTTAAATATATATATTTTTTAGAATCAATAGGCTTCATCTCCTTATAGAGCTTAATTTTTGCTAAAAATTTCATGTTGATATCACTTTTTGTTTTTGATTTATGATTTTTTTTATTAATTTCAACCCTCCTTAAACCCCCCAGTTTTGATCAGATTTTTTTCAAAATCAAAGGGCTTCTTATAGCTGTTGATTTATGTTAAACATTTCAAGTTGATATTATTTTTCGTTTTTGAGTTAGGATTTTTTTTTAATATTTCAATTCCCCTTAACGCCTCCATTTTTGTTCAGATTTTTTTTTAAATCAATAGGCTTTGTCCCCTTATAGAGCTTTATTTTTCATGAAATTTTCAAGTTGATATCATTTTTCGTTTTTGACTTATCGGGCGGACAAAAAAACGTGACATCGGAGGCATGGACAAAGTAAACCTATAATACTCTTCACATACTACTGTGTGAAGAGTATAATATGTAATACGATAGAAAAATTCATTTATTGTAAACAATGTACTTTAATGAATTAATTTTTTTATCAGTTTTATTTTCGTTTATTTTCAGTAATGGTTGGAACTGTCCATAGAGTCCAAATATATCTTTATAAACAGGTCAGAACTTGAAAATTATTTGATGATTGTCTAACAAATATACAAAACGTCTTGAATATTTGTTTAATATATTATAAATTATTGAATAAAATTTAAAAAATCCCCTATAATTTTATAACTGGTAAAACTACAGCTAGAAAACGAAAAATGCAATTTTTCATTTATTTGAAATATTTCAGATGAAGTTCTGGATGTAAAACATTAGTGAATGTTTAATATTTTAAATTTGCGAATAAATGTTTCACATAGGCGGATAAACAATGATGCCAAGCTATGCTATACTTCTCGTACTTTAGAAACGTTTGTGATCTTAACTTTAGAGTTTAACTAAGCCCAATTGCTTCATATTTCATTTCAAAAATCACCTGTTGAAATTATGCAGGTGTTAGATGTATTATATTAGTACAGAAATAATTTGTTCTTTTGTGATACATACATTCCGAGTATGGCATTATTCAAAATTCAATTTTAAAATTTTTGTGTACACATATTTTTTGCATAATTTTCTGTGTATTTTTAAAGGATTTCCGAGAACACTTTTTCAAGCACAAGCATTTTGGAAGGAAGAAAAATTAGATTTAGCTGTCAATTTAGTAGTGCCTTTTAGTGTAATCATGGAAAGAGTTGAAGGTAGAATGGTTCATTTACAAAGTGGAAGAGTTTATAATTCCTCATTCAATATACCCAAAGTTCCTGTTAGTACATGTATATTTTTTTTTTGAATCCAGTAGACTCAATTAATTTTTTTATATATATTTCAGGGAGTTGATGATGTTACTGGAGAACCATTAATTAAAAGAGAGGACGATAAGCCAGAAGTTGTGAAAAAACGTTTGGAAGTATATGACAAAATGACAAGACCTGTTATAGAATTTTATAGGGAAAAGGGAATTTTAAAAGATTTTCATGGAGAAACTTCAGATGCTATATCACCTCAAGTTTTGAAGGAATTGAGTAATTATATGAGGCTTGAAGGCAGTCAATAAGGATTATTATTTTTGTATCCTTAATTTTAGTTTTTTTTACTTTTGAATAATTTTTAAATGTATTTACAGTACGACGTTAAAATTTATATTTTAGTACCAAATATACATATATTTTTTCAATTTTGTTATTTAGTTAAAATAGTTGAAAATATTAAAAATTCATATTTTCACGAATAAATAAAATACACGAGTATTTTTGTTTTTTTTTTTGTGTACAGAAGAGAATAATACGTGGTTTTATTTATGATGTATGTTAGTTACATGATGGTTTTAGGTTTCCTCGCAGATCTCTGTGGTTTTCCTGTGGGTTTTGAATAACTTTAGGTTACATTCAAACAAAGTTGATTTATAATAAAAAGCAATTACCTACTGCTGATTTATAATTTTATAAACGTAATGGTCATGAAATGACGACTTGTTCTAAGCAAAGAGCTGTGGCACAGCGCAAAATATGTCGAAAAATATTCCTTTTTTATTTTAGTTCAATAAATATTACAATTGTCGGGTCGAATTGGTAAACGATGCTGGTATAAATTATTTATCTTGTAATTTGATCCCGACAAAAAAAATCTCGTCTTGTACCATATTCCGTCTGAGCCACATGGCACATCTCACAACGGCCCGCCGCTAGCATAGCAATATATTGAAAACGGTTACGTAACACATGCAGAAAGTACGTGTTTAATACGTTTAAATGGGGCCACCTAATCGAGTGACTTGAAGAGTATTTCAGTCGCATGTTGAAGTGCATAAATGCATCGGCGGGCTGGTTTAAATAAGCTGAATGTTTTATTAGATTAATAATATAAATATAGTTACTCTTTACAAATCGTCCGAGGCAGAATGAATATAATAATAATTATCTCCCTTATTCACCCCTGTAGTCGACTGAGCGACTTGTGTAGGGGAAGGGACGGCTATTTTTATTATTTGCCGTGGCGCTCCGGGGCGACTTAAAGATGATTAATAGTGCCATTCGACTTACAGGTGAGGAAAACCTCACCCACCATCATCGAAACGGTAACGCATGGTGATTTTTATTATTTGCATGTCATATCAACAGAAATCAGAAATTGAATTTCTATTAATACGGCACACATCAAATCTTATAACGAACCATGCCATTAATTATAAATTCACATGGTCTGATGTAGGATCCGAAGCCACAAACTTGCCTATAAATGAATATAAGCGCGTGAGACCGCTACGCCACCGACCCAATAAAATAAACAAACCTTTTTCTTCACACTCGGTTGAGGACAAAATTAAAATCAAAGTAGTTGGAAGGACCTCTCCGGGCCTCTCTTCCTGATTTAGAAATCACAAAAACACAATAGTAGGCTTCCACCTCTAGTTCGTCAAGCTTCAAGGGCCGTATAAGGAAGTTTAATAGTAATATGTATTTAAAAAATAACTGGATTTGTGGATGTGTACAAAAAATGCATTTGTTTTGGGCGTGTTTTGTTTGGGGGCGTTCAACTCGCAAGGAATTCTCATTGCCTCTTCGTAGGAAGTGAGTACCATTCCTTGCTCGTTAAATATTGTAACGTTTAATTTAAGAACAGTTTTTCTATAATTTATATATAACGTACTTATTAATTTATTTAAAACTTAGGCACTATTACAACTCACAATTCTAATTTATTTATTATACTTTATCTTTTCTATGCGACACTTAAATTAAAACTTAACTTCTATCGACAAACTCGCTCTATTTATATAAAGCCAGCTCTGCACTAGCACATTCTCGACGGTCTAGAACGTCCGGGAACTCCTTCTCTATGACTCGGCCACCGCACAGCGATCTGTCCGGTAACTTCTCGAAGGAATGCGTTTGTCTTTATATGACCAGCGCCAGACTTCATTTTACAGGTAAGGTAGTAAACAAAGATCAGAGAAGGCTTCGCGCGTCTTATTCATTTGCTCTACCATTCCATTCGACCGTAGTTCTGGTTTTCTTCATACCTAGTATGTCACAGATTCCTCAAAAAAGCTGGTTTTCAAAATGTTTGCCTTGGTCACTGTGGATCTCCAAGGACACTCCAAATCTACTGATGAATTCTTTTATTAACACGTCTGTAACAGTTGCGGCCGCTTGATTTGGAATGGCGTAGATAAATAATCCATAACCACCATCCTGTATTTATTATTACCATACTGCTTCATGGGGGCCTTCCTCTTTCGTTGAGGTCCATTAATCATAGCACATGTGGTACATTTCTTACACCAGTCCTTTACATCATCGGAACTGTTCATCCAATAAATCCTTTCACGAACTCTTTGAAGAGTTTTCTAAACACCGAGATGTCCTCCTGATGAACTGTCGTGTAACTAAGTACTTCGGCTAGCCTTTGAAATGACCATCTGTCCTCTATTTTCGGAACCATTATCATTCTCCAGTACTCGCTTTAATAAGCCTTCTTCCAGGATAAAAGAGTACCACTGAGCCAAATATGACAACTACTAGAAAGAGATTTGATACTTCTTGCCAAGTAGGTCGACGATTTACCTCTTTCCGTTGTTGCATCTTCTTTAAAACGGGAACGTTCTCTTGTTCTTCCCTAAGTTTGGCAGGGGCCCACTCATCGTTCACTACAGTTGTTCTTAGTAGTCCACTTTCTTTGGATTCTGCTCTGTTGCAGTGAGAGCACTCTGCTGGGCACAGTCTTCTAGAAAGAGAATCGTAATTTATGTGGCTTATTCTGACGATTGGGCCCTCCGGGTTTTTGAACTGCATCAACCACTTAAGGGCTGCATGATCGGTACGGATTAAGAATTTTCTTCCATAGTTTCTTGAAGCCGTGCTACAATAATAGTTTCACTTCTACCATCAACTGACACGGTACTGTCCCCATATGGATGTAGGAATACCTCTTCTGCACCAACTTTGATCACTCTATTTTTAAAATCCAACTGGAAACCGTGTAAGTTCATTACATCCATTCCAAGTATAACATCTTTTTAGATATCAGCGACAATAACAGTGTGAGTAAACTTTTCTGTACCAATTCCTAATTAAACCTGGATTCTCCATGCATGTTGGCACTTTCACATGTTTCAGTCTGCAGTCGCAATCTTGTTGGTAGAAGTCTCTTACGGTTATTTATGGTTGTTGGTCGTATAATTATCCTAGTTGTTCCAGTTTCCACCAACAGTGTATACTTTTTACCATTTACTTCGCCGTTTACGTATACATTGTCATCGCGACATTTTAAAGAGGCTATCAGTATGAGAGGGTCTTTGGAACGGTTTCGGGTCGAAGCTGTCCCCTCTAGGCCGACCCATCTCTAGTTTTCCTGCGGCGTGTTGTCTTCATGTGTTGGGACCCTAGGGCGTTTGCACGAACTGCGTATATATCCCAGTTCACCACAATTTCAGCACCTGATAGTCTTCGTCATCTTTTTGTCAGCAAAGGTCTTCATTATGTTAACTAGTTGGTCAAGTTTATCTTCCAAGTTTTTTTCTTTTAACAGTCCTCACTTTACTGTATTCTCCAGAAGCCTGCGTAGCTGCCTCATACTCTAGAGCAGCGGACAAGACCAAACAATGTTTTGTGAAGACCTGTCAATATCTACTTCATATTCTTGAATAGTCTCGTCGCATATTTAGTCTCTTTTTGAGTTGTTAAAAATCATCTGACTCTTCCACGGGTATAGTCTGAAGGATATCTAAAGCGCCTTCTCGAAGAGCGATGGCCAAATTTACTGCCTTCTCTCGTTCAAGACCATACGTTTGCTCTGGCAGCTGTTACGAACTGTTTAAGGTAGTTCGTCCATGACATCTTCCCGTCGAAAGTTGTGGCTTTAACATGAGCAGAGTTTACAGCTCCTTCCAATTTCAACTTTGACCCCACCTCATGGCACTTTATTTCACCGTCATTGGCCTGTTCTGTATGTTCCAGTTCTTCTATCTTCTCCATCTATTTTATTTTCTCCTCAACGGAAGACATTATTTTCTCTTCGACAGGAGCCATCTTATTTTCCACATCAGCAGAAATTTCATTTTTTATGGAAGATATATCAGATGAGACTTTAATTTCCATAGACATTTCGGAAAACACTCCAAGTAGTATTTTTCGTGGGCGGAACGTGGCTACCACGACTTTAGAAACTTTAAAGTGTATTGCCAAAGTTTCTGCCACGTAATAGACACGGTTCTATCACGTGGCGGTAACCAAAATGGGGAACACTTTCTTGGTGACAACCACGATCCAGCCACGTTTCCGAAACTTATATATTCACGTTTACGCCACGTGGCAATAACGTGGCGGCATGGTGGCCGACAGTAAACGCTGAACTTTGCTTACTGCCCTTGTCATTTGATTGATATTTGTAGCTCGGTCTCCGTCCTGCAAATTATTTCTCCCATTCTCCTTGCTTATTCTCTAACTTTACATAACTAGTAAACTAATAAGTAGGTACATACTGAATAATAATAATAATAATAATTTGTTATAAAAATTTTGATTTAGGAATTCTGATAGGCAAAAAGTTGGAACGATTGGAAGTTTATTGTCAAATATAGGTGTTGTAGATCGAAATTTGTCACGCGCTATTGGAATATTCTATATTTAATTAAAAAGTTAAAATCTGTAAATTTTTCATCTTCGAAATTATTTATTTAGATGTCTTAAACAGTATTTTGTATCAATCTTGGTTAATTAAAATCATTAAATATATTTGAATTTTATTGCATTGAAGCTATAGGGACGAAAAAAAATTTTTTTTAAATAGCACCCTTATATTTTCTCATAATGGCGATCTTAAAAATGGTTACAAATACGTCTGCTTCAGGAAAAAACTTTAAAGTTGCAGAAACTAAAAATATGCCACTTTGTAGTTACTTTCATCAAATAAGTGGCAGCTGGAACTAATCCAAAATATTTTTCACCACTTCAAAGTTGCGGTAGCTTCTCGAAGGAATGCGTTTGTCTCTATATGGCCGGCGCTAGACTTCATTTCGCGGGTAAGATAGTAAACAAAGAACAGAGACGGCTTCGCGCGACAATATACTATTTGCTATTTTAAATTAATTTATTATTTAATCTATTGGAATATGAATTAAGAAAATGTTTGATATTTTGATCATTATAGTATCTATTAGCACCTATATTGATGAAACATTGTATACAAAATGTAGGTGTATGGTTAAAGGCTTCAGTCTATTTTTGTCAAACGTTATTTACTCAACATATTAACCCTTCTTTTTTTTATAAAACAAATGAATTTTCAGTTTCTATCGCTATTTTGTTGTTTCTGAAAAATTGTAGCAAGGTGTAATTTATTGATTAAAACAATTATTTTATCAAAATAAGCACTTGCTTTAATCCCATTTTAATAACATAATATTTACAGAAATTTAACAATTACCTAAAAAAAATGGCTTAAAAATAATATCTTGTGAGCAATTTTAGGGGTGAAAAAAATTATAAACAAAATATAAAAGTAGCTTCCTATTTAGTCACATTTTAATCTTCACTAGTTTTATAATACCCATGAATGTGTAATTCCTGAAAAAAAAAAAAACAGTTTTCAATTTTTGTTAAGTAACAAGTTATGCATCAATATA
The DNA here is from genome assembly GCA_927349885.1 of Psylliodes chrysocephalus. Classification (NCBI taxonomy): domain Eukaryota; kingdom Metazoa; phylum Arthropoda; class Insecta; order Coleoptera; family Chrysomelidae; genus Psylliodes; species Psylliodes chrysocephalus. Next base: position 23,726,790 of record OV651822.1, on the reverse strand, counting down.
AATAAAGCATTTGCAAATGTTTTGTACGTGAAAATGACAAAGAAAACGTTTTCGGCGGTTCGTACACGAAAACTAAACACTGGCAAATGAATGAAGGATCTTAGAATTTATTCTAGTATAAGCTAAGCTTTGTCATCTTTTCATACGATGTTGCAAGGGTAGCTTTAAGGAAAATTGAGGGAGTTGGGAGGAAAGAAGAGAATGTGTGGGTGTGGCGGCGAGAGTCTGAATCTAATGACTTCAAATCTACAAATTCGTCTGTCGTAGCTATGTGCTTCGGTAGTCCAATTGGCAGCGACGCCGAGGAGCTATACTCGGAGGTTCCAGTTCGATCCCTATCCGATGCACTAATTTTTTCTTTTATTTCTCAGCTTTTTCAAATTTTCTTTGGTTTTTGTTTCACTTTGGGGATGTGGGAATACATTTCTTAATTTCGTAGGCAGAATTGTGGAATACCTTTCTTTATTGATTTCTGTATAATTTGTCAAATATTAATTTTTCATTTGAATAAGTGATATAACTATTGATATGTACGAAGCTTATTCAAATATAATCCGGAATTTTGGCATGTTGACTCTGGAAGACCGGCGAGCGGACTTAGAGGTAGTTAGATTGATGTTTATTGATGGGACTGACATAGATTTCCTCGTTCAGTAGCTTTATGATCGAGCATGAGGTACAGAGCAATGCTAAATTATGGCACTTATCAACCCAGACAACACACCAAATCCCAGAGATATCCACAGAATATCTTTTGTCAATATCCAGAATATAGAAGATATCATAGGGATATCCAGCAAAATATCTAATGAGTATCTTCCAGACAATACAAGAAATCCCAGAGATATCCACAGAATATATTCTGTGGATATCCAACCAAATGTCCGTCTATATCCCAGGATATAGAAGAATTCGGATATTCAGCAAAATATTTTATAGGTATCTTTAGTAGAGGTTCATAAGTAACCAATGATTATTGAATAAAGTCGAAAGAAAATAGCAGAGATAACAAATATTTTCAACACTCTGCTTTTGATTTTGCCCACTAAGGAGAAAGTTATCCTTATTAGGACTCTTCAGCAATAAATGGAAATTCTAGACTCCAGTCTCTAATGGAGTCTGATTGTGAAACAAATTTCGATCGAACTCAATTACGGCGGGTTGAGCATGAGTAGATGTGAAAGTAGTATCGCTATCTATACTTAGTAAGCAAAATCAAAAATTACATCTAGTGGATATCCACGATGGTTTGCGTTCGTGCCTAGACTTTGATATATTTAGTGGATGTCCATGGGATATTGAATACACCTTAAAAAAATTAATTTTAAATATCTGAACGGTACTATTAGCCACAATGACGAGCACAATGGCGTAATTTTTTAATAATTGCTATATAATTACTGTAAAAACCGTCTTGTCTTGGTTTCAATTAAATTTTATTAAAATTAAAAGGACTGACTTTTCTTAGTTTTTTTTTATTAATCAATCTGACATAATCATCTTTTTACTGTATGTTCTTTTTTTATAAAAAAATTAAAATAACTGTAATACAATAACTTAAACATTTAAATAACTTTAACACATCTCCCCCCTTTGTGAAGACTCTCTTCACACATCTTCTATACTTCTAACTTGCATATCTTCGTCGCCGGTCTTTTAAAAACTCCATTTTTAGTCTTTACGTCTACTACTCTAACTATTTTGTCTCGTCCGGGATGTGTATTGATTATTCTGCCCATCGGCCACGTCTTCTTCGGTAAATATTCCTTTAGCCATCTTTTCCAAAATTTATCTGATAAACATTGAACCGTCTTCCATTGTTGTCTCAAATTTAGTTTTATGTCGGTATCTGGGTAATCAGGGAATTTTCCAGAGAAGGAACCAATTAAAAAGTGGTTAGGAGTTAAACATTCAGGAAACTCTGGATCTTCGGGAACATAAGTCAATGGTCTAGAATTTATGATATGTTCGATTTCCACAAATATTGTACTTAGGACTTCATCTTTTGGGAAATTTTCCCTAAGAACAACATCTAAACTTCGTCTTATTGATCGAATTATCCTTTCCCAGCTTCCCCCCATATGCGAGGCTGCCGGTGAATTGAATTTCCAGTTTATTCTATTAAGTGTCATGTGTGTTTTAAGGTCATTTTCGTCTAAGTTCATAATATTTTCTAATAATTCTCTGTTAGCTCCGTGAAAGTTGGTCCCGTTGTCCGAAAAAATTTCATTTACTGTACCTCGTCTACCAACTAACCTTTTCAATGCCATAATAACTGATGCTGTGTTCAAACTATGAGCAACTTCGATATGGACAGCTCTGGTTGTTAGACAGGTAAAAATTACGCCATATCTTTTTTCGTGTCTTCTACCCACAGTTACTGTTATGGGGCCAAAATAGTCCATGCCAGTTCGTGAGAACGGTTTTTCGAATACGGCTAATCGAGCATTAGGCAATAATCCCATTTCAGGTACCACTGGCTTGACTCTACGATTTTTACACAACTGACAATTTCTTAAAATGTTCTTGGTATTATTTCTTAACTTGGGAATCCAAAATTTTTGTCTTATTTCGTTTAGCACCAATTCCGTTCCACTATGAAAACTTCTTCTGTGGAACGCATCTATCAGTAATTTTGTAAATTCGTGTTTTGCGTCTAAAATTATTGGGTCTCTTCTAATTAAAATATCTTTTGCTTGATGGTGTATTCTTCCTTTGGAACAGAGTATTCCATTACGGTCTAAAACTGGTGATAATTTGTAAATTTTACTAGATCTTTCTATATTCTTTCCATCAACAAGTTTTGTAATTTCTTCCCCGTAATACTGTTTTTGTACCTCCTTATACCATTTATTCTCTGCGTCTTCAATTTCATCAACAGTCAGGGCCTCTAAATTTTTAAAACTCGTTGACTTCTTATTAATTCTATATTTTCTATTACTGTCCACTATAGTTTTCATTAATGTTTTTGAGAACCTGAACACCCAAGCAGTACTCCGAATTAACCTCTCCAATTTAGAGAATCTTTTAGGATCCGGTAGATATACAGAGTGATTCGGAATATCTTGTAAGGTCATAAGAGGCGATTTTCTAATTTCCAATTCTTCTTCGGAAATTTCTTGCATATTTTCTCTTTTAAGATCCTCTATTGGCAGTTCTTTATTTATTTGTAAAAACTTTGGTCCATAAAACCATCTTTCTGAATAAAATATGTGCTTTGCAGCGCGCGTGGCTTCATCAGCAACGTTTTCTTTCGTTGAAATCCAGTGCCAATCATTTTTCTCTGTAATTTCAAGAATTTCTCCAATACGGTGCGCGACAAATATTTTAAATCTTAAATTTTCAGATTTTATCCATGTTAAAACTGTTCTGGAATCGGTCCAAAGATGGATTTTATCAATTTTTACCTCGATTTCAGAAGTTATAACTTTTATCATCCTTGATACCATTACTGCTGCTTGAAGTTCAAGTCTAGGGATAGAAGTTTGCTTCAATGGACATACCCTAGTTTTAGCAAACACGAGTGATGACTCATAGATATTTTCTCTTCTAAAACGTAGATACACCACGGCAGCGTAAGCTTTTTCGCTAGCGTCGCAAAACCCGTGCAGTTCTGTGTATTCTGATTCGCTTAAATTTATGAAAAGGCCATAACTTCTAGGTATTGCTAACTTAGGAATTAATTCTTGGACTTCAGATATCCATATTTCCCAATATTGATTTAATGTTGAAGGTATTTCATCGTCTCATCCTATTTTTAACTTCCAAATTTCCTGTAAGATTATTTTGATTGTGATCATAATATTGCATAAAAACCCCAGTGGATCAAAAATTGACATACAAAATTTAAGTAGCTCTCTTTTGGTGGGAATTTTCTTGCCTGTTAGTACATCTTTGTTTACTTTCTTAAATTTGTCGTAAATATAAATTTATCCATGTCTGGTACCCATTTTAAACCTAAAACTCTCTCAGTTCTATTTTGTGAAAATTCCTGTATATTTTTCATTGACTGCGCTCTTAAATTCTCCGGAATCTGATTTAAAACATTCGAAGAATTGCAAATAAAATTACAGATTTCAAATCCTCCTCTTTTATGAACTTCTATTACTTGCATTATTAATTTTACAGCTTCTTCTTCTGTGTTTTTACTATCTAAGTAGTCGTCCACGTAATGTTTTTCAATGATCGCTCTGCTTGCTTCTGGAAATTCTTTTTCATTTTCTAGAGCGTTCTTGTTTTTCACATACTGCGCAAGACAGGGCGAACAAGTAGCCCCAAAGATCATAGCAGTCATTTCCAAGACATCTGGATCCCTATCTCTGTCTTTTCCTCTCCATAGGAACCTTTGGGCTGTTCTATCTTCTTTTCTAATTTTTACTTGATGGAACATTTCTTTGATGTCCCCTGCAAAGGCAATTTTGTTCTGTCTGAACTTCATTAAAACTCCTGTAAGTGGTCTAAGTAGATCTGGTCCTGACAATAATTCTGTATTCAGACATTTAAATAACTTTAACAATTACTATTATTTATGGACATTTGCATGTCTATAAATTACAGCTCATGAATATAAAATAGATATCCACCATGGACTGGACATTCAGTGGATATTGGGATGTTCAGTAGATATCCAAAAGATTTGGTGTGCTCTCTGGGAATTAGGCCAAATAATTTCGAAGTGTTGATCATGTATTGGAAACGAAAGTCACAATTATTGTTAATCTTGGTAAATTTGTGGACGAGTAAATCTTAGGAGTGCCTATTTAAGTCTTGCATCTTGGGCGATATTTTTATTCAAAATAGTAATTGCCAAGCCTACCAATTTATGAAAAAGTATGTGTTTTTATTTAAATATTATTTTCATTGTGTTCGACATAACATATATTATTATAAAAGTATTATTCGACATAAAAATATTCGTGATTTCATGAATTGCAGATAGAATACATCGTATGTCGCAACCCGTTAGATAAACCAACCCTTCCCACTGACAGAGTTCTTTTCTTTGGAGTGCCTAATTGTCAGTTATTCCATGAAAATGCGCGGATATTCACTGGATACCTTACACATCCGACTTGTTACCATGTTATTTCCACACGTTTAGATCACTAAAGGAGGAAATGATTCAACGATGACGTAGAAGTTAGGCTAAGCCACACGTGTGCAATTTGCTGTTAGTCTTATGTTTATAAAGTAGGCTATGCCCATCATAGACAGAGGTACGAATCATGTCCGTGATAATTACACATCTCTGAATTAAATCAAACTTACGGTTAAAAAGAGGAATTGTATACTATGGCATGCGTTAATTTTTCCAAAACCTACTTTAGAAACATTTTTTTTGGTCAGTTCATGTTTTAATAATAATAATAATAATAAATACAAGCGTCAATTTTAGGCTACGTTTTCCTAGCTGCGTCAAACGCGAGCGCAAAACGCTTGCGGTGTACGCAGAGCGATTTACGGAGTGTGCGTTGCGTGAACAGTGTTTTCCAACTTGGCGCAAATCACTTCGAATTAAAACGTTTTACAGTGCGTTGACTATTACAAATGGCTAGCAATAATATGATGAGAAAAGAGTAGATCACATCACGATGGAGCTATGAGAGGTTTAAGAATAAGTATTTATAATAAGTTAGTTTTTTTAAAACCAGGGAATTGGATGGCTGATTTAAGTAACTTATTACTAACCATTTGGACTTCAATGAATTGAAATGCATCATATTATCCTATGGGTAGTCCAGAACATTTTATTGAGTTTCTTTATCAGCCATATTCAACTAAAAAACAAATTACTTCCGCATGACGTTGCGTGATTGACTGCTCTCGAGATACAGCCGACGTTTCACGCAAGCGGACTCCGTCGTTCGCAGTGCAAGATACGCAGCTAGGAAAACCTAGCTTTAAGTTACGTTTTCCTACCTGCGTCAAACGCGAGCGCAAAACACCTGCGGTATACGCACAGTCGCCATTTCACGCACACTCTGTTTAATGCTGCGGAACACGCACAGTAGGAAAACGGTCCGATTTAAACTAAGGCTGTCAATTCCTGACGTGATAAACGGTTAACCGGTTCGACTGATTTTAACCGGTTTTAACCGGATTTTTACTATTATTATAACCGGTCTGGATATCCACTTAACCGGTCCGAATATCCGGTTAACCGGTCCGAATATCCGGTCCGTATATCTGGTTAACCGGTCCGCATATCCGGTTCGATTATCTGGTTAACCGGTCACATTATCCGTTTAACCGGTCTGATTATCTGGTTAACCGGTCCGATCAAACCGAGCCGGTCGAACCGGACCGGTTAGACCGGATTCAGCGGTTCAACCGTAACTGTAACCAGTTAAATCCGGCACTGGTTTATCCGTTACTGGTTTAACTGTAACTATCACCGGCTTAATCGTGGCATATTTTGGATAACTGTGATGTAAATTTATTAAAAAATAATAATTTTCTTAGTTTCGCTTTGTTTTGTTATTACATTTGTTTGTATTTTTTTTATAAAATAAATACAGTCTCATTTTATTTTTCTTTCTTTTAAATGTATAAATTTTAAAAACATCGATGTTTATAAATATCGTTTTTGTCACTTCGGTCATTTTATTGCCATCGATACTTTGTTTTTGGATATCATTCGATGTCAGTATCGATGTTTTAAGAAATATGCGCATCCCTACTAAGAGCTCAAACTATAATTGTTCGTTTATGTTCACGGTCTCGCTAAAAGCCATTTCGGGTACGGTTAAACCAGTTACGACTCAACAAGTGACAGGTTTAACCGGTTCGATTAGAGTTACACCGATTATTGCGGTTAAACCAGTTATAAACCGGTTACGTTCTTTAACGGTTTTTTGGTCCTACGGAACCGGTTAACCGTTTACGGTTACCAGCCTTAATTTAAACCATACAAGAGCAGTGTTGGCCGTGTTACGCCTGCGTCGTACGCAATGCGTGATACGAAGCTAGGAAAACGTAGCTTTAAATTACAGGTTAGCAAAAATTGAAGCACGATTTCAAAAATGTATAATACTTTCGTTTGCGTTACTTTTTGTTTAACAATTTTTCGAAAAAAACGCTAAAAATTACTAAAAAAATCAAAACGTTGCGAATAAGAAGTCAGATTAAAGGAAGATTGCATTCCGTTAGTTTTTTATACAAAAAAATAAAGCTCTAATTCTACTTTGCCCTTGCCTGGCTCTATTCTCTCAACATATTATATCAATCCCAGGGGGACTCGTGACCAACATTTTGGGGGTTCACAGTAGCAGAATATAGATATCGATACAGATATAGGTAAAAAACTGTCAGTGTTTTAGGAAGGTATATTGTAATCTTTCTAAAACACCGAAAGATTTTTTCATATATCTGCACTGATATCTATATTCTGTCACTGTGAACCCCCAAAATTTTGGTCACGAGCCGCCACTGATCAATCCTACTTATTTTAAAACGACTACCATACGGAATAGGTACTATTGGCAAGTTGCACTTGGCCAAATTTTTTATGAGGAGATCAAGAAGCTGTTATTCCGGTGAAAAAAATGCATTTCATTTTATGTAAAAATAGATTTTTTTTCTATATTTTTTCACACCAATCTACAAAAATGTTGATTTATATTTCAATGACCCTCGTATTTTATTGTGGGCCACAAAGAAGCAGTTGTAGGAATTCATCGGATAGCTGAAGCGAATTTTTCAGGTAACAATCATATACAGGGTTGGGATAAAGTATGAAACCAAGTAAATATCTTTAAAACGAAAAAGTCGATATTAATGAAACTTTGCAGGCAAGTACAATGACGCATAACGCATCTGATGCCATATTTTTTGTTACTACTGTACTTCCGGTTAGGAAGAATTTAGAACATACCTATGTAGACATAATTAGCAAACAAAAAATTTATTTCAGTAGCCGGCTTTGCACGTTCCAAAGATAAAGTAAGTAATGCACAATTTCTTCGATGAGCTTCAATTTTGAGTAAATTGATAACTAGATAAAATGAAGGAGTTGTGCATAACACCGGAGCAGATACTTCGCAGGAGTTTTACCTTTTCCAGCAAATCTCTTAATAATTAAGCTCCAAAAATAAACTTTCTCTTATTTTTATAAGGACCTTTCCTGCTTCAATTTTAAGACATCTAACCTATACAAAATCTCTACCTTTTCACGTTATATCTAGCGATCCTAAGTATTTTTCTCTCGTTCACTCGAACCCAACACCTCCTTGCAATAGTTCAAATCCTTATTCGCCTTTAAAGTCTACTATGTTTTGAGCACGCGCTTTTTACTCCATTTGCACTGAATAAATACTTCCACCTTTTGCTTTACCGTCCTAGCCATGTTTTTTGATTTAAGATTTTGAATTAAATTTTCTTAATTTATTGACCGTATTTAGTTAATTGGCATTTAAAGGTTCTACAGAAGCGGGAAAAATGTTCATGTTTTTTTTTTTAAATTGTTATTAAAGCACTAACCACACGAATTTTATATGCAAAAGTTATTTCATCACACAGATTAATCACAATAAATGTCTTACGTCTTGGCATTCTTGGTGTAACATGTATGTGAATATTGTCCCCAGGTGAGGCTGAAACTAAAAAACAAATAGTCAACACAGTTTTAAATTTAAATATATCTTTATTTTATAACTGAAAATTTACTTTGTATTAATTTTAGACAATTTTGTAATAGTTTTATTATAGGTATCACTACTAAATGTAATAGTACAAATAACTACATCTCGAAAAAAAAAAAATAAATATATATGTGTTCAATGTTCAAGTAAAATGCTGAATGAATTGTATAGATTTTGTAAGGAGTGATACACAACAAATATTTCTAAAGTAGGCCTTGAAAAAATTCACGTTTATCGAATCAGTGTGGGGATTTAATTCAGAGCCGCGCGTACTAATCACGGACATAATTCTCCGAGTTTGTCACTCTTGGCCTACTTTAGAAACATTTTTTGTGGATATCTTTATAAGTACACGATAAAAAGAAGTCATTTTCTGTAACATGATACAAAAAGGAATGCAACTATTTTTTAAATTTTTAAATGCACAATTAAATTTACAGATTAAGACCGGTTTATTTTTTTTAATTGGCATTACTTTAAAATATTCACGGAGAATCATAAGATAATACTTTTTCATAACTGTTTAAAAGTCATTAAAATTAAAAACTTTTTCAAAAAACATCAAAAATAAGAAAGATGCAAAATTTTAAAAAGCTAAAAACGAGAAACGACTAAATCCGTATTAAAAGTTGAGCTGTTAATGTTTTTTATCCTTTTCTCCAGATTTTTTATGTATGAATCACGATTTACTGTGTACTGGATATTGAAACTCATTATCCTGTGTCGTCTAAATTCACTAGTGTTTATCTGAAGTACCTAGTGAATAATTGTCATTACAGATCAGGTGGGATTAGTCAAAGGAAAGTGTCGACAACATTGCGGAAAAATCAATTGTATTCTTTTCACGTTCAACATGTTCAAGCACTACAACTTGTAGATTAAATTCAGTTTTATGAATGGTTCTTACAAAGGCCTGAATAGGATGAGCTTTTAATTTTATCAACGAAAATTCTACAAATTATGTAAATTAGGCAGAACCGTATTGGATACATTTTGGAATAAATAATTGTAAGTTTCTTATTTTTAATTTTTATTGAAAAGGTTGTTTATATTAAAGACTTCTATACACAATTAAAAAAATCAACTTAGGATTCACCCTGTATATATCGAGACAATGTACATAAAAATACATCTAACTCTACTAATTTTCTTGTTGTTTTCAGCATGGGACGTAGCCTGACTGTGATTTAAGGGGGGAGGGAGTCAGCATGATTGACCGCCTTTGATTTGAGGTGAACGAGCTTTTAAAACAGTTTAATTCATAGTTATTAAAAATAATTAAAAAAACTCGAAAACGGGAACTAAACCGAAACTGGTTTTAAGAAAGTGACAAGTAAAAGTAGAAATTATATTTTAATAATGATTTGAAGATGCAGCCCAAAAAATCGAAAAAAATTCTATAATAAACTTTTTTTTTTAAATCTTTAAGCCACCCTTTTGACATCATGTAGAAGGACAATAATTTTTTTTTTCAGTTTCCTCATTTGCAAAAATTGCATTTAGTTTTCCGATGTAAACCGATTTTCTCACTTCAATTTTCTATTAATTCTAATTCTGGTGGTAAGTTTTTAAAACATAAAAGTCAGCTATTGCTGTTCCGGAAGATTTTAAGATGTCTACAGATAACTCTCTAACTTTGGTGTGGTGAAGATTCTGTAGATCAAAGGCCGGCCCCTGTTCCCCACTGAAACGCTCTTTTAAAGAATTACAGAAAATCAAAGTATGGTATTAAAACAGATATTTTGAAGTACTCTTCAGATGTTGATACTGGGTTGGTGCGGAATTACCGTTTTGTTGCTAATCGGGACATACATATTTCTACGTCCAATTCCATGGTGATTGCTCTCATCTCATTCATGATAGCTTCTTCTGTCTCCTCAACTTTGTCACGATGCTCACTTACTAATTTCATGATATGTTCCATTTGCTGTGAACATTAACCAAATCTATTGCAACCACCTTTAAATTTAGATTAACTACGCAATTTTAGAAGCAATTTTGATTTTTTTAAATTTGTTAAAATTGTTTTTTTTACCCAACTCCAAGACGGTTTTGAAATCGATATTTAACGACGTTAAGACATTTTCAAGCTTATGGCGATTGAGCAGGAGGGGACAGCTGCCTTGTCTACGCCCAGGGTTTTCAGCAATATTACGTTGATAAAACTCAATTGTACGTACATATTTTTTTTCATCTGGGTGTATGTGCGCCGGCCTAATAACTCTAGAATGAAAGCGGCGACCAAATTGAGGTTTTGACTTTACTATATAATTTTTTAGAATTTTGGGTTTTTAACTTTAGTCCTTTAAATATCGGTGTTTTTAAAATGCAATAATTTCTTATAGAGCTTATTCTATGTACTGCGACACAGGTACTGGCTGTTACGATTTCAACATATTGCCATTCTGAATCTAGACATTGTTTTTTGTTTTTGTTGTTCTTAAACGTCAAAGAAATGATTTAACTTCTTTTAATGGATTTTATTTGTATGTTTATTCATTGTGACATATATTTATTAATTGTTTAGATAAATGTGTATCTTTACGCAAAGAACATAATGAATGGTGAAGTAACGATGATTTGCACGAGCTGTAACGAATTCCAGAAGAGCATTATTTTTGTAAAATATCTGTATTCAAATTACTTTGTAAAGTGCGGCCTTTTAAAAAATGGCCCATTTAAAATTTCAACACTCTGTATATCAAATGCTAGTCATCGGATGAAGTTGGGTTCGTGGACGGTTTTTGTTCAGGTTGAGAACAATATTTAAAAAATTATAATTAATGTCATAAGAGCACATGGCGTCACAATAATTCGGGAAAAATTGTGGCGTTATGCCTAATTTATCGTGGTACAAAAAGGTAGAAATGTATTCGTCTACTGGGTGCGTCCGATCAATGAAAGGAGAGGTTAATGTTACTTCTTGAAAAACTGGGAAATAATGCCAGGCATTTTTAGTTGCTTCCCTGTTTTTAAAAATGTCCAGGATTTTATCCCACAACACAGACTAGTAAAATCAAAAAATTACCATCAATTTTTTCAGCCATTTTATTAATAAACTAATTAAGTGCCACTGGATCCACCTTATACGACCGTCGTCCATTGCAATGGCAACTAAACGACAACGACAATATGTCGTTGTTGTCCTGTATGAAAAGCCTCGTATATTTCTGTATTTCACTAAAAGAATGTGGTTATATGACTTTTTATCGTACGACCGAAATACTTGTGTGTGAAAGCAGAGTACGTATTTACCGAGATACAGGGTGCTGAAAGTTTGAAATTAAAATTAAAAATTTGCCATAAATCAAAAACGCCTTTAATTTTTTTTTTCAAATTTAGTTACCAAAATGCTCTTAAAGAAAGTAATATTTTGACATATACTAACTTTTAAAAAATATAACCATTGGCGCGCTATCAGAGTTAGTGGCAACTTTTATTCCCCGTTCATTTTAAAAAAATAGTAATAACCTTTTATGGAGTTCTAGAAATTTGCTTCTAAACGAAAGTCTGCATGTACTTAGATAACACAGCCCCACAGAAATAAAGTTCAGACTTGCCGATCGGACAGATGTATTCCCATATATTTATCGACGCTGAATCCGATCACGAGCTCAGAAATGGCCCTCCACGTCTGGAATTGGCCCCAGGGGCCAAACATGGCCTGAAAGAGTCAGGACTGACCCAAATCGAGTTCCTGAGGGTTTTCGATTACGATGTTCAAATTGAACCACAGCCGACCTGAAGCTCAGCAACGCCGATGGACGTTATCTACGGGGACTATCCCAAAATTCACGCGGGTAATTAGAGAAACTCGGCGCTTGGGGTTTTTTGAGTTGCTGAATTCAAATATAACATCGGCAAACACCCCCTGGACACCTGGTGCGCTGGAACCGGCACGTGGACGTCTTATCCGAGAAGTTTTTTTGCCAAGATTGTCAAAAACAAGCCGAATAACATTGTAGGAGTATTTTTTGGAGCCCTCGATCCAAATTTCACGTCGAAAACGATCCCCGAACACCTAGTGCACCGAAACATCGTCTCCGAGGATTCTCCAGACACAATTGCTAAAGACAAACCGAAAATCGTCATGGGGGTTTCTAGGTATGCGGAATCCAAATTCCATCACGAAAACGTACCTCCGAAGACCTGGTGTACCGGAACTTCGGCCTGAACGTCATCTGAGAGGGTTTCCCCTCACTGTATGTATATACTTCCGTATGAGGAAGTAAGTCGGGGACTCTAAATTGTATCGTTTAAACTACTCTTTATACTTGACAATCGAGTGTAGAGGAATACATGGGTAAAGAATAGACGCATTAGAATCGGTGGATGGGACATTCGGGATCTATCACATGGGAGTAATTATTGAACCGAGCGTAATGAAACCTTCGACGTCAAATCTATTCGCAGAGTAGAAAAACATTGGCTTCACTCAATTTTCATGAGAATACCACTCGATTACTACATCCCAAACACGACTTTCTGGCCCTTAAGGGGTCGTTTTCCCAGTCCCAAAGGGGGAATTCCAGTTGGCCATAAACGTTTTGAGCACAGTCTGAGTTCGAGAATTAGGACATAAAAATGCCAGTGTAGCAATTGCAACGTCCGAAACACGATTTTCCGGCCCCTAAGGGGCCACTTTCCCGGTCCCAAACGGGGAATTACAGTTGGCCATAAACTTTTCGAGCACGGTATTCATTCCAGAATTCAAAAGTACATAAAAAAAACACCAATGTCATTGCGACGTCCGAAACACGATTTTCCGGCCACTGAGGGTCCATTTTTCCGGTCCTAAACGTGAAATTTCAGTTGGCCATAAACTTTTCGAACACAGTATTCATTCCAGAATTCAAAAGTACATAAAAATACCACTGATGCCATTGCGACGCCCGAAACACGATTTTCCGACTCCTACCGGGCCATTTTCCCGGCCCGCACGGGGAATTCCAGTTGTCCGTGAACTTTTGGACCACAAACCAGACTTTGGCTTTAGAATGCACCTTCAACCACGCCTCATCTTGGAATCCACCTTGCAGGCCACTTTTGGCTCCTGGGGCCAATTCCAGACGTGGAGGGCCATTTCTGAGCTCGGGGATCGGATTCAGCATCGAAAAATACATGGGAATACATGTGTCCGACCGCCAAGTCTGAACACTTTTTTTTGTGAGGCTGTGTAATTTGTAACGACTCAATATTTCTAAATTCTATTCTAGTAGGCACGTGATAAATATTTAATAGTTTAATATTTAAAAGCGTTTTTGATTTGACAAATTTTTAATTTTGATTTATAGCTTTTAACACCTTGTAACTACGCTCTTTAAGGGTGTATGTCCCATATCAAAATTCATCAATTAACGAGAGCTCTCAGGGGTACCTACAACGCTCTCAGGATACCCACAGCTTCAATAGAATATAGTGACACCCTTTATAAAAAAAACTGCTTTGACAAATCGGCACAATACACGATTGGACTTTAACATTAAAAGTATAGATGTTTAATTTGTGTTGTAATGTAACCCCCCCCCATAAAATTGTGGTCTAGGATGTTACAAAATTGGCGATGAAGATGGGATAGGTAGAGCACCTGGAACGCTCCATAAGGGAAGCTTCTAAGTTGCATAAAAAAAGCCAAGTTTTAAAATAGCAACTTATGTCAACCAATTATTAAAGATAAGCTTAAACAATAATTAATTTCTGGGTTTCTATCTATTAAACTAAATAATACATATAACGTTGTTTGCTTTTAAGGTTGGGTCCACAAATTTTTAATTTGTCCGCCTTAGAAAAATAAAAATTCTGGCGACGCCCAGGGGCCCACTTTCAGATCCGTGACTATGTTAATAAACAATAGGATTTGGGAAAAAATAATCCTGGAGCTATCCTTTAACTAGGAGTCATTTTTTGGCGACGGCATTTGGACTGGCTGAATAAGTGAATCCAGAGGATGGAATTCATAAAAAGATTTTTATCTTTTTCAGTACATCCGAGGACACCCTGTATGTTACCAACAAGACGTTTCTGTCACACTACTGGCGAGAAAGTTGAATTATTTCAAGAGAAATTTCTTTTTCATGTAATGAAAATTTAATTAAGAGTATGTGCTAGCAAAGTCGTGTGGTCATTTGTCACAAATTTTATTTTATTGGAAGGTTTGTGTATACACATGTCAAAATATAAATACACATTTCTAAATAAATAATGTATTTTATTAGATAATAAATCTGTCGTTCCTATTGGGACATCAATAATGTATAAATTTAGTAAATATTTGTATTTTTAATAATCTTGGAATGTTTAAATTACAATCCACAGCCATACGTTCTTCGAAATTAACTCATAAAAATATATCAAATGGAAATTAGTTAACTACTTCATAATAGCACACAAAAATAAGCATTATCAATAAAAAAAAAACCACAAGACAAATCACAGACAAACTTTACAAAAAATAATTACAACAATCTATGGATGCGGGACTGCTTTGCCATTTTTAATAGCAGAATTATAATTGCAATTATATCAATTTATGTAATCAAAAATATCTCATATAAAAATATTAAATATAATGGAGCCATTGGGTACTAAAATGTACTTACATTCAACCATTTTTCAATCTATATAATTTGTTGAAATAATTGCCATTATAACATCTATAACAAGTTATATTAAAAATCAGGTTGTTTGTATGAAAGCCAAGTTTAAATGTTATCATAAACGTCAATTCTTAACGTAGGCACTACGTAAGGAACAATTAGCGTTGGCGTAAAATAATGAATACCACATTTTAGTATGAAACAACTATGGTTATTATTGTTATTAGATTCACTTTTGGCTTTCACACTTGTTTTGCAGAGGCAAATTTAAATCTAATTTACTTTATTAAAAAAAATATTTTTTTTTACTTGATTATTACAAGTTTCAATAGATAGTACAATATGATTAAGTCTAGGACGGACACCATTGGAAACAGCTTTATGTATACAGTGCGGACGTAAATTATGCCCCACCCCTTCTAAATGCTAAATGGAATGAGATGAATTAATTAAACAACATTTTTGTTAATTTAAAACCAATATATAATATCCTGGCTTTAAGTCATAATAATATCTCATAATTATTTGGAGTATTATAATCTTATTTAAGACATTTTTGATTCTTAATAAAAAAATCTATAAATGTTTTATTTTTAAACTATATTTTTTCATCATTAATTCATCTCATATAAGTTTTAGAAGGGAGGTCACAATTTAAAGATCGCACTGTACATTTATAAAATAGATTAAGTACCATTTAAACAATTTAATTTAGCAAAATATATATAAATTCATATGCTTAATTTGAAATTACACTAATGATACACCCATTGCTAATCCTTTACATACGTGTCGAGGAGAGAAAACAAAAACCCAAATACAATTTTTTTTAAAAGTGCAAAATAATAAAACGCAGCATCCTGAAGCGGCAGCAATCTCTCTACCTAAACCCCTTCGAATTTGGTAGCATTTAAAATTTTAAAACAAGACGAATAAAAAGGCGTAAGGAGATTATTAGAATTTGCATTGTATAATGTTTATGTTTTAGCGTTATTAAACTAATTTTGAAATTTTTCATTTAGGTACCTACCCTATTTTTTTAACAAATTGTTTAAACAAATTAAGCTGTCTTTAATTTCTCTTTTCCTTCATGTACTAGAATCATTCCTGTATACCAGTGCCAGATTTATATTTTTTTATGAGTGTAGGCCACTTTATTTCCAACGCCCCATGTACCTTTTTAAAATAATAATTTTCCATTTGTAATAAGGAAGGCACTAAAGTTAAATAAACGAATGAATTAGTCATTAAGAAAGAGCCTAAAAAGAAGGCCGCGGCCTATTGACAAACCCAGGACTGCTGTACACTAGAAGTATGTGAATTTCACTAGCCCAAAAATTATTTCCAAATTCAATATTAAAAATGCAGTATCGTGAAGCAGCAGCAACCTCCCCACCTAAACTTTCTTTAAATCGATGGTAATTAAAATTTAAAATATTTTAAAATCCAAAATTTTGTTTTCGCATTTATATCTAATGTATCGCGGTAAAAAAAATAATTTTACACTCAAATATTTAAAATTCATTTTAGGGACATCATGTACATATCAAAAATTATAGATTATATCATCGCAAAAAACTTGTATCCGAAGACTTTTCTTCTCCAATCATAAATAACATAAATATACCAAAAAGTACAAAAACAACCCCCCCCCCCCCCCTATAAAATTTCCATCCAGTTGCTCTGCCTATGCCCAAAATCTAATCAACTCTTCATGGGCCCCTGGAAACCCTATGTTCCAAATCCCATCGAAATTGGCCGGATAGTTTGGGCTGTATCGTGCTAACATAAAATGTTACACATACTTACATCCAGACATTAAAAAATAACATATTTTTTCTACTACCGTGCGTAAAGTGAAAAGTTATTTTAGTGAAAAAAAGTAACTTTTATATTTCTAATATTAGTGGATAATTTGTATAGTAGTAAAAAAAATATTGCATGCAACTCGTGTGTAAAGTCCCTTTTTTGACTCATGTGACATTCACATTCGTCAAAAAAGAATAACTTTACACACTTGTTGCATAAATAACTATTTTGGGTTCATAGGATGCCAAAACGTAAAAATGTGGTGTTATAACAAATTCAAATTTTGGAATGATTGCAATAACGTCCCTATTTTTATGAGTTGTTGGATTAAAAGATGTTTAAGGTGCACAAATTCGACTATCTTAAAATAAAAAATGTAGCGTATATGAGTAATCCCAACATAAATGCATATTTTTTTTGTTATCTCTCGATCTCGTCACATTCTGGAAAAAATTGGCAAGGGGTTTGGTAATATCCTGCATATCGTTTGATAGTAAAACTCTTAAAGAGACATTTAAAAATAATTTGTTTTACAAACAAAGAAATAAGACAGGATTAAATTTGGACAAATATAAAAAATATATTTTTTTAAATACACACACTTTACATTCGATTTTGTAAAATATGCAGTTCAGGCATACCAGCATTGGAAGCAAGCAAGTTTTAGTCCCTCAAGGAATCTCTTATGGACGTCTTCGACGAAAAACAAAAATTGTATTTGCAAAATTATTCAAAAACTAAACAGTTTTCAGCGTAAAATTTATTTTAAAAAATAGTTCAATTTACAATATTCCCATTTTACTTTAAAAATAATAAAAATATTTTAAGCAGTAGCTAAGTGACGAACGCGAATAAAATATATTTCTCATAAAATGTTTGTTTTCAAAAAAATTTCGTCTGGAATTACTATTACTAGAATACAAATCACTACCTTTACGTCTTTGACATATTAAAATGATTGTCACTTAAAAACTTAAACTCTATTTTTATTACTAAAACAGTCTTGAATCATATTGGGTACTGAACGACTAGTACTAATATGACCTTGTACATTAGCCTCCTCATTATCTAGAATAAACCCAATGGGTCTCGTAACCTGTCCTTGAGGTACGTTATTTAAACTCAGCGATCTAGTAGTAGTACGGCCAACATCAATATTGTTAAGCATGCACAAATGGTCAATAGTTACGTTAGGATTAACAGTCTCTGTTTTCGTACCATGTAGTATTCTGGGGAAATCGCACTGCTCACATTTATCCAAGATTGGGTGATTGAGGAATGTACATACGTCACAGTTCCATTTGGGACCTTCGTCCACAGGAGGAGTGTATTGTATTCTTCTCCGACTTTGTTGTCGGATCCTTGGCGGTGGGGTGGGAAAGTCATTAATTACTTGACCTGTGTAAATGTTATTGTAAAATGCGTCACCTAAAAAAATAACAATAATTTAGCTCCGTTTTAAAATAGCGAAATTCACTATCGAATAAATATTTTTTATATTAATAACTCGTTTAACGTTTACTCCAACATATTTATTGGACGGTTTCTTATCAAAACTATATTGTTTAATTATTACTGTTAAATATTTATAACTAACGAATATAAAATTAAAGTATATTTTACTTCGTTTAAAAAAATAACCGTCAATTAACAAAAATTTGTTTTGGGTTTTACTCGGTTTTAACAGTTACTTTCGAGAAATAAAATAGGTACTCTGATAAAAATTCTAAAATAAACAAATCAAATGATGTCAATAAAACAGCTTTTCGGTTACAGTTACAGCTGATTTTATTATTTTCAAAAGATATTCTACTTTTAAATTTTGAATTATAACGTTAAAAGTATGTTGGTTGGTTCAGAGAGTTGGGGCAAAATTTCATAGATAATAAAAAATTGAACTAATTTGTTTTCTATCGACGATATTTTGATTTTCAAAACGTCCTTAAATTGGACTTCGAAATATACAATTTTTTCTAATTTTCAATTAAAAAGTATTTTAGTTATTATCTTAAATATAAATTGAGGTAGTTTTCATCGAGAGGAAAGGTTTATTCTAAAGATGAAATGAAAAACTGGGGAAAAAAGGTTACTCTATTAGGCACGAAAAAAGATGCGTATAAATATAACTCGCCAACAACGGGCCCAGGTTCGTCAGATTTGTACGGTGTGGTGTAACCCCCCCCCCCCCCCGCAGACTTCGTTCTTTTTCATCCGTTCATATTGCCGCGATTCGGAACGTCGTCGAATTTTTTGCGAATCTTTGATTTTTTTTTATTTCATGTCGCTGCGCCGCGTAGAGAATCTTTTTTGTTTTTTACTGTTTGTATTATTGCATTATTATGTAGTTTTTTGTATTTCTTTAGTAATATACTGCTTCGTTCTTTTTATTTCGATCTCTGTATTCGACAGATTTTACACATCATAGGCAAGGAAATTGTCTATAACTCAATAAAATCAATAAGAAATTGTTTGTATGCTGCTTTTTGGTCCATGGTAAATAATAAAAAATAAATAAACAAAGCGAGTTAAACATGTGTGAACTTGACCGCGGTACTGTATAAAAACCGACGATTGTAACCGAAATCCCCACAAACTGTCGGTTTTGAATGATAACTGACGTACCGTCTAGGAATGCGCATCGAACATAGATATTTTCGAAACATCGATGTTTTTTGATGAAGTTTCTTTGTACCTGAGCGAATTTTCGAAAAACCCACTTGAAATTTGGAAACAACTAGCACCAATATACTCAGCACTTGCAAAGTTCGCCAAAATGTATTTAACAATAATCGCTACTTCAGTACCCTCAGAGCAACTCTTTTCAATCGGATTAAGGAAAAAACATCTAAATTACTTTTTTTTTCAAAGTTTGGATAAAAATTCTTGGGATTTGTGTTAATACCTAACTATTTTTTTCATTTTTGATATTTTGATAAAAAAATGTTCAATGTTTTGTTTTTGTATTAATACATAATATAATTTTCTAAGTTGTATATATTTAAAATATACATAGCTTTTACTACTGATTTCTTAAGAGCGTTATCCAGTACGCTTCTAAATCTGATTTCAAATCTGCTAAATAATACGCGACGCAGTACCTCTCAGTCCAATTTGGCAACGTCGCACGCTCGATAGCTCGATGTCTGTAGGATGTTTCTTTGAGAGATATTCAAGTCGGATTCGGATGTGCGTTTTAGTTTTTAATAGAGCAAAATTTAGTACAAAAGTCGCTTATTGCTCGAGATGATAAAAATTGGCGCAGAACCAAATCAGACCCTATAGGTATTATCTAAATAAGTAGTATATGAAACGACCACTTAGACATTTTTCAGTACCTATGTAGGTCAGACATTTTATATAACAAAAAAGAAACAAAAATCAGCAATTATTAAATATTAGTATTATTTACATCACCCTAGATTGTAAACTAATCGAGTTATCGACTTGATTTTTTTTATGATGAAGTAGAAATACGACCGCAAGTTTCAAAAAATATTATAAAATGACACCCTTATAAACGAGAGTCGATTATTTCTGGGAGAACACAATAATTCATATAAAAACACTGAAGTTTTCTTTGCATTGTGTTATGCCAGAAATTATTGTCTCGTTCAATTTTTTCCACTAAAAAACCCAGAGGGGTCCACATCATGAAAAAACAACATTGCCTTTTTGTTATGTGAAGCTGGCCCTGGACCTGGTAGAAATAGTTGTGTTTTTGTTTCAAATGTATATTATTATTGTCGTCAATTAATTCATATTATATAATTTTTTGCCTTATTGCATCTTGCGATGTTAACTTTGAGGCAGAAGCAGGGCATTTAATTTCAATTATACAATCAGTTCCTACCAGGCCATTAGGACTAGCCCCCAAAATAACACAAATCCAGATCGACAAAACAAAACCACAATTTTCGACATGCATAATTTTTTTGAAAATTGACTTAGTGCTATTTGTTCTTTTTCTAATCCATATCTTTTATGATCAATTCCCATGTGCGTGGAATAAACCAAATGTTTTATAAAATTTGGTTTTAGTCGCATTTTACAATTAGTACCAAAATTAGAAACAGTTATGTGTACACTTGTTTCCATGTAGGATTTTTTCCTTGCCCTCTAGTCTCTACTCCAATCAATTCTATTTCATGAGAGTTTTTTGTAATTATTTTAAAAATATTTCTTTTTTATTTTAATACTCCTTATCATTTAAATCGGGTATAATATTATCATAGTCAAGAAGACCGTAATCTTAATCTGGTAGAACATTTGTTTTACCTTCAGTCAGTTATACGAGTTACGTCGTGATAACTACAAGCCTCTGAATAAAATCAAAACTGTCATTTAACAATAAAGAAAAATTTTATCAACCGACATGCGTGATTTTTTTCCATAACATAATTAGCATTTTTTACTATCACATGTCGTGATAGCTGTACAACTGATCATTATATTATTATGATTTAATGAGTGCTATGATAACTGATTCATAATTATTAAGTGATGTGCATGGTTCATAGATAATTCAAAGTTTTGATTAACATTTTGGTTCTAAAAACTGCCAGATCAAAAAAGTATGTATTGCTTTTACATAAAATAAAAATGCCACAGTAAAGATACACTTTTAAATTATCGGATGCCAGTAGTTTTTAAATCTAAGAAGTCTGGTACGGTTTTTTATAGATGTTCGTTTAAAAGAAAACCGTATTTTCTATTTCCCATATTATATTATTAAACACACTATCACCAACGACGATAACACAATTTTTTTAAACTCTGTCACTCTTTTGTAAATGAAAATACTATCTATTTATCTATGAACTAAACAGAAATGTAAAATTAATGTGGTTGTGAGACGTATTCAGTATTTCCCCTCCACCGGTCGATCGGGGCATAATTCGCATTTTTAACGCGTTTCATTTCAACTAGTTTCTACACGCTGGATCAAGTAAGCGTCTCAGAAACGTCAAATCTGCAGCAGCGTTACGAAAATTTAACCTGTCTGGTTAGAGGTTAAACAGCAAGCCGATCCTGGAGACATGGTCAATATCAGTGCGACGTTGCTAAGTAGTTATTATCTCGGGTAAATCTAAATAATTTCCAGGTTGACAAAAAAATAGGCTTTGTAAAAACAAACATAGTGGAAATAAACATTATATTTTTTGAATAAAAATACGGCTACAGACTCGTTTTTTTTACATTTTGCTTTGTTGATATATTAAAAATGCTTTTTTTAAGCTATTGCATAGCTTTTATCGCGGGCTTTGAGCTCGACGACCGAATCAAGAAATTCCGTAACGCCCGTAATGAAAAAAAACCTAACACCCCCCCCCCCCCTCCGACCAGCACACCGGTGCGGCGTTAAACAATATTAACTTCTCAATAAAAGAAAATCTAAAAATCGATAAATATAAAAATCGATAAATATAAAAATCGAAAAATCGAAAACTTGAAAAATCGAAAACTTGAAAAATCGAAAAAATTAAATTCAAAAATAAAAAAATCGGAAAATCGAAAAATCGAAAAAACTAAAAATCAAATCGTAAAATCGAAAAAGAAATTCCATAACGAAAATAAACCTAACACCCCCAACTCCGACCGGCACAGCGGTGCGGCGTTGAAAGCCGTGCATCGTCTAACGTCGTTTCAGTTCGGCAGACTTCGGCACGGTGTTTGTGTGCGTGCGACTAGACGTATGCGTGTAGACTAGCTGCTAACTGCTCATAACTGATTCTATCTCTTTTAGACACAATTTCGGAAAAATTGAATTTGAAAATGAATAATGATCCACAAGAATCCACAACAAAATATGGGACCACCATTGACGCGGTATTTTCCAGTTACCATAAACCTATAGTTTCAATGATAAAAATTCCTGAATAACCTACATGTATTGTAAGATAATAAAAATATTTTAAACAATATTAACTTCTCATTTATTCAATAAAAGAAAAAAATTTGTTGCCTTATCGGTCACCACGCTCAAAAAGTGTAACTTGAATTAATATCAAAGAAAAAAATACTACATAAATAAAATAAATAAATAATTATAAGTGCATAAGTTGATAAAAAATGCTATGCAATAGCTTTACCGCGGCAGTCCCCAAGTGCCACACGTATTTTTTTTATATATCAAAATTTGGACTCCGTAAACCCATTATGCACGACTCCATAAATATGCATGCCAAATTTGATAAAAAAATATTAAAAAATAGGCCTGGAATCTTGGAATTACTTTTAAGTCAATTTTAGCACATGGATAACGGTCTTAATACGACCATTATTTACTTTATAGCATTAAATTACAAAAAATACATGTGGCACTCGGGGACTACCGTGGTAAAGCTACTGCATAGCATTTTTTATCAACTTATGCAATTATAATTATTTATTTATTTTATTTATGCAGTATTTTTCGATTTTTCGAGGGTGTTAGGTTTATTTTCGTTACGGAATTTCTTGATTCGGTCGCCGCGTTCAAAGCCCGCGATAAAATCTATGCAATAGCTTAATAATGAAATAGTTAACACTGATAAAATAAAAATTAATATTTTATAAATCTTGCAAAAAAAATTAATATCTAATATTTACGCCAGCCGGGGAACATTTGTGATACCAATTTATTAGAAGCCAGAGAAAGCTCTTCTAGTTCTTGTATTGCATAAACGTTCCAGTCCGCAGACGTATATTTAACTCCGCTTCATACTAATACGAATAGGGTCGGATAAAACCTTCTACGGCTTTCAAGTTGAAAGTTTCAACGCCGCACCGCTGTACCGGTCAGAGCGGGGGGTGTTAGGTTTATTTTCGTTACGGTGTTACGGAATTTCTTGATTCGGTCACCGCGCTCAAAGCCCGCGATAAAAGCTATGCAATAGCTTAAAAACATAACTTAAAAAAATCAGTGTTTCAATTTCGATGTTTTTGTGACATCGATATTCTTTTTCGATTTCCATCATCGATGTTTTTCTTGCGATGCGCATCCTTAAGTACCGTCGTCGTTCTAAAAATCAAGCGCCGATAGATATTTTAACCGATGATGCAACACGACGGTTTTTTACCACACATCAGTTTTTGGTGTTTTTGACACCACGCCGTTCCGAATCGCAGGGATACGAACGGATGAAAAAGAACGAAGTCTGTGGAAGGCTTAAGAGATAAAGAGAAATTCTGGTTTTTGTAGAAAGCAAATAAAATAGGAAATTGAAAAAAAAAAATGATGGCATAACACTTGATTACAATACGAAAGATTATCACGACTTGAATTTCATTGAGAGAAATGTTAATTGCCCTAGTGGTGCCCAGGAGAGTCTCGTCTCGAAAACGAAACGAGACAACGAGATATTCGGACGGAGCAAGACGAGACTTTTATTGGTCTCGCCTCGAGTCTCGCAAGTGAATATTTCTGCGTGTGGCATCTGCACTACAAAGGATGGCGCTGTCATACCACAGCTGTCATACCGCCGCCTCGATCGATTTGTTTTGTCGATACTGAAAGTAGTTTTGGTATGTTTTTTTTTTATTTACAGCTATTGGATTTTAAAAATGTGTTAACTATAAGAAAAAGAGACCGCTTAGTTAATCGCCTATTCAGCAAAGATGTCTCATTAATCTGTTTTTTTTTTCGAAAACATAAAAAGATATCAATTTCCATTAAAAAGGTAGGTTTATGTACGAAAAAATAAATATTGTAATATTTTTATTATCTAAAACGCGTTTGAAATTGGCTAATTATTTTAAAATTAGTTTAAAATAAAAAATATATTGCTTCACAGAGTAAGGTCTATTCCTTAGCTTTCATTTGGTACTCAGTTTGTGATAATTAGTTGTTAAAATTTAACAACAAAAATCTTTTACGAGACTCTACGTACGAGAAACGAGACAAGACAAGACCGGAGACGAGACTCGAAACAAGACAATATTTTATTAAAGTCTCGTTTCGTTGGTCTCGTGATTATCACTAAATTGCAGTTATTAGTAACACATTTTCGTAATAAAAAGTTACATAAGTAATGAGTTTTAACAGAGATTTGAGTTAAAATGAATAAGTAGTCATCTAATGTATCCAATTTAATATAAAGATTTTTTCTGATACTAATTTAGATTCTTAAAAAAAAAACATACACTTTACACCTAATTTAGCGGCACATGACCTTTTTCTGGACGATAAAAATTAGAATGTATTTTCTGATTCATAGAAATGTGTGATAATAAAAAAGAAGAAAGCGTTTATTGTTTGGCAAAAAAAATAAAAACAGGAGCCAATTTACATACGGAAACATTCATATACATTATGTTGTGAATACCTTCCAGATTTTATAGGTTTATAGACTAACAAACGTTCTGCAATGTTTGTAGTCATCTGAAAGTGCTAAGGGCATACATTTAAATTGACTGATAGGTTGAAGAAATTTATTAAAAATGAGATAGTACTTACCATCTAATTCTAACTCTTTACATTGATATCGTAGATGCTTTATTTCTCTTATTAGCTGTTTCTCCATGTCAAGGTTTATCTCACTTTCGAGTCTATTTTTCTCTAATTCATCAATTTCTTGTTTCATTATCACCAGTTTAGCTTTTTCCGATTTCAGTTCTATTCGTAATCTTTCTATTCGAGCCTGCTGCTTTAATATCACTGGCGCTATAATAAAAGTTAAATTATATTAGTTAACTTATATTTATATCAAAGACAAAAATTAATTAATAAAAAAAATATGAAGATTGATACGTTTACTATAAATTGTTTAAAAAAATTAAAATCTATCTTTAATTTATTTTTCTATTTATTACATTTGTTCATATTTGTTACAAGAAACCCCAAGACACATGTGGAGAGTATTCCAAAGCAATCTGTAACAGTGTAGTGTACAGCTTGGTATCAAATATTATTAAAATGTGGCATTCCAAAGATATATCAAAGATTAATAGCAAACCGAAAACGTAAAATTAGATACATAAGAATAGTTTTGGATAAGCAGGATGGTGTAAGATTCACAGGGAAAAGTTGAGGTAATTATCAGGGCCGACGAGAGGGGGGTATCCGGGACAAATTCCCGGCAACCGGGCTCAAGTAGGGGCCCGGCAGCGGCATAAGGGGGGCCCGGCAACACGACGCCTTTTTTTTTTTTTAGAAGTTTGCCACAAGAGCTCAAGAACACAAGAGAGAGGAGTATTTTTTTTAGCAATTTGATATTGAAAGGGCTTAATTTTGTTTATAAAATTGTCGCGGGGCCCGACCTGGAAAATTGTCCCGGGGCCCGACATGGCTCTCGGCGGCCCTGGGAATTATTTAGGAGCTTAGAGAATGGTGAAAATCTGAACACCTCAGGTCCATAGGTATATATTTATAAACGGATCTCAAGTAAGTCTGGCTTAGATGGGTTTGTCCTTAAACGATAATTGAAGTTTGGTTATATTGCGGGAATTTAGAGATGGACAGTTACAAATCCATAAATGTACTTTACATTAATTCCAGTGCAACACTGAATTTACCTGGAACTCTAGAGCAGTTAAAACTATACTTCGATCTTCCGTTCAAGGGCGAACTCGAATCAAACGCACTTGAGTTTGGTTTATAAAATATGGACCTAAGTATATCTATGTAATCTATTGAAGAGATAGATATGGAGGGGTCTTATTAATATTCTAAGGTTCTTGATTTCTGGTGATACGTAGGATTGATGAGCGTTAGGGAAATTATATTGGACTAAAGTTAACTAAATAGCATGTGCTGTGACTAATGATATATGATATAATATGTAGCTGCAAAATAAAACTTGTGGGCTGCAATTGCTGAACCCAAAAACTTGTCTTTCTTTAACAAGAGACAAGTACATTAACAGAGAATGTGAATGGCTCTTTTACTTTCCAATCTGTATACAGATAAGGAAAGTATAGGAATCATGATTTTTTTCGACCTCCAGTTTTCGACGGATTTTTACGTTTTGGGGTCCCCTGAATCCGTTTTTTCTCGATGATGTCTGTGTGTGTGTGTGTGTGTGTGTGTGTGTGTGTGTGTGTGTGTCTGTGTCTCTGTGTGTGTCTGTGTCTCTGTGTGTGTGTGTGTGTGTGTGTGTGTGTGTGTGTGTGTCTGTGTGTGTGTCTGTGTGTGTGTCTGTGTGCGTGTGTGCGCGTGTGTGCGCGTGTGTGTGTATCTACCATAACTCATGAACCGATACAAAGAAAAACACCAAATTTTAAACTTAAGTTTTATGCGGGCCTGCGGTGAACTGATTAGATTTTGGGCAGAGTCGGAACATTTGGGGGGGTACTTTATTGGTGGTCATTTTTATATTTTATGGAATATATCCGTTATTTACGTTTGGAGAAGAAAATTCTTCAAATAAAAGTTACTTACAATATTATTATCTATAATTTTTGTTCTATACAAAATTTTCCTAAAATGGTCCGTATTCGAGAAATTTTACAAAATGTAAAAAAATTATTGTTTGTAATATAATTCTCTATAATTTTTATAATTTCTCTAAAATGGACCGTATTCGAGATATTTGAGCTAATAATGTGTAAATTTCGAATTTTGAAGAAACTCAAAAACGGATAAAGGAAAAAATAAAATTTTAAAGTTTTATTTCGGCCTGAGGTAAAATGATTAGATTTTGGAAGAAGGCGGAACACCTGGGGGTTACTTTATGGGAGGCCGTTTTTATATTTTATGGAATATATCTGTTATTTACGTTTGGAGAAGAAAATTTTTTAAATAAAAGTTACTTCTAATATTATTTTATATAATTTTTGTTTTATGCAAAATTTTCCTAAAATGGTCCGTATTCGAGAAATTTTACAAAATGTAAAAAAATATGATTTTTAAGAAAATTGTTGAATTAAAAGATGTTTGCCATATCGATCTCTAAAATTCTGTTTTTTTACATGATTTCTCTAAAATGGACCATAATGAAAAAATTGGAGGAAAATTATAAAATTTAAATTTTTCAGAATTTTTGAGTTAGATGTATGTGGAAAATGTATATATTAAGTTAACCTCTAAATATTTACAGAGGTGCTACAATAGGTTGTACAAAATAACCGAAAAAAGCCCGTAATAACTAGATAGGAAAGTCATGTGTTGGACACATCAGATTTTTCTTAAACTCAAAGCATCCTTTTCAATGTTTATTCATTAATTATTAAAAAAAAATAATAATATACTTTCTGTCAATTTGCGCTGCTTATGAGTTTGAAATTTATTATCTACCTAATTTGAAGGGTCTTATATTAGGTAGATGGTTATCTATCATAATAATATTTATTTGCAATTAATATCAAAATAATCTTAAACTAGTTCTCACCTATATTCCATGTTTCGTACAAATTCATTATCATTTTTCATACTTTATTTTTAATTTATAAATAATATATTTTCCGTTTATAAAACATTTAACACTATAAAAGAGATTGTTAGTGAAGCGTCAATCAATGGCCATGAACACTGATAATGTGTGTAGACATTTGTTTGTTCGTCGTAGAACTAGTATTATCACTGTACTAATCGTTTCGTTTATCACTTACAGCGCAACGACATAAAATTTTAAGATTAAAGACATGCGCGGGACGATAATTAATTTTTTTAATGTAGTACCTATACCACGATTACCCACACCCGGGAGTCGATCTTCGAGTTGTAGGAATCTGTTCCTATAGGAATTTTTGACATTTTACTACGTATACGAAATTCATGACATTGCCCTATATAAAAATCTCAAAGATTCCTATAGGAATAAATTCCAACAACTCGAGAATCGACCCCTTCTGGGGCTATTTTCAAATTCGAGATAAAGGAGTGCTCTATCGAGAGATAGGAGTTCTTAATTCGAATTTTCAAACACCTTGCACCTTATTGAACAAGTTTTTGTTGTTCCTTCTTGGTTAATCATAGAATTTAAATACTCTCGAAATATACTGACAGAAAGTCAGTGAGTACTTACTTGCTTTCAAAATACTGTTTCCACGTTGAAATCTTTAGAGAAATGAGTACTCTCTTAGTTTGAAAATAAGTCCTCTGGGGAACATTATTGTATGTGATACATTTTTATTCGAGACTGCAAATCGTGTAACTTTTCTTTTAAACCCCATTAGCCTTGTTTACTTTTGTTTTATTTTTGTATCATAACGCATACCACTTTGATAAAATTAATAAAAATTTTCTAATATACTCGTACTGCTTACACCAACCCTGACAGTTTACAAGGCAACAATGTTTAGAGAGAATAATTGAAAATATTTATTTATAGTTTCAAAAATCACATAATTCCTATTTCAAAATATTTTGCTGGGTTTCGCAACTGGGGTAAATTGTGCCTAAATCGCCTGGCGAGAAGAATAGTGGCGAAACTCAAAAATCTAGAGTGGCCATCTTTTAAGATCTCTTTACTAGGTGGGTATCTATTAAATGCACTATACACGTAATTTCAATCAAAGGATATTTACTGTAAACCACGTGAAATTAGTAAACATTAATTAGGATAGTATCATGCATCGTAGCAGGGACGTCATATATTTTAAAAATAAATTTGTATTTAATAGTTATGTCAAATATTTGCATATGAGCGATTTTAATTTAAGACTTTTTTGCATAAGAACCATTACTTTCTGCGAAAAATGGCAAAATAGCTTATGAATTTGTGTTGATCTTATGAATCATGTAGTACTTTAAAATTAATAATTTATTAAAAATTAATATTAATTTAATTATCAAATCTATTTTACTATTAATATGGACATTACATCAGTCAAAATAGAAATTATGCATCTGACATATATTTGACAGTTTATGCGGAAAGTATATTCATATTAACACAAACGTGGAATAGTACGAGTGTGGAAAATCACTTTTCACACAAGTGATGTACAATATTTTTCCTACGACCACAAAATAATGTCATCAAAAAAATGTAAAACCAAGGTTATAACTATAATAATTAAAATGTATTTAAAAAAATAATCAACAATAATCGTATTTATTCAATTTTTATATTTTCTAAACAAAAAAAAACTAAAAAAAAAAAAAAATTCTGTCCCGCCAGGATTCGAACGCGGTCGAAAAATGACAAAGTTGATAAGTTCGATGTCCTAACCACATGAGCTAATAGCCCTTGTGTCAATTGAATGATCTAATCGGTTATGTATTTAACCTGAATAAAGAGCAAACATTATTTTAAAATTATTTTAATAATAATTGTTAAAGATAAATATCTAGCATCTAATTTACAACGATTTCAATAATTTAACAATCATATCGATTTTAGTATTAATATGGACATTACATAGATCAAAATAGAAATTAGGTGTTTGACATTTTGTGACAACTACTGCGGAAAGTAACATATTCTCACTCGGGTGGAAAGTAAATTCTTATTCATACGCGTGTGATATAGGGCACTTTCCATAGGACTATATAGCGTGATATGTGTCACTTTCCTAAGTGGTCGTAGGAAAAGTAGATTATTATTCACACGCGTGTGATATAGGGCACTTCCCATAAGACTAAATAGTGCGATATATGTCCATCCTTAATACATTTGATAACTGTACAGGTAAATTAATTCCACATAACTTTAACTTTACCAATTATTTAATTTGATGATCATTCATATTGTTATATCTTGTAATGATAAGTTACTTTACATTCTCTACTTTAATCTTTCGAGCCCGATGATGGCTTTTATGCCGAAAAGGGTTGTCTACAATTTTTCAATAATATATTGTGTAGTTACGGTTTTTTTCCTTTTTCATACGAAGATGATCACATTTGAGGAGCATACTAAACAGAGATGGCTTGATTTTGTAATTTTAGACAAAAATTTGTCTTTTAAATAGAAAAAATCGTATTTAAGATATTTTTTAAGTAAAAGATTATTTGTCAAAAAATAATTTGTCCAAAACCAATTGGTTCAAAAATAATTTGTACTAAATAAATATAATATCAAGAAAAATCTGATAAAATTAGGTATATATTTATCTCGACAACAAATCTTTGCAGCCCCCCCCCCCCCCGAACGAATCCTAAATCCGCCACTGTTGTATTTAAAATATAAGAACATTTTGTCATTATTTTAAATCAAATCCTTCGAAATTAATATAAATTTATGTAAGTATAGACTATGCTATACTTCTCTTCGCTATACTTACGCGGGTTTCGGATTAACAAAATTATGCAAATTAGTCATTGACAAATAGTTCCAATAAGCCTCTTCCAAAGAAATTAGGTAAAATTGCCCTAATGGTCAGATTTAAATTAAAATAACATTAGGGTAGGTACTAAATTTGTTACAAATAATGATTCTTTGCAAGTGTTGACACTGTATGTATATTGTAAATTTAGTGGACATTTTAAAAATGCCTAGACGTGTGTTAGATGTAGATAGTCTAATTTGTAGTGTACATAAGTATTTTACGGATGAAAAAGAAAATGGCGGTCCTTTAAAATCAGTAATGTCTGTACAACAACGCGTATGCGATGCTCTAGGAATTAGTGAAACCAAATTAAGAGGAGTATTACAAAATCACAATAGTGAACTGCCGAAAGAAGATCGCCGCAAAAAATTGCCCATCATTGAAAACGAAAGATATTCCAGATGGAAAGAAATTTGAAATTCGTGATACCATTTATCGAATAAGGGCCAACAAGGAACATGTGACCTTAAGAGCACTCTGTACTGGACCGCGTGGTCGAATTTGGGAATTGTGCCTAGAATTCGCAGAGAGACGCGATTTGTGGAGTACGGCAACAGTGTCGTCGGTCGAGCGCATTTGACCTTCGCAAAATATGGTTTTCGCACATAGGTATATTACTTGTTTGGCACTATTACAGAATTTGGAAAAGCGACAAAGGAACAAAGTATGAAATATATAATTATGAATCAGAATGGTAACAGGACCGGGTTTATTATTTTTTTCTCGTGGGATAACGGATTGTTTGTTGTAATCAATAAAGTATAAACGTTTTTAAGGCGTTTTTATTGGTGTGACGGGAAATTGGAGTAGTATTAACCAAATGAATATGTGGTAAAGTGGCGAAAATATTAATATAAATAAATTTTAAATTAGATAGGTATTTTTCTCGGTACCTACTTAGTTAATACCATTTTCTTGGGGATCTCTAGTTTTAATCAGTTAATTTCACGTTTTACTTACTATGTTACAGAATTGTAAAATTTTAACAAAAAAATGTATATCTGTGTTGTACTAAGTACTAATTAGTTAAAAATATGTTTTTATTATTCAAATGAAATATGGTATTTAAAATAACATGTCTTTTTATGTAAAATATTATAATTCTATTTTAAAAATTAAAACATAATTTAATCTAAATAAATAAAGGTGTTTCGACCTTATTCCGAATAGATAGCCCCTTAGGCTGTAGCGGATCTACTATTTCAGGCAATAAATAATTATTATAAAATAGTTTTAACTTTGGAAGCATTTTTTCCTTCCAAAATACGTCATCCCGTGTGATCTACAAGAAAAAGGAAATTAAATTATGATTAGGATAAGATAAAATTTGTTTAATGACCATTATAGCTTATTTTTTTAGTGATTGGGAATCGCTCAGAATAATAAAAACAATTTTTAGTCATTATTTCAGATTTAAACAATTTTCAATAGTTTTTTTTTATACCTAATGGTAGTTAGTCTGCAATTTTCAATGACTGGCATAAAACTGGTTAGTTCATGATTTAGGTGTTGATTTCTATTATTTTTATCATTCTAACGGATTGCCATTAACTGAATATAAGTGTTTTGTTATTACTAAATATCAAAAATACAGTTCGGTAATAATAATAATAATAATAATAATAATAATAATAATAATAACAATAACATAAAAAATATTATTAAAAACTTTACCTCCTCTACAAGAATACCATGAGGACTCCAGATTAAAAAATATCCAATTTGCCGGTCTGTAATAGCCAATTGGCCCTGAATTTGGAAATAATAATTGTGGTTCCGTTTTAAATGAAGTTTGCCATTAATTAGTTCGGCAAAATATATTTTTTTGAGGTAATTCCATTAGCTGGTGTTTGCTCCTTAATAGTTAAAGGGCATTTAATTTAAATTAGAGCATGATTCCCTATAAGACCGGACTTGCACCCACAAATTGATATGTCTGATCAATATAAAAACCGGTCTGATTTACCTTTAAATTATAAATTTTTTCAAATTCTGATAAAGCCCTTATTTCATTTTCATTACCATACCGAGTAGCCTTGTTGCCAAAAAAGTTTCCATACAGCAATGTTTTAATTGTATTTACAGGCGAGGTAGTGGATCTCATTTTGCAAATTTGCCCAAAACTCGAAGCGGTAAGCTTTACCAGCCTTTCTTGAATCCACTGCGGATTTGACTTTTGTCCCAACGTATTTCTCTCAATTTTTTTGATTTCATCAGGTGTCTTCTCAAGAGATTTTATGAAATTCAGCGCCTTCTGTTTATATTCGTCACTATTAGGATCCAACGGTAGATAGTTGGCATTGGGGCCGTAATCCTGATCAGGCAGGTGTTGTTTGGTGGCTTTCTTTTTCTTTCGAAAAAGAGTTCTTTTTCTTGCCGACGTTAAACATACTCGTTTATTCTCTTTATTTCTCTCGTCTACTCTTACTCGGCCCATGGTTTTCGTTTGTAAAGCAACCTATAATTTTAAGATACTTTTAGAATTTGCAATTTCCTTTAAGGAAAGGCAATATTTCACATAAATTCTATGTTAATAACGAGTTTTTATAAGATCTCTCTTTTGCCAATTTAAAGAAATATTTATTTTGTTTCTCACAATTTCGGAAACACTGTATGGATAAAAATGGGTTGTGTATCTATGTCGACTAAGTGATAATTGCATGTTCTATTTTGTCCCATATAACGACGAACTGGTGAAACCAAAAATTACCATCCAATTACATTAATTAGATAGAAGAGCAGTGTTTATTAAGAAATAATACAGAAATCTAAATAAATATAAACAAAAAACAGTTGAATATATTTCCTATTTTAGGTACATACCTTTTTAAAAGTTACAGAAGTATTAGGTACTTAAAATTCACCATAAGTATAAAATATGTTCATATAGTTTTTACACCAGTTTTCTTACTTAAACTCACAATTACCTAACAACAAAAATTCACAAAATGGTTTATAAAAACAAAATACAATAATCTTAAAAATTCCGACCGCCAACTCTGTATAACAATAATGTTGCACAGCTCAGATGATAATATAACTCGTTGAACATTGCAGACGACGACACCGGCACCGATGTTGTCAGATCGGTCGGAAATTGCGAGCATCTCCTGATTTTGTCATTAACTTTTTGAAAATCACGGGGCATAAAATATAAGACTTATAGTAACTTATATTAAAAATCTAATGAGTGTATGTGTCAAGAAAAACCGTATAAAACGTCGCTATGTTGCATTTTTTTGAAATAAATGTGTCATGTTTAAAATAAAAAAAAAAAAAATTTGGTTTTTGAAAAAAATAAAAACATAGCGATAAAAAGCCATTTATCTGAAAGCCATACCCAAAATTATAGTTAATTCGGTTAAGCCGTTGTCCTTAAATTCTGTGCCCAGTTTTCTCATTTTTATCGCTGGTACACAGGCCTCTTAAATATAATTCTCTCGGAATTATTAGATAGAAAATTTGACGACATTGGCAGAACAAGTCTATGGCAAATGATACATAACTTGGGTTTCAAATTTCAAAAGGAGGATAACAGAAAGGCCCTTTATGAAAGGAGTTCTGTTGTGCACAAGAGAATTAACTTTCTAAGAAAATATTCTAAATTTAAAGAAGAAGGGGCGAATTTTATATATTTAGACGAAACATGGATATTTTCTAGGGTGCAACCCAGAGAATATGGCAAGATGATAACGTAAAGTCCATTAAACATACCGATGGAGAAGGGAAGCGACACATAATTTTACATGCAGGAGGGAAATCGGGTTTTATAGAAGGTGCTCATTTAATATTTTCATCTAAATCAAAATCCAGTGACTATCACGATAATATGAACAGAGAAATGTTTGTAAAATGGTTGCATGAAAAACTTCTCCCAGGTTTAAGTGAGCCCAGCGTAATTATTTTAGACAATGTACCTTACCATTCTGAAGTATTAAACAAAAGTCCAACGAATTCTTGGACTGTTGATAAAATTAAAGAATGGTTGACAAAGGAACATATATCATTTCCTCAATATATATTAAAATCAGAATTATTACGCTTGGCAAATATACACGCAAAACCAAAAACCTTTGTTGTGGATCAGATTATTGAAAGTTACGGTCATCAAGTTTTACGTCTGCCACCGTATCATTGCCAGTTTACTCCCATCGAATATATATGGGGAATAGCAAAACAATATTATGACAACCATATTGGGCCTAATGGTTATAGTGACGACGCAGTTCGGGAAACTTGGCGAAAAGCACTTTCAATTGCAACTCCAGAAGTGTGGCGGAACTGTATATTCAAGTGCGAGGAACTAATAGAAGATTGGTGGACTCGTGAAAATAAAATAAACGAAATAAGTCCAATCATAATAACAATTAATGGTGATGACAGTGATGATGATGACGATTATGATATTTTGGATGATAATGACTGATTTTCATTTTTGTTGGCAAGTTCAATTTTTTTATTTTTCATTTGAAATTCTCTACATGGAACAATTTTTTATGTTAGAAAATATTTTATTTGAGCTAAATAACCCTCTTATTATACATTTTCTGTGTGAGGTGTAATATAAAATTATTATTAGGTTTATAATAGCCACATTAGACTAGATTATTATTTAATTAAAAAGTTGTACATTATTTTTCATTTCATTTAACCAGTTGATATTTCCCCAAAGAACAGGTCAAACTTTCGGGTACTTACCTGGAAATACTCATAAAATTTTTAATCCGAAACCCGCGTAAGTATAGCGAACATACTGTAAGTATAGACCTTACAGAGGTTAAGCCTTGTTCAGAGTGGGAGCGGCGAGCGTGGCGATGGGATAGCATAGTCACAGTTTATTGCTAAAAAGAATCGGTTAGCTCACTCGGACCAGTTGGATGTTCCAAAATAACATCCACTCAAAGGATACAAATTCAGGATGAGCAGAAGATTGCTGTTTGAATATAGGCGGTTGTCATATATTGTATTGGTTATGAGTTGATTCTATATGCGCCAGGGATACAAATCCGAGTTGCGCAGGGTATAAACTGGAACATTGAGATCAAAAGTGCCGACGCAGAGTGAGCGAACTGATTCTTTAGCTATAAACTGTGACCTAGTGTTATCAAACGCAAACGTTCAGTATGAGAGCGACCAGCGATGCGATATATGATCTGAAATATCAATCCTGTCGCTCGACGCAACGCTATCGCATCGCCACACTCGCTGCTCATACTCTGAACAAGGCTTAAGTCACGTGTTTGTAAATTTTGTCGCCCAAGGACTCCAAGGTTGTGCAATCACTTTGTAAATGTCACACCCATCATGGTTTATGCACCCGTCGTCAACGAAATATTAATAAAAATGCATTTTCAGAAAATACTTCTTACTATCTTAATATCAGATATAGTGAATTTAAGTTACATCATTATTTACAATAATGTTGTTTGTTGCCACTGTTAAATAAAATGAAGAGCAGCTTCGATCATTGACCGTAATTATTTAATTGAGTAACCTTCATAGCGGCAACATACCTACGTGCGCTTTCTTTTATTTACACGTTGTGACTCACGGTTATTCCTGATAGCGGAACCTCTACAAACTAATGGTAATGAAATTCTTAGACTAAACTTGTTTTTATATAATACATCTAAAGCAAACAAATGCCAAGGTTACGTTATAGAAAAGTGCATTTACTTATTTTGACCGACATTTCATTAATGAGCAAAAATCAGGAATTCATATACTGTAATTAGGATTGTCTCTATACTAATTAAAATACAAGAAATAAATATACCTACCTATTTTACATAAAATGTAAATTGAAATTAACTAAGGGCTACTTACTTGATTTTTGTGCAAATCTACAATTTGGAATTTTTGTTTTCATTATTGTAAAAAATGATTAAAGGAATAAAGGTAGTATGAATTTGGCAATAGTACCTAACGTTTTTCTAAATTAATTAGTGATTAAATAATAAACTTAATTAATGTGAAAATAAGAAGATCTCTATTTACTAGTGTTTGACTAAGAAAAATGCATCAAACGGCAACACAAAAGAAAATTATTAAAAAAAGTTAACGAATAAATTTTTAGGAGATGATACTAGGAATTTAAAATCGCCTTTTTATTATCATCAGACGTTTTTAATATTCATTAAAAGATCGTACCATTACTTTTGTTATACTATTTGACCATTTTTCTAGTATAAACACAGTATTTAAATCTAAAAAAAATTCACAGATTGGCAAATAAATATTTCTCGATACTAAAAAGTAAAATTAACTTAATTTATTCCATCATATTTAGTATGGACTTTTGCTAAAAATATTTCATTTACGAAAACGATTTTATTTTTCTTAAGTAGGTAGGTATTTGACAAAGCTCCAATTTTTAACGATGCTATTGTAAAAAATATCACGCATTACCTACTTGTGGTAGGTGTTTTATCGCAGAATAACGGAATTTGATCTTTTTTAAATGAATATGTAAATATAATTACATGTTAATTATTTTATCATTGAAAAACCCCATGCATATTCAGTTGTAGTGGCCATGAAAATTATTATTATTAGTAATCTTATGTCCCAATTCGGTAATTACATAATTATAATTGAAATTAATTTAATTAATAAAATTGTTAAATTTTGATAGTTGGTCCACGCCCCTGTAACTGACGAAACGGAGTCCACAGGTATCAAAACTGAACGTTTACAAATCAGGTGTTTTCCATCCCACCCATTTCTAAAAATATCAAAGCGTCATCCCACGCATTGGCGAACCGTTATTTTCGATTCGACAAGGCCGTTAAATATTGCATCTTAAAAATCATTGTATTTATCAGAAATCTAATGTAGTTGAAAAAACAAAAATGAACTTTGATCATTGAGAGGTTTGCAAACTCCAGTACCGAGAAATTGAAAGCAATTGGACTTTTACGACTTTTAGTGCCAATTAGTTGATTCAAAAAGTTAAATTGAATGACAAAATTTAGTCATATTATGGAATATCTTCGAATCCAAAATTTAATAAAAAGTAAATATTATATAAAAGGCAATAGTTATAAAAAAACTGGATTAACTAAAGATTATAACAAAAATTACCATTTCTTATTGTAACTGTTCAAAAGGTGCTTCATCTACTTCCTAACAGTAAAACATGACTAAACTCTTGTCGTACTCGTTTAGATGTTTCAGCCGAAATTGCCCTATATTCTTCAACAATTCGTTGTTTTAAACATTAATACTGTCAGGAACTGTAGCCTAAATCTTAGATTTAAGGTACAGAAGTAAAGGTCACAGAAAAAATCTAAAAGTGTGAGGTTCGGTTACCGAGCTGGCCTTTCTATCGCAACTCGTCATCCAATCCATCTAGATATCTTACTGCACCATAATAGAGGTCAGGAGCACCATCTTGTTGAAACGTTTATGTCCAAGTTACCAAATTCATCTGGATTGTCTTTCAGAATTTCAAAAAGTAACTGCTCCTTTGCGTTTTGTAACACCAGGTGAATTCAAAAACAGGCCCAACTATGTGGTTTCCTAAAATACCTGTCTAGACATTTACTTTTGATGGAAAATGTACATGTTTTTTACGAAACACGGTGAGAATTTGTGTCACATTTTGAGTGTATAGTAGGATAGTATTCACTATTAGTTACACGTTATGCGTTTTTAGTGATGACGTCTGTGACGTAGGTATTAGACGGGAGACCGTTCTTATCGATCAGAGACGTCTCCAGGAGTAAAAGACAGTGCGGCTTGCAGATACGTTATCAGGAATAACAAAGAATTGAGAATGAAAGCTTAGCGCAATGTTGAATATAATTTAACAAGCAGTATCACAAGATAAAAAGATATCACTTAAAATAAGTCAGTATGTGCATTTTAAACATTTTTTTTCGAAAATGAAGGAGTTCTCTTGGCAAAATCTTCGACTCTTCCTGTGGAAAAGGCTTATGTTGGAAAAATACCTATTAACAAAGAGAAGATAAATGATCTTGTCAAACTAAAGCAGTATCGTCCGGAATGAGAAGACGTACTTAAATTTTATAAAGATAACTATAACTGGCTGGTTGATAATGATAAGGTTTGAGATGAAGTTTTAAATTAAATAAAAATTTGTTAAATAAACATATTATTTCGTTAAAATGTGTAGTTTTATTGTCTAAATAAATTAAAATAATATCCGTATATTTGAGAAACCCCATAAGTCGTGATATTAAATGACCGATTAAATTTTGGACAATCGTGGACAAACGAATGCCAACTTATTTTTAT
Source organism: Psylliodes chrysocephalus (assembly GCA_927349885.1). Lineage (NCBI taxonomy): Eukaryota > Metazoa > Arthropoda > Insecta > Coleoptera > Chrysomelidae > Psylliodes > Psylliodes chrysocephalus. The sequence continues at coordinate 23,687,297 of OV651822.1, read as the reverse complement.
AAAAAGAGCAACTAATTTTTCCTATAAAGAAAGGAGCGGAAAATTGTGTTATAAAATTAGCCTAAAATGAGCCTAAAATTATAGCATATTCAGAATGTGAAAAATCCAAAGGTACTCTGCTAGCTTGATACGTATAATTTAGAAGCTGTTTATAACATTCTTATTTTGTTTTGTTTATTGCAAAATTATGATGGAATAAGTAACTAGTGACCTGATGGTGCATATAATTAGTATGTTAATGTAAGAAAAAAGAAATAAATTTTAGAGAACCGATGTTAGGTCTAATCTAATGAAAACTTTCTTTAGTTGATTTTAATTTTTTTTTGTGTTTGCCAATGATATATTTACAAATAATTAAGGGAACCTACAAGCAAAAATTATCTAAAAATCATTAGTTGAAATTTAAAAATTGCAAATACTCCATGAGTTTAAACTGTGACTTAGCCATTTTTTAACCTGTGCCCTACATATGTGTTCCAATAACATAATTTTTTTTTAAATCCAACTATTTTCCTCAATGTACAAGCAAACATTTTTTCATTATTAGCATATTAGTTTGGAATTATCACCAATTAAAAAAAGGCTATCTGATATTTGACCAAATTGATTGTTGATTTCACACACCATTTTGACAAAAATTATGCCGTTAGTTTGATTAAAATCGCATGGTGTAAGCCAGCACACTTTTAGTTTATAAAAAATATAAATGCACAAAAATTGCACATAATTATAGATAAGCTTTAATAATGTATCTATTAATTTAATACGTTGGGCATGTTAAGATTACTTAAAAAAATATATTTCTCCCAATGTGTTATTTACATAATTTCTCCAAATATTAAAGTTACTAAATACCTATGCAGAAAGTACAAACAAAAACGGAGTTTTGCTATTACGTGATTCATGACTATTTCAAATGTGGTAGGAATTTATTTAAGTAGCCTGTGATGTAAAACAGAAAAGTACCTAAAGTAGGTCATAGTCCACAGAGACAAGTATAAAGGTGCGTATAGATATATCGCGCCGGGCCCGGTTCGTGCCTGGGTCAACAGCGGGCCCAGGTTCGTCAGATTTGTACTTTATAAGGTATTCCGGTGTTGTGGATCTACAGCGTGATGGAAAGCAACGGATCTACTTTGATCCTATTTGGCGCGGCCCGTGGTAGACACACAGCACTGTACAAATCTAACAAACTTGGCTCGTTCTTGGACGACGCACGTACGGCTCGGGCCTATCGCTTTATATTTATACGCACCTTAAAGCAGCGTGTAAATATGGCGGACCGGGCTCAGGCCGTGCCTGCGTCGCCCCAAAAATGGGCCATCCTCGTCAGATATGTACGATGCCGTGTGCCTACCACGGGCCGGGCCGCATAGGATAGAAGTAGGCCCTTTGCTTTCCATCGCGCGGTAGTTCCACAACACCGTATAAATCTGACGAACCTGGGTCCGTTGTTGGTCCAGGCACGGCCCGGTCTCGACCCGTTGTATCTATACGCACCTTAATAATACAAAAAATTAGAGGTATGATACTTGGCCGACTAAAGGCATTTCTTTATAAGCTTACTACAACATACTTGGTTACAGTATTGTGGTTACTGTGGTGACATTACGCATACCATGGTTTCCCTATTATTGAATGTCATATGTCAAATTTAATTTAAGTTTGGGGATTTCTAAACGGAATTAGAATTTTAGAAATTTTAGGATGTTTTGGCTTTGTTATTTTTTATTATAGTATGTTCTAGTAAGGTTATAAATAAATGCCTCGTTAGGTATAGCTACATATGCTTTGGTAACATGTAACCAAAGCCGAGTAACCAAACGTTATAAAGAAATGCTCTGGTTACAGAAGTATGTTCTGGTAAGCTTATAAAGAAATGCCTTTTATCTCGCCAAGTTCGCGTTTGACGTATTGTAGTGTGGAATATGATTGATTTGATTGGCTATGAGCAGATTTAAATTTATTTTCGCGCACTATTTTCGATCAGCTGATCCTTCACACCACAATATGTCACCGTGACGTAGTATCAATCGGCGTCTTCGACTTTTTCTAGTGATTTTATTTTAAAATCCGTTTTTTTTATTATATAAAAATGAAAAAAAAATTAAATTATTAAAACAATAAAAAATAATATCAAGTAAGAGTCAAGAAACTCTTTAAATGCGTTATTTTTTTATTTTCGAAAAGTTTGATTTAATCGTGAATTTAATAAGTACAAACGGCCTAAAAAACGAATAAAGATAATTTTGCGGCGCAGTGTAGAAAAGTCCGCTCCTGCATTAAAAATATTATTGAGCTATTAGAACAATAAAAAGAAATAACTTTAAAAAGGAAAACAACACAATTTTGTTAAAACCTATAAATAATAAAAACATAAAATTGGATCTAAAATGTTAAGGAGACTTAACGAAATAGTTAAAATGAAAGACTTCTACTTACGATCAGAAGTAACGGCCAAATTATTAAGAGATCCAGCCCTAGTCGGAACTTCTTCCTGTAGATGTTGCTCTTGAGGATGGTAGCTTTTAGGTCTGACACGAAGAGAAGACACACTTCCACTTCCAGGTCCCACAGTAATCTGCAATCGACTCTGAAGTCCCTTTTGCGAATCGTAACTACTCGTGGAGTAGGTCAGACTTGAGTTCTGAGACGTGATGTTAATCGGGTCTTGTGGAGTTGATGTCGGAGGTCTCAATGTAAGGTTAACACTAGTATAACTTCGCGGAGATGTGGGCGTTTGCAACCAGGGTTGTGACGGCGTAAGTTGGAACGTTGATGTACGTTTGGGCTGCGTCGGACTTTGCACTACATCCACAGAACAGTTAACGTTTAGAGATAATCCGAGATTCGAGTTACCGATTAGCGTGTCCGTTGTTTGTGTCGGAGTTGAACACGTTTCTTTTTTAACTACACCCGCAGACTCGACGTTACTAGATCGTTTATGAATATCAAGAGTTTTATCCACTTTGGTTGGAGAATTTTTGGCTGCGAATCGTTTTGCACTTAGAGGAGACCGGGGGGGTTTTTCACTCAGTTCAGAATTGAGCAACTTGTGAACATCTTTGCATTTTTCCGAGAGTTGTATATCAAAGGTTTTTTTGGCTTCACTTCTCACATCACCAATGGTTGTTTTAAAGTCGAGGTAATTGGGTCTTTTGGCTAGTGTTCTAGGAGGGAATTCAGCTTGACTTTGGTCGCAGGGTTTTATTGGATTTCGGTTATCATCGACACTTTCGTTCATCTCGGTTTGTGTTCGGTTGGTGTTGAGGTTTGCCTTGGCCGAAATTTGTTCAATTTCTGGACTGGGAGAGATATTTAAGGGAGGTGATTCCAAATGTTTAGAAGATCGTCCCATCTGCCCTATGTTGTTCTCAGCTAACGCCGTTTCCAGAAGATCGACGATATTTTTCTCTTGGGCGTTCGACTGGATGTAGGTTGTTATGCAAGAAGTAACCACGTGGTCAGGAATGGTGGGAAATTGTTGTTTAAGTTCGTAGAATAGCTGCATAACTTTGACATTTGACGACCTTCGTTTGTTCCCGGCAAACATGGCCGGCCATTATGATTCATCTGAAAATATTTTAGAATTAGAATATACCAAAAAAATGTGTCAGAAAGCATTCTTGCTTTACGTTGATGTATTATCAATAGAAATATATTATAAATTAAAACTCCTGTAGAAGTTTAACAATAGTAGTTTGTGCAACAAGTATAGATATGGACAATCCACTCGTGCACTATATTTTTTCTACGACCCACTAAGAAAAATCTACAAATTAAAAAAATATATTTTAGGTTATTAAGACAAAATAACTATTTTTAAAATAATTTATGAATTTTACTAAAAAGATTTAATTTAATTAATCCCCAGCCCAGATTCGAACCCGGGCTTTTCGCGTGGAAGGCAGCCGCTCTGTCCTCACTTCTACCGCCACTTTTAGGATTTTATTTTTAATACTCGTAATTAAATTAGTTTTATGTAGTTTGATTAATTTTTTTTTTAAATGAAGTCCAAATAAAAATGCTATTATTTATCGATTCTATACAAAAATAACTCATTTTAATGTATATTTAATCTCAATATCTAAAAAATATACTGACAATTAGTTTGACAGAATTGTCACTCACTTAAATTTTAAAAATAATAGTAGTTGGGTGTCTAAATTATGAACTATGATTGGTGGATTTCATTTTTACTTTCCTATCTGTATACAGATAAGGAAAGTATAGGAATCATGATTTTTTTCGACCTCCAGTTTTCGACGGATTTTTACGTTTTGGGGTCCCCTGAATCCGTTTTGACTATTTTCGGGATGATGTCTGTGTGTGTGTGTGCGCGTGTGCGCGTGTGTGCGTGTGTGCGTGTGTGCGTGTGTGTGTGTGTCTGTGTGTGTCTGTGTGTCAGTGTGTGTGTCTGTATCCACCATAACTCATGAACCGATACAAAGAAAAACACCAAATTTTAAACTTAAGCTTTATTCCAGCCTGCGGTGAACTGATTAGATTTTGGGCAGAGTCGGAACATTTGGGGGGGGGGGGGGGTACTTTATTGGTGGTCATTCTTATATTTTATGAAATATATCCGTTATTTACGTTTGGAGAAGAAAATTCTTCAAATAAAAGTTACTTATAATATTATTATCTATAATTTTTGTTCTATACAATTTTTTTTTAAAATGGTCCGTATTCGAGAAATTTGACAAAATGTAATAAAATTCAAATTTTTAAGAAAATTGTTTAAATAAAAGTTATTTGTGATATCGATCTGTATAATTTTTGTTTTTTATATGATTTTTCTAAAATGGACCATATTGGAAAAATTAAAGGAAAAGTGCTAAATTTAAATTTTTCAGTATTTTCGTTTTCAATGAATATCTATAGAAAAATGTTTCGAGTTAGATGTATGTGGAAAATGTATATATTTAGTTTATCTTCTAAACATTTATAGAGGTGCTGCAATAGGTTGTACAAAATAACCAGAAAAAGCCTATAATAACTAGGAAAGTCATGTGTTGGACACATCAGATTTTTTTGCAGTGTTCTCACTACATCGAATGGATATAACATATATTCGTTCAGTTAATAGCAATAGTATACTTTTTAGTTTTGTAGTCTGTGCGTAGATAAGCCAATATCCATGTGGGTGTAGAAAAAAATTGGATGAACTAATAACGTCACCACTTTCGTGAACATGACGTCGTTGATTTTTTTTAAATAGAACAACATATATTATTTTTCTCTTCATTTTTGAATTCCCAAATAAGATTGAAAATTTCTGATATAACAATTGTCTCTAACTCACAAACCAATGACTTTGGACTATAAGTATTACGTGCATGCATTTTTGTAATTGTGAAGAGAAAAATATGTTATTTTATTTAAAAAAAATCGATGAAGTCATTACACGAAAATGGTGATGTCATTAGTACATCTAATTGTAGCGTAACATGAAAATAAAAATTAACCTGTAAAAGTATTTTGTTAAAATATTGAATTTATTCCAACCTACACGTCCTCAGTGTTTAATTTAGTAATTATAATTATTGGTTGATTCACTGGGAAATGCGCATATACGTTAGGGGTAAATAGAGGATACCGAGGTAGTTCTAATTAACCCTATTTAATGATTCTCTTATTCTTTATTACCAAGATACAGGGTGATTTATCAATTTTGCTCACGTTAATTAATATTCATACCTCATAAACCATACTGTATAATTTTTTATATGAACTACAAAAATTCTTTGTTCAGCGTATACATAAAAGTTGAACTACAGGTCCGGACTTAACAAAAAATTATTCACTTCAAAACAATACCCTGTATATCAGATTTTTAAAATTTGTAGGCTTATTAATTTAAGTTTATGTGGGTATAACATAAAAAAATTAATTTTGTTCCCTAATTAATAAATTTTCCAGTTGTAATAAAGTAAAATCATCAACCTTTTTTATGTTATCTTAATTTGTGGGTCACAATCTTCTAACTCATATTTGGTAGTAGTTTTACAACGTTGGGTGTCTCAAATTAAAGTTGTGCTTTTTTCGGAATGCGAATGTTTTCTCGTTTTAGTATTTGTTTAAAATTTAACATATTTTCTGTGCTAGTCTCGAGCGCGCACGGTGTCCCGAGATTCTATGTAAAAGAAAGGAGGAGAACGCGATACGAGCGAGAACACATGTGGAAATGCATGGGAAAGAACTTCACTGTGTGCGCTCGAAACTAGAACAGCCCGTGATGCGACGGGATCGCGATTATCTAATGCATTCTCACCTTTGTGTTTGTAAATTAGTCAGTTTGCAGCAATTTGAGCCATCCTATCAATACTTTCAGTAACATACCAAGTAAATGCAACAAGATTTGTCACTGTCGACCGATCTTTAATAAATCCATGTTACTAAGGTGTGATTTTACCAGTAATATGTGAAATTAATTTATTACATAATAAAATTTCAAAAGCTTTGGCAAAGTTACAAATTATGGAAATTGGCCTATAGTTTGTGACATTAGATTTTTCATCTTCACTGAAAGCTGGACGCATCTTAGAAATTGCCCATTACACGGGGACTGTCAAGGTTTTTAGGGATAAGTTAAATTGGATGAGAGGAAGGGGGCGGGGGCGAGGGGTGCCTGTCCCCATTGACCCCCCTTAGGTCCGCCAGCGCGCTAAGAAATGTAATAAATAAATTACATTTCCTTAAGCCTTGCACTGGTATGCACGCTGTACGCAAAGAATAATACAACATACAATACGGTTTTTACAATTATTATTTAAACGTCTCGGTAGTGCATTAGTGAGCTTTACTGCTACGTTTCTAAATATTTTCCAAGCACTAGAATTTTGTATAACCAACCAAAAGATGCAGTAAGGAGCGCTTGATTTTAAAGTGTACAAACTACAAACCTACATCTGAAGATTTATTAAAATCAAAAAAATCCAGTACAATAAGTCACTAATGACTATTCTAAAGAATTATTTGTTTTGTTAATTTTTAATAAATAAATATATGTAAAAAATATTACAATTTTTTTACTATAGCTAATAATAGCTTCGTTCGCGGTAAGAACCCTGAACTTATTCTGAATTAATAGTAGCATGCGCAGTAATTAAAAATAAACAATAGTACTTTACAAAGGAGGGTACTTTCTTTTGTATTGTAACGGTTGTTTAATTATTTATAGTTCATTTATTTAAAACACTTTATTTACAATTTATTTATAACTTACCAATTTATTTATATATTACTTAGACACTATTATAACTCACAATTCTAATTTATTACAATTTGTCTTTACAGAACACTTAAATTAAAATTTGTCGTTTGTCGACAAGTCGCGCTATTTATATAGAAATGTAATATTGTTGTGCCAGTTCGGCCCTGATCTTTGTTTACGCTTATCGCCGTTCAGCAGCTCGTCTGTGTTCTACATTCGCTGCCCGCCTCTACACTCGAGAAGTTACTGGAAGGTTCTTTGCTCGCGGGCCGACTCATAAAGAATGGATTTTGAGATACTAGACTGTTACATTTTTGTATACTCGTATAAGTCTGTGGTCGGCGCTTAAAAGGTAATAAGTTGATATTACACATTTTTGGAGAATGGCGCTGAAAAATTGTGGTACATATGAATAAGGATTTTTAGAATACAAATCGACGATCTTTTTAGGACATTTGGTCCTGTAAAAATTAAAAAATATGTAGAAATATTTTCTTTTAACTGTTTTATGTTACAAAATTTGACTGTTTATGTTTAATTATGACGTTTTGTCTTTCGCCGTTGCCCTTTATTATTATATATGTTTTTTGGACCTTATTTTTATTACTTTACAACGTATATAAACTTATATCTTTTTAACTACCTAAAATATACACTCTTCTAAACGTATCTTGACTAAAAACTCCATTTACGTAAAAAACGACTTATGACCTTTTAAGCGCCGGCCACAGAAGTGGTTTCTTTTGTCGTTAGTTGGTTAGTTTTAGAAATATATTTTGTCAAGTACAGATAAATTGTTACATATAAATCAGTGGTGTATTTAGTGAATATAAATCAGAATAATTAAACTGTTAAAATAAATAAACGTGACAATATATTAAGAAACCCTATTGTTAAATGAATTGATAATTTAATTTTAAATTCAAAATATTATGATTTGGATTTAGTTATATTGTCTTTTACCAGTTGGCCAACAATCCTAACTACCGACCTACAATAAAATTATTATACTTTTATGATTCATTTTGTAAAATAATGCCAGATGTTTTTATAACCGTATATGTACAAATGGTCTATTAATGTGTTCAGGAGATTTAGGAAGATTAAATATCTTTTTATGAATAATTCTCATTTTATTTCTCGAGTACTACAAAACGTAAATTTAATCCTAAAGGATTTATGAATAGTCATTATACTTTTAAAAAAATGATGTAATCAGGCGATTAAACAAGTATCTACCTACCTACATCAATCAGTTCTAATCCAAAAAAATAAAAAATCCTAGAATAATTTTAACAATAATAGGTTTCCACGCGTGTTGGAACAGACCTAATGGTTTTGTTCTTTGCATGGCAAATTCATTCAAATTACATATAGTAATATGTAATTAGTTATTTACAAAGCACAATATACACGTTGTCCGAAGTTTGTATTTTTTCACATTTATTAGTTAAAAAAAAATCTAAAGTATGTTGATCTTTTGTTGAGTTTTAATAGAACTTTTAATCATGTGATGAGCGCAAGCGCAGCCGCCATGTTGAAATAGCGCCAATTCAAAAGTTTCTTACTGTTTTTATCAAACAATGGCTGGAAAAACAATTAGGCATTCCAACGACCTGTCAAACAATAGGTGCTAGTGGGAAATTCTTGTATATGTAAGGGGGGTAGCGACATAGTCTTGCAACTTGGACGCTATTTTTATTCGAAGTAGTACTCGCCAAGCCTGCCAATTTATGAAGAAATGTATAGATGGGTTTTTTAAATATTATTTTTATTGTTTGACATAAAATATTTAAATGTAATCCATTATTCATGATTTTACGTAAAGTAGATAGAATACACCATATGTCGCCACCCTTAGATATACCAAACCTGCCCACTGGTAATTCATTTGTTTGGAATGCCTAATTAGGCAATAATAAACCTTCGGCTTCGGCTACAGCCGAAGGTTACGACAAGAGCCGAACAATCGTTCTCGGCTTCGTCTTCGGCCAAAAACTGACCTTCGGTCGGACACTAGTTTTAATATGTATTTTGCCTAATGATTTGACAGTTTTTTAACGATATTGTAGGCACGTCTTTGGAAAATTTATAAAATAATAATGTATTACCTTTGAATGATTTATACCGTGTGTCACTTTTACATACTCCATAACAATATCGTTTCGTTTTTCCTTTTTTTTAAATGAATATGCTTAAATTAATATTTATCAATTATAATTTTTTTCACGTGGACATTTTAACATGCTTGTATACAAAAAACAGTACGAAAAAGATGGCTGATAAAGACGCACGCGTACAAAAAAAATGTGATAAAAAGGCCTATAGAAAGAGTTGTTTCAGTACAAAAGGATTTACTATTTGCAATACCCAACCGATTATTTCTCTGAGCTTAATTTTTAACAGACTTCAAAAAAAGAAGGAGATTTTTAGTTTGTCGGAATATTTTTTATGTATATTCAGTGATAATTTTTTACTACGTTGTCCGATTTCTATGATTCTGTTTTTGTTAGAAAGGGGATACCTTATGGGTGGTCACATACCGTGAGCACCATAAGTCTTACCCCCCTATCTAACTCGTTACTGGAGTCTTGTTAGGAAAATCGCCGAGACACGTACGTCGATTTTTGATTTCTACAGTGTACATTTTTGTATGAATAGTTTACCCTTGCTTTCATCCCTTACTGGAGGGGAGCAACCCTTTCGAAAAATTTAAATGGCATGGGATAGTGAGTGATAGCTCATTTGAAAGAGGGTTTTATTCTCTATTCAACCATTGAAATTTGCTTCATTAATTCTCGACTAATTGTTGTTTCAGAATAACGGAAATTAACGTAGCGCACTCATCCTTAGAATTAAAATTCGGCCCTGCATGATTTCGGTTTTGGTTCAGCCGTGAAGTAAGACTTTTTGCCATTAGAAAGTCACTATTAGTTTAGTTGCTTTCCTATTTTGTGAGGTTTTGTTATTTTTAAACATTAATAAATCAACACGTAATGAAGCAAATTTCAAAATTATTTACATGGTTGAATAGAGAATAAAACCCTCTTTCAAATGAGCTATCACTCACCACCCCATTCCATTTAAATTTTTCGAAAGGGTTGTTCCCCTCCAGTAAGGGATGAAATTAAGGGTAAACTAATCATACAAAAATGTACATTGTAGAAAACAAAAATCGACCTGTCTCGGCAATTTTCCTAACAAGACTCCAGTAACGAGTTAGTTAGGGGGGGTAAGACTTATGATGCTCACTGTATAAATTTGGTATATATCTAATAATGGGGTCCATGAGAAAATCATCAAACTCTTCATTTTTTTATGTATTTTCAGCGATAATTCTTTACCACTTTGTCCGATTTCTATGATTATTTTTTTGTTAGAAAGGGGATACCTTGGGGGTAGTTCCGTAAACATTTGGTCAGGATCTGATGGTTATTAACCCCTGTGCTAGACCCATGTGAGTCGTTCATCGAACTGCTACTGGGTATTCAGGTATTTATTCGTCGTTCTAAAAGTATTAAGGTTAATTTGAGTTTTGTGTCCGACCGTAGACCGTAGTGTTATTTTCAATTAGAAAAATAATACCTATCTTGACTCAACGTTAGTCACTTGAATGAGTCCTTCATAAAGCTAGTACTGAGTGTACATGTATTTTTTTTCTGTTATCGGCATCAACTGCTAATGTTATTAGCCTCTTGTACCGTGTAGCCTTTGATTATCGGCGATTTAGTTATTTCAAGTGAAATTTTGGACAACTTTAGAAAAAATAAAGTAGTATTTATAATATAGAATACCTTAATCCGAAGACCGTTAAAGTTTTCAGCATTGTTACTGAGTACCTACTAGTAACCTATCAACCTTATTAGAGTTAATAAAATATTCCGCTGTATTTAGTTTCCGTTATAAATAATGTCTGCTTGAGCATGGAAAATGTCCCAACTCTCCGCCAAAATTAATACTTTTCTTGGTTTTGCTAAGGATTCAGAAAGACCGAGAGTGGAGTGGGCTTTTGAAATATAAAATTTATTTTATGCACAGTTTTTGTAAAGAACAAACCTGTTATTTATTTGGATTATAATTAAGGTTATTTAACCATGTTTTGGCTCATCCGGAAGTGTTTTACTGTAATAATAACGATTAAATCATGTTCTTTTTATCTCCCCAAGTCTTAAGTCAAGAACATTTTGATCCTAGAATATTCTGTATCTTCATCTAGTGCTATCAAAGTTCTTTTGATGCCATATCAAAAGGTTGTGGAATATACCACATTAAATATTCTGGCGTTCCGGCGAATGCGTCGTCATTAATAGTCTAAGATTCGACTGTATATGATTTCTGCAATCATCTGTTTTTTAATCAAAATACAATTTTTATAGGATATACTAGAGAAATACGAATTTGCCGGGATGCCTATCAAAATATGGCCACAAGTACTTTTAATAGTACTTTTTTATCTACTTTACTATACTTGTATTATTTATGATTGTGAAAGAAAATTATTTGAGATGTTATTTTTTATAATTTTGGTCATATACATGATTTTTCTAAAATGGACCCTAATGGAGAAATTTGCGGAAATTTGAGGAAAAGTGTAAAAATCCTGTAAAGTTATCAAAACATTGAGTACGGCTCATCTAATCAAAAAGTGCTAAAAAGTACTATTAAAAGTACTTGGCAATCACGTTCCTATTCAAAATCTTCCTTGTTCTGTTTCTACAAGATTAATGCAGGATTGCAAGAGTACCACATTTGATCTTATTCAAAAACATGGCCCATTTCAATGCTTCCCTGCGTATTTTCAGGCATCGAGGTCAGGTGTCAGTAATGTGTTTTCCAAATAATAAAAACATTTACAGTTAGATTTAAATTAAAATTAAATTGAATAAATGAAGAATTTACAAATAAATAACATGACAGTGAATCCCTGAAGAAAGCATTTTCTAAAACATACAACATTACAAAAAGTTTTTTGTATACTGACAATTTTTTAACACTAATATAGGAAATACTAAAGTTTGTTTTGACCTCTACATAGTTAAGGCGTTGTAAAATACACAGTTATTGGTCATTAAGAAAAGAAAGTGGTATGACTCGCGCGACTTGCGCAATTTGTCTAAATTGAAGTGCAAATTTCTTTTCGAAATACACACATGATTTTTTCTCTGGTTATACCATTTGTAAACGCATTATAACGAAAAACCGTCAACTTTCAGCTAAGACTTTAAAGCTGAAAAACCCAAGTATTGTGATAGTAGGAAAAGTATCTTCATTAAAACACAAAAAGACACCTACGGCAATTCATAGTTATTTTACACACGAAATATTTTATTGCAGGCCAAAGGAAAACGATCTGAATTGCAATGTTGGCTTTAGTTTGGTTGGTCCGCTACAATAGCGTTTCTTCACACAAGCGTTTCTTTTTATCTTTTTCTTCCTTTGATATATTATTTTTGAGTTCTTTAGTAAGGTCATAAATACCATCCTTAAATTAACTAAATACACTTAGGTAGCCAACTCTCACTTCCAAAAATTTATATGGCACGCTGTGAGTATTCTTTTTCAAATTCTTATATGTTTTAAAAATTTAATAATAATATCTAATTGGGGTGGGTGGCTCAGTGGTAGAGTCTCTGCCTGTGGATCCAAGGGTCCCAGGTTCGAATCCCACCGTTGGCCGGGATTTTCTTATTTAATTTAATTATTTAAAATTAATTATGATGCCTTGGTAGGATTCCCCACTCGACCATTCACTGTTGGGTTCTAATTAACAGTGCTGTTCCTAAAGTGGCACCGGGAAACAGTAACAAAGCCTACACAGAACACGAGGCTAATGGCCTTAGTAGTCGACGCCGATGACACCAAATTAAAAAAAAAATATTTAATTAAAAATAGATAAAGCATTAATTACCTAGTTGTTGCCAGAAACAAGTCATAGTCCTCTTGACTGAAACTTTTCTTGGTTATTTTTGGATCAATGTAAAATTAAAAAATCGTGCTCAATTCAAATGAAGTAAGTATTAACCGAGGTATTACCAATTAGGTATGTTCCTGTAAACTACCATTCAGTGTATTATGCATAGTGCTTATTCAGTTGCACATACTCCTGACTATAAAAAACAGCTGCAGAAACAAACCTATTCGGTTTGTTCTAACAAGAGATTAAATACGTTCATTGCCGTCTGACTCATACGCAGTTTTACGTTGAGCGCTCCAAACAAACTTCAAAGAAAACACCTGATTGTAAGGGTAAAAACAGTGGAGCAGTTTCCGTCGCCTCTCGTTTTTTTACATTGCCGTGAGTTGACGGGAATCGACAATCGCCAATTTGAAATATAACTGTGCTGTTCTCGACGCATTCAACCACGGCCAGTACGTTTAAAAAGTTGACAGTGTCAAATAGGCGGAATTTAAAAAAAAATTGCTCAAAATTTAGTGCTATTTTAGTGCAAATTTAGTGCTGCATTCGCGAATTTAATGCTATTTTAACTAATAAAAAAATGAGAACAATGCTAGCTTCAACGAAAGCTAGCATTGTACAAATCGAACAGCATAGAAATCGTTGAAATAAAAATAAAGCTTTGTAACGAATAATTAGTGCTCAAAAAATGCTACCAGCATCCGTGAGAAAAAATCAAAAATTACGTTAACTTAATTCGAAACAAGAATTAATTTTTTTTCTTTGCACAACACTGATAGCTTGATATCAAGTAAACATTATATTCATAACAATGGAATAAAAGTTCACTACAGTACTTTCTGAGCCAACGGATAATTAAGTGCTCATTTAGTGCTTACAAAATAAGACAAGAAAAAACAGAAAAAAATTTTCTATCAAAATTTCAAGTCTCCACAACGCTAACTTGATGCTCATTGACCAGGAAACCGCTTCTAGGAGCAGACATTCTTCATCTATGAATAGGGCAACTGACTGAGAATTAAATGCTCGTTTAGTGCTGACTGAATAGAAGAAAAAATAGCGGGGAAAATTTTTTTTATTAAAATTTCAAGTCTCCACAACGCTAACTTGATGCTCACTGACCAGGAAACCGCTCCTAGGAGCAGAAATTCTACGTCTATTAATGGTAGAACCGACTGAGAATTATGTGCCCGTTTAGTGCTGATGAAATAAGACAGAAAGAAATAAAAAACATGATTTTTAATGAAATTTTGAGTCCTCACAATGCCATCTTGTTGCTTACTGACCACAATAGACTTAGTAGAAATAGATAATTTGAATTGAGCGAATAGCGAATTATGTATTGCTTCGTAGGTGCTCATCAATTGCTGGTAAAAATTTTTGTTCAGTAATCACTAAGTTTTTTGATGCCATTTTCGAAATTCAATAGTAGTCACGTGTTAGCGAAATCTCCGTTCGTTTTGAGCGATTCGGTTTACTTGAGGATGAATTATCGGTATTTGCATCTAATAAAAAATCTCTAAAAATTTTTTTATCGATCAATGAAATGCTTCCATCCAAAATTTTAGTGCGATTACCGGACTCAATTTTGAGAAATTAATTTTCAAATGTGATTCTCAAACACATAGAGACCCAATAAATTCAGTATTATTACTCTTGAGAAACTCACGTGATAAACTAGAAATCATACTTAATTTATCAACTCTCTGTACTTCTACGTGTATGAGATGCACATTAAAAAATTAATTTTTTATAATAGAGTCTCGTAATCACACTTTAAATTTTGGCTGGGAGCATTTTATTCATTTATCTTTCGATAAGAAAAATTTCATGGATTTATTACAGGAAAATATCGACAATTTGTCCTTAAGTTAGATATTTTCTCTTGCTGGTACATCTTCGTGCCTATTGATGGCTTGTGACAGTGTCTGTAAATTATAGTGTTGTAGTCGAATTTGTACAACGAAGTTGTGTAATTTTTACCATTCTCACAGTTAAGTGATCGTTTTATGTTGGCGAGCAAAATGTTTTTAAGTGTTAATTGGTTCACCGATTTCATTCACGATTATTCCTATAATTTGATAACAATATCTGTGACAAAAAAATATTACATTAATAACATGAACAATTTCATGGAAACGGGGTTTTTACTTAGAAAAAGGGTGATAACAGTTTCTATACTAGTGAAACGAATGTAGCATCACCTGGTACAAAATTTGTATCACTTCTTTCCGTGTATACCAAAAATAGCAGAATATTTTACAAATAGACTGAATATTGTTTAAATCAATGCTATATTAATATCGGCTGATAAGTTTGGGCGTTGAAGGTTTTAAAAAATGTTCATCTTTCAATAAAAATAATATTCATTATCAATTCATATCTTTGTACTTATTAATTAATAAGTGTAATTAAGTGTACACTTAAGTGTAGCTGAAAGTTTATAAATTTACCTTAAAGTTAATTGATAAGCTTTAATTTAAATTTTTAAAACTTGATTTTTGGTTATTTTCAACTCGTTAGATTACAAAGAAATTTTTTTTTTATTTTCTTTTATTTCGTGGGTTTAAAAACTTTTTAATAAAATTGGCATAACTAGAATACTATTAATTTTACGAAATAATTTTTGTGGGGTCAATAATACTGTTATTTTCGTGAGTGTACTGTAAAATATTTTTTGAAGCTATCAGTTTTCTCGATGCACAAGTGGTGAGTATTTGTGTTACTTATTTATTCGATTTTTTCCATAATTAGTCTTGAATTGTATCCATTTTTTAAATTATATTATTCTCAATGTGCTTATAAAATGGAATGTATTAACCAAACTTATTTACTTTTTTATGCATTTATTGTTCAAGTAGTTACTTTGTATTATAATTCACAGCTTTAGAGTCCGCATCGTGCGAGTATAGTGAAGACTCAAAATTATATTGGAAAATTGTTTTTTGATATTTCTTATGCTATCCAGTCAGCACTGGACAAGCAATTAATTAAAAGTCAAATGTCGAATCCCCACGTACAAAATTTCTGCCTCGAAAATCAATTTCCGGGTCATTAAAAATCAAGTTATCATTGTAAAGGCTCAAAATTTTATGAGAAATTTTTTTTTCTATTTTTTCTTGTCCTATTCTGTCAGCATTAAACGAGAACTTAATTCTCAGTCAGTTGTCCCATTCATAGACGTAGAATTTCTGCTCCTAGAAGCGGTTTCCTGGTCAGTGAGCATCAAGTTAGCGTTGTGGGGACTTGAAATTTTAATAAAAAAAATTTTTCCCGCTATTTTTTCTTCTATTCAGTCAGCATTAAACGAGCACTTAATTCTCAGTCAGTTGTCCTATTAATAGACGTAGAATTTCTGCTCCTAGAAGCGGTTTCCTGGTCAGTGAGCATCAAGTTAGCGTTGTGGGGATTTGAAATTTTAATAAAAAAAAATTTCCCCGCTATTTTTTCTTCTATTCAGTCAGCACTAAACGAGCACTTAATTCTTAGTCAGTTGCCCTATTCATAGATGAAGAATTTCTGCTTCTAGAAGCGGTTTCCTGGTCAATGAGCATCAAGTTAGCGTTGTGGAGACTTGAAATTTTGATAGAAAATTTTTTTCTGTTTTTTCTTGTCTTATTTTGTCAGCACTAAATGAGCACTTAATTATCCGTTGGCTCAGAAAGTACTGTAGTGAACTTTTATTCCATTGTTATGAATATAATGTTTACTTGATATCAAGCTATCAGTGTTGTGCAAAGAAAAAAAAATTAATTCTTGTTTCGAATTAAGTTAACGTAATTTTTGATTTTTTCTCACGGATGCTGGTAGCACTTTTTGAGCACTAATTATTCGTTACAAAGCTTTATTTTTATTTCAACGATTTCTATGCTGTTCGATTTGTACAATGCTAGCTTTCGTTGAAGCTAGCATTGTTCTCATTTTTTTATTAGTTAAAATAGCATTAAATTCGCGAATGCAGCACTAAATTTGCACTAAAATGGCACTAAATTTTGAGCAAATTTTTTTTGAATTCCGCCTATTTGACACTGTCAACTTTTTAGACATGCCAGTTTTTCAATTTTAATATGCCATCCTTGAGACTTGAGACCAATCATGGAACTAGTTTCAGGCAGCTGCCTGCAGAAAAACAAATTGTTTTTTTACTCAATAAACGACAAGGAGCGCGGCTGTGTGCGCTCCTGTATGATTCGGTTTGTACGTTCTAATGATATGTTTGATTATATCTTTGAGGCTAGTGGCACGGCGATATGACCTGCGCGACAATTAGAAATGCGTTCAAACAAGAATTTAGTCAGAAACTGTTAAACACTGTAGGAATAACGCTTGCATAACTGTCAGATTAATTTCGAATCGGTCATGGGTTATTTGTTAAAATAAATTTTAAGTAAGTAGGTACCTAGATACTTAAGTCATTTAAAACTTGTAATTCTACACATATGACTTTAATATTACCTGAATACAATCCTGCCCAGTAATGTCAGTTTTAATACATTGAGGTAGTATTATAGGGAGATGGGATCACGTGGTCAAAAGCGGCATCAGTCCGCCATATTGATGCGACACTTGCGTCAAACACTTGTGCCATTGTTGTGATTTCATTAATGTTGATTTGTATGACCAAGTTTTCCTGTTTTTATTTACTTTTTGTGTGATATTTAAATAATATAGTGAGGCAATAATGGCTTCATGTGCTCTTGGTAATACTGCAATAGCAGGAATGTAGTTGATAAAAAGAAATCGATAGGCATACCATTTCATAGGTCAACAATAAACAGGGTAGTATTTAAAAAAACAAATATTTTTATATTTTGTTTATTTAAATAGTTTCTGGGTTAAAATATTTTACGGTAATTGTTTCTTATACTTATACGGTTTTCTGTTATTTTGTAATTGTTAAGAAATTCCATTTTATGCTGTGCAAGAGTTTAATTTTTCCCATATAACCCAAAAATTACATGAAACCGTAGATGAAACTGTTACATATTTTTTGTACACCCACATGGATATTAGCTGATCTACGCACAGACTACAAAACGAAAAAGTAAGTATGCTATTGCGTTCAGCTGAACGAATATAATTTCATTCTAGGTAGTAAGAACACTGCAAAAAAATGAAATTCATCACAGTTCATATTTTGGTCTACAGACTAGTATTATTTTTAAAATTTTAAATGAGTGACAATTCTATCAAACTAATTGTCAGTTTATTTTTTAGTTATTGATATTAAATATACATTAAAATCAGTTATTCTTGTGTAGAATCGATAAATAATAGCAATTCTATTTTCATTTCGTCTATAATTATAAATAATTCGTTAATTTTATTAAAACTATATGAAGTCAATTTAATTACGAGTATTTATGCAAAAATGTTAAGCGTATGGATGGTGGTGAGGTCAGGGCACTTTCCTTTCATGCGAAAGGACCGGATTTAAATCTAGGATGGGACAATATTAATTTGTGCAACAAGAGTGAATATAATGACCAAATCCACTCGAGTTGTACTGTATATTTTTTGGATTGTCCATACCCACTCTTGTTGCACAAACTACTATTAACTAACAAATAAAACCCAAATAACAAATGTTTTCCTTTCAGATTTCCTAAAGAAGAAAATTCTGACAGTAAGTTGAATGAATTAACAGGGATCATCATCAGTCATATTTGCCAGACTCTCTGTCAGAATTTTCCAAATATATTATTGCGTATATAGCGGGATATATTTCAATTTTTAAAGAAAAATATTTTATCCAAAGTATGCTTTTTCACATTCAAGTAGAAAGTTGACGTTTTCCTCGAATATTGTATAATAATTTGACATTATTGGCGCACACGTGCGCCAAATTACCTTTGTCTATTCTCATTTGAATTAAATAAAAGAAAGCTAATCGGTATTTTAAAACAAAATGTACTTAGGCTAATCTAAATTATTTTAATTGACTTCCTAGTATTTTAAATCATCCAACAGTATTTTACGTAAAAAATTAAATGATTAAATCATAAATATTTATCGACAAAACATTTTTTCTCTTTGAAGAGTAGGCTTATGTCAAATAAACTTACAATATTATAACGAAAGAAGGTAACCCATTTCTAATAAAATAAAATTATTTATTTAATTTTGGTGTGATCGTAGAAAAAATCATGTGCGTAATTCGAGCAGAAAGTTCTTTGGCAGTTTCGACAGATTGCCGCTCTCCGCTAACGCATCGCGCGGCAACTTTCTGTCTCAACTGCCAAAGTGCTACTTCCTGCTCTTAATACATAAATAGCTATTGTTTTGAATGTATATCTGATTTGACAAGTGACAGATTAAAATAAAAGTGGACTACAATATCTCTCAACAGATGTTTTGGATATATGTATTCAACGCGAAAACGTTTTAAGAAACACTGTTATTTCTTAATCATATAAGCAAATATCAGCAGCATCTGTAGTTATTATAATCCTTACACAATTTGTAAATAAAAATAGTTTTTCAAATTTACTAGTTCATAGTTATGATCATCAGCATTGGATAACCATCGAGTATTGTTAATAAAAGCTATGACAGTACGTAAATGTTAGGCTATATCATTTTGCCAAACAAAAATCAAATAAATCTCAGAGCATAAGGCATCACATTAATAAGATAGTTATGTTTAATTTTTTTAAGAACGTTTTTTTTCTTCCAATTTTATTTTGTTTCTATCTTTAAAAAATGCATTGCCTCTTTATATGACCTTAGGTGAAATAAAAAAATCTATTATTCAAAATATATTTAAATTCTTATAATTTTTCGAGAGTCAGGACCTGGCGAGGCAGCCATATTGTTACGATTCTAAGCCACGCCTAGTGCGACGTTTTATCTCTGTGCGAAATAATACTTATAAGGCCTCTATACAATACTACCTCAATGGTTTTAATTTAATAACAAATATCTCTTATGGGAAACAATAGTTATTAGGGATATCCCTTTGGCTCTATGTAGGGGCGGATGGGACCCCTCGGATCGGTGCGGGAAGTCAATTGAAACGGCGCCGCGCCGGTACAGCAAAAAAATGGAAAGTCAAGAATTTTTAATTTTTTTACTAATAACTTAACCACAAAAAATTATGTTGCAATATATACCTAACTCAAATTGTCAAAAAAAAAAAAAATAAAAAGAAAAACCGTGACAACGATTATTGACGTCTTTAGGACAGGCGCACCGGAAAATCTCCCGGTTTCCCGGTGGGCCCATCCGCCCCTGCCTTTTGCTCTATGCATTTATCTCTTCACGCCACTAATAGACAACTTTTTATCGTATCACCAAAATCGTGTGTGAAAGGAGCATAATAATAATAGAAGCTCAATAGAGACACCTAAAGAAGCTCTATTTTAAACCTTTATTGACATACACAAATTGTTATGTGTTATGTATTATAAAATGTATCGTAGCGCAAACAAAGGAATTTCTAAGAAAATGTGTTCCCGCGAATAGTAAAAAAACTTTGGCTAAGCTGATTTCCAAAGTCTGGATATGAGGATATGGACGACCGATCATAGATAGGCAATGATCACTAAGACTAGTTCTATTAGCAAGGCAATTAAAATAAGTTAATATTTTAGTTCAAAAGATACCTAGTTAAATTTTCATTATTTAGTCTCACAATCTTACTAGATGAAAATCGGGCAGCTGAACATTTTTGTTTCTGTAAAACTGGTTTTTACAAAAATAACATTGTATATTCAACTGTCCTGCATTTAGTGATTAATGGTGCAGATACTAAAATAATAATTTTCACTTACCTACCTACTTTGTAAAAGATGAATTTGTATTTTTGATGAATACAGTTATGTCGTTAAATTTTTGCTTACAGGGATACATCCTACATATTTAAAAGAGTTTGGTACTTAGATTTAAAAAGAAGATAAATGTTACCTAGCATAAATTGTGATTTTCATTTATAACGTAGATAAAAAGACAAATAAAAGGACAAATAAGGGAAGGATCATGCATAAAGATAAGATAGACTTCAGTCAGACACCCAAACAAACATTGTAGAAAATATTCATGAGACACAGTTCATTGGACACAGTGTAAAAGAGAGGACAAACTGATGAAGCTTATTTATATAGCAGGTTTATGTTATGTATACCTGTCATGTTATGCTGAAAAAAAATTAACTCAAATCTTTTTGACTGCTGTGGAGGCTGTGAGACATGGGACCATGATAACACGTTTTGTGGGTAACACACAGTCACTCACACATAAGATAGGTATTCCACTAGCGGATAATGTGAGATAAGAGCATAAAGTAAGGAACAAGTAAAATACAGCCAAAATTTTCAAACTTCAAAACCAGTAGAATTTCTTGTTTTAAGTTGAATGTGTAATGAGAATCAACAAAAATTTGATAAAAAAATAGAAATGGTAAGTAGGTACGTAGGTAGGTACCTATATGAAGAAGATAAGTACCTACTTACGAACTACAAACGGTATGAAATAAAATTTTATAGGAATTTAACACATAGGGAATGTGTACAATTTCGCAAATATATCATTCAGTTATAAAATATTTTTCATATAACGATGTTGTTCAAGTGTAAGTCGCTTTTTTTCGAATTTTTAGCGGGGGCGTTAAATTTGACGTCAGACTTGACGTTTGGCATACCATATATCAAGTGGGCGAATACAGGTATTGATAAGTATTTATCTATCTAATAATTAATCGTAGACAAATAGTATAAACACAAAGCAACACAACAAATGGCATTAAAAAGATTGATATAGTTTTATATCTTACCAAAATCATATATAGAAGTTGTATATCCAGTAAACAAACAAGAAAAACACTGAGTACACTATTCGATGATGCACTAAATTACTTTGGAAACACTTAAAACTAATAATTTGCACGAATTATTAACATTATTGTTTGAAAATTTACATGGCAACCTTTATCGTAATGTTATGGAAAACTGAGATAGGAACACAAATAGAACATAGTGAAACGTCACGTGAAAGTTGCGATTCAGACACATAGATGTCAAATCTAAACATGTTATTTCCCCAGTTTTCACGATATTTAGTTTTTAACTTTCCTTAAAAAAATAAATACTAAATTAAAAATTGTATTTGTTAATATATTGTTCACCGGTGCATCTGAATGATGATAATTTTTAATTTGTGTCACTGAAATGTTTTTTATAAAAATTGAATAGCAATTTTTTTATTAGATAGGTAGATAGGTAGGTACTAATAAATACAAAAAAAGGGCACAGAGTAGAAGAAAAATACACGTGTCGAATCCTTGCTTTCTTTAGATTTTAATTAGGTTCCTATTATAGGATGAGGTACTTACATAAATATTGTATTTTTTACTGGATAATATTCACCAAAAGATTATCAGAGAATAATGGTTTATATACTCGATGATCAGAGAAGGACATCGATTTAATTTTTTTAAAGAAAGTTCTAAAATGTCAACGAAAAGGTCGACATGATAAAATGAAGGCCCTACCTACAAAAAAAAAATGATCTGTATTTTATTTGTTTTTCCGTAAAAACCTACTAGATATAATTTAATTATATTTTTTAATTAATGAAACAACATAGTAAATATTTATACATATAGTAATCTTGATATTTTTATAACTTTCTTTGTTACAGGACTTATTTTCTGAAAAAACATCAATTTAACATTTTCACGAGTATTAAACGAAAAATGTCCCAAATACTAGCTGGTTTACACGAGGCGGCAACAGTGTAATCGACGTCACTAGCTTAGCGAACAATAACAAGTGTACTCAGTAATGTGTTCCCGAATACGTATACAGTATATATAGTATAGGCAACACATTAAACATCATTGTGGTTTTGTACGTTTCACGGTGTACGTTTTTAGTTCGAACCCATGAAAATGGGGAGGGTATTTTATAAGTGGTTGTTTTTCTATTTCCTGGTACATTTTTGTTATTTATGGTAGGAGAAGAAAATTATTCAAATTATAGTTTTTTGCGATGTTATCTATAATTTTTGTTATACAAGGTGTATCCTAAACATCGTGTCATAGGTAATTGAAGGAGGTAATTCCTAAATTACTTTGTTTCGAAGATACTGGGAGTCCAAATTTTCAAAAATAATCAGTTTTTCATCAATATTACTCTTTTGCCGATTTTGATGAAATTTGGTACATAATATTCAATTTAATTCCATGGAATTGCTATAATTTGTTTGCATGATCCACTTGACATTTTGTTTATTTTAAGATTTTGTGCAGGCCCTGGACTCAAAAAGAAAAAGAAAAAAGATATTTCAAAAAATATCAATTAAGTTGCCACTGGAATTAATAATTCAGATATAACTAGGTTAAAATTAGTCTGTTACTACAACAAATGAATCTGCCAAGTTTCATCAAAATCGGTCGAAGAGTGTTTATGATATGAAAGAAAAATTGATTATTTTTAAAAATTTGAACAACCTGTATCTTTGAAACAAAGCAATTTAGGACGCATGTATATATAAACTTTTAGTCATAAATTGTGCCAAGGAATTACCTCTTTCAATTATGACATGATGTTTAAGAACACCCTATATACATGGTGACCCTAAAATGGACCGTTTTGGAGATAAATAAAAAAATTTTGTTTTGACGGATGGAAAATCACACATAAGATATAAAGTCAATTTCTAGGGCTCTAGAGATAGTCTCATTAAATATAACCCTACCTTAATAAATTAGCGCCTATTTCTATTGTTACTACATTTTTCGTTTATTTTGCAATTTGTTTCAACATCAGATGGTCATTAATAATAATATAATCAATGAATAAAATCCTCGAGCTAAAGCCCTCGGACTATTTAGATTATATTAATGACAAAATTATTTCTTGATAAATTGATATCAAAGACACTCAAAATTTAGATCCATTAAAAATAGTCGACTAAACTCGTATATCAATGTTTCGTTATATTGCCCTTGACTATCTGTGGTGGCAAATGGTTTATCCAATGCTATCCTTCTTCCTTTCACAGATACACATAGTTTAAAAGGTATGTAAATATAATAATTTAGGTTTAAAAGCTAGGTTCTCAATGAATTTGGATTGTAATTTTCAGGGCAAACGAAATTATTGCTCTCATGTCTTATGTTATTTTTTGTATATTAAATAAATTGTTTTATCGCCAACCGTCAATAAAGCCATGCATTAACATAGCGATTTGCGGAAATAAGCACACTATCTCACTGTAAAAATCAAATATTTATCTGCAGCTAATATTTATCAACATCGCCATGACCGTCAGACAGAAATAGTCTGGAACTGATTTGTTTTGTATTCGCTGTTATTTTTCAGTTTGTTTCCTTTTTAATAATAAAATGTGATGATATTATATCCTTTTTTATTAATTATAATATATGTACGGTTAGCGATAAAAGTTTGTATGGACCACGTCGGCAAAGTGTCTTTATCGAACTCGTCTGTTATTCGTCTCATAATCTCAGACTAGTTCGATGAAGAATAACTTTGTTGACTTGGTACCTACATAAATAACTATTACTGTTGGTGCCTTGTACATTTGTTGGCACATCTGAATTTAATTAGCCCATACAGTTAGTTATCTATCTATCTATGTATTGTCTTTGTCTAACACTATAATGTAATAATAATAATAATAGCAATAATAATAATATACTCTCCTTTTAATTCACCTTGTTATGAGTGACCCCCTAATGCTCTAAAGAGCTTGAACGTCAAGGGATGCTATTATAATTAATTGCCTTTGGTTATAGCTCTTATTTTAAATTAAGGGGGCTCTTTGATTTAGTTAACATACCAAAGAGCCTAAAAAATGTTAATTCTATGTTGAAAGAATATACCCAAATCGAACTATAAAATGTTTTTTTTTTGATAAATTTGAATTAACACCCACACCAACCAAATAAATAGGAAATTAATGACTTATTGTTTAATTTTTATTTTGCTTTTATATACAATCTAAAATGCATTATTTGGCAAATTTACAAAGCTTTCATTGTCGTAGGTACAACGTATTTACTTATTTACAAAAACTGGACAGAAATTTATTTGTTGATACTCAAACATTGTATTGATTCTTTTAAAAATATTTCAAAATAACTATTTATATTTACATTATGGGATAGTAATAAAAAAAAACTTTTAATTTCAGTTCAAAAAAGTAATGCACAGTTGTTATTTTGTGAGAAGGTCAGTTATTTACTGCTGTATCTTTTATATTTAAGATTAAACATCGATTGGAAAAATATAGTTAATACGAAAAATATAATTTCTTCTAGCTTTATATTTGGATATCTTCCGATTTTACCTCTTAGCAATACATTTTACATTTTTTAAAAGCTTATATCGAAGGAAGGAAGGAAGGTTGGCTATATAAAAATAGATTTTGTTAGTGAACTTACAATTATTCATTGTTCTGTTTTGATTCCTATTTTCCATCCTAAATCGGTACAAAATAATAAAAACACAGTTTCACTCAATACACGACAAAATAACCCACTTTCTTGAAAACTAACTAGCTTTAACAAGTAAGAAAACCAACCGACAAGATGGTCCTCCTGAGTCAATTGGAGCAGGAAATAGCTCAGGCTGGATGACGGCTACTGAATTCCTTCTATATATGGATCACTTCATAAAATATATTAAACCAACCTTAGAGGAATCCGTGTTGTTGTTGCTGAATAACCATCAATCTCATATCGACATTGGTGTGGTCGAAAAAGCAAAAGCTAGTTCAGTTATCATCTTATCATTTCCCCCTCATTGCACACATCGTCTTCAGCCACTTGATGTTGGTGTAAAAGGCCCGTTGAAAACATACTGTGCCAAAGCTCAAGACCACTGGCTCCGTAACAATCCAGGAAAGACGATGTCTATATATGAATTACCTACCAGAAATTCTGAAATATGCTTGGCCTTTAGTAGAATGTCCTACCAACATCATAAACTCATTTAAGAAGGCAGGAATATGCCCTTTCCACCCCAACATGTTCACGGACGAACCATCTTTTGTGACAGATAGGCAAATGCTTAATGTTGACTTTCATCAGGAAACGGAGCCGAAGATCAAAATAATGAAAACAAAGGAAGCGGAACTGGAAAAAAGGAAAAGGCGAAGTAAAAAGGCGAGTCTTCCAAAAAAGCGATGAAAGCGATAATGATGATTTAGAATAATATTGTTTAATTTGCTACGATTCTTATTCGAAACCCAGAGAAAAGTGGATTGAATGTATTATGTGCAAAAATTGGGCCCACTTAAACTGCTTAGAAAGAGATGATTTTTAGGTTTATATTTGCCCCAATTGCAATTCAGATGATGAGAATGATGAATAATCATGTTTTTTTGTTGTTGTCATTAGTACATAGAAATTTTTAACGATTGCTTCTGTGTTTTGTTTTATTTCTGAAGTTGAGAAATAAAAAATGAATTCGAAAAAATAGTTGTCTTGTTCATTAATCTTACGTTATTTGAACGGAAAGTAGGTAATACAAATGTGAGGGGAAAAATTTGCCCTCGAGGGGTTGGTTGTGAGATAAAATTGTTGTGTAAGATCAGCTATTAATAATTCACCACGAGTAATTATATAGATTCTGATACTACGATAATTTGTTTTATTAGCACAAAGATCACATAGATTGCACATCGTTTCGATATATTTTTTACTGGTTCAATGAATATCGGAACTTTCAACCCCGTCCTCCCCTACTGGTACAAAAGAGATCGAGAAATATACACCCAAGCGCCCCTGGTTTTTTTTTTCATCAAAATATAATTAGAACGCTACAGAAATGCTAGAAAAAGAACATGGTTTATGACACTTTATTTTTCTAAAATAAACTATAAAACCAAATTGCCGAATTCGTTTACTAATAATAATAAAAATATTAATTTTGTAATGTAAATAAATATGATTTCTATCTACGTAAAAAAATATATCACAAAATTCAACACAAAATTCAACATGAAATTCAATAATTATCGTGATCGATATAAGATATATTCATTCTTTGAAGAAGAATTTCTGCAGATTTTTTTATCTTATCATCTTGAGCTCCTATCAACGATACGGCACCTTGTTTCAGAATTGTTGCTAATGGTGACAATTTTTCAGCGGAAAGACTAGTTAGTAGTTCTAAACATGCTTCCATAGTTTCAATTCTTGTTATTTTGTATGCTTCTGAATCCTAAAAGAAATGAAAATCGTAAACATACAGGTTTTTCTACAGAAAGCTGATCTGAATATGATACACATATACACATTTGAACACATAAATAATTGAAAACATATACAGGGTGTGTGACAAGCATTTTTTAACGGCTTCTCAAGTTACTCTCTTTATGAAACATCCCTGTATAAGTAATGTAAAATAATCCTGTATAGTTAACAAAAGAATAACAATATATGTCATTATTCAATCTCATGTTTAGCATTACCTAATTTAATATTCTTACATAAAATAAAAATTACGTTTCAATAAAATAAATAAAATTAAAGTGCCGCTTAATTTAACGTATTTCCAAATATTTCCAGTCAGCATGTAATATAGTATTTCCAAAAAAGACACATGAACACTTTAGGAAACCGGTATATTGGTAGTGTGAGGATGTAGCAGAGAAAAGAAAGAACTGTCTGAAGAATAAGAGAGCTATGGTAAGGACAAATAAACGAGATGATGATAGAACAAAAATCATGCATCAAGAACAGTACAGGCGAAGTAGAGCCATTCTAAAGAAAACGATATTTGAGGCTAAGAAAAAAGCTTGGAAGACTCTAATAGAAGAAGTAGATAATGACGTATGGGGAAAGGGCAGAGATAACTGGTTATCTCTGGGAAAGGGTTATCAGATCGTCACAAACAAACTAAGATCCCCAGCACCCATAAATTTAGCGGAAGAAGTTCAAATGGAAATAGCCAAGAAACTATTTTCTGTAAACCCGGAGATAGCATGGATGAGGCTTCCTGTGAATGACGACGAAATCATCACGTTCAGCAAGGACGAACTCTTAGCAGCAGCCTTAAAAATCAAGGATAAGAAAGCCGCAGGACCTGACGGAATACCACCGGAAGTGGTAAAGACAATTTTAAGAGACCACTCAGGGAGATGTTTGAAAGTATTCAACCACTACTAAGAGAGGGGAATTTCCAAGACAATGGAAAAGAGCAAGGTTAGTGCTATTAGAAAAAGAGAAACCGGGATAACTAGAAAAAGCCTACCGACCAATTTGTGTACTGAACGTACTAGGAAAAGTGAGGAAGCAGCTGTTACTGACCAGACTAAACTCGGAAATAGAAAGAACGGGAGTACTTGCTACTGAACAGCATGGATTCAGAAAAGGTAAATCTACTGTTAGTGCCATGAAAAAAGTACAAGAGCTAGCTGACACAGCAAACAAAAGGCCCCACAGTGAAAGAAAACTTTGTGCATTAATAACGGTGGATGTCCAGAATACGTTTAATTCTGCTTCTTGGGGAGGAATACTAGCAGAGCTAAAAAGAAAAGAGGTTGCTAGCCAAATTTACAACATGGTAGCAAGTTACCTAGAAGATAGGATGTTAGTAGTAGAAACAAAGGAAATTAAAGTAACATGCAGGGTACCACAGGGATCAGTGATAGGTTCTACCCTCTGGAATATATACTACGACGGAGTGCTTAGGATTCCAATGCCTAGCGGGGTAAAGTTAGTGGGATATGCCAATGATCTGGCAATTCTGGTTACAGCGAAAAATATCATAAACATCGAATGGAAAGCTAACAGAGCTGTCAACATCATAACCAGTTGAATGAAAAATAAAAGCCTTAAACTCGCACCACACAAAACAGAAATTGTGATGTTAGTAAGTGGTAGAAAAGAGAAATACATCTCAATGAAAGTGGAAGATGTTCAATTACAAAGCCAGGAAATGTGCAAATACCTTGGCTTGTATTTTGATAGAAATATGAGAATGGGACAACATATCGGTATGAATGCTGAAAAGGCCACGAAATATTTAGCAAATATCAGCCGCATAATGCCGAATCTGGGAGGACCAAGGAAAAATAACAGAAGAATATTATGTTCGGTGATACAGTCAATAATTCTATACGCTGCAAGCATATGGAAAAGAGCAATTGAGAAGAAAACTTCTAGTCATTCTACTGAGAGTACAACGAACAACGGCTATAAAAATAACTAGTGCGTACCGGGCAACATCGACAAGTGCGCTACTTCCAATTGCGAGGATGCCGCCGATAAATCTACTTGTGGAAGAACGAATTATAATTGAAGAAAGTAATGAACCCAAAATCAGCGCTCGAAATAAAATCATAGAAAAATGGCAAGCGACGTGGGCAATAGACGACGGAAAAGCAAACTGGGCTAAGAGATTGGTGCCATATATAAGACCATAGATGACTAGGAAACACGGAGAAGTAAACTATTTTCTTACTCAAATACTGACAGGACGCGGCACCTATTTACATAGATTCGGACTAAGTGACACAGCTGACTGTATCTATTGTGGTATGAGGGATACAGCCGAACATACGTTCTTCGAATGCCAAAGATGGGAAGACGAAAGAAGGCAACTAGAAATATTTCCAAGGAGGATAAGACCAGAAACCCTCGTAAGTAGAATGATGGAATCGAAGGAAACATGGGAACTTGTAAATAACACAGCCATTATTATTATGTCCACTAAAAGAAAAGACATGAATGACATTATGAATGAGCCCAATACATCAAAAAACAAAGCGTCTTCTCGAAGTATTGCCAGCAGGTAGTTCCAAGAAGATCCACAATGCTTTAAGGGTGGTTTTAGTGGGTATACCGGCCTTGCACCCTCCAGCCGGGAGTCCCACACTACCAGTTACGGGCAGAACTATATGCCTGGTGTCCTTATTGGATTCCCACCCAACCAGAAAAAAAATATATATTTCCAACCACTATCATCTCCCGAACACCAGTTACGCACGAAAGAGGCTAGAAGACATCCGACAAAAGTTAGATAATCTGGGTTGTGGTGGTTTTTCCTAAAGTAGCAAAATTAAAATTCCTTATAGAGGTCCCACAATATACAATAGGAAAATTAGGTTAACAATATAAAGGTAAAAATATATAAAGCAAACAAATGTTAGTTGTAATGGGAAAAAACAAAAAATACAAATTCAGCTTAAATTTTTCTTGGGTATTGCCGATTAACAGGAGAAACTGCGATAGCACTCTGTTTGCGTGTTGTAGTCGACGGATGAGATCGGTCGGCATCGTGAGATTGCCAACGCCTTCTTCTGCTTTCTCTCTCTTATTCTCACTTCATATGCATATTAATCTTTCTGTTGCTCCTCGTAGTTTTGCACTGTACCAAAATTTAAGCCGAATATATATATATATATATATATATAATGAAACGAATAGCAGAAGTCTATATACCTAAGAATACCTATATAACAGAGGACGCAAAAAAATATAAATAAAAATTAGAATAATAATAGTTCCTTACCTTAAACATACTCAATATTCGTTGTTGCTGAATTTCACTTGGTACAGGCTGAGGTGGGGGCAAACTATTTATATTAAACGGGTTTGATCTGGAACCCATTGAATTTTGTCCAAGACCTTTCTTTGGTTCATCTTTTACCCACAATTGTGAACTTTTTAATTTCGACGGCTCATTAGGTTTATCATAGTCAGTATTTATATTATCGCTGGATATTGTAGATTTTCTCATTTGTAATAAAGTATTTTTGTCGTACTTAATAGCATTTAATTCAATTTTATATTTTTCATACACCAATTTTGTGTTGTATTTTGATGCTGCTTTTTCGTTAGTTTCATCGTCAGTAGAATTATTATTATCTGTATTGTTTCTTTTCTTTTGTATTAAATTTTCATCTAAGCTATAGCTATGCTGCAATTTGACTACTTTTAGTTCACTTTTATCTATATCGTTGTCGTCTTTTTTTAAATTCGGAAGTAAATCTTTTTCTAGATAACTATCAGTATCTGTGCTTATACTCAAATTGTCGTTATCATCGTCTTGTTTAAAATCAGTTAGTTTAAATGGTTTGGGATATGTTTCAGAAGCAATGGTTTCTTCATCGCTTTCTTCGTTTACTTCTGGAATAACTAGGGTAAGATTAACATACGAGTCGCAAAGTTTATTCCATTTGACGTATAACTTCTTTAAGAAATTTTCTACGTAATCTAAATCAGTCATACAAGTAGTTTTTTCGTCGCGGGCTAAGATATCTTTTAAGTTTCTCGGATCAATCGAATATTTGTCAATTCCATCTAGACATAGTTCAATCAAGACTATTATTTGGACTACCTCCGATGTATTAGCCTGCGTGTAAAGGTTGGCAGCCTTGTTTAAGTTACCTACTTTTTGTAGCAAAAATTTTAGCCCCGGTCTAACATCAAATTCTTTAGCTCGCATATTCGAAATCTCTAAACACTTGAGAAGAACATCGACATGTTTGGCATTTACTTTTGTTAAAACGCCTCTTAAGCTGCAGGAATTTATTTGCAATATATTCAAAATGGGTGTTATGTGATTCAGATTTTGAAGTAAAGCGCTTGATACAGTTTGAATTAACATCTGATGGGCCAGAATACCAACCACTAAATTTTTAAATGGAACTCGAATTGTATACATATCAGGGTTCATTATGGTGCTGCAATCGTATGGATATAACAAGAATACGTAACTTCTGTCGTCTATAACTACTGGTTTATTATTTTCGCATTCACAAGCTTTTCCTTGACACTTATTGCAATATCTTTGGTTCTGCATTAAGAAAACTTGTTGAGCAAGTTCGTATAGTCGTTCGTTTTCAGATACACTAGTGTCTTTTCTTGCTGCAACCTTAACTGTAGCTAAATCTCCATAGAAACTGTCGGAATATTGATTAAAGACTAAGCTTAGTTGATACAGAGGGTTTAAACTAACTGTACAAGCTCTGTGTAAAGCTGTTATTAGAACTTCCCATTGATAAACTGTTAGAATTTTGCCAGCGCTCAACATAACATGTCTTATGCAAGATGAACCTAATCTAGCTATGTTTTCAGATGGCTGTGAAATACATTCTATTAATATAATGAGCAACTGTTTTAATGATAAAGTTGCACCAGGATGTTCAATTACATCGGATTCAATTCGTGTTTTTTGTAGTTCGTATAAATAATCTACTACTAATTCGCTAGCTAAACCACAGCAATGCTTGAAATTTTGCCAAACTTCTCCAGGTTTTTGAATTTTAGAATTTTGTCTTAACCAATTCTGTACCATTGGTAAAAGGATGTGGTTAATACAATAAAAGCCAAAGTTGATTCCTGGGTTTTCTATTAAATCACGTATCAATTTGAAAAGTGTTTCTACAATATATGGTTGATTTTTAGTAGCTGCTAAAGTGGAAGAAGAAGCAAGACCTTCTAAGAGAATGTAATGTATCTTAAGGATGTTACTTTGCTTATCCATGTGCGCTAAAGTTATTTTGTCTTTCTCACAATTTTCGAAATCAATCTGTGTTGATAAACTTTCATAATTGATTTGATTCGTATTGATTTGGTTAAAACTGTGGATTTCTGAATTTTGTATAACTGGATCAACCAATTGTGGGTTAGTATCGATATTTACTCTATGAGTTAGGTTAAAATTTGGACATTTTGGCATGTTGTAAATCACTGATAAAATCGATGCACAATTCTGTAGAAGTTTTAAAGATTCAATACATAAGTCAACGGGACCAAGAAGCAACTTCGAAGGAAAATCAGATTCTTTATCAAGAAATATGGACTTCTTCTCGTTATATTGATTTATATTGTGCAATGGTTCTAGTGGTGTATCATCTATGTTTGAATTCTTTATATGGGAAATGAGACATAAAATATAGTCCAAAGCCGCATTTGCAAAGACCAGTGTATTATCTGTAGATAAGAATATTTTAAAAACGTCCAAAATAGCTGCAGCGTTATTCTTTGAATTGGCAACACGAAGAGTACCAAAAAGAGGCCTCCAACCTGAGCAGATTTCTGTTCTGTTAGCTTCCACAAATTCACATAAACAAGCAACAATTTGGTCCTAAAAAAGATATATTAATGAACCCATTATATTTAGTTTGTTTATACACATTTACCTGGACATCTGAATCGCAGAGTTCTAGGCACAATAAATTCTCAAATGGCTTTATTAAGGCTTCATTAAAATGAAAATGAGGAAGTTCAGCTTGTTCGTTTAATAAAGCCGTTACAGCATCGTGGATACAAGTCACAGCTTTTTTGGATATAATTCTATCCTTATGGCATGCCGCTTGCATAAAGTGGGGACCAACAATAGACCATATTTTCATTATGTGGATAAGTGGCCTTCCAGATTTGACACATTTCAAAGTGACTTCTCCAATGCGATGGAGTAAAAGTGTCGCAGGAGGTTTTTGCTGAATTTCAAGTTCTCTCTTCCACCATTTTTTCTGTTGTCTGGGAGATTCTTCGTATTTGGTGAATAACTGTTAATAGATAGAAGATAATATTAAACTGAGAGTATAAATAACCCATATCACTAAATATACCGAATACATATTATATACTAACCTGTATGTGGGAAGCTTTGCATAATTCATTGAGAAAGCTACACAATCCTGGTAGAGATAATCTCAAAGCAGCAGAGTGGAAAAGTTCATCAGATTTCTGAGACAAGACGCAACAAACTTTGGCTGCATATACTCCACTCAACATTCCTTGACCTTGTGCATTATTGGCCCCGCTTTTTTCTACTATTTCTGCAATACTCGTGTCGTTGATATCGTTACTCAAATGGCTTGAGTTGTGCAGGAAGCTGTAAATATCTACCCTGAAACGATCGTTTTAAATGTAAACCCTATTTTGACTAAGACTGTCGTCTTCTATAGGAATGTTTTTAAATTTGAAATTTTGTTGTATTCAAACCAAACAACTCACTAAGCATAAAAATGGATAAAAAAATAAAATATTACAGTTATATTACACTTCATAAATAATGCTTACGTTTCTTCATCGTTGGTAATGCTAAAATTCATATGAAGTTTCTCTTGAGATTCGGATCGGGTTGTGGATGTGATTATATTATTTTGAGGGTTTTGTGCTACCATTAAGAGCTGAGTTGAACCTGTTTTGCTGAACAATGAATGTTCCAAAGTTGAAACAGCAACGCAAGCACTAAACACATGAGGCCAACAAGCGGAACTGTGGCATCCCAATTCCAAACCTGTAAAATCAAGCATTGATACATGTGTAAGCGCAAAGTGGGATCGGTCCGCCATTATTGTGAGTGCAATTTTTCTAGTGTCATTTTTGTAATTAAATTTAATTTTTATCTGTTTAAACGATTTTTGAGTGTTAAAATGCTCGTTTAAGTAAAAAATTCACTGGAATAAAAAATATTATACAGGACAGTATTAAGGTCGGTTTGTATAAAATGTGTAAAAGCATGCTGTTAAAAATACAAAAAATATATGGGCCTACAAGCATAATAATTTGCACTATTGACAGACTTTGATTTTAATAGATTTTTAAAAAATACATTAATATTTAGTGTAAATATATAAATACATTAATATTTAGTCTGTATAAAAAAAAATGACGAGGTTTTAGGTATTTTACTATTCAGTTTAAAATTCTTAAATTTTGAAGAGAACACATAGGTATATAAAATATTTTCTTGCGGGTTATATCTAGGGGAGGGCAAAACAATAGATTTTTTTTAGAAAAATTGATTATTTTCTATCAATCGATTATTTTCGATTAATCACTTATTTTATATTAATTGATTATTTTCGATTAATCGACAATTTTTGATAAATCAATTATTTTCGACTTTTCAGATAATTATTATTTTCGATTAATCGATTAATTAAAATAATTAAAAATTGGGTTTCATAAAATAAAATATTTTTTGCCTTTTTCTAGTCTAAAAAATGCATACTGGTTAAATTCAAATTTATTAAAATGTATAAGAAAAAAAATTGTTTCATAAAATACACCAAGGGACTAAAGTAACACTTTTTATTCCTTTTCGTCCCTAAAGTGCATAAAAAATGTGTTCTTTTGCATAAAAAACTTTTTGTCGATGCAAAATTTTGTGTTAAATAAAATTAAGAGGGAGCACAAAAAGTACAAAAATGTAGTCCTAAGTAAAACAAGTTTTTCGAATAAATATGCTCGATAATTCCATATTATAAAACGATCGTTTAATTACCTTAATATTATGTAATTGAATTAGATAATAATACTAATAATAATACTCTTCCTAATTCACCCCCTTACGAGTGAATTTTAACCCTAAAAGCTGAGCTTGTACGGGGAAAGGGACGGCTATTATTATTATTTGCCGTGGCTCTCCGGGGCGACTTAAAGATGATTGATGGTGCCATTTGACTTACAGGTGAGGAAAACCCGAAAACCTCACCCACCATATCGAGACGGTAATGTATGGCGATTTTTTATAATCTGCATGTCATATCAACAGAAATTGAATTTCTATTAATACGGCACACATCAAATCCTATACCGAACCATGCAATTTAATTAAAAATCCACATGGTCTGGTCTGGGATTCGAAGCCCAGCAGCTTCTGACACATAAACTTGCTTATAAATGAATATAAGCGCGTTAGACCGCTACACCACCGACCCGATGTTGTATGGAATTTTCTGAAAAATCATCTAGCGAATTAAGGTATACCCTAGACAAGAGTGCATTTATTTCTTAAATTTAATGTGTAAATCAAAAAATATTTTATGCAGGGTCATTAATGCGGAATTGAACATATGTTAACCGTGGATGTAGTGATTCTGTATAAGCTCTGTTTATTGGTCTTTGGCCGTTTATAACCGATATATCAATTTTGTTAATTTCTTTAATTGTTTATAACTTGGGAATAACCACGTAGATTTTTTTTTGACGTTTGGTACACCATCTGTATCGATATACTTCTTCATAATATCTACTTAAATACCTTTAGAGAGTTTGCGGTACCTATTTCACACTTTCGTAATGAGAAAAAGCCATAAGAATGACAAAACATCATTGTTGATATTGTAGGTTTGTTTCAGCAGTCCTAAATAATTCAAGCATGCTCAGTCAATTTATAGTAGGTACACTTTAAGCATGCACAATTAAAAACAGCTGACTGTTTTTTTAATTATGCATGCTTGGTAAGTTTGGATCGTATTTGGAAGATCTGCTGCAATAAACCTAGTATTTATTTGTTTACTGTCAAAAATTTTGTGCTCTTAATCTTTCTCAAACCCTAGATTCAGCATAGTATACATTTTTGATCCACAACATGATTGTTTCAAAAATCAGATATACAGGGTGGTGTTTTGAGGGTTGAAGAATTTGTGAATTTTTAACCAAGTGGGACCTGAATTTACATCGGTATATTCGACAAAATATAGACAATAAGTGTCCCTGTATTTAACCATTTTTAACCGACTTATAGAGTGTTTTATAAATTTTGTACATTTCTTTCTTTATATAAAACTCGGGAACATTTTTTTTTGACGATTGGTAGTAGCTTCCATTCACGGTTAATATAAGAATCACCCCGTATTATTATTGCGAAATATTAACAAAAAAATGTGATTCATTATACAAACCTTTAGATAGTAATACATCCAATGATAATGCATGGGATGCTAATAATTTTATTCCTTGAGTTTTACAGGAAGATGCTGATAATAAAGCCAAAATACTACTGCTTCTAGTTTGAAGCTTCAATGTGTTACTAAGACTAGCTGCCTAAAATAAAAATATAATTTAGTTATCAAAGAACATAAAATATCAGAAATTTCGTGTCATCAATCACTTTAATTTCAGTGAATATAGAATGTACTAGGAAACGTATTTTCAACCTATTTTTGACAATAAGATTACAATTAAAATATGTAGTTTATTAGCGATCGTTAAATATATGGTATTAAGAAAACAAAAAAAAACGAAATTAAATTAAACAGATTTGATTGGACCGAAATGATGGGATATAGAAAATAACTAGTGCCTACCTTATGTAATCCTTCTAAACTTGAGGTAATTACGTCATCTCTCATTTTTTGTTTATATTTTTGTCTCGCTCTTCTCGCGACAAGTCTACTCAAAGCAGATGTTCCGTTGGGACAAGTTGTCTCACCCAATGGCATTCCTAGTACAGATACTACTGATGTCCAGCAGCAAGTGAGTACTCGCCTGGAAAGTTTCACGCCTGCTTCCACTTCTGGACTATTTTCTGATGATACGTGCACTCTTTGTAGCTTTTGCCAATCTGTAAGTAATTGTGATGGACATAGTCCACCAATATCTGAAAAATATGAAAACATTTAAATAATAATATGTACGATATATAAACGTTTTTAAACAACGCACCAGTCAATAGGTTTACAAGTGAGGGTTGGTGTGCACTTTTTGGATCATAACCGTTGGATAAAAGTAAAGATTTAGCAAGAACATTTTGATAAAGTTCGCATAACCAAGTAGCAGACACATACACCAATACACCGCTTCCATGAATTTCTTCTACAAATTGAGCTTCAGTTATTGGCACAGGTACACTTTTGTCTTCATATTGTCCGCATTGAATCAATTTCAAATCCAGTAATAAAGCTGAATAAGTAGCAAGGTAAATACCATCGGCATTCATTATTGTTGAAGTTTCGTAGTTTTGTGAAGAATTGTGTTGGCAACATTTGGAAGCAAATTCTTGTAGCACCTCATCAACCTAAAATGACAATAATCAATATGTATATTGAAATAAAATAATTTGTTTCTGATAGGTGAGGTAGGTACCTACTTACTTGAATAGATGAGCGAAGTGATAATAAATTTGGTAACAACGATTGTTGTAAAGTTTTAACAAAATGTCTGGCATTATGCCGTTCTAAATCGGTATTGCATTCATCCAAACCAGTTCGTCCCTACAACAATAATAACAACCATAAATTAAGTACGTCGTTAATTAACCTAGCATTAATATTGTATTTCTTACCAAATTTAATGATTTGGGCAACTTATAGAGTTTCTGTAGTTGTTGATTTGTAAGAAAACTCTCATCATCCATGATACTGTCATCAGATAGTGTACCGTCTTCTGGCCCTTCGGTAGCTCCTGAACAATCTGATTCAGTTCCACCTTCAACTTCAGGTATATTTCCTTCAATACCGCTACTATCTGAATCACTTTGGTACTTTAAGTTGGCTACAACATCTCTTAAAAATAGATGTTTTTAAATAGGAATTTTTAGACAAACAATAAAAATAAGAATTTACATGTAATAGCCTTTATTTCTATGACTTTTAGTGGTCCGAATACTAACTTTTAGTTTATATGTTCCTGTCTTTCCTTCTTTATTAAATCTACTGTCCTTGCAGTAATACCTTTATTTTTTATCTCTTATATTATTGGCGATTAATGGCAAGAAACTATCTTTAGAATAACTGATTTTTTTCTATTTTTGGTTGGACCATATTTCACTATTGTAAAATTGCTTTTAAATCATTATAACCATGGCATCAGTTAACATCAGCTTTGACTGTACTTCAGTTTGTTTTGAGTTTACCGCGATGA
The DNA here is from genome assembly GCA_927349885.1 of Psylliodes chrysocephalus. Taxonomy (NCBI): domain Eukaryota; kingdom Metazoa; phylum Arthropoda; class Insecta; order Coleoptera; family Chrysomelidae; genus Psylliodes; species Psylliodes chrysocephalus. Next base: position 23,648,588 of record OV651822.1, on the reverse strand, counting down.
GCGTCTACATTAGTTTAGCAACTTCTCTTAAGACTATTCTACTATCGTTGATTTATTGAGGTTTAAATTCATATATTATTCTACGAAACAAGCAATTAAGTAATAATATAAGGGAGTATAGACAAAATTGTTTAAGTAAATATCAGCAGAAATTAGATTAGACAGATTTAAAAGGACATTATTTATCCTTATCCACCGCGACCTTTTCAGATCTACTGTGTGACTTCGTTTTTTAGAGTATGTCGTCTTGCTTTGACAGTGGCTCCCGTATGTAGTTGCATGCGTTTGGCTTTTTTTCGCCTCATGTTAGAAACCTCAATCTAGCCAGGTTATAACACTGGCACAGGACGTGGATTGATGTTTTCTCTTCTTCTTCTTCTTCACAAAACTTGCACAAAGTTGCTTCTTCTGCTGGATTAATGACACTCATGTGCCTTCTTAGGCTACAGTGTCCGGTAAGAAAACCTACTGTTATCCTAACGATTTGACGTTTTTGAACCAGTAGGTGTTTCGTGAATTTGACCGATGATTCCTTCATGAACTGTTTGGCCTGTCTCAGTTTTGGAAGTTGTTTCACCATTCACTATTTTTTGATGCCCTAGCAACTCCAAAGAAGGGTTCGGCGCCTCTCATGGCCTTATCTGCGCCTTGTCGGGCTAATTCTTCAGCTTTTTCGTTGCACTGATATTCCTTGTGGCCTGGCACCCAGGTAGGGTCACCTTATTTTAACTACTTAGCTCTATCAGGTTTTCTAGGCAGTCTTTCATCAGTCGTGATTTGATTTATGATGAGAGAATTGCCTTTAGAGCTGCTTGGCTATCAAAGTAGATGGCAATAGTTTTGCCTGATGCTTGCTGATTTAAAATTTCTCTTGCACAATATTGTATGGTTATTAGTCAGCCTAAAACACTATTGCATATTCTCCTAGACTCAGCGAAATCGTTGTTTTCGACTTGGGTCCATAGATTCCAGCACCGGTTTCTTCCTTGGTTTTTGAACAGTCTATATACCAGACGAGTTCAGCTTGTACGGAAGGTCCCTGTTTCCAGGATTCTCGGGCTGGTATTTGAATTTAAAAGTTTCTTTTAAATTTGTAAGTGGTCATGGCTATATCAGTAAGAATTCCTAGAATCTTATCCCTTTTACTTGCTGATATAGCCTTGTATGGTCTGCGCTATGTAGTTCGCTTATTGGGTTTTATCCTGCATTAGCTTGTGAATAATGGACCTGTTTCTCCTTGTATGAAGATGTGTAGTGGCGTGAGGTTTAATAGTACCTCAATTGCTGCAGTTGGCGTAGTACGCATGGCCCCAGTGGTACTCAGACAGGCGAGCCTCTGAATGCCGGTGAGTTGGACTATTACACTTGCCTGCGCCATTTTGGTTACCCATGCCACTGCGCCATAGGTTAACATGGGTCTTATCACCCTTGTGTATAGCCATATGGTCATTTTGAGGCTTAGACCCCAGTTTTATCCACATATTCTTCTGCTGCTTACGAGAGCTATTTTAGCTTTGTATGTGACTTTTTGATTCCATGTCAGCCTTTGGTCGAATATGACTCCGAAGTATTTGGCTTCTGTAACAAGTGGAATAACCATGTTTAGTACTAGTAGTCTTAGTCCTGTAAGTACCCGTTTATTTGTGAATAGTACAACTGTTGTTTATTGTGCGTTAATGGACAGTTGCTCCTTTTTACACCAGTTGATCACAATGTTTAGACCTGTTTGAGTTCGCTTCGAGACTGTGCCTGCAAATAGCCCCCTGACGATAATTGTTAAGTCGTCTGCATATTTTAAGCATCGGTAGCCTTCTTTGGACATTGTTTTGTGTAGGTCGTCCACTAGAACTAACCAGAACATGGGCGATAGTATTCCTTCAGCTTATTCATGAAGCAAATGTGCAGAGGAAAACTACTGGTTTAGGATCTAAACAACCTAGCAATGACATTTTTTGTCAATAATTAAGTTAAAATAGAGTAGATACATTTTTCTTCCAAGAAAATAAATCCTCAGTGAGATGCACCTCACCTAAATTGTAGGAAATTTTTTCTAGTTTTTTTTTGTATGTAAATGTTTTTATCGTAAAATGAGTTCATTAAGGAAATATTGTCAAAAAATTGATTTTAGGCACAATTTTTCCAAAGGCGGCGCGAGACGTAAAGATACGAGGTGGCAAAGTTGAAGTTCGGAAAGAACACATCGAAATCTATAAAATTATCCATTTTCAAAATTCTCGGTAAACTTTCCAGACAACCTCTTTTTTAGAAACAAATGACTGTATTACTAGGACTAGTTGATTTTATGTTCCTCTAGTGCAGTATTTCTCAAAGTTTTTTGGAGGTTTTACTTTACTTTGCAACCCCGGGGCATTTCTAAATAAAGAAAAGTCCTCACTTTTGTGACGAACTTCCTCATAGTACTCCTTTAGTATTTTTTTATTATGACTATTATTTTTGCGGAACCCCCAGGGCTCCGCGGAGCACACTTTGAGTAACACTGCTGTAGTGGTTACTCTCGACTCGACAGTAGCGGCATGTAATTAATAATATAATAATAGAACTCGATCTCTGGCTGAGTTTGGAAAGTCATTGTCGGGTTAATATACTTAGAAATGCTAAATAACAGTTGAGGTTTTATGCACTAATTTAATTTGTTTACCAATTAGCTAAAACGCTTTAGGAAATGTTTAGTCCACTTTTTACATAATGGAAACCGTACACCCAGCTCTGAAAGTTCAGTAATTTCTCATCATACTTCGCAATATTTAATATGATGACTATAAAAAATATAAATTATTACCTGTACGGTTTGGGTAGTCTCGCCAGTGATTCATAAGTTAACGGTCCGGAGTAGTCTGCCTGTTCTAAAGTTATATATCTACTATTCGCTATATCAGTTGCCTCTTGATTCAAACCCTCTCCTTTACATAAGGCTTCTAGTGATCCTAAAAGAGCTCCTACACATTCTACACTTGCTAGTAAGACACCAGTATCACTGCACTGAGAAGATTCTTCAATTGAGTCCATTATCCTATAAAAAAAAAATGATTATAACTAAGGGCTCTGACGTCTAACGTCTCATTTGCCTAATTTCTTTAGTATTATTTTTTATAGGTTTGTCTGGTTTGGTACTGAAATTTTTAGTACATCAGAGTTTTCAAGTTTGTTTTTCAGAATACAGTGCATGAATAATTTAAAGGCACACCAAATATTTTGTATCTCCAGTGTTTTATAAATGCGTAATAGTGTGCATTTAAATTGTCTACACCCTTTATAGGTGAATATGTTTCAAAGAGTAAATAGATAAAACATTTGTAGTTTTTTACTTATTCCTTACAGTCTTATAATTGCCATATCATCACCAGCATGCCGGTGTATTGGTCCACTAAGCAGAAGCAAATCTGCAAGCCTTCCTGGCGATCTAAGTAGTTCTTTAGCAGCTCTTAGAGGTTCCAATCTTTTTGGAGGACTTGGTAATAAAAGCATTCTGTGGAATAACGCTTCCAATACTGGTCTAAGCGCTCTTTCTCTACCAACTAGTCTCACCACTTGTATTCCAATGCTGAAATTAAAAAATATGGGAGTAAATTTTTAACTCTAACCTTTGTAACTCATTATTAGTTTAAAAATAGGCATTAAATATTTGCACTATCTATTAGAACCGGTGACAGTTCATACCTTACCTATAAACTATTTTAGCTTGACTTGAAGTTAAAGAATGTCCAGATGGATCTCCGGGTAATCCAAGAAAAGCAATTAATGCTGGACAGAATCGCTGCCACAGGAATGTTGTAAAATGAATGTTTGAGTGTACTGTATGAGGCAATGTGCTCACAAAAGTCAATAGACACTCTAAGAGGTAAATTGTTAGATCACTTGTTTTGGATTGCCTAAAAATAATAACTAATATTTAGTCACAGTAATTACTCAATTGATAATATTTACAATATCTTCGGTAACTGATTTTATTTAATAAAACTGATATACTTACTGTTTGGATTCTTCTAGTTTACTACATATATATTGCATAACAGGAATAGCTTCATTAAAGCACGCAACTGCGGATGTTTTGGTATAAACCATTTCGGCACTGCTTCCAGAATTTTTATGTTTTTGTTGTTGTTGAAGAATTTCCTGACATTCTTCATCTGAAAAAATGTAAACATCGTTAAATAAGGTTTTTCTTATAAGAAAAACTCGTAAACCTGGAATTTTTCTCACCTAGGAATGTACAGAACGCTGTCAATGTTTGACTGGCTGCAGCTTGTGCAGATGCTCTAATAGGTTGAGTGCCAATTTCGTAAGCTTCCCCACATCTGCCTAGAATTAGCATAACAAGTCTTCCATTTAGAGCCCAACTGGCTGAACATGCCAGGTTTAAAACAACTCTGAGAATATGGACCTGTGTATCTTCACATTGAGATAGAAGCGAAGATGTGGCTAAAAGTAGTTGGGCAGGAAGCCATAGAGAATCATCTTCAGGTTCTGTGCCACATTGAAACCTTTCGTCTCGAATTATTTTCTAAAAATAATACAAACAAAGAATCGCAATAGATTATAATTAACAATATGAAATTTTATGATTGTAGGATCTGCTGTTATTTTGTAGAGCAGCCAAGTGACCAAAAGTTTAATGAATAATTAATGATAGTGGAGATTTAATAATTTATTATTTTTTACTTTTTTACTATTGATTTTTGATTGCTGATCAGAGAAAATCAACCAAGGTTACCGTAAGGGTTTTAGAGTTAACTACTTACATTAAATCCGGTTAATGCCAAAGCAACAAGTTTGCTTTTCTTGCTTTCCAATGACAACTTCAATGGTAAAAAACATACAGATCGTAGTTCATGCGAAGAATTTCTCATTAAATTATTTTGTGCTGCTAATAAGTCTAAAATTGAGAAATTAACCAATAAAAGCAAAAATTAAAATTATTTATTGACGCGAAATAAAAAGTGTGTACTAAATTATTGAAACAAACAAAGAGCAGAATGTTTGGATTAAACTATTAGAACTAAAAAAAAAAACAAAAAAAAAATAAGAATATAATATCAGAAATATTGTTTGATAATACATATAGTACACAATAAACATGGAAAGAACAAAGGTGTTTGGTGTTTTTCAGAAAAAACTTTTAACGCAATTTTTAATTAAAAGTTATAGAATATTAAAATTGCAGCTTTGTACGGCATATTAATGGGTTTCGTTGCTATGAATTTATATTTACTCTTTATCTATATACATCCGTATCAGCTTGTTACTTTCACCCAGTAGGGTGGCCGTTTTTTGTTCTATCCCCTTATATAGGAAACTATAAGTTAGAAAAAGAGAAATATAGGTGAAAATATTTCCTACCAAACCGTTCTTTCTTTTTCTTATACACAGTGTTATATTCTTAAAATGTAGCACCCTGTATTTTATAAAAATTTTAAATAGTGCTCAAAAAAAAACGGGTTTTATACTGTTTAAAAGTTTTTAGGTCCAATACAATTCATTGTAAATCTTCGAAGATTTTAACTAATGGTCGCTAATAAGTTAGAAACAAGTAATCTGATAACCCTAAGAATATACAGTATGCCCCCCTAGGTTGGATTCATATGGAAAACTTTTTTATTATTAATTTTAGGAAAAAAGTTATTCTTCATAAAAAGTTCTGCATTATCTAAAACCTAGATTACAGTCATCAAATATCAAATTTTTTCAGTGGTATCCGAGGTTTGTCAATAAATATGGGTTTTACTCAAGAGTAAAGTACCTTTATTCTTTATACGACTGATATACCATCAGATATCAAGTTTAATCAGTCGTATAAAGAATAAAGGTACTTTACTCTTGAGCAAAATTCATATTTTTTTTTTTTAACAAACCTCGTATACCACTGAAAAAATTTGATATTTGATGACTGTATTCTAGCTTTTAGATAATGCAGAACTTTTTATGAAGAATAACTTTTTTTCCTAAAATTAATAATAAAAAAGTTTTTCATATGATTCCAACCTAGGGGGACATACTATATTTTCGAACTTTTCTGTTTAGTACTATTTAACAACATGCAAGTTGTTCAATATAAAAAAAATTAACTCTTTTCACTACACTGTGTATAAGTGAGAAGTCATCATGAAGATATAACAAAAATCTGATGTGTCCAACACATGACTTTCCTATCTAGTTATTACAGGCTTTTTCCGGTTATTTTGTACAACCTATTGTAGCACCTCTGTAAATGTTAAGAGGATAAACTAAATATATACATTTTCCACATACTTCTAAATCGAAACATTTTTTTTATATATATTCATTGCCAACAAAAATACTAAAAAATTAAAATTTTACACTTTTCTCCAATTTTTTAGTTTAACAGTTTTCTTAAAAATCAGAATTTTGCACATTTTGCAAATTTCACGAATACAGACCATTTTAGAAAAATTTTGTATTTAACAAAAATTATAGAGAATAATATTAAAAGTAACTTTTATTTGAATAATTTTCTTTTCCAAACGTAAATAACGGATATATGCCATAAAATATAAAAACAACCCCCTATAAAGTACCCCCCAGATGTTCTGACTCTGCCCAAAATCTAATCAGTTCACCTCAGGCCGGAAAAAAGCTTAAGTTTACAATTTAATGTTTTTCTCTTCATCCGTTTTCTTCAAAATTCGAGATTTACACTTTTTCTCAAATATATCGAGTACGGTCCATTTTAGAGAAATTATGTGTGGGACAAGAATTATAGTGAATTATATGACAAACAACTTTTATTTAAACAATTTTTCTTAAAAATTGGAATTTTTTACATTTTGTCAAATTGCTCGAATACGGATCATTTTAGGAAAATTTTGTAAAGAACAAAAATTATAGATATTACAAGTAACTTTTATTTAGAGAATTTTCTTCTCCAAACGTAAATAAGAGACATATTTCAAAAAATATAAAAATGATTCTCTATAAAGTACCCCCCCAGATGTTTCTACTCTGCCCAAAATCTAATCAGTTCACCGCAGGCCGCGCTGCGCGTCGTGGCCTTAAACTCGTTGCTCATGCTTTAAAGGCTCGATTATGCATTATTGTCATAATATACTATTTCTGTTCATGTTACTTACTTTACTTGTAAACAATTTGATTAATTTGACAATTCAAAACAAAATTTGACATAATCTAATCTTATTTATTTAAGCGTTTACCTAGCAACCTTTATAAGCACGGCGTGCGATAAAGACACGATTATGCATGCTTTTGGGTTTGTTTGGGATGGGTATGATACATGAATGCTAAAAATAAAGTTTTAATATTGATCTACAATATTAAATGTTGCCAGCATTTATTTCATACCAGCAGAAGGGTAACTCAATAATTTACAGTCAATTGCAGTCGAAGGAAAGTGTAGAAAATGTAAGGGGTAAGCACAATGTCGGATTACGATCTCCAGGGACTACCGGTCAGGATGGAGAAGGTCCCACCTATTTTTTTTTTATAAGCCGATGCTTTGAAGAGCATAAATAGGTCGTTGTACAGTGATGTTTTTCCGAGGGTCCACTGACTGAACGACAGCCCACTGCCTGTACGAGGGCCTACTGCCTGAACGAGGGCCTACCAGTCTTTTGACAATGGGTAAGCACACTGCCTCGCACAGGCTTAGTATGCATAAATGCATTTATCATATACACCGATGCTGTAAAGGGGTATTTAAAGATATGAGAACGAGCCTGAACGGCGTCTGGCCCGAACAAGTACATCAAACTTCTGTCTTAATGATTCGTAAGCAGATTTTTGAGATTTTTTACCGAATTTTCAAATTATTCAGTTCGTTAATTATTATTTTGCCAGTTACATATTGAATGGAATTTTTAATAATAAAATTGACTTTATATAATTGCAAATAAGCCGGACAATTAACTAAAATGAACCCGCAATGAACCCCAACAGAACTATAAGTAGCAGCAGAAAAAAGTTCCTAAGGAAAAAACGCAGGAAGAGATAAGAAAACACGAAGTATAAATTAAGTTACATTTGCTGGTAAGGAAGTGACACTTGCTGGTAAGGAAGTGACACTTGCTAGCCGGGACAGTTACCTTAGTAATCCCTAAGATCCCCCTTAAGTGCGCCAATGATATGTAAGTATATTAAAATTGCAGCTATTGCTGCGTTTGAAATGTATCTCGTTTTGCTTTTTACTCGCTACCGCCCTTTTTCCTCCGTTTGCTCCATTGATATGGTTTGCTCGATGTCACGTGACTAAACAATCTACTCGCTCTGATCGACGAGCTACATTTCAAACGTAGCATATGTAGAATCAGGATAATTTTATTTTTTTTTTTTACATTTTTAAAAATGTAAAGGTAGATATCTCAACCACACGGTATCCCTGTAAGGTCATTATTTTCTTATTCAAGAGGTATTAAATAATAAATCTACAAATGTATCTACAGCCTTGTGTGAATACAAGGCTGAAAATTGAAACATTATTCGGATTGACTGCTAGAGCTCTTAGATCCATGATATGATTCCAAAAAACAATTGAACTAAAATTTTAATTCTTGATTTTCTATTGGTTTTTCATTTTACGCCCCCTAAAGCCTTGGTTTCTTTGAACACTCCGTCGCGGTGAGCGGACAGTCCGTCGACCGCTGAGGACAGCAATTTTCGCCTGAGGTGGTTTGTTAAAAAATATAGAAAATGATACTTTCTCTATGTCTGTACGTGCTGTTTATGTATTATGAATGTAAACGAAAGGTACTAAAATGGATGCAAATAAATTGTTTGCGTTGTTATTATTGTTGGAAGAGGAAGAACAAGAGGAACTGGCAATTGCAACCGTCAAAGTTTCCAATAAGCCAGTAGATGAGTTGTTTTTGTGTCGCGATACAGAAGGTGCCTTTAATATCACTGTGCAGCGGAGGCTTTTTGGAAATAAAACCAAATTTAGGGAGTATTTTAGACTTTCTACAGGTCTTTTTGAATTCGTGTTGAGTTTTATAAAGGACATAATTTCCAAGAAACCTAAAAATAAAGTCATGATGTCATCTGTATGTGTGAATTTGTCACTTATTGTTTTAAAATTAATAACAATATAGTCTCCGCACACGCCGACGATTCCGCTGATATCAAACTCAACAGATATCAACCGACTCTTCGCGACAAATCAGCGGCATGACGCCGTCCTGCTCAGCTAAGCGGATTCAAGAAAACCATTCCCATTTAAATACTCTGGTTGGATAAAATTGTCAAAACGCGACGGTTGACGGACTGTCCGCTCACCGCGACGAAGTGTTCAAAGAAACCAAGGCTTTAAAGTTTGTTGACTTGAATTTGGCAAGGAAGATGCTAATTGTTTGAAAACTACAAGAATGTCGTTGACACACATTGACTTTACTTAATAGTTTGTACCACACCATACATAAAGTCGTATTTTTTTAATCTTTTTAAAAATATTTCCAGATAAACTTTCATACGAAGAATCGTATAGGTACCTAATTTTCCTAACTGGAATATACTTGCATTAACTTCGCTACAACACTTGGTATCTACCTGATAAAGATTTTAATGTTAATAATTTAAATAATAGTTTAGATAAACTTGTTTAAACTTTTTGCGGTCTGGTATACCATACTTCACATTATAATTACAACATACCTCGTATATTATGTCGTATACATTTTAATTATTTAGAATATTTTTTATACTTGTTCATGTTTACTTTGTTAAAAACAATTTTTATATTTGTAGGATAATGCTTTATTTTTCGGTTTGCCGAAAGCATATAGATATTATGGAATACATGAGGGTGGCCTATATTCACTACTCATACCAGATAACTTATCTAAAACAAATAGTAAATGGAATATGGATATTGATTGGTTTTAAAATTACTCTATAACTGTTCAGTTTGAGTTTCATTTTGCAATTTTCAAAATAGGCTAATAATATTAACCGTGAACTTGGATAAAATGTTAAAATATGAGTAATTCATCTCCGTAGTAAAGCAAAAACTTATTGCGCAAATAGGAAGTGATTCTTAAAATTTTCTTATTTTAGAAAAACTTACCGTGTGCTTCTTGTGCTCGTTGTTTCAGATTAGTTAATTTGGAGCTACCGGCTTCTTTAACAATATTTAACAGTAAATCTTCCATTTTTACGGAGAAAAATTGTCCGTGTATGTCATACCATATTGCAGACTGCCGGATTAGTAGGTTTCATCAATGCGCATTTTCACTTTTCCGGAAAATCAATATTGTATTTATGGCCGAATCAACAAGTTGGAGTTTTACGTGCGTCATACTAAGCTGTAAAGTGGGCAGAATCACTTTTATTTTTGGCCTTCGTAACAATATTACTTTATCTGTTGATAATGCAGTCTAAAAACCGCTCAGTATCTGGAGAGTTTCCTTTCTAGAGTACACAATACGTTCAAAACCACAATAAATCCGTACAGGTTGGTTTTTATTAAGAAATAATGATTTTATGGTGCGTGCCACTATAAAATATTTAGCAATAAAAAAAATAATATACCGGGTGTCCTTTCAGTAAATATCTTTATTATTATGCTAATACAAAAATTGTATACAAGACATGAACCCAGTTCCAGATATCTTTTAGGTTGTATTTTCAAAATTAAATTATGTCAAACTACTTACCCCTAAAAGAACAACCTCAACTTTTTATTATTTAATTTTATCACTTTTGAAATAATATCAATTTTAACAATTAATATTTTGACATGTCAAAGATATTTTGAATATGTACAATATTTTATACAAAAAGCCTACTTTGTTTATAAATATTTGCGATTACTAGATGTTTATTCCAGCTCTAGAACTGCTTAAACACTACTTGAAGAGTGTTCAATTTATGAAAATTGATAGCGAGGTGAATTATAACTGGAGTACCTCAAGGCATAGTATGTGGCCCAGTTTTGTTCTTAGTTCTTAGTGACAAATTCTTTATTTACACTGGATTTCATATTTTATTAATTGCTTCATATGAACGAAAGTTGAAAAACGCTAGGCAATTCTATTTTTACTTTCCTTTCTGTATACAGATAAGGAAAGAATAGGAATCATGATTTTTCGACATCCTGTTTTTGATGGATTTTTATGTTTTTGGGTCCCCTGTATCCGTTTTGACTATTTTCGCGATGATGTTTCATGCGCGGACGAGAAACGCTTATTTTCTGGAGTCGCAGTCTTAATGAAATCAAGAGCTTTTTAACTGGGGTGGCAAGGTCTGCCGGGGGCTCCGGAATAGCTTCAGGTAAAAGGTGGGTCCGGGGGTCCACCCCGGTCCACTCCCGTAATTTCTTTAAATTTTGGCGTTAAAATGATGCATTTTTAAAACTTTTTTACAAACTATACCAGCACATAAATGTTAAATAATGTATACTCATTGTTCTGTTTATTATTGATGCATTTTTAACACTTTTTTACAAACTATACCAGCACATTAATGTTAAATAATGTATACTCATTGTTCTGTTTATTATTGATGTGCCTTGTTATATTACAATGTTTTATTTTTAGTCACATTGCATTACATATTAAAGGGCTTCTGAGACAAGTTTAATAAAGAACCAAGATTGTGACATGTTTATAAACTCTAATTTTTCACTTGTTCGCAAATAACTGATATGTTTACTGCCGATTTTTTGGGTGGGGTTTGGGAATTCTGGGGTGGCAACTGCCACCCCTTGCCACATCGTAATTACGCTACTAAATGAAATATACTATTTAAATTTTGACCGACTTTCGGGCTTTTACTCTTACTCCTCGATATACCTATATGCTTCCTAATTTTATTTCTGACAGGCCTATTATTATCTTATATTGTCTTGAATATGCTAACAATGAAAATAATTATAACTACTTTTGGAGATTAGGGATTCCCTTAATTCCCTCTAGTTTTAAATACAATTTCATTGGCATCTTCTGTCAAAATGTTTCCCTCTCACAGCCTCTTTAACAAATTGTTACTAAATTCAGTCAGAAATAAAATTATTCATGGACCACGGGAATTATTGAGTCTCAAAAATCTCGAACAATTTCAAATAAACTTTGCCCTTTGACACTTATAATTCCCTTGATGCATAAATAACTATTACACACCTAATTTAACTATTACATACCTAATGTGGACATAAAATAGGAATCCGTGTGTTCTGAAACAAAATGCGACCTACCTAGGACAAAAAGCGCACATCTAATAGAAAGAATAAGTAGATAAGCAAAAGAGAGTAAAAGAAAAGACGTTACTGATTTTCGATTTTAAACAATGATTGTGTCTATTAATCCTCAGTATAAGCTATTAAATGAACAAATAAATCTTAGAAGTTCCCACTTCTGAACTGTCTTCTAAATTAAAAAAAAATTGTGAACTTTCTTTTATGAAATATCTAGTAGCTATATTTAAAATAGTCTAACTTATAGTAATCAATACTAACACTACCAACATTTCAAAAAGAAAGGGCCTTTATTAACTTTACATCAAGTTATTTATAATGTCACTCCTGAAGATACAAACCTTAATTTGCAAAACAATTATCGAGTTTTGAGTTTTTGTGTGTTTTATAGATAAGTATATAAATATAAATATAAAAGATAACCGTAGACACGTGTTTCTGACTATTGGTCTTCATCAGTACGGTGTAGCCAAGTTCAAAAGAGAATGGAACTATCGATGAAATAAATATAAATATAAATACATATATATAAATATATAAATACAGTGAAATTTTTAGATTTTACTTTAGAATTTTATTTTATTATTAAAACTGTGTATACATGTAAGAATAGAAAAGGTATATGTCTACAAAATGATAGTTTATGAAAAATATTTCATTACAATGCTTTGTGCAGACAGAGACCGCCTAAGGAGACTAGTAATGAGGTGTATAAAAGTCTAAAAATAGAATAAGTGTATGTCCCCGTAAGGATTGTTACAGTAAAAAATAGCGATACACCGCATTGCCTGGACTAATAGAATAAGTGTATGTCCCCGTGAAGATGGTTACAGAAAAAAATAGCGATACACCCCATTGTATGGACTGTCCGCATAATTTTCAATCCTTTATAAATATATGAAGATGCGAGTGTATCGAAACTTTGATTGTATTTTCTGATTCTGAAAAGGGTTTAATCCCCAGCAAAATTGTGTGTGTGTGTGTGTGTGTGTGTGTGTGGGTGCGTGCGTGCGTGCGTGTGTGTGTGTGTGTGTGTGTGTGTGTGTGCGTGCGTGCGTGCGTGCGTGTGTGTGTGTGTGTGTGTGTGTGTGTGTGTGTGTGTGTGTGTGTGTGTGTGTGGGTGCGTGTGTGTGTGTGTGTGTGGGTGCGTGCGTGCGTGCGTGCGTGCGTGCGTGCGTGCGTGCGTGCGTGCGTGCGTGCGTGCGTGCGTGCGTGCGTGCGTGCGTGCGTGCGTGCGTGCGTGCGTACGTGCGTGCGTGCGTGCGTGCGTGCGTGCGTGTGTGTGTGTGTGTGTGTGTGTGTGTGTGTGTGTGTGTGTGTGTGTGTGTGTGTGTGTGTGTATACTCGATAATTTATAAACGGATATAGAGAAAAACACCAAATTTTAACCTTAAGCTTTATTCCGGTCTGCGGTGAACTGATTAGATTTTGGACAGTCGGAACATTTGGGGGATACTTTATGGGGGTCGCTTTTCTATTTAAATAAAAGTTGCTTTAAATATAATTCTTTATAATTTTTGTGCTATACAAAATTTGTAAGTAAAAAAATCAAATGGTTTAAAAAAAAAGTTGTTTGTGATGTCATATTTTACAATTCTTGTCCTATACATAATTTCTTTAAAATGGACCGTATTCGAGATAATTGAGAAAAAGTACAAATTTTGAATTTTAAAGGTCTTTGCTCAGTGACGTTTTTCCGAGAGCCCACTGACTGAACTCAAAAATGGAATAAGAGAAAAACACAAAATTTTTATATTTAGCTTTAATCCATCGTTCTATGAACTGAATAAATTTTGAGCATAGTTGGAACTTCATAGAAGGTCGTTTTTATACTTTATGGAATATATCTGTTATTTAAACTTTAAATAAAAGTTGCTTGTAATGTTATTCTCTATAATTTTTATATTTTATATAATTTTCCTAAAATGGTCCGTATTCCATAAATTTGACAAAAGTCGCAAAAATCTAATTTAAAAAAAAAATGTTTAAATAAAAGTTGTTTGCAATATCATTCTCTATAATTTTTATTTTTTATATGATTTCTCTAAAATGGACCGTAATGAAAAAATTTAAGGAAAAGCATAAAATTTTTATTTTTCAGTATTTTCGTTGGCAATGAATATTTACAGGGGTGATATAATAGGTTGTATAAAACCGGCAAAAGCCTGTAATGACCAGCTAGGAAAGTCACGTGTTGGATATATCAGATTTTTATTTCAAGCAAGGCTTTTTATTACATAAAAAGTATGCTTGTCCTTTAGTCCATTTAACGTGACAACCACTCACATTTTTTTTTTTAAAATAGCAAGAGGTGTCGTAGTTATCTAAATTTGAAAGGGCTTGGAAAGCTCAATTCAAAAATGTATCACACTTATAAACTTTAGGATCATTTTAAATAAATTAAAATGTAAATATAGATAAGTATTTTATTAAGTTTTTAAAATTAATAAAGTATCCCTAATGAAGTAAACTTTCAATGGAGAATGTGCTTAAACTGTTCTTCATTTACTTTTGGCAAAAATAATATGGTCTATTTTTTTTGTTAAGATAGGTGATACATTTTTGAATTCGTCTTTTCAAGCCATTATTAATAAAGTTATATTCGACCCCTATTGATGTTTAACAAATTGAGGGGGTGACTGACATTATGTGGACGGGATTAAAGGGGTGGTAGAATTTTTACGTCATAAAATCACTAAACTCCCAACCAGTGGGACGCTACAAACTCCTGTCGATCTAATCAAAAAGGGCTTTACAGGAATTACAAATACACACGCATTACGAAGTATTTTGGGCAAATCCATCGAAAATTACACATATGCCTTATTGGTTGCCTATATCAATTATCAGGACTGGATCGCCTCGCCCGGTCGCTTGTTACCATATTTTCTTACCTTGAACTCGCTTTTTCTAAAATTAATTTTAACAAAGCTGTAGCGGAGATATTCTGACTTGATTAAAGCATTTGATTGTGTAAATCACTGAGCATTGTTTAATACCTTCTAGTTTACGGAATCGAAGACGCAGCGCCGAGTTGCATAAAATAATATCTTTCAGAACATAAGCAAATGGTGAGAGCTACTAGAGGCTCGCAAGTTTTAAGTATAATTAGTGGAGTTCCTCAGGTTTTTGTGTTTGGTCCCATTTTATTCGTTTTTATAAAAATGACGTAGCTTAACTTAACATTGCAAGTACTTTCACTCTATTTGCTGATGACACTATGATTTTATGACACAGCAATTACACCTGCGTTCTGTATAACACCATATCTTGTGCTCACATTAAGGCGAGGGTTTAATTGCATTTAGTTTTAGTTCCAAATGAATTTGAAAACTATACAAGATAAAGAGATAAGATTTGGTAGACATTTTTGAAATAAATCGGAGCCGTTGCTGACGCTAATATTAATACTTTTCAGGATAATAAAAATAAAACTTTAAACAATTATACAAAAATTTAATATGATTTTTTCACCGAGTTAAGCAAATAATCTATTAATAACCAAATACAATCACGTTGAAATCAATTCTCTAATTAATGTAATAACGAAGAAAATTAAGAACTAAAATACAAGTCGAAATTTCAAATAATATGCGCGGCAAACCCTACATTACCAAAATTTTAGATCAGACAATCGTAGATAGTTGGAAGACCACGCGATTCCACTCGTGAATACATGCATTGCATTCGGAATATAGTTTTGCTTATATTCATTTATAGGCAAGTTTGTGGTCAGAGACCTACACCAGACCATGTGGATTTTTAATTAAATTGCATGGTTCGTTATAGGATTTGATGTGTGCCGTATTAATACAAATTCAATTTCTGTTGATATGACATGCAAATTATAAAATCGCCATGCGTTACCGTCTCGATGATGGTGGTTGAGGTTTTCCGGGTTTACCTCACCTGTAAATCAAATCATCTTTAAGTCGCCACGGAGCGCCACGGCAAATAATAATAATATCCTCCCTTCCTCTACATAAATCGCTTAGTCGACTTTAGGGGCTGAAATTCACTCGTAAGGGGGTGAATTAGGGAGAGTATTTTTATATTATATCATACTGTTTTCAAACAAACTATTAACTAACTCTCTGTACTCTAGTGATATATGATCGATAAGTAATCGATTAAGCTAAAATAATCGATATATAATCAAAATAATTTAATAATCGATTAATTGAAAATAATCGATCAATCGAAATTACTTGATTAATCTAAATAATCGATTAAACTAAAATAATTGATTAATAGAAAAGAAAGAATCGATTATTTTAAAGTAATCGATTAATCTAAAATAACCGATTATTTAAAATAATCGGTTATTAATTTTGATAATCGCCTGGTCCTAGTCATAACCTAATGTTTAACAATCTATCAACACAATCATTTAAATAGAAAGTTATATTTGAGTAATTGGATTTTTTTTATTAATTTATAAATATCTACTAAAATCTTCCGAAAAAATCTACTAAAACTAGCCAAAAAAGTTTAAAATCTACCAAAAATATATACATCTACTAAATTTCGCAACGTTGGATCAAAGGCCCCCCAGACAGAGTGACCTGACCAAGCGAATATAGCTTTCATGTCGTAATCTACGAGGGATGCACAAAATGGTCTTAAAAATAGCCTGGTTTTAAGCAGACACACTGTCTGTTTCACGGTTATGTTGACCTCTCTTTTTAACTTAAGCGAAAACCTCCCGCGCTAACGCAGCATATTAAGGTACCATTCGGGTAGGCGCGTCAAGAGACAAGCGACCACTGAAACGACCCCAAGGTCGATTAGGACGACAGATGCATAAATGTTACGCTTCCTACATTTCGCAAGCTTGAGCAGTGTCGCGCGACATTTACAGGGATAACCATTCGAGGGAACAATCAGCGTTGCCACACCTACTGTTTTCACGTAGATCTACTGTTTTTGTCTCTAGCAAATTTTGTTCTTAATTTATTAAGTTTTGCTCATTCTTCAGCAAATGGTTAAAGAATATTTTCTCTAGTAAATTTTCTGCAGTAAAAGCAGCGTAATAAGCATCCACTACTGTAAGTTGGCTCCATAAAAAAAACATCAAGATAATCATTGTTTTTATTTAAAATGAAACAGAGAATTAATAGGGCATCATAAAAAGAACATGCATATGCCAAACACTACGATTTTGAATTATCTGATTCAGACTGATCTAAAAGAAGTAGGTACTTATTATTTTTCATTGTTTTTTCCCGTACGTTAGGTATATAATAAAAATGTTTTTATTTGTTTTTATTCTTTGTTTACTTTCTAATTTGGGTAGAAAAAAAGTTTATTTTTCGTTTCTTATATACTTGTTTTTTTATTTACTACACTGCAAATTATAATTATTTCCCCTGTATTAAAATCTACTGTTCAAATCTACGGTGTTTTTTTTACCCATATTGTTCCAAAATCTGGCAACGCTGCCTAGATCGAAAGAAATTTCCATCCTAATCACTCTCAAAATGAACCGATGCTCGAGGACAGAGACCCCGAGTGCGACATGCAGCAAACCTTTGCCGCGAGGCAGATTCAGAAGTGTCTCCAGGAAGTGTCGTCTTGACGACACTTCTCGTGTCGCGCTGTGCGAAATGTGTTTCATATAATTGTATGTATTTTAGATGTGAAGCGACACTTCTCGGTCGCGTCGGTGGTCGTCTCTCGCGCCTACCGGAATGGTACCTTTTACACCGATAGACGCGACCAGCCAGAGAGCAGTGGCGAATTTATATTTTTATGTACTTTTAAAATAATGTGTTTTTATGAAATTTAACTGGGTGTTCACTGCATAAATAAACAATATATTTTGCTTGAAAAACTGATCTTGTTTAGTTGTGAGTAATTATAAAAAAATATCGAGTAATCAATAATACATATCACAGAATAAAAAAAACTCAGAAAAACTCAATGTATTTATTTAACTCTTTACCAAATAACTTTTTTTTTTAACAGATAAGCAGCTTAAATAAACTAAATATTCAGCTTACAAAATCTAGTAACAGTAAGGGAAACACGTTGAAGGTAAGAAAGATAACAGATTCTTGACGCAAATTTTGATAATGATTTATTATTAAGTTGTTTAATTTCGATATGTTTATTATGTTTTGATTACATTTTAGATAAATAACCATTACTCACCTTATTTTGGATTATGTAACATTTCTTCTGTCTGAGGTATAAAAACAATGATTAGCCCTTTCTACTAAGGTTATGTCTATGATCCGCTAAATCCTTTTAGTCTTATAACAATAAAAGAGTGAAATAATGTGATAGTCCAGAAAATGTAATAATAAGTTTTATTTTGAAATCGACGAAAATAATGTAGGATCAATTACTAATATTGAAGTTTTACTATGATTTGCTTACATTTTTATTACATTTCTGGAAATCTCTCTTGATGCTCACATGAGGTACAGGTTTTATTAATTTATAATAAACTGAAATTAAACAACTTTACTGTGATAGTTTAACTAAACCTCTTCTATCGACTTAAAATAATTAGTTTTGTTAATTTCTGTTTTATATAGATATTTTAAGAAGGCTAAATATTATTTTAGGTATTTTACTGTCTAGAACTATGTAGAACTCGTACAAATTAATGACATATGAAAACTATGCAGTATCGGTTATCGAACTTCTTCCAATACGGTTTGCACAAGTGTATGTGAAAATTACAGAGAGTTAGCATTAGGCAAGCAGGAAACAAACTATATTAACGTGTACAGCTTATACGGCAGTTCAACGTTACAACGCGGTCGGTCGTATAAATTGGCAACGCTGACATTTTTCGTTTTCTACGTGAACTAATGCTAACTCTGTAGTTTTCACATCCAATTATGTAAATCATATTGGAAAACGTTCATTGGCCGTCATTGTACATTCTATATATTTATGGACTTTTTATTTTAAATATTTTAACACAAAGTTGTGTAGATATCATTATAGTTAAAGGCCGCGTTTAAATTTCATAATTCATTCTTCAATTTAAACATAACATTTTGCAAACCGGCCCTTGCCAGCCACCTATACTCAAACCCATGCATTTAAAAAATACATAACTTATATTCATCGATCACTTAGTCCAAAATTCCAACAATATATTCTGTCTTTCAATTCGCAGCTTCTTGCCTTGTCACACTCAGTAGAGTAAAAAATAATTCTAACGAATTTCATTTAATATTTGTCATGCGCTCGTCAGCTGGACGAGTTTACTCTACAAAAGGATGGGAGCGGTGCGCTCTTTCACACACAAGAATCGTCGAGTTCTCTTTTGATAATCGATCATAACACATCGTTTTCGTATCTCGAACCACCGACCGGCATGTCTCCCTATAGGAAAATATCGTTACGTTACCCGTTCCTGCTCTTGTCGCTTAATCATGTAGTGCATCGGTCTCCAGATGAAACCCATCCAAATGCCGGGTGTCGGTAAATTCACATTATTGCGTTGTTGCCATCTTACATAACAATAGCATAAAATGGTAAATTTCTAAAAGCAAGTACATCGTTCTATAAATAAGTGTACATATGTACATAAAGGCTACCGTCGATATTAGGGACACTAATTTTGTCACTTTTTCCATAAAGATTAAGTAAAACCATAATATTTTTACGCTCTTTTATTTTCTATAAGTGTGCACTAACCTAATTAAAGCAACAAATATTATTAAAACACATTTGTAAGTTAAAACATTAAGAATATGCATTTATTCACGACATTCTCACGTAGCCATATTGTTTTTAATTTTTTCGATTTGACAGTCACACTAAGAGCGCCTGTGCGTGATTTTAGCGATGTTGCCAATTGCTTTGTGTTATTTGTTCTAAATAAATATATTCATAGTAATACCGCTCTATATTATTTTTTGTTTATGTTTTGTAAATGTGGTGTTGTCAAACATAGTAAAAGAACGTGCATAACAGGAATGACAGTGCCTGTTTTTTCAATAGCTCCAGGCCAGATGATAAAACCAGAATATAAATGTGTTTATTTGAGACTTTTCATTTCATTTATTCAATTTGAGCTGTGTCCAGGCCGTTGGAGTCTATGCCGGTCGGCGTAGCCAGGTACGGGTTGAGGTTTTTTCGTGGCGGCGAAGCCGCCACCTACGAGAAGTCGTTTGCTTCGTTATGGACCGGTATGCGCAATTACAATTTTCCATTAACTACTAATTTTATCACAATCCGGCAACGTTGCAATTATATTTTTCAAATTTGACAGAAACCATCGAGTTTTAATGTTTACAGTCGTCAAAATGCTGATTTTTATAGAAATTAAATAAGTTTTTTTGACTTAAATAATGCATTTACAGCAAAAAAAATTTTAAATGTACTATTTAAAATACGCTCTTTCTAATAAAAATAAATTTCTTTAAAATTCCACTGTCCCTAAAGTCGTCGGGACCCGTACATAAATGTATAATCGTTCATAACAAGTGAATTAAATCAATGTACCGTTCATCAGTGTTTGATTTTTTCTGAACAAGAAGTTCATCTCCATTTGCATAGTTACATTCCACACAGTACCGGCCTTATCCGATGTATAAACCCTCAAAAGTTAAGAGGCTGGTTTTCATTTCGAGAACCGTGTCCATACTGTTTCTACTGTGCACATTAGTTTTAACACTTGTATGTATACTAGCACTACAGGTTATTTTATATTGGTGATTCTGGATAGCATGACATAGCCTGAGCAGAGTAGCGACATATGGTACCCCAAATTTATCCTTAAAGATATTTTATTACCAATTTAGTTAAGAAACGTCCAATTTTTAAAAGTAATCCATTAATCACAATATTTTTTTTTATTAGTAGTTTTGTAATGGTAAGTCAAAATCTTTATTGTTCTGAGGTTTAGTTAAAAAATACTGTTTGATGATATGTTTGGATTTTTCATAAAATCCATTTTAGATGTTAAATAAATTAAAGAAGTATGTATAGATAACAGTTAAAAAATACCTACTCACTAATAATATTTTCATTTAATTCTAATGATATTAAGAGATCAGTAGATCAAATAAAAAGGGTAGATATTAATTTAAAAAAAAATATTGAAGTACAAAGCAGATTTTAAATTTAATTTTTTTATAGTTCCCATTTAGGTGGTTTTACATCGGGGTCCGAACTTTATTTACTTATTAATATCAAATGACATAAGCACATATTACAGATTTCTGTAAAATTCACACCGTGACTAGATTCACACGTCTATATACGGACAATATATACATTAAATTAATTTTTTACATAAAATGGATAACAGATAATTTTTTAATAATTTTTTAACAAAGCATCTTCAATTTACCCACAAGTAAAACTATAAAGATAGAAACATCATTATCATTTATTTAAATTTTACTAATCATAGTATCGGTTCAAAGTGTGATTAAAAAATCACGATATCGTCTATCTCCACTTTTTCTCGGAATTGACATTTATATCTTTAATGATTTACACGTAGGTAACTATTTAAAAATGCTTTGTAAATACGGATGTTAATTTCGCTCAAATTACCAAATGTTCAACATTTTTTGTAACAGGAATTTTACAATTAAAAAATAAATTGCGAATTTTGTGAAAATTAGATTTAGTCACTTCAATTTGATACATTACGTTCATTGCTTTGTTGGTGTACCGGATGTCAATGTGAAAATATTCCGTCGTCAAATCTCGTAAATCTAAAAAGATATCAAAACAAACTTTGGAGATGTGTAGTCGTTGCTTACAATAAATAAGTAAAAATAAGGTAAACTTGGTTCGCTACTTGAAAGGTACCTTTGCATTTCTTCCACGTAATATTGTCGTGCGAACCATTTTTGATCAGTTCGATACTGTTCTAACCCGTTAAGTGCCTTATTTGGGCATCTTATGACCGCTTTTCCAATTACCAAAAATATTTAATAGAATCAGTCAACCTCCAAAATCTCCCTATAAGATACGCCTATGAAAACCGCTAGTTGAAGTGAATAATTCATTCTAGAAAATACTGGATCCCAGACGAAGTATCTCAAAACGATTCTAGTGGACATACCAGTTCATACAAGTATTAGAAATTAAAAATTTAAAAAATCCGACTTCAAAAACGTGCAGATGCCATCACCACATCTTAACCAAATTTATATGGGACCATCCCTGAAGTACCCCTTTACTAACGAAAAAGAATCATATAAATCGGACAAGGTGGTAAAGCATTATCGCTAAACATACATAAAAAATGAAGAGTTTGAGGATTTTCTCATGGACCCAATTATTAGTTTTTGTCCAAATTTATATGGGACCACCCCTGAAGTATCCCCTTTCTAACAAAAAAAGAATTATTGAATCGGACACCGTGTTAAAAAATTATCGCTGAACATACATAAAAAAAAATATCGCGACGAATTGAGAACCTCCTCCTTTTTTGAAGTCTGTTAAAAATGGCACCGCAAGTTCTGGCAGGTAAGCGAATATTCGAGGATTGTTACTTATGAGTAAAATAGGCTGTTCTAGTGTTGAAGTAGTTAGTTTTTGTTATGAGATCATTGTGTTCAGATAAATATTGTCAATATAAATTAGTGTATCAGTTAAAAGATTTATAATTAGGGCTATATTTAGTACAAATAACTTGTGTTATAAAATAGTCTTAGTCTTAGTAAAAATAAATTAAATTATATACTGTTTAAACAAATCAACGTTACAATATGTACATATGAGAGAGGGAGATAGAGAGAAAAATATGGCTGCTAATTTTCTGAAGTCATTTGAGGTGTAACCCATCTCTACCTACAAGTGTCCCTTTCAAGTAGTAAATGAAGTAAAGTAAAATCTACTCGAATAGAGAAAAGTATGTACGTCACGATGCGCAGACGACTTATTTACGTTCTTGTTAGACGCTATATTATACTGGTGTAAATTGTTGGGAATCAGTACGTGACTTAAGTAGGTATTTAGCGTATATTTGGTTTCGCTACTGGATTTTTTCAAGCAACCATAACAGTTGAGCGGGTTAGTGACGTATATGCCCTTCCCTATCCGATATCTAGTTCTAAAAGTGTTTAAATGTTTTTATATCCACAAGAATCTGAAAAATGATTTAACCCAATACAAAATATTTTTCTTTTAATATGTACCTAATTCTATCTATGTTTACTATTTATTGTTCTTTTCCTTATGATTTAATAGATAGATATACAGAAGTGTTCACTCTATATAAATATTAAAACAATAGGTAAAGCAGGGCCGCCGAGAGCCAGGTGGGGCTCCGGGACAATTTTCCAGGTGGGACCCCACGACAATTTTATAAAAAAAATTAAGCCCTTTCAATATCACATTTCTAAAAAAAAGTCCTCATCTTGTATTTTACATAAACCCTAAATAAAGCTGCCCGGCCCCCCTTGTGCCCTTGCCCCCCGGCTACCCCCTTCTCGTCGGCCCTGATCAACAGTATTATATTATGAGCGTTATTAAAATAGGTCAAAATTTTTTAAAGGATGTGTAGTTTAACCTATCTATACCTATATTTTTTATACATATATATTTTTTCTCGATGCAGTTCAACAAAGTCATACAGTTATTACCTATCTTCAATGGTCATTTTGAGTGACCTTGAAAATCTAAAATAACATTGGAATATGAACAATCCAAATGACAGGATACGTAGAAGCGCTTCACAATAATTGTATAATACCAACTTCACTAAATGGTACGATCTACAAAAAACACTAAAAAATTGGTCGTAAAAAATTATGCCGGGGCGGTACTTTTCTGAAACATCTATGAAAATGGGTAAGGATAGATAGAGGTAGCGTCAGACATGTACATGCAATAATATAAATATTGACAGGACTAATAACAATCAACCGTAAACGGTTTAAAAAAAAATAAGTTGTATACTATATAGAGTTATCTTGGTACTCATAGCTTCAATTTTTATTAAAATAATTCATTTTTCTTCATATTTTAAACAATTTAGTAAAATATAATTAGCTTTTTTTTTAAATAATAGACCACTTATATAGGTACTACAAAAATATTTTAACATATTATTTTATTATCTATGCCAATACACCTAGTGAGTCCTCATCAAAACAAACTCGACGATATGTTCGAGATTTGTCTAATCGTTTGTATGAATTTCCCCATTTTCTGGAAATTGAATTAACTCGATTGTCTCTTCCCTTTTTTACATATGCAGCCAATAGAACTACAACATTGTCCACGAAAGTTCATTACTATTATTCTGTATTTAGTCCACCTTATACTTCGATAAAGTTTAATAATTTGCTTCACCCAATACCTGCACGAATTTGAGATTTTGTAAGCGAAGTGATGTTAGTAAATCTTAACAACAAAATGGTGTCGAATAATTTTACTTCTCTTTTACCTCTATACAGTGGCTTAACATTGAATACGTATAATATGTCACTCTTATGTTCCCTCTATCTATCCTAGCTCTGGGAACTAGAGGTGCATTAAAAAAGAAGTCTATAACCGCGCTCATATTTGGGTAGAGTAGGGACTGTAGGAAGAAGGCAGCTAAAAGCACAGTGAGTACATTAGAGTCTGTAGTCTTCTTTATTAATTTAAGTCTACTGATGTAGTTCAGCGTTGCCAGCATCAATACAATTTTATATATCAGTACATTTTACAATTCATTTTACATTATATTGCGCCGCCATTTTGTAGCAACTTCAAATCTTATCCTTAATTTACATACACAAATTGGCGGATATCTAAATTATCTGAATAAAGAACATTTATTTATTCAGCCAGTCAATACAAGCATAAACCTTTGGCAACCTTGGACTTGACACGACATTGACAAAAGATGTTTAAAGTACTCTCTCATAATTTGGCCTTACTGCGCATGTTACTCGTCTAACATTATAAGTTATTATGTGAGTAAGAGAGGGATGGAAAAAGTGAGCAGTCGTGTTAGTCAATTAGTATCGAGTACTGGCTCAGTACGTTCAATTTCAAGACATTGGCATCGCTGGTATACCGGGTGACAATTAGACCAGTGCCACGTTATTATCGTTTTTATTTATAAAACTAATTTATAAAATTGATACTTATATTTAAACAAATTGGCCGATTTCCGGTTTAACAGGAAATTCCAATAATTTTAATTTTTTTAATAGACCATCCTGTATATTTTATGTTTTTTGGAATTACATGTAAAAGTATATAAATTCCTCATTTCTCCACATTTTTTTTTAATTTTCTTTTTTAGGTAGACGTTTATGGACTGGAAAAGTGATGCTTGGCGCATTTTGTACGGTTTGTTATACAATTAGCTATTTAAAGACGAAAAGGCTCATAACAGGTGCCATTTAAAAAAATGTAGAAATGTATTTTTATCTGAGGGATTTTAATTTTAACTAAATTGATTAAATAGCTTTTGTTTCGAGCTATTTGAGGCTGTAGATCATTATTTTCCAATTCATGGCTTTTTACCTCAAAAAAAAAAAATAATAATTAAAAAAAAAAAATTATGAAAAATTTAAATTTGGCAACACTGTCATATGTAGAGAGCGGAATTTATGAAAACTGTATATATAGGGGAGACCTGGGAAATACTGCCTCCAAAGGGAGAATTTATTCTGGATACTGACGCTAGTAATGTGGAAATTGGGAAGTGCTTTCACAGATTCAGGAAGGGAAAGAAAGAGTACTGAGCGAAATTACTACATCACGAGAAGAGAACTCCTAACTTCTAACAATACCTGTAAGGAAGGATATTTCTAATCCGGACCGATCATGCAGCTCTTAAGTGGCTGATGCAGTTCAAAAACCCGGAGGGCCAAATAGCCAGATGGATCGAATGATTCAAGAGTACGACTTCAAGATCGAGCATATAGCCGGAATAAGTCATAGAAATGCTGATTCGCTTTCTAGAAGAATCCAAACAAGAATCCAAAAATAGTGGACTACTAAAAACCACTGTAGTCAACGATGAGTAGGCCCCTGCCAAACTTAGGGAAGAACAAGGGAACGATCACGCTTTAAAGAAGATGCTACAATGGAAAGAAGAAAATCGTCGACCTACTTGGTAAGCAGTATCAAATCTCTCTCCAGTAGTTAAGTCATATTTGGCTCAGTGGGACTCTTTTATTTTGGAAGAAGGTTTATTAAAGCGAGTTCTAGAGAATGACGATGGTTTCAAAAACAGACGAAGTTGGTCATTCCAAAGACTAGAGTAGCCGAAGTACTTCGTCAGAAGGACATCTCGTCGTTAAGAAAATCCTTCTGAGAGTTCGTGCAAGGTTTTATTGGATAAACAGTTCCGATGATGTAAAGGACTGGTGTAAGAAATGTACCACCTGTGCTATGAGTAATGGAAAAAGCAAGGCCCCCATGAAGCAGTACAACGTCAGTAGACCGAAAAGATTGCCTTAGATATTGCTGGACAATTCCCCATGACAGAGGATGGTAATAAATACACGATGCTGGTTATGGATTATTTTGCGAAGTGGGTAGAAGTCTACGCCATTCCAAATCAAGAGGCCGCAACTGTTGTAGACGTGTTGATAACAGTACATTTATAGTGCTAGCTTTTCCGAGGAATCTGTGACGGACTAGGCATGAAGAAAACCAGAACTACGGCATTGCGTCCACAGTCGGAGGGAATGGTAGAGCAAATGAATACGACCATTGGCAAAATTCGTTTCCAACCATCGCATCAACGAGATTGGGATCAGTATCTTTCGTTCTTCGCAATGGAATATAGATACACTGTCAATGAATCTACAGGCCAAACACTAACAAAGGTGAGATGAGACTACCATGTGACCTCGAGTTTGGTCTTGAGAAGGTCCGTACTTCATCAAGAATAAAATCAATGGTGTCATTTACCGTTAAAGTAAGATTCCGAACGGTAAACCGAGGGTAGTGCATCAAAACCGGCCGGCGCCATTTGAGGGTGACCATGACGATGAAGAAGAAGTAAGCCAGCTCCAAGAAACGCCTGATCTTATCTTTGAATAATTTATGGGTGCATATGGAGGTACCGGAAGAGCAAGATATGGTGTTACAACCTAGCAACAACAAGATCTGCTCACGATTCCTAAAGACTACTCACTGGTTCATAGCACTTTCGCCATCATCAACAAAGCTCGAGGTCTGGCATCTATGTTTCGGAAGAAGTTTGGTCGATTACCTGAACTTCAAGATCAGTTGCCAGCCCCTGGAAAAGCATTGAAACTTCAAGATGGATCACGTTATCTTTTCTATTTGGTAACAAAGAACACTTTCCGAGATCGATCCACTTATCATGATGTATGGGAAGTATTACTTAGTCTGAGAGAGCGTGTACTGGAGTCCAATGTACAGAAACTATCCGTGCCAAAGATAGAGAGCAACCAGCTGAATTGGAGGGTTATTAGAGATATGGTGGAAGTAATCTTTCAAGATAACGAGATCCAAATACTGTTCTGCAACCATTCGCCTATTATCCAGGTTTCAGCAAAAAGTGAGTCCAGTTGCAGATACAACCATTCAGTTTTAATTCCAAGAGGAAATATTTCCTAAGAAGGGGACAATGTTGTGTAAAGCCGATAATGTTCTCTATTACAATTACGCGAAGTCTGGCGTTTATAATCGCTATTGTCCACTACGAAGACTCGAGACATTAGAGAGTTTTAGCAAATGTACGTAAGATTTCCGCTAACGTTACGTTAAACTTAGATTGTGACCTTTTTCATAAACATTGAACAGAGTAGATTACCGTCTATCCCTAAGGTAACGTTAGCGGATGGTTAGCGGCTGTTTGCTAAAACTCCCTATTGATAGTGAAACGTTCGCTATATGCCTTTTGACGCGTGGAGGAAGCTTTCGAGATTCGTCTAGTAGGATTGGTTTTTTCTAGACTGATACACTTTTATATAAATAGCGCTACTTTGTCGATAGAAATTAAGTTTCAATATTACTGTTTTATAGTAAAGATAAATTGTAAAAATAAATTATACGTGTATTATAATAGTGTCTAAGTATTAAATAAATTAACTAGAACGTTATAAATAAATTAAAAATAAAGTTTCCAAATAGATATTACAGACACAGTTGTTGTTATTATTATCTACAGATATCTTTTCTAATCGTTCTTCTTTCATGCTTTTTGCATAATTTTTACTATTAGGGTAAAATAAGTGCATATTTTAAATAAAAAATATGCATATATGTGCGCATATTATGAATAAATTTTGGTGCATATATTCCGCTTATTAGTCATAGGTAATTTGAACCATACATTCAAAATAACAAAATATACAGGGTGTTTCATTTAGAAAATCAAACTTAATGGCATTTCCGGTCAATCCGGACATCGGTCATTTCATTCAATTATAAGTGTCAATTCGAAATAATGTCTAATAGATTTATCCCAAATTTGATCCATAAATAAAAGAGATATTAACATTAACATAGCCCTGTTCTAATTATCAGCCGGTAGTTGTTTTTATGTTGTATCAGTTACTACACAGAGTGACGCTGCTCTATCGTCCTTATATGAATACGTTTCTGCTGCATTTTGTTCTTTCCGATATGTCAAATATAAAATAGAATAGAAAAATATGTTTATTTGTTTAAAATAACTTCTAGATTTCGTTGAAATGCAGCTTCTTATTTGTTCGCCTAAATAGATAATGAAAAATATTTTTGAATAGTACAAAATATGAAGCGTTTCTCCCATTATGTGCAGTGTGCAGGTCTTTTAGACATCAGGCAAACACATATTTTTTGAAAATGAATGAGTCTTATAAAAGGATAAAAAACAATAAATGTACCTACAGGTATATTAAAAAATATATTAAAAATAATATTAATTGCTAGGCTGATAAGAAAAAATTACGAAAATGGGAGAAACGTCCCTATCGATTTATAAAATAAATTTTGTACTTGGACAATGCGGGCAGTAAAGTAAAATGTTATGTGGTGAATATTTCAATAAACTAAGAATTATTTTTATTGTTTTCAACTTAAAACATAATTAAACTTGCTGGAGATGTATTTTCTTTTCTATGTTAACAATAACAAAAAATGATATTACAATAATTAAGGTACAAAGTAAAAATAGGTAGATACTCCGATTTCACATTATTTTTGGGGCCATGGTAATAATTATTAGCATTTTTCAATTTATACACATTCCTGCTTGCTCATGTCCCAAGCAAAATATGCGAGGACTGTGCGAACTGTCCCAAATGCCAGGGCCGCATCTAGTACAAAGTCCAGCTAAGGTGCATGGTATTTCTCTCAGTTGACGAAATTGGTGAAGTAAACCTCTCGCTTTTCTGGCTATCACCTGACCATCCATGTACATAGCTGAAAAAGGAAGTGTGCTAGGTTCTATAATAACTTTTTCTAACAAGAACGAATAGAAAAATTGTTTTAGATTTGACCATGTCATCGAAAAATTCTCAAGCTTCTGAATGAAATCCAAGTTGTCTTTTACAGAAGACGAACTGTCATTTAGTAACATCGTAAGTTCCCACATGCGTGATTTATTTCATGGCCAACTCCAGAGCAATAGTTTCTGGTGTTATTGAAATACAGAGTGAGTAATTAGAGCTTGTAAACTATATCGAAGAAAGAGAACAAAAATACTTACCTAGTGAACTAAAATGTAATAACATCTCATCAGATCTAAGATCTTGAGCAATTACATCTTCTGCATATACGGATATGATTGCTAGACATAAGAACAAGTGGAAATAGTCTGTTAAATAGTTGGCCCAACAGGATTCCCACATTCGCAAAGCGACTCCTTCAGTGAATTCTCTTTTAAAACACCTAAAAAAGTTTCGTATATTTTTGTTCAAAACTTAACGATACTGACAAAAAATAAAATATTAACTGACAATTAACTGTGAAAACTATATCTGGTACTATACAAGTAAGCTTAAACTGCTAAACACATATACAGCAGGTAGACGAATTTACAGTTTAAGATGATTTCAACTGCTAAATTTATATTCAATTTATTTATTTGTATCTAACTAAACGCATTAGAGCATAAACAAAGATATACTTACAAAAGAATCCACCTATGACAAAAAAGAAGTTCCAAGGCGTCACTATGCTTTTCCAAATGTTGATAAAATTTAGGAACCATTAATCGTATTAATTCTCGTAAATATCTCAAATTTCTATCCATATCTCTATCGGTAGGCGTAGCAACAAACACAGCTCTTTGCATTAAACCCACAAAACACCAAAAAGCAGCAACTTCATCTTGCAATTCGCATAATACAGGAGCTAGAAGGTCACTCATTCCTTGAGTATATCTGCAAGGGAAAAAACAGAACATCAAACAGGTTACGAATTGTTACCATCTTTTGCATCTAATTTTAAAACGTATTGTTTTTGTAAAAAAATTTATGAATACATTTTTTCTCTGTGATCTCCGTAATGGGTGACACAAAATTGATCGAAAACATTTGATCGAAAAAACATTTGATGGAAAAGAACAATGATCGAACAGAAAATTAATTGAAAATTGTTTTGATAGAGTGTGACGAAGTCACTAAATTTTGCTCTCAATTAATTTAAAAAATGTTTATTTCAATTAATTCCCGCCTGAGGACATATAGAAGATCCCCCGTATATCTGTTTTCCAGAAATTGCCGTTTTTCAACAATTGCGAGTTCCCTTGTAGGTTAAAATATTTCTATATTTGCCGAGTCGATTTCGTACCAATTATCTACCTTTATTTGTCAAGGTACTAGATGGACATTTTTTTTTATTTTTAAATTGTAAACAGTCGACTGTAGTAGTGGTATCCCCCCACTCAGGTTTACTGAAAAGCATAAATTCAATGACATCTGGGAATTACACTATCTTGATTGAAGGTAGGAACCCGCTTATTATTTTTTTATTTACAATTAGTTTGGGACAACTGTCCGCCAAGTGAAATAATTTTGATTCATGCCCAGCATTTTTCATTTCATCCCTTAGTGGGAAGCCGTTGGCAAATTTTTTTATAAGAAGCACCCAGTATTTTTCATGTAAGTTTCTCTTTTCTTTTATTTATTCATTTAAGTGTATTTGAATCGTTCCGTTCCCCGTCCACAACTAATTATTGAACGAAGCCCAACTTTCACACCGTCTTGATCGCCTTTTAGCAAATCTCAAAATAATTTTTACGTTAACCATCGCATTTTTGTTCCAAACACCGCGCTGAAAATTATCATTCTCGTTCAATATAATTTCCAGAGCGTCGCCGATCGGTCTGGTCTAAGTTACAACGACGTTCCGAAAACTTTGGTTTCATTTATTTGCTTGCATTTGATTACTGTCATATTTAAATTGTTTTCAAGTGTATTAATTTATTTTTAAAAAATGTTCCGTATACAGGGAGTTTCATAATTCCCGGACCGCTTGGCCTCCTGTGCTAGCGAACCGTAATTAGGTACTCATCAATTTTTAAATAGTTTTCAATTGTAATAATTTATTTTACATAAATTTTCCGGATATAGGGATCCATCAATATTTAAATAGTTTTCAATTGTAATAATTTATTTTTCATAAATTTTCCGGATATAGGGATCTATCAATATTTAAATAGTTTTCAATTGTAATAATTTGTTTTTCATAAATTTTTTGGATATACGGATCCATCAATATTTAAATAGTTTTCAATTGTAATAATTTATTTATCGATGACTCCAGGCCACACAGGTTAGAAAAATTAGTTGAGTTTTTTTATATAAAAAAACTTTATTAATTTACCTAACCTGTGCGAGAGCAATCAGTAAAATTTAAATGGTTTCAGGCAGCACAGGTCAGGTAAATTTTTGTATAATTTTGCTATTAGTACCTAATTTGACGATAGCCGCTCAATTTAGTTTTCCACCCGATAATAGGGATTAGACGGACGGTTACATTATCGTCGCGCAAAGCCGACCCTGTTCTTTGTTTACTACCTTAGCCGCGATATGAAGTCTAACGCTGGCCATATAGAGACAAACGCACTCCTTCGATAAGTTACCGGAGAGATCGCTGTGCGACGGTTGAGTCATAGAGAAGGAGTTCCTAGACGTTCTAGATCGCCGAGAAACTACTAGTGCAGAGCTGGCTATATATAAATAGCGCGAATTTATCGGAATTTAAGTGCTGTATAGAAAAGATAAATTGTAATAAATAAATTAGAATTGTGAGTTATAATTGTGCCTAAGTTTTAAATAAATTAATTATTACGTTATAAATAAATTATAAGTAAACTGTTTTTAATAAATACACTATTTTTAAATTAAAGAATACCTGTATACAGGGTGTCATATTAGAAAATATATAGAGTATAAAATTTTACAATATAAACTGGTTTTATAAGCATTATAATAATATAATACTTACCCTAAGCCACAATTATAGATAGCGTAATTTAACAAAATATTCTTCATTATTTCAACATTAGGATTATTTTCACCAGAGAAAAATGGATTTCCTCTATCTGTTCTGACAACATCCTTTTCAACAACACTTTGTATTTTTCTTCTAAACTGATGCAGTTTATTTTCATTTAATTCCAGCCTTCTTCTGTTTATTTCTTCATATTCCTAAATCAAAATAATAATATATTTAAGAAAATTCCTAATATTAAGTCCAATTTTTGTTTATATTTTTGATTCTGTGTCATCGGCATTAGCTACTTAAGTTATAGCCTCGAATTATGTGTAGGCTTTATGATTGTGTTCCAGCGCTGCTTTAAGGACACCATTGCCAATTGGACCCCAACAGTGAATGTTCGAGTGGGAAATCAAATCTATGCAATAGAACTATTTTTAAATGAATTCAATTAATTAGACAAAATCCCGTCACCGGCAAAATTCGAACCAGGGACTCTTGGATCCGTAAATTCTAGACTCCTAAATATGAGCCACCCACCCCTAGAGACCAATTATATTAATTTCATAGGTATATATTATAAATGTATTCTAAAATTAATTTAAATGCTAATGAAATATAAGTAAATTTATATCCATTTTAAAATATGTAGGTACGTCAAAACCAATTTGTAATTCAAAATAGCCTTCACAATTAGGTTTAAACGTTATACAAAAATAATTTGTTCATAAAACTATAGGCATAATCACATTCTTGCCCTATTTCTAACTTTCCATTCTGATAATATGCGTATTATCATATTCTTCCTTAGATTTTCCATTGTCTTTCCAAACGCGCAATAATTTATGAATTTCTAGTTTCTTTTTTGAAACTCAGAGAGAGCATTAAAATGTTTTTAGTGATTAGCTCAATGTAAGGTTTCATGAATTTTTTTCAATATTAGAGCATTAGTTATGATATATTTGCAATGACCTAATTTGTGTTCCAATGACAAATGTCAATGACAAAAATAAACGTTTTAAGATTGTATTTATTTAAACAATAAAAATAGTAACACAGAAACATATCTTTAAACTACTTTTGTAACACCTTTATTAAAAAGAACTAAAAACGTAGATGCCAAATTAAATGACATGTTGTTTTTATTGTTTGCCAAATTATTATTAACATGTCCCTTTTTATTATGCATGATTGACATCAATTAAGATAATTTAAAATTTTTAGATATTATTCGCTTAGCACCAAAAGATAAATCATTTCATATATATTTTTTAAGATATTAGTCTAAATCCTATTTAAAAGCATATGACTATTTCACAATAATTATTGGAAAGACCAACTTAGATTAGATTAGGAGTTGGACATTGTTCTTATCCACCGCGACCTTTTCACATCTATTGTGGGACAAGAAAAAAAGGCCAACTTATTCTCTATTGCAACTTATAACACCTCGATATTTGGTAGTACCTATATATTTAAAAAAAAGCTGAAACAGGTCGATTTTTAATTCATAAGGAATATCTTGTTTCGATATAAAGAGACGTCTTTCATATTTCAACTCCATCCCTTCCACTTCCTAAACTCCTTAATTTTAGATATTTATGGAATATAACATTTGTGGAACTTCAGTGAAAAGGCAATTTATGGGAAATTCAGCAATATGTATTTTCATTTCGTTAGTTTTGATTTTAGGGCTATCTAGCAGAATAAAAAGTTGATAGACATTGTAAAGTAAATTTTATTTAGAAACTCATGTTTCAGTATTTTTTTAAATTTAATCATTACTATCATATCGGATGGACTGTTTTAAGTGGCACTTTCTGTATAATCTCGTATTATTATTAAGTTCGGTGTTGTCCCAAACAGTAAAAGGTGGCAACTAACCAGAAAAATAAGGCATTAGTTTTAGAAAAAAAATGCTTGTACTAAAATAACCAACAATGGAAATACGTGAAAGGAATATACCAGTGAAAAGACGCTACTATATGTATTTACGGAAACTTGTACATCTGGTGCCGGCACTGTTCATGCTTTATGTTTACTTATTTCGTATGTTAGTGATGACGAATACGCTGTAATTGGTGAAATGGCCTATACATAATAACTAATAATAGATGTACTTAGGGAATACATATTATTGCAAGTTGCAAGTGTGTAGAAATATATTGACAACACATTAAAATGTTTACGCCTAATATTCACGATGAAGGAAATGTAATAATCAGAATGGTAAGAATTCGTAGAAAATGTGCTTCGCAAGTCCTGTATATAACACAACTAGTATAAATAAATATAGTTTAAAAAACTAAAAAACACGCTTTTAGAGCATATCAAACTAAAAAGTTAAAAATAATTTTTCAAATAAGCTTAAAACAATAATAAATGGAAAATACTAGTATTATTGTGAAAAAAGCGTCGGGCACTTGATGTACGAGAAATATGGACAAAGCGCCCCACGCTTTTTTCACAATAATACTAGTATTTTCCATTTATTATTGTTTTAAGCTTATTTGAAAAATTATTTTTAACTTTTTAGTTTGATATGCACTAAAAGCGTGTTTTTTAGTTTTTTTAAACTATATTTATTTTTCGCCTTAGACCGCTCGGCCAACGAACGAACTTGAAGTAGTGAGATATACTGACAGTAATAAGCCACTTTCTTTTAGTCCAAAGGAGAGTTACAAACATACATACATACATACAGGTGAAGCTAATAAAAGCGTGTTAAAAATAAGGAATAATAGGTATATCAACAAAATAATCTATTTCATTTTAAAAATATAATAAAAAAATACTCACGTGTCGTCTAATCTCTGCAATTTGAATTCTTTCTTCAAACGTGCTTAAGTAAGGATACACATGCAACAAAAACGGCCAAACTTCTTTTCTGATACTTCTGTCCATTCCAGAAAAGAAAACGTATTTTCTTAATGTAAGGTCGTCCTCTAACTGACCGTTTTCATTAAATAAACCTCTAAAAACGTCTTCCGTCAACTTAGGCACTTGTCCTTCTTCAGGATGTAATTCCAGCAGTGACACTTCCGGCCTGCACACCATGAAATGGCGGTAAGGAAGATTTTCTTCCATACCTATAAATATTTTTTTTTACATAAAATTGTAATCAGATTCATAATATTTGAAAATTGGAGGAAGCTCAACCTAGAAGACATTCCACATCAAAAAAGGGTCAAATTTAATCAATGAAAGAGTTTGGTAGGTAGCTAAGTAAATGGGATGGTTTAAAGTTCGGAAAAACTATCAGTTATACGTTCCGAAAAGAAAGTAGATAAATTATTTGGAAGTGAGAACACAATTTATTGAAAAATTCAGAAAGTCGGTCCGAGAAGAAATCGAACCCTCCACATTTGCGATGTACGCACGTTGCCTTCCCAACTTGACTATCAGGGCATTAGATGTCCGAAGTCCGAGTTGTCAATTTGAATATTATATTCTAATCTCACTTGGTGATAATAAAGCGCTCATTCCAACATGGTGCGAGTTGGCAAGGCAGCATGCGGAGAGCGTGAATCCAGGGTTCGAATCCTCCCCGAGAGAGTTTCTTTCAATTTTTCAACAAATTTGTTTTCAATTTGATCAATTCAGAAAAACGACTAGAAAATGCACATATTTAGATTGCTGTTTTCTCAACATTTATACCCTAAAGTAATTTTACAGGTCACCAATTTTTAAATAAGTGGAAAAAATTCCGATATGTCCTAGTTCAATGAGTATCAAGAGGAGTAAAAGTCACATTTTGACATTAAGTTGAAGGGGATAATTTCTATTTTTTAAACAAATTTAATAAAATGGTCACGGGATTCTTATTGGGAATGTATTTCTTTGCCAAAATTCAGAGTTATGCGAAGCTAACCGGGTCCAAGTGTCATGATACGCTAACCTACATCATAATAGATATGTGAACTGTATAGTTATTATAGTAAGAGAGCCTACTGCAGATTTCGACCGTCATCTGATAACGAAATGAAATATGCTCCACAGGCATGTAACAATATTGTACTTAACAAATTGCAACTGTGCCAATCCCTATCCTGAGCAAAGTGGTTAAAAAAATTATTTTATATTCAAAAAATCACATAAGACATGACAGCGACAATTGTGTTTGCCCTGAAAATTACAATCCTAATTCATTGTGAACCTAGCTTTTAAACCTAAATTATTAATATTTTTACCTACCTTTAAAACCATGTGTATGTGTGAAAGGAAGAAGGATGGCATTGTATAAATCATTTGCAGAGATAGTCAATAATAATTATAAACTCTTGTTAGACAATTCTTTTAAACCATAATCATAGTAGTTTTTTTTGTCGTTTCCATGGCAACTTGTAAAAATGAATCACAATAGGCATACAAGTAAATTTTTAAATCAGCAAAAATTGATTCATATTTTTAATGATTTTTACCTACTAATCGTGGATAGATGTTTTTGTGCAATGTTAAGAGGTAGAAAATGTTTCCCTTTAACGATATATATCAAGATATATTTAAATATATTATTTTTTGGAAATTTAAGGGCAAACAAAACTAACGCTGTCATGTCTTATTTGATTTTATTAATATAAAATAATTTTTTTTAACCACTTTGCTCAGGATTGGGATTGGCACAGGTGCCATTTGGTAAACAACAATGTTTTTACATGCTTTTGGGGTATGTTTCATTTCGTTATCAGATGACGGTAAAAATTTGCAGTGGGCTCTTGGGCTATTATTATATAGGTAAATTGTCAAAGTAACTGCAGGAAGGCATTAGAATCATTCGTAGTACAACGGATTTACCACTATGCATCCGATTCTCTGATAATCTGTAGATTACCTTTAGCATATTTAATAGTATGTAATAGAGAGTGCCATTGATGTAAAACTTGTGCCAAATGATCTAGTCCTCCATGATGAAAATGAAGAATTTTGTATTGGGATTCTCTCGATGCTACAACTAGTTGTCCACAAGTGCAACTATTATCACTGAAGAATAATCTAAGCGACCTAAAATGTAAAATAATTAATTTAGCCACACTTAGAGCCGATTCTTTTTCGAGCAATAATTATATTATGATTGAAAAAATAATCATTGCATAAAGTACCAAAATTCTCTATTAAAATTTGATTAAATTTAATCAAAATTTTCTCTTTTTTTTGAAATTACTGAGCATGTTTGGATAAATGAATAGTACACTACAATTTGTTTGTCTCAGGTTCTCCAAAATGATCACGAAAATACGTCCAAGAGGAGGCAACATCTTGCATCAAGATTACGCTTGTGCTCACACCGCTGCTCGAAAAAATGAGTATTTTAATGCCCAAAACCTAGGAATAATAGGCCTAGCACCTAATGACGTCTTCTTATTTGCCCGGGTATAGGATAAATAACGGGGTTTACGTTCTACAAACTACGGCCAGAAGATTGGAGAATAGTTTTAGCCAAGAATGGTTTTCGCCTCCATTGACTATGGAGGAGAATACTTTAAAAAATTATAAATAAATGTTTTTGTAAATAAACGGTGTTTTGCTTTACTAGGCTTAATGGAAAGAAAACAATCCACTTACATTTAACAAAAGTATTTTTATTTTTCGTCGCAGTAGTCCATTAGATAGTGACAGGTTTAGGTACTTCATTTTCGCATGCAAGTCTCGAAGAGGGTTGAAAATAATATCGATTTTGAGTAAAATGAAACGAAATTTACGAGTGGCTCCTGTAAACTTCGATTTTTCTTAACAAAAATTATAGATATTTGTTGCACACATTTTTAAGTAAGCCGTGTTCACTAAATGCCTAACTAATAGAACTAGGCTTCGGAAAACCAAAGGCAATAATTTCTTCATGTGTTGCCCTTTTGATTATTAAAAATGTATAATTTTCTGTAGTGTCACTTAAACATTTTCTTTGCCATATTTTTTTTATTTTACTCTATCTAGTATTCAAACGATGCTCGTGGGTTGATCTGAAAGTAATTTATTGATTTCTGCACCAGAATTATGTGTTTCCCTTTTAAAGCTTCTACCGCCTATTGACGATTTAACAAAAGAAAATGAATTTCTTACATAATGTTCGAGTCCATATGGTAACATTCTTGTATACAATTTGGAAGCCAAAAGCAGAAAGTGTACGCTTATTAGAATTAAAAATGGTATTAAATGGCTGCTAATCTTAGGTGGCCACCGAAAATAACATAGCGACTCTCACCTTCTTTTTCATTTGCATGTACTTACAATGTAACGTACAGGGAGATGGGAAAATACCTTTATAATAAAAATCTTACCTCATTTGGCTTAAATCTGCACTAAATCTTCTACATTTGTGGGTTTCCTTGGGTTGTAAAATTGGAGAACTGCTTGCGCTCTCTGGAAAGTATAAATTGTGCTGTTGCATAAAATACTCCGGCGTAGAAATCCAATTGCATTGGCTATCAGTTGACGTTACAGATACTGATCTGTAAAAAAAACTTAGGTAACTAAAATTAAAGAATGACGGAGGAAACTTGAAAAAAAAAATATTAAAATATACCCCATTGCAGAGATGCCATCTCAAATAATCTGGTGCCCGAGTAACCGTCTGAGTATAGCGCCAATCGTAAAAGTAGGTTGTCAAGAGGTGAAGAAAAACGTGTTTACAGTTACTAAATCCAAATAATATTCCTTCCTTCCTTCCTTACCGGGTATTGCCGACTCAAATGACACCTTAGTAAACTTGGACTAGTAAAAGATAGTAAGTGCATATTCTGTGAGGAGACGGATGAAACCTAAATTTTGACTGAATGTATAGCATAAAAAATCCAAAGGCACCGTACTTGGGAGAAGGTATACCAAACAGAAGAGGACGATTTGCTTTGAGCCACTTCAAATCCTATACTTCCTTGGATATGATATGAAGGGTCGTTAGAGATGTAGAGACTATTCTGCCTTAGTGACAAAGGCACAATATATCTTTAAAGACCGCAGTGCCATAATACTCCATACAAAACATATATCCACCAAAATAATTTAAATGGAAACCCCTCTCGAGATGTATTAGTGGGAAAGTCAAGCGCGTAGCTAGGTTGTTTTCTTGGGGAGGGGGGGAACACTTTTCACATTATTTATTGGTGAATGCGCAGCGTGTTATCTTAGAATATGGTACCAATACAACGTCTAGAGTTCATATGTGTATTTCCAGAAAAAAGAGTGGGTTTTATGAAGTTTTTAATTTTTTATATATTTATACAGGGTGTTTTAGAATAAAATACCGTAATTTTGGGGATTTGCAGATCTTAATTATAAAGAGAAGCTAAATATAATTTTCCTATAAACGCCCAAGTTTTTATTCTACAGAGTGATAAAGTCAATTTCATAAATACATATTTTCTAAATCTTTTCCCTTACAGTAAAGATTTTAACTTAAAAATATGTATATGATAGGTAATCGTTATTATTAGTTAAATATAAATACCATAACCCATTGACATAGAATGAAGGGCTAAAGAAACAATTTTATTTAAAACTTTTGGAACACCCTACATTTCATAAAACTTAAGATTAATAAATATTTCTCACGCCATTTGTCACAAAAAAAGGACTTCTGGTTGATATTTGTAGACCATCCATTTCCGAGGAGATAGAACTGATTTATTTTATACAGAGTGTTTTGAAACATGTCTTAAATATGGCTAATTTTAAGTTCAATTTACTAAATTTTGTCAATTTCGCAAAAAATTGCTTATAAATTTACCTATCCAACATGTTCCAATAGTGCATAATTGATCGATAGCCGTTTAACATTAGAAATAGGAAAAACAGATTGTATGACCATGTTTAATAAATATTCTTAAATATACAGGGTGATCCATAAACGAGGGGCTGACCAAACTCATACATTTTTATATTTATTTTCACATCGTCAAACAATTTTAATAGACTTCATTTATTTGTTATGTTGTATATAAGGTATTTCAAAATATATTTTTTTAAATGGATTACCCTATATGTCATACCACCAATTTTGACACACCCTATATACAGCATAGCAAATGGATGAGGTCAATTAAAATTGTTTGATGATGTAAAAACAATCAAATATGTATGACTACCTGCAGGGTGTTTCGCTTTAAAAAAGTATAGATTTGGTCAGCACCTCGTTTATGGACCACCCTGTATATTTAATATTTGTTAAATATGGTCATACAACTTTTAAATTTAATATTTCTTCGTATTTCTAATTATAAAACAGCTATCGATCAATTATGCACTGATAGGACACCCTGTATATGTGTTATTGACATTGGTATTGTTACATAGGCAAATTTATAGGGAATTTTATGATAAGATAATATACAGTGTGTGGCGTTTGAAAAAATTGAGTAAATTGAACTTAAAATTCGCCATATTTTAGACATGATTCACAACACTCTGTATGGAATAAACCAGTTGTATCACGTCTATTCGTTAGTATTTTATGTCTGCATATTAAACAATTTTGAAATTAATGTAAACCTACCTAAATTATGATGATTTAATTTGGGGTCTGCATCATTAACTAATTAAAAAAAATAAATAAATTGTTTGGTAACACTGTAATATTTTTTAAAAATATTCTAGGGTTAAATACAGTATTTCCAAGAAATTATAAAAATAAAATAAAATATAGGGTGTTCTATTTAAAAAACATACATTTTTATTTGTCAGGCAAAAACGCAACACCCTGTATATCCAAAAATATTTTTAAAGTATGTATTTTTTAAATCCGTATAACTTTTATTTAAAACTTGTTTGCTTATCAATAACGCAAATTGAAATATTGAACAATTGCGAACTAATGGTACCATGGGTATATAAATTTTAATTTTCAATTTGCAGGAATATGACTATTTTAGATGAAAATGTTTGAGAAACTCTTTGTTTTATTGTATTTATTTTATCTCTCTATTTTTGTTTAATATAACGTTTAAAAAAATATTGATGTTGACTATGGCTTGGGGGGGGATAATTATCCCCATAACCCCCCCCTACGCCCTTGGGGAAAGTCGTCAAAAAGCACTTCCGCCGTACCAATAACATGTTTGATTTCTCAGTAAGTGAAAAAAGAAAACGGAAAACGGAAAACGGAAAACGGAAAACGGAAAACGGAAAACGGAAAACGGAAAACGGAAAACGGAAAACGGAAAACGGAAAACGGAAAACGGAAAACGGAAAACGGAAAACGGAAAACGAAAAAAGGAAAACGGAAAACGGAAAACGGAAAACGGAAAACGGAAAACGGAAAACGGAAAACGGAAAACGGAAAACGGAAAACGGAAAACGGAAAACGGAAAACGGAAAACGGAAAACGGAAAACGGAAAACGGAAAACGGAAAACGGAAAACGGAAAACGGAAAACGGAAAACGGAAAACGGAAAACGGAAAACGGAAAACGGAAAACGGAAAACGGAAAACGGAAAACGGAAAACGGAAAACGGAAAACGGAAAACGGAAAACGGAAAACGGAAAACGGAAAACGGAAAACGGAAAACGGAAAACGGAAAACGGAAAACGGAAAACGGAAAACGGAAAACGGAAAACGGAAAACGGAAAACGGAAAACGGAAAACGGAAAACGGAAAACGGAAAACGGAAAACGGAAAACGGAAAACGGAAAACGGAAAACGGAAAAACGGAAAACGGAAAACGGAAAACGGAAAACGGAAAACGGAAAACGGAAAACGGAAAACGGAAAACGGAAAACGGAAAACGGAAAACGGAAAACGGAAAACGGAAAACGGAAAACGGAAAACGGAAAACAGAAAACGTCAACTTTTAGCTCAGTTTCCAAATCTACTTTGGATAGTTATCGTAGAAATAATTTTTTATAATATTATATAATCTAGTAGTTATCTACCCTTTGACCACTTTAATGGTAAAGAGTATTTAATATATTTTTTTTGAAAAATTTTACATTTCACGTTTTCATTTTTTTAGTTTCAGGATACTTTATTAAAAATAACTTAGTGACCTACAACTATATTAAAATAACTTAAAAACAAATAAATTGCATTTTCAGTTTTTAATAGCTATTTGTCAGTTTTAGCTAATTCAATAATTAAATTCTATTCAAAAAATAAATAACAAATGATACAGCGCTGTCGTATTACGAGTATATCCTGAAAACAATTCAAACTTTTATATATATTCGACAAAGGTGTTTTAGAATGGTCATTAAATAAATATCTCATTAAAAATACTTTTGAATAAGGAATAAATGTGATAAAATATAAAAAATAAAAAAGTAATAAATTAAACTTATTTTGTGGTAATGAAAGGTAAGGTTAAATTAATTATTTATAGATTGAAAGTGAGACAAAAGATAAATATAAAAACAAAGTAATACATATATTTTAATAGATTAGAATAGTTAATTATACATTAACTACAGCGACTGTGAATTATCATATATGTGCTGATATTGAAATACTCTTAGAATATCCTACTCAATAACAAAATATTACTTGGGGTGGGTTCAATTTCTCTAAATTTAACAATAATATTTTGCAAAACTACCAAATTTTACATTTTAATCCCATTTTCAGATATTTACTTACCCCAATTATTACTAAATTACAATTTGAAAACGCTAAACAATATCTGATGTGCTCTACACACGTAAAAGAACTTTTCAAATTCAAATCCAGTCTGAGAATCCTGAAAACAGGCCCGTCCATACAGATTGAACTCATCTGGTATACAGACGGTTTAAAAACCAAGGAAGGGACCGGTGTTGCGATCTTTGGACCCAAGTCTAAAACAACGATTTCTCTGAGTCTAGGAAAATACTCAACAGTGTTCCAGGCTGAACTGGTAGCCATAATGTGCAAGAGAAATAATAAATTAGCAAGTATCAGGCAAAACTATTGACATCTAGTCTGATATCCAAGCGGCTCTAGAAGCAATTATCTCACCAGAAATCAAATCACGACTGGTAAAAGACTACTTAGAAGACCACGAGGGATATCAGGGCAATGAAAAGGCCGACGAACTAGCTCGAGAAGGCTCAGATAGGGTCATGTCAGGCCCCGAACACTTCTGAGGAGTTGCTAAGGCATTGTGCAAGGCATCCATCAAACAATGGATGCAAAAATAGTTCCATTAAGTCCCATTAAGGAACCGTCGGCCAAGTTTACGAAAGAACCATTGGATTAAAAATGACAAATCGTTAAGATAACAGTAGGTCTTCATACCGAACACTTTTATCTTAAGAAGGCACATGAGTATCACGAATCCAGCAGAAGAAGTAACAATATGCAGGTTCTGTGAAGAAGAAGAGAATACATCAATCCACGTCCTGCGCCAGTACTAACACTAGGCAAAGAAAAAGCCAGACGTATGGAACTACATGCGGGAGCCACTGTCAAAGCTACTAATAAAAAAAACCAAGCTAATCCCACAATAGATCTGAAAAGATCGCGGTGGACAAGGACAAATAATGTTCAATTTATTTCTAATCTAATATAATCTAACATAATCATGTTACATTTTCTAGGCGTCAATCCATATATCAATTTTATATAAAAATGTGTAAACATGGTTTATCGTGGGATTCGAACCATCGCGTCGTAAGCCGGTAGCCGATAGCCACAGCATCTTCATAGTTAGCTCAGCACACCTTTAGGATGAAACTCTGTTAATGGATAATCGAGTGGAAAATCATAAATAGAATTAATTTTAAATTAATTAATAATTAGGAAAAATCCAGGTCTCCAGTTGGATTCGAATACATATATGACTCACGCTCACAAGGTCTTGTCTGTAACCCCTTCATCAGATTTTTTATTTATTTTGAATAAAAATAATATTGAAACAATTTGAAACAAATAAAATTGATAGTATTAAAGTGTCACTACTGTTTTTATCTTTTGTAGGGTAAGAATGTATTTAAATTTACGATACCATATCATTAGCCTCTTTTTACTTAAAAAATTCCTTGACCCAGTAATTTGACATGATATGAATTACAAAATTAATGATAAGACAGGAAAATTTATAAAAGAAAGTTATTTTTTCAATTGATTAATTTATAGCATATTCTGTTATCTATTGATTCAGCCCTTCACCTAGTTGCTGGCCGGATAGAGGTCCCTGGTCAATAAGGAGTCCGCCTTGAGTATTTCCATAGACAGAAGGTGTTTTTGATAAAACCACTTTTCTCAATATAATATACTTACTAACCAACAGAAATATTCCTTAGATGGTTAGTGGGTGGATACATAACATGCTTTCAAAGAACTATTTACAATATTTTATACACCTAAGAGGACAAATGGCTACAACCGGTTCAGTTGTGAATCGTTTCGCTCCTGCCCTTCCACCAGTGCCAGAATGTTGAAAATAATGTATATTAAAATGACCGACAGAACAGGAGAAGAGACTA
Organism: Psylliodes chrysocephalus; assembly: GCA_927349885.1. Classification (NCBI taxonomy): domain Eukaryota; kingdom Metazoa; phylum Arthropoda; class Insecta; order Coleoptera; family Chrysomelidae; genus Psylliodes; species Psylliodes chrysocephalus. The sequence goes on along the minus strand of OV651822.1, from coordinate 23,603,692 downwards.
TTCGATGTTTATGTAGTTAAGGGAAAGAATAAGGAACGAGGTACACGAACATGAAAGAAAGAAGAAAGGAAGAAAAGAAAGAAGAAAAAGAAAGGAAGGAGAAAGGAACAGTTTGGAAGCGAGAATTTAATATTGTTGGTGTAACAGAATAATCTTGTATTGTTTTTTAAAACTTTTTGATTTAAGTTTTACATAAATGATTAATGCAGATTGTTGCATTATAGGTAAATTACTATTTGAAACAGCTTTATAAAATTTTGGCAACCTAAATATCCTTTTGAGGCGAATATTAAGATTATGAATATATGTTCTGTAAGTTAGTCTATATTGCACATAAATGTAGATGATGTTAATATAAGAGGCTTGGTTGCGAGGGGATGTCCACCGAGAGGGATGCTATCACCTCTACTGTGGAACATGGTCCTCGATAACCTCATCAGACGCCTTAATAATGACAGTCACTATACAATAGCATATACAGATGACCTGGTAATTCTGTAAACAGGGAGTTCTCAACATTATAGAACAGTGACCAAGGACCATTCACTATCTATCAATCCCAAAAATACAGAAATGGTCCTTTTTACAAGGAAACGGATGAAAATGATATTAAAACCTCCAGAACTCCTAATCACAAAACTAAACTTTGCAACAGAGGTAAAGTACCTAGGTCTCAACTTTGACAGCAAGTTAACATGGAACTCGCATTTAGAAAATAGAGTTAAAAGATTATACTTTGCTTATGAACAATGCCACCGAACCGTAGGGCGCACCTGGGGTTTCTCCCCCAGAGTCGTCGCATGGACTTACACGGCTATCATAAGACCTATGCTAACATACGGTGCAGTTGTCTGGGTACAGAAAACCCAAAAATTAACAGCTATCCGTAAACTAGAACAAATTCTAAGAACAGCATGTCTCAACATAACAGGAGCCATGAAAACAATACCGACCAGGGCCATGGAAGTCATTCTCAGTCTCACTCCCCTTGATATTTACATCAAGGAGGTTGCTCTGATGACAATGACACGCCTCCGTACGGTTGGAATATAACCTGATGTAGGATCTGGTGAGGCGAGATGTCGCTTTTGGCAGGAGGCGCTCGATACGGTCCCACTGCTTCAAGTTAACATAAACTCCATCTCACCGAGATATATCTTCCATAAGCCATATAAAGTTATAATAGAACAAATAGAAGAGCCGGAAGTGGCAGGTACGATTCATATCTACACCGACGGTTCTAAAACAAAACAAGGCTCAGGATGTGGAATATACTCCAAATTCTTAAACCTAAACATAAAATGGGCTGTTAGCAATAGTGCCAGTGTAGTTCAAACAGAGCTAACGAGTATTCTCATAGCAGCAAAAGAAATAACCAGAAACAATATCACTGGAAGGGACATGCTTATCTATATAGATAGCAGACAAGCACTAGTCACCCTAAACAGACCACGAATTTACTCAGGGTTAGTACTAGACTGTCACGAAGCTTTGCCCGAAGTATCCATCAACAATGTGGTCACCTTAAGATGGATCAAAGGTCACGCCACATCGAAATGTAACCGCCTTGCTGATTCACTGGCCAAGAAGGCAGCCAACCAAATACTTTTTGGACCTGGCCCTTCTATTGGCCTGACATAATCGGCAGTAACAGATCTAATTAAATGACTTTGGCTTGTGTAATTGGAGAAAAAATGGGATGAAACAAGAAATTGCAGAGTTGCCAGGGAGCTTTTAAGTTATCCTGACAACACTACAGCAAAGAAATACTTGACTATGACTAGACAGAATCTGCGCCTGGTCACAGTCATTCGGACTGGTCATTACCAAGTACGGAAGCTTCTCCATATCATGGGGCTGTCAGAATCCGCACTCTGCAGGGGTGCGAACAAGAAGATGAGAGACCATCGAGCATATCCTCTTAGAAGATTTGTATTCGGCGAGTATCGGCTAACACCGGCCGATATAAGAGAAGCACCTCTTGGCCACGTTATCAACTACATTAAATCTGTAGGCTGGCTCACGAGCTAGGAGGTGCCTATCATCTTAGTGGGATGCCGTGGGGTAACCCACCTTCCACACGTTACAGATACAGAACCTACTCTGTTTCCAGATATTAGAAATTATGTATTTTTTTTTTCTAAAAAAAAATAATTTCGATTTAAAATATTTTAAATTTAGAAATGTATTTTTGCAGTACAAGTTAATAATATTTTTGAACACTCTCCACATATTATATGTTCAAACAAATTAGATTAATGAGGACTTTGAATTGAACGCAAGTAAAATTTATATATTTGTTCATATTTAATGATTTATTTAAATTAAAAATAATTAGATTTAAAAATTGTATAATCACATATTTGTTTTTTTTATATTTATAAATTCGCGTCTAGTAATATTAAAAATCAAAGGACGAGACACGGATTACATGGAGTTATGGATGTGCAATTTTACAAGTGTCGTATGTCTGTGACAGTATAGAAAATACATCCGATCAAAGAACGTAGTTCCATCGTAGCACCAAAGAATATTTTTGCTCATAACTCTAAAAATATGTATTTAGTTTTTAACGAGCTTATTCTTATTTGCTATGTAATTCAATGCCCTAAAAAACGATGTATTTATTATTATACAAGATGTTACGTTAAATCCTGTTAAAAGGTTTAAGCGGAAATTATTATCGCAAATATACTCGTGCAAACGGAACGCCATTCTTTATCTTTAAAAAAACAAAGTAACATTAATAGATCTTGCAAACTTTTTAATTTGTTAAACGTTAATGGTGACATCTGTAAATGTCAAAAGCAAAGCCTGCTTGGCATGGATAAAGTTTTGTCTTTGTAATATACAGAGCTTTAAAATTTAGACAGTAAGATGTAAATTTTTCAAAATTCAGATATTTTAGGGTAAAATGGGAGGACTTAAGAAGTCTATTAGGCGGAGGTACCGACAAGGGATTAGGCAGACACAAGAAACAGCGAAACTTTGTTAAATATAGAAAAAATTGACAAATTTCTTTGCTCTCAAAAATTAATGTTCTTTTTAAAAAATCTAAAATTCAATAATTACCTAAAAGTCAAAAATCTACCGTCTTGTTTCCAAGTCATATAAAAGAAAATAAATGGACAAAATTGATCTTGGCTCTCTTCATACTCGTACATGGTTAGCTTATAATTATACAAAACAGGCAATTTTTTAAGAAGTTAAGTTATAACTTAATAATGTCCTAAAGATGATTTGAGAAATAAAAGAAACAAAAATAAAGGGTGAGTACATCCAGAGAGGCATACCGTCTAGGGCTAGGGAGTGGTTGTTTTACATTTTAACACTTTAGTGTATTTGCATAAACATAATTAAAAAAAAGACTTACCGTGAAAATTCAAAAAATTCTGTTGGATCCTTGACGCTGTCTGGCGTCTGTATAATCTCTATTTCGGGATTAGAGATATCAACGTTAATGCTAATCATCTGTTTCTCACTTCCTTCGGAACTTAAATCCGAGACATCCATGCGATCTCTATCGTCATAGTTGAGAAAGGGATTAGTACTCTTGAATTCAATAGTCGGTCTTTCTATTATATAATCGGCGGAGTCATTTGAGGTTAGACTTTCGAGGCTGTAACGTTTTTTTTGTTGCTTCAAAGGTGTACCTAGAATTAAAAAAATGTCAATAAAAAATACGTAGAATTGAGTAAATATTTAATTGTTTGTAGAAAAGAAAGTTATAGTTTGAAGTTTGCTACTCCCAATTATTACATTTTTCAAAACTTAGTACACAACGTGTAAATTTCAGATTGTTAGAAGGAATTACTGAACTCCCCACCAGTAGAACGCGACATGATTATGCCGATCTAATTAAAAATGGCAAATCTGTGCGATGCTTAGAGGTAATACAAGATATAAGCATTACGGAGTATTTGAGGAAAATCCATTGCAAATACAAACAGAGTGACCCATTTGAAAGTAGGCCACCGTCATAATTTTTTTATTTATAGAGCGATTTTGACGGATTCTTTTTTTTAAATGTGGAGGAGGGAAGGTTATATTTTGTAACCAAGCGACAAATAGTTTTTTCCTACGACCACTTAGGAAAGTGACACATATCACACTATATAGTCCTATGGATATGAATAAGAATTTACTTTCCACCCGCATACGAATATGCTACTTTCCGCAGTAGCTGTCAGAAAATGTCAAACACATAATTTCTATTTTGATCTATGTAATGTCCATATTAATACTAAAATCGATATGATTGTTAAATTATTGAAATTGTTGGAAATTAGATCCTAGATATTTATCTTTAACAATTATTATTAAAATAATTTTAAAATAACTAATTGTAAGATATATTTGCTTTTTATTCTGGTTAAATACATAAGCGATTAGATCAATCAATTACCGTAAGCCCTGTTAGATCAGTTGGTTAGAGCGTTAACTTTGCAATTTAAGACCGTCAAGCGGCCGCGTTCTTTTTTTTTTATTTTTTTTTATTTTTTTATTTGTTTAGAAATTATGAAAATTGAATAAATACGATTATTGTTGATTATTTTTTTAAATACATTTTAATTATAATAATCTGGTTTTACATTTTTTGATGAAATTATTTTGTGGTCGTAGGAAAACTATTGTACATCACTTGTGTGAAAAGTGATTTTCCACATTCGTAATGTAATATACTATTTTTTAAATCAAGGCCTATTAGATAACATTCAGAGGCTGAAAAATTCAGAATCCATATTAGCGATTATTTTAGAAAAAATTCGCGTACGCCTTTGGAATCGGCGTCCTCTGATATAGATTTGTACCCAGTTTTATGAAAAAATATTTAACATTAACGATTCTATGACTAAATTACTGACAAGTTTTTTATGCATTAAGAAAATGTTTTTCTAGTAACACATGCGATAACAAAAATTAATAAATATGCCTTGGTTTTTAAACAAACTGAACTCCGCTTGCCTCCAAACTACACCTTTCCCCTCCACATTTAAAAAAAAATCGTCAAAATCGCTCCCTAAATAAAAAATGTCCGCTTTCAAATAGATCATTCAGTATATGCTTGTTGATTTGAGAGTCCACAGTGATTTTGTAACTATTTAATGATTATTTCCGGCTTTGAATATTTGTTTTTTTTTGTTATTAGTCATTTCTGTTGTTTCTACACATTTTCATTGTTGTAATAAATTTCTTTAGTGTTTAATTCATTCAGGTATCAAAAACAATGCGTTATATGCTTTTGTTTTTTAAAACCAGTGGTAAACTCCTATATTCAGGTCCGACGAGTGAGAGGGACAGGGGAGGAAAAATCGCCGGGGCATGGGCCCGGCAGCTTCAGAGAGTACGCTAGTCGTATAATAGTAACAGAGAAAGTTATTGTGATCCGCAGCAGAAAAATTATAAAGATACAAAATTAAGAATTAACGAAACAAAATATTCTATTAGGTTGTAAACAACAATGTACCAATGTGCTTATTCACCACCTTATTTACCTAGTTTACTTATTCCTTATAAACATGTCCAGTGTAATTTACTCCTGCTTAATAGCTGGTGAAGAAAATATTCACCAGTGAACACCACATAGCCGACAGGAAGGGGTAGTCAAACTAATTGTCAGTATATTTTTTAGTTATTGAGATTAAATATACATTAAAATGAGTAATTTTTGTGTAGAACCGATAAATCGCATTTATATATTTATTCGGTGCACATCATCGAGATAGAATGAAGTGAAGACGACATAAACACTATTTTACATGCTATTTATTTTACGATATGAAAGATGAGCGCACTTAGCGATTCCAAGACTGACTGAAAAATGTAATGAAAATGACGACCCACAGTCGTACTTTGATTCATTTGAAGTCAATAATTTAATATTTGAATATTGACGGAATGAAAATGTTTTTATATCATTTAAATGGAGCCATCTTTGAAAAATGGCATTTATTCTCACCAAAACCCCAGTATAATTAATAATACAGAAGCGACAGCTTGAGTCGGCTCCTTTGATGTCGGGGTGGTCAGATTTTTATTGACAATTGACATTTTTGCCGCTTATTTCTACACTGAAATAAGTAACTTTAAAATATCTTGACTCTTTGTCTGTTTGAATAAAATATCACACAATAAATGAAAGATAAAAACTAAGTCTAATATAATAAAAATGTATTAAAATATGCATTACAACCAATCAGATAATCAAAACAATCAATTACCATTAATCCATTGACAATTCACATATGCCAGTTTGACGTATTTGCCGCTTATTTACGGATATGCGCAGAAAAATATAGAACCCTCATAAACAATGAACTGTCGCTACTGTATTATTACTTATACTGGGCCAAAACAGACCAGCTCCAGTAGCTAGAGTTTGACAAATGACGTAAAAGTGTAATATTAAGGTGCAGATACTTTTAGTTAGGGTCCAAATTTAAAAAAAATTAAATTTTAATCAAACTATATGGAACTCTAAGCAAGAGGCCAGTCTGTTGTGAACAAGGAAGTATAATGCGAACCATTAGTTTATATATGTAGGAACATGGTTGAAAAAGAAGTCTTTTCTTTCTCACTGATGATGAAGTAATAACTCTGAAAGCGTTTGCTAATAAATAACTTTGTGAGACATAAAGGACTTCTTACGTATTTTCTACGTAATTCCTATAATAAATGACTACCATAACCTTTAATTAGTTTATTTTTAAAGTATACCTATTTTTAAAGTTAATGTAATTAAATAAATTATCGGACATTAGTCTTGACAACTAACAATATTTTATGACTGCACTCTTTTTTCCTTTTCAAACAAGGATAATTTAAGTTAATAAATGAGATAATACCTATAACTAAAATGAAATAAACTATTTGCGTATATTTAATTATATTTTATTCTTAATTAAGAGGATGGGATGAATATTTCTATTTGAAAAGGGTAAAACAATATTATGCTCTAAATTGTTTGATCACCTGCAACAAGAAATTCTGAAAAAAAGGGTTGGATTATATAAAAAAGTTTTGTTCCAGCAGGACAATGCGCCATGTTCATTATGGCATAATAGCTAAAATTAATGAACTGTGCCTTGACTTACTGCCCCATGCTCCTTACCAGACTGGGCCTCTTTGGACTTATTTCGAAACTTAAAATAATGTTACAGTAGTAAGAAAATAAGCGGATATTTTAAAGAGCTGGAAGAATCAGCTTATAAAAAACTAAAGGAATTTTTGACTCCGTATTTTTTCTCTTTCTTTTGGAATGAAAATTATTTATCCCATCCTCATATTCCTCCGGCTCAAAATAATGAATTATCTAAATTTAAAAATAAACTCCGTTTATTTTATGTTACTAGACATGTTACTAGATATTAAATTTTGTTTTTGTAACTAACTTTAATATAACCCCTACTGATAGATGACAAATTAACGAACTATATAGGTAATCAAAATCAACTGCAAACTATTTAGCTTATTTCCAGATGAGATTTCTTTAAAAACCGATAACATCCATTTGATTTTATCGGTTATTTTAATTTTTCTCTGTTTTTTGCAGTTTGACCCTCAATTTTGACTTCAGATTCGTGTTCAGCAGTAAAAAATACGTCGGAAAATCTTTGTCGAACACCCAGCACAGACCACTTTTTTTTTGTGGACCTGTGTTATTAATAGTTTTGTGAAGATAGGTTATAGCAACGTATAGCCACAAAACTATTTTTATGTTAAAGTAGATCCATAGAGAGCAATTTAATTTACAAAGGCCTTCTTTTAACATACAAATAAATGACAACTTTATAATTAAAATGAAAAACACAACAAAATACCTTGGTATCATAAATGATCCAAATTTGAAATGAACATTATATCCTACCTCTCTTTTATATAATAACAAAGTGCTTTGTATAAGAACATTATATTATCTGTCTTGCTGTACTTTTATTTATGGAAAGCCTGAATTGAGATATTTATTATTTGCAATAAATATCAAAAGAAGTATATATTTTTAAATAATTTGACATTTAAGAGCCATTCACATATATTATCACAGTTGACATCTTGATATTTGACAGGCACAGCCAAGCATTATTTTGAATTTTGCCAAATAAAATGGCCGGTTAATTATTCTATGGGGTTGCGACAGAGAAATTTGATGGTGTTTTTGTGGCTAGGGGCGAAATAGTAGTACGCTTAATAGCACCACCATAAAAAGTCATTTTTAAAAAACTGCTTATATATTTTTTATAAATTGGCAGGCTTGGCGACTAATTTCGAATGAAAATAGCCTCCAAAATGGCTATATGGTTGCAAGTATGAAGGTCGCAACCCGCCTTAGAAATTTCACCGTTACTATCAACAGCTGTTGTTTGAGAGGTCGTTAGAGAATGTTTGCAATTTATGGAATGTGAAGAATGTTAGAAATTTTGACCTTAGAAATAATTGAAATTCCTAAAATTGTTCACATAAGGAATGCATTAAGAAAATTGTTATTAAAGTAGTTAGGATGAACCAAAATTTCTGAAAATTAATAGGGTTCTAAGTTAGAAGAAATTATTCAAGAAAATCAAAACCGCAAGTCAATCAGAACTTTCGTTCTAGAGTTATCGTGTCGGCATACATACATACAGACGACCAGACGAAAAATTTTTTTTTGGATTCTCGGATTCAGAATGATCAGAAACATGAAAAAAAGTTTTAAAAAATGGGGGTCAGAAATTTTTTTCGTCTGCACGAATGCAAAGCCGCGTCCAGATCAATAAAATTTTGTGTTGAATGTTGTGTGTTGAGTTTGACAAAAATATTTGCGGCGCAAATATTTTTTTTATTGTGATTTTGTCTCGCAAATATGTGCGTTGTGTTGGTGTATCTATTGCGATCCATTTTCGTGCGTCGTGCGGTGATTGAAATAATAGTACAAACTAAAAAAATATTCAAGTCCACATTAAAACAAGCACTCGAGGGTCGTTCGACGCAAATCTCTTTGAAGTTGGCAGAAAAACCGACAGACCGGTGGATAGCGTGTGTTGTATCTGGCGCAAATATTTGCATGTTTCTTTGTGCGGCGCACAGTCCACATCTAGAAATATTTTGACGAACACGAGCAAATTTGCGTCAAATACAACGCACAACGTAAATATTTATTGATCTGGACCCGGCTCAATACTGAGGCCCCATAGGAAGGGCCTCAGTAATTATGGAAAACTTAGCAATGATGATTAAATAAAATGTACATTATTAATAATTCATATTCTAGTTAGTTAAGTCAAAAATGTGTCCTCGCATATTTTTTACCCCGATCGAATTGTAGCAATAAATTTTCAATTTGTCGCCGTCACTATTTACAGATCGAATAATAACTATGCGCATGCGTGCAATACGATTTCCGCAGTTTTAGTGAGGAAAATTGCGAACTATACAGTGGTTCTTACATAGATTATATGGGGTTTTATAGACTACTCTTTCCGTGCTTTTTCTTTCATTGCTTATAATTATGTCGTGTATAAAAACCATTCATTATCATTATGAATAAAATTAATTTTTCTACTCACTGATAATATTCGTATTTTTTGTGATTGACGAATTCGGAATCCACGTCAAAAATAAAGTAGGTCTTCGAGTATCGTTATATTGATCTATAAATACTTTGGTGGTGATTGTGAGATATCCTGGATTATGTAAGACATCGCTATCGTGTCGAGCATTGGCAGGTGGATGAACGCATACATTGTTCTTGCAAAAAAGAACTTCATTATCCTCGTATTCAAAGGACTTTGAAGTATTCTCTTCAGGTCCCAGGATGTAAGTTGATGCACGCCGAATAATGTCGGTTAGAGGCATTTTTTGTCGAGATTATATCTGAAAAAAAAAAACACATATTAACGAGAGAAAAGATAATTTTCATTTGTTTATTCTACTCGCGTATAAGCAATCATCAATAACCGTAGGTTACAGTTGACCTAATATTACAATATTATATTTCAATCTGAAATTTAATAAACAAGTTATCAGGGATTAAGTCGTCACCTTTGTTATATCAGAGGTCTAAACCATTTGACAGATGCAGTAGTGTCACGATACAAAAAATTACAGAATTATGATAGTTAGCCGATGAAATCTCGTCGAGTTCGCGTATGACGTATTGTGGTGAGCAATAGGGTTATCTGATTGGACATTGGCTGTTTTCGATCAGCTGATACTTTAAATTCTTAAAAGCCACGCCTTCCCACCTCAATACATCACCGTGACGTAGTATCAATGGGCGTAATATCAAACCTTCCTTTTATAGTGCAGCAGTGTGACGTCACACAAGTAGATTATCTATGTTTTGTTTATTCCTTTGTTTTCCTGATAAATTTTGCGATTTTCTGAAATCAAACTGAAAACTCCGTTGTGTGATTTAACTCTTGTAAAGTGTTTGTGAAACAATTTAAATAGTTTTTATCCCCTTTTTTGTCTAAATTTACAATAAAAACAAACATGCTTATCTTATACCTACTAAACAATAAACATAGCCCTTAAATTGCTATTATTTCTTATAAAATTTGTTTTGAATCTCAGTTGTGCGTTTTAAGAGCAAACCGGACCTCTCGCGAAAACAAAAATATGAAAGGGAAAACATGGTTCTTAACAAAATTACAATAAATTTTAGAAAGTAACATACCATAAACAAAAAATCTTAATCATATAGGTAGATGATCATCCACAAGTAAAATAAAACGGTATTCAATGATTATAGATACTAGGAAAAACTAATTTACTACAAATATTCTCAAAGGTAAAGTTGAAATGGAAGATGTGTGGAAGAAAAATTAATTAATTTGTTGTCCGATCTGTACACCAGAAAAAGGTCAACCTGAAGGGTCCAATAGAGTTGTTCTTGGTGGTTATGCTGACCTTCGCAGTACAAAACCGTGGTTTGTCAAGCGATTGTAAAGTGAAAATTATTTATTTATTTATTGATTACAATGATCTACAGGCAATCCCAATTACAGAGCAGGAATAAAAGAACACATACATTATGTAGACTAAGTGGTACAAAATATACAAAAATTTGTAAACAGCTAGTAGGTAAAATACAATACCTTTTTTTAAAGTTAGGAAATGATATTTTATTTCCCTAAGTTTGCATGAGAAGATGTCAATGTCACTACTCACACTATTAAGTTCTCTGTAGTGTCTCATGTACTTTGTATACCTGCGTGTTTGTGAAGTTTGCCCAGTGACACCTGGGCAGGTACCAGGTGAGAAAGGTGACTAAAAATAAGAGTTACTTAACTTAAATTTATATGGCTGATTTTTATATATATTTAATAATATCATTCTCAAGTAGTATCGCGAGTATCAGACACTTTCCATGGACCAAAACTTTTGTCAGACGCTTTAAAGTTCCACCAGAAATAAATGAACTTCACTTATTTTTTAATGTCTGATTTTTGAATATGTTATCGAGATAACTGTTACAACATTATATTTAATCAGTCAGACAAATTGGAATGACCAAAAATCCCATAAACACAAAAATTATTCGGCCGTGAGTACGAGCGCGAGAGCATTATGCATGCGTTTCAGAGCGACTGGGCTTCCAAATTGCATAAAAGCAAGCTGATATTCATGCTTCTTCATTAATATATTAAAAGGTCTTTGTTTACCTTTTTTGAAAAAGGAAGAATTAAAGTCACATCCAGTCAATGCATGAACATCTGGTAAACTTTTACACAAAGATGAGCTCAAATGTTTGTATTTTTTTTTTAAATTAATGTATCTCTGGTTATTTCCGGTGCCTGATAACCATACATTGGAGTCATCATTTTTCAAATTATCCTTGTCCTAACATAATTATTGCAATATCTTATAACAAAATTTGCACATACACAGTAGACTGAAACAAAATGTGAGTTACAGAAGGAGAACCGGGTTACTATGGACGTCTCAGTCGCCTTTCTCACCTGGTACCTGCCCAGGTGTCACTGGGCAAACTTCACAAACACGCAGGTATACAAAGTACATGAGACACTACTGAGAACTTAAAGTTTCATCTTTTAGAAAATAAGTTATGTCTTATCGCTCTGGGATCTTACTCTAATTAAATAATTATATTTTATTTGGTCGGTTTTTAAAGTAAAAGACGTAACTTTACATTTAATTGCTTATTAGTTTATTAGTTTATTATTATTACACCATTCAACCACTAGATTTAAGTTCATGTGAAGTTGTTTACAGTCGCCAATACTTGTCACACGCTTGTATAATTTTAAATCATCTGCATACAGTAAAAACTGCTCTTTAATTACACTCGAGATATCATTGATGAAAATATTAAATAGTAACGGTCCCAGAATGGAACCCTGAGGAACTCCAGATGTTGTTGCAAATTTGACAGACTTAAACCCATTAAGCTGTACAAACTGAGTACGATTTACTAGATAGCACTGAAAGAGATTTATCAAAGGAGGGGACAACCCTAACCCTGTACATTTTCCAAGAAGAATACCGTGATCAAGTCTCTCAAATGCCTTTGAGAAATCTGTGTAGATGACATCAGTCTGGGCGCGCTCATCAATAGATTCAGCAATGTATTGTGTAACGGTAACCAGGTTGGTGACTGTTGAGCGACCTTTCATAAATCCATGTTGATTGACTGATAGCATTTTACTAACATAATGATATAAGGTTTTCTCCAATAAAATTTCAAATATTTTGGAAAAATTGCATATTATGGATATTGGTCTGTAATTGGTTAAATCTTTTTTATCCCCCTTTTTGAAAACTGGACATACTTTTGAGGTCTTCCAAATATCTGGAACTGTTGATGTCCTGAGGAATATATTTATGAGGGTGGCTAACGGAGGAGCAAGTTGAAAGGCACAATCCTTTAAAATAAAAGCTGGAATATGCTCTGGACCAGTTGCCTTTTTAGGTTTAATAGACTTTAGAGCTTCATATACCTCTTATTCGGTAAAACAATTGACATTAAGGAACGGAACATTGAGTCGTGAATTTGAATTAGCAATAAACGGGCTAGAGGTAATATATGACTGTTTGAAGAAGTCAGCAAATCCATTGAGAATATCTAATGGAGTTTTTAGTGATTTGTTGTCATAAGACATTATTTGAGGGGATTTGGATTGTGATTTCTTACTATTTATAAATGCCCAAAATTTACTTGAATTATTAGATATCTCTTGTTCAGTCTTTTTAATATATGCTCTGTAAGAAATGTCTATTTCTAATTTTAAAGCAGCTCTTATGCGTTTGAAGTCTTCAAAGGCTTCTAAATCATTTTCTCGTTTGTATTTTTTCCACATATTAGTTTTGACGCGTAACTGATTGATTATTTCTCTATTAAACCACGCTGTATATTTGTTTTGATGCTTGCAGGAATATTTGGGACAACATTTATCAAGAATATTATATAACTTTCCATAAAAGTATGTACAAGCGTCTTCTGCATTATTAAAGGCTTCTAAAAATGTCCAGTCAATACTGGAAATTAAATTGTACATCAGTGGAAAATTGGCTTTTTTGAAATTATAACAGTTTTCAAAGAAAGATTCCAGATTGTTTTTACGGTTAGTTTTTACTTCCAAGTAACAATTGATGTCCAGAGCAGGATGATGTTTATCTTCCACTACAAATGGATCAAGCGATTTTTCTACTAGACATTTATCATTAAAGAAGACTAGATCTAATAGCCTATTATTATCATTAAAGATAAAATTAGACTGAGATAAATTAAAAAGTTGGGAGAAGTCATTGATTATTGAAATTTGTTTGTTACTTTTGCCGTTAAATTATAACATATTGACGTGCCAATTGATGGTCGAAGGAATCGATGAAATAAATTTAATAAAGTCGGAAATTGAGAAGGTTGACTAAATCAGTCTGGAGGACTTTATCAACTATGGACCTTCTTAGGAAGGAAGTTACAGTCTCCATTAGTGAATCTGGAGGATCTTCATATTGTCCAAGCTATAATAGCCCATGAATCGATTGTAATTGAAAGCATTCAGACAACAGTGTGATAAAAAAAATGATAAAACAAACGTATTGAGCAAGTAAAAGTAAAAGATGTACCAAACAACATGCGTGATTTGACTTGACTTTAATGTAATGTTGAGCTGAAAAAGATGGTGGATGTAAGTGTGACGATTAAGAAATTTGTAAGATTGAAATGAGTGAATTATTTAAATAGTGTTTTACAAATAATTTAAGTCAATTGATGAAAAGTGAGAAATTGGATATAATTGATAAGTAGGTGAAAAAAGGGGGGTTAGTACGTTTACGTTTATTAGCCATAAATTTTGAAAAATATTTGGCTACTTTGTGGGGCATTCTGGAATTATAAAATTTTGAGTTATCGGTAACCATTGTAGAATTTATGTTTTTGCTTCAAAGTAAAGCTTGCTATTTAGAAGCAGCAGATCTCTAATTCCCCGCTTGACATGGTGAAGATTCTATAGGTATTCATAGTGTTCCCTATTATGTGTCACCGAAAACCAAATATATAGGTACCCATAGAAAATAATCTTAATATAATAGGATATAATAGGTTACCTTATCTACTCTAATACGTCTTTTCTAGTCGTATATTTATTACGTAATTTTAGTTATTTATACCTTTTGGTGAAATAAAAAATTCCTTTTAGAATATATAATATTAGTTTAACTCAAAAAACAGTTAAAAAAATAGGGAAGAAGTAATTATGGCTAAGGAAGCTCACATTTCATATGACAAATTTATAAGCAAATTACATCTTTATATGGACGAAACTACTGAAACATTCACTATAAACGAAAAAAAATCCTAAATTTAGACAATGTTTAATTTCAGCCTTAATTACATCTATCTATCGATAGAATGGACCAATTAAAAAAGAGATTATGTAAAAAAATTCTAAAGAACTGGAAACTCAATATAAAGAATATAGAAATAAATTAAATACATTAATAAAAAAACAAAAAATCTGATGTGTCCAACACATGACTTTCCTATCTAGTTATTACAGGCTTTTTCCGTTTATTGTGTACAACCTATTGCAGCATCTCTATAAATGTTTAGAGTATAAACTAAATATATACATTGTCCACATACATCTACCGCAAAATATTTTTCTATAGATATTCATTGAAAATGAAAATACTGAAAAATTTAAATTTAGCACTTTTCCTACAATTTTTCTATTACGGTCCATTTAAAAAAAATCATGTATGAACAAATATTACAGAGATCGATATCGCAAACAATTTTTATTTCAACAATTTTCATAAAAATCAGAATTTTGCACATTTTGTCAAATTTCTCGAATACGGACCATTTCAGGAAATTTTTACATAAAACAAAAATTATAGATAATAATATTAGAAGTAACTTTTATTTGAACAATTTTTTTCTCCAAACATAAATAACAGATATATTCCATAAAATATAAAAACGGCCTCCCATAAAGTACCCCCCCAGATGTTCCGACTTTGTCCAAAATCTAATCATTTCACGTCAGGCCGAAATAAAACTTAAGTTTAAAATTTATTGATTTTTTCTTTATCCGTTTTTGAGTTTTCTTCAAATTTCGAAATTTACACATTTTCTCAAATATCTCGAATACGGTCCATTTTAGAGAAATTATCTATGGAATAAAAATTATAGAGAATTATATTACAAACAACTTTTGTTTGAATAATTTTTATAAAGTATATATAAAGTACCCCCCCAGATGTTCCGACTCTGCACACACACACACACACACACACACACACACACACACACACACACACACACACACACACACACACACACACACACACACACACACACACACACACACACACACACACACACACACACACACACACACACACACACACACACACACACACACACACACACACACACACACACACACACACACACACACACACACACACACACACACACACACACACACACACACACACACACACACACACACACACACACACACACACACACACACACACACACACACACACACACACACACACACACACACACACACACACACACACACACACACACACACACACACACACACACACACAGACACAGACATCATCGCGAAAATAGTCAAAACGGATTCAGGGGACCTCAAAACGTAAAAATCCGTCGAAAACTCGAGGTCGAAAAAATCATGATTCCTATACTTTCCTTATATCTGTATACAGATAGGAAAGTAAAAATGATTACAATCAAACTAAATTAAGTGATACTGTACAAAAAAAAAACAGGGAAAATAATCAATAATGACTGGATGTAAAAAAAAATTCAAAAGTTTAATATACAGATATTATAAAAATAAAAATGGAAGTTACTGTCATGGGAATGCCTAAGCCGTCCCTGTAGAGCGCGATATTTAGCCTGCCACTCGACTCATGGTCAAAACACCGCTAACGTATAGAGACAAACGCTCGAATATACCAGAAAAAGCAATACGTGACCGTTGAGTCATAGAGATGGAATTTTCGGGTGACATTCGAAAGCGTCTAGAAACTACGAGTACAGAGTGGGCTTTGTATAAATAGCGCAAATTCGTCGACAGACGAGTAGTTTAAAATAAAGTATTGGACTAAAAAGATAAATTGTAATAAATAAATTATTAGAATTGTGAGTTAGTGCCTAAGTACAAGGTGGCGCAAAATCAAGTACCCTATGGAATGTTGTCATGGTTTCGTTTGTAGTTGACATCTGTTCGAGTTTTTCTGTCAGTTGCAAAGTAGATACTTGGGAAATTCATTATGAATCGATATACGCCTCGAGAACGTGCCGAAATCGTAATTTTTTTTTTATCAAAATAATTCGTCGATTATCAGAATTTGTCATGGATGCCTTATCTCGAAAAACGCCGATATTGCATATCCGCCAAGGTCTCCCCATTTAACTGTTCCAGACTTTTGGTTATGGGGTTATCTCAAAGATAGGGTGTTTGTAAATAATCCTCGAACACTAGAAGCATTAAAAGACAACATCCGGGAAGAAATTGATAGAATACCACCTGAAATGTTGGAGAAAGTTATGAAAAATGCTTCAAAAATAGCTCATTATTGCATTAATGCTGGGGTGGCCATTTGGTCGATATTGTTTTTAGTGTGTAACAAAACAAATTTTTAGAGTTTAAATAAATATTTTTTATTTATAATATGACTGTTTTTTAATTAATCTTACTTTTATATAAAAAACAAATAAGGGACTTTATTTTGCGCCACCTTGTATTATATAAATTAATTAGTACGTCATAAATAAATTGTAAATAGTGTTTTAAATAAACAAAATATAAATAAATTAAACTATGTTCACATTACGTTAAAAATAACTTATTTAATAATTTATTTAAAAACTTCAGTAATAATAATAAAATAAAGCAAATATTAAAAAAAAATTCAAAAAAATTTCACCAAATATTTTTTAGATGATAATGCCATAAAAAATTTTTTTTAGAACCCGTAACAGTTTCAGAAATACTAATAATCATTTCAAACTTAAAAAATATTACTATTATGCAGGACCTGATAAAATAAAAACTAAACTCATTAAATATTCATGTTTATTGTAGTGACTCCTTTATCGCACATTCTAAATCTTGCTTTGTCTAGTGGAATAATACCTTGCCAGTGAAAACAATACAATTACTCCCATTTTTAAATCCAAAACTCATATTACAATGAATAACTATAGACCAATATCTGTTATAAATAATTTTGAAAAGTTGTCAAAAAAAGATTAATTAAAATTCTTGGACAAAAATAATAAAGTTCTATCCAAAACAAAATTTGGATCCATAAAAAATGTAGTACTGAAGATGCGAACCTACATTCAGGATCTTGGATAGATCAATTAAATGCTTAGCGGTTCTCCTTGATCTGACAAAAGTCTTCAATACGATTAGTTGGCATTCGATACGGTTCTTCACTCTGATCTCTTAATCAGAATGAGCAACTATGATATTAGAGGTACAATACTTGATTTACTTAGAAATTACTTAGCAAATAGAACCCAAAATAAGAAAAATAGGGTTAATGAAGTGCCGATTCAATAGTAAAAATAGATGTATCCCAACGGAGAGTATTGAGTCCAATTCTATTTTAATTTATATAAACAGCGTCTCCAACATAAAACATTTTAAAGGAAAACTTGTATGTGTCAATGCCCAATGCCCTTATGACTAGGACATCTTGAGATAAAGTAAAATTAAATACAGAAGCTTACTGAAAAGAAGCGTGGAGGACGAGTCTGCAGAGCACATTTTATGTACCTGCTCCGCTCTGGAAAGAACCAGGTTCCAGATCTCGGATTTACCCGACTGGAGCCTACCGACTTTAAAGAAGTCTCACCCAATTCAACCATGACCTTTATCAAAAGGTGTGGCTTGTACGGTGAACTATAAGTTAGTCATGAGCCACAATAGACCCATCTGGGTCGCAGTGGAAGGCGATGAGATCATCCCACTCATTTTCAACCTAACCTAACCTTACTGAAAAGAAATAGAAATATATCTAGAGTCTAGTTTGACTAAATATTGCAAATAAAATAGAAATTAAACTACATAATTCTAAATGCAACGAAATTTTATGTAACTATCCCATCTTGGAGATATTAGTCCTAAAGTCAACGTGCAGATTGTGATTTTATTTTCTTATGGCTGAATTTATTATTAAATTGTACTATGATAAGTGTCCAACGATTTCACGAAGCGCGCCGTTCATACTGGGGCGTTTAGGTAGCTATAGGCATTACAAGTGGTACGTGCCTCTCAAAAACTTGATTGATTTTCTTAACATTTTTGTTATGCTCATTCGACGCTCACTGCTCACCTACAAGATATATTATTACACCTCCACCAATTCGGTGGGCCAGTTTTTTCTCTCCAACGTTTTAAAGTAGTGTGTGAGAAGGCATGCACGTTTCTTATGGCTGGTTTTTGGTTTAATTTTAAGTTTTTGTTGTTTTTTACAAAATTCACTTTCTCCTCGCTCGGCCATTTTTCTCTCCAATATTTTAAAGTGGTGCATGAGTGGGCATACGAGTGACTTATTTTCTTAAACCTGAATTTATTAATAAAGTGTAGTTAGATTCGTGTCCAACGATTTCACAAAAACGCGATGTTCAGACTGGGGCGCTTAGGTAGTAATAGGCATTACAAGTGGTACGGCACTCTTGAAAACTGACCTATTTTCCTATCATTTTCATTATGCAAACATAATAATTCGAGAAATTACCAGATAGGCTTGGTGCACGTGTTGATGCTTAGATGAAGGGCGTCTAGAATTTTTTGGACAGATCTGGAACGTCTGTTATTTTCGAAAACCGCTGGATTTGTATATACATAGGTCTTTTACCATTTGAGTCAGTTTAAGTTGAGGTATTGCTGTGAGCAGATTAATATTGTCTATATAAATTAGTAGTATTAAGTAAAAATAAATCAAATTCAAAACTAAATTAGTGTCTAAGTGTAAATAAATTAAATAGGTGTATAAACTGTTTAAATAATTAAACGTTACTATCAAGGATTTAAACTTTTTACTTTGACAATTATATACCTGTCAGTGGCTTCAATGGGCATACAGACATAAAGTACACAAGGTTCATCAAAAACTAGGACAATTATAAATTTATACTTGAATGAAGACTTTGTTCAGGAAACGGTAACACAAAGATAATTCTTCTATACTGCCCTGCTAAGCTGAAACGTCCTATCTGACATGAGGAAAGTTTTGAGATATTAAGGATTTTTTGTTTTCACATTGTCCACTACCTATATAAATATAAGGACGAAACTGACTATAAGAAACAAGTGCTTTATGTTGTAGGTAAGACGTTTTTGCGTAGGAAAACAATTGTAAATGCATGTATCACAAATGCATCACAAATATGCCTTCAACTCAAAAACTAAAATTTTGTCAGATAGGACGTTTTAGCTTAGCAGGGCAATATATCTATGTTAATCATGAAAAAAGAAGTTCATATTCAAAGTCCATGTTGGATAATATAACAAAAAATTATGTAACCACGTACAAATAACTTGAAAATCATTTATTAAAAAGAAATATTATTATATTATACCTAATTAAGATTAGCTTTGTTGTCAACTTTGTCGCTCGGCGAGCGATAAAGGTGTCACTTAATGTCAGATCGCGGAAAACGTCAACTTTACGGTTAGATTTCGAATCGCAAAAGCCTACTTTGGATAGTGATCGTAGAAAATGGCTTTTTTAAAATAAATTATCAGATGTTTGAAAAATCACTACGTTTACTTATAAAATTGATTGATGTAATTGTATTAAGATAATAAACTATTTAGAACAAATTTCTTAATTAGTTTGAAATAAAAGTACAGTAGGTATAGGTTCCTAGGTAATGCAATTCAATGCAATCTTTATTGAACTACAATTTTTACAACAAAGAGTTGATTGCCCAAATTATATGTGTAAAATTAATATAAACTAAGTATTAGACCTACACTAAATGATATAATAAATTAATTTCATTCATTTACTATATAGAAAATAACTTGAGTACTAGAAAATCGATTTTGCACTAGCAGGTGTAACAATTAAGAGTATTTCTGTTATAAAACCTTCAAAATACATTTAATTAAATAATTCTTACATAGTTGAAGCTGTGTAATATGGATCGATTGATTAATTTATTAAAAATAATTAAATATAATAATTAAAAATTTTGGAATGGGTATTTGTAAGCCTAATAAAATGTAAATAAAACAACTTTGATCATTATGTATCATACTATAAGTTTTTTAATATTGTATCTACACCAACTTTTACATAAACATATTTGGAAATGTGACATATGTATCTATTAAATTATGTAGTAGGTATTATAGTATTCTTACCAAATATTGACAAACAACAACACCGAATTGCTTCACATAATTATTAGTAAAATATGTCCTTCATAGTTTTAGCACATTTTCCACGGTAAAATATCGCGAAAATTTCCTTCATAGCATATCTAATCTAAATGCCTTTGCCGCCCCCGTTGGCCAAACTGAGTATTGATCGTGTGGGCATGAGCAACACATTTCCCAAGATCGAAATAATGGTTCTAATTTCTAGGATGTTTTGGGAAATTTCACTAAAATACAGTTTTTCAATAGCGATACAAACCCTACTGAGTGATATAACTACTTTAGTAATTATTTAAACAATGTGCCTATAAATATTGATAAAAAAATACAGGGAGACACAATTTAGAAAAAAAAAATATGATTTATCAATTGTTTTACTCTATGATATCACAAAACACGACAAAGTGTGAATATTGCTGATTATTAACAGTTAAAAATAACTATTTGTATTTACAAAATATTGATCGTTCCAAATATCTGATAAAACACATAACTGATAAAACAAATTTTAGATATTGCAACCGTTATCGAGTTTATGGATCGATGAATCATAAAGTTTGATAAAAAATCACATTTTGGTATTAAATTATTCTATCTACACCTTTATTTACTTTTTGTGTTCTTAAATCATCGTGTAAGGCTGTATTGCTCATATGTATTTTTTTCCGCCATTCTAACCATTCTTTTACCGTCATATCAATGCTAACAGTATCCCACCACGTTTTTCTTGTTCTGCTTTTCTTCCGTACCTTATCGATATTCTAGTGAAGTGTTCTTCACTTCTCTAAATAACTTATTCGCAGCTCAACGAGGTAGATTAGGAAGGTTTAACCAGGGCCGGCAAGAGGGGGTAGCCGGGACTTTTTTTGGGGTTTCACTAAAGTGGAGAAGTTTTTGCTATTTTCAAGTTCAGTATTTAGTACCTTTCCTAAACCAACGCCTTTCCTATCCTACCTCCTATCGACTTTCTACTTCCAGACGACCTACCTCACGAACGCTTGACGCCCGTAAACCTACATACTCGTGACGACATCCGTCGCCGCGCAGCACCACCTTAGTATTTCCTACCTTATATCCGTCCCGACGCAGTTCCGTAATAGCTTCCTCTCCGCCGATGCTAGGCGTCTCGATCAACGCTGCCACGTACCCAAAATCGACGCCGTTATAACTCTAGATAAAATTAGTACATAATCTCAAGTTTAGATGAACCTAATGTCTGTATTTTCAATGGTGAGTCAAGGCTAATGTAACTTTCATTGATATATCACCGGGTTTTCGTCTTGAATAAGGGCTGACATTTTCTTCAAATCATTATCAATGTAACCCAAAAAACCACATTGCCTTTGGGCATTCACCCCCGAAAAAAATGTTTTTCGATGGGCGAGTGTGAGTCATTTCAATAGAAAATATAAATATTAATATTTTATAAATATGCAGGGACATATCGTCTTGGGTAAAGTATGCAAACAAATCTAAGCAATCCTAGATGGTAAAATTTAATATTAAGTTAAACAACTGATGAATTATTACTGTTCGTTAGCTCAAGCAGGACACCTATACTAGCCACCAGTAACGGCTGGTGAGGGAGGGAGCTGGGGCGCCGCCCTCCCTGCAAAGTAGCAGGAGTAAGCTGCAAATTAGTATTTTCATATACTAAATCATTAATTTTTATTAACTACTCCTAAATTTATTAATAATAAAATTATCAAACATAAATAAATGCAGTAATAAAGT
Source organism: Psylliodes chrysocephalus (assembly GCA_927349885.1). Lineage (NCBI taxonomy): Eukaryota > Metazoa > Arthropoda > Insecta > Coleoptera > Chrysomelidae > Psylliodes > Psylliodes chrysocephalus. The sequence goes on along the minus strand of OV651822.1, from coordinate 23,581,070 downwards.
TTGTGAGCGAACAATTTAATTAGCTACGGACGAGCCGGACCTGTACAATACGAATAATATGGTTTTTCTCTTTTATAGTAAATGCGCGCTATAATTATTGTATCGGCGTAGTACCAGCAGCCCATAGCGAATCGCTGAGCAGTTGCCATATGGTTACCGACGTCAACGCGGAGAAATTATGAATTTTGGATACATACCTTGGCGCCGTTGGCGGGCATAGCTCCGTCAGCACTCGGCCCATCTGACGATCGCTTTGTGGTTTGTTTTGCTATGTTGATCTAGTATGGTATTGTTTATTTATCTTCGTAATAATCCTTTATCATGAAACTATCGGAATTAAAAAGCCTCGTATTGATTTTTTGATGCCTTTATACTCAGCCATCCCTATTACACAAGTCACAAGCCGCCACTGTTTATTTTGTTTAACATCTTTATATGTAATAAATATTGTATTCTTGGAAAAAAAATAGTGTTTTTAAGTTTTTTCCTTACTTTTCACTCAACTGCATACCCTTATTCCAATTCCAATAGGTTTTAAAGTTTAAACCATCATAAAGTTTATTGCGCACCACATAGGTTAGTATTTATTTTTTTATATTTAACTTAAACAAAATTAGTTTTTACTGCAAATTAATAATCTCTTTCGCACAAAAATCGGAGTTATGATTTTATCATTATTAAAATACGCCACTGGTATCGACAGACTTTTAGTTGCATGTAACAACAGCGTTGCCAGACGAGATCTAGGATTACAATCTGTCTTCTTTCAATCCGCATAAAATATCTTCTTTTCCAATGATTGGGACCAAACAAATGATACGTTATGAATGAAATGCCTCATCTATTGTTTATTTTATCTAAGTTTCTGATTAAGACTTATTAAAATTAATGTGACATATTCTTATATAGGTACTATACTTTTTACCGTCACTTTGAATGAGTACAACCTTCTTTCAGTCACTTTGAACCCTAATAATGCACAAAAGCTTTACTATTGTTCAAACAATCAATGATCAACGAATCAAATCTTACTAATAAACATAACCATTTCCTCTAGCAGCTATTCCCAAGTAGCACCGAACGGTTTTATTCAGTACTTCAAGGATTCTTTAAAACTGAAAATAAAACTGCAATTAAAACCAATTAGTTTTAAAAGAAGCCTTAAGGTTGTAATAAATACGCCTTCAGCATAAAAGGGCCCACTCTGAAAGAGGTCAATAAAACCAAAAATAAAAACTTAGGGGCCTTAAAATTTCTGAAGTTTTATAATTGAAAATTAAAAAACAAATTTGAAAGAAAACTAATTTTATCTATTATTTTAGATTTTTCTGTATTAAAAGAAATTGAAATTATACATTTAAGTGGTTAACGTTTTTATGTAAGCCTAAATATTTTTATCTATCATGACTCGAAAAAGTAAAATGGCCAAAAATTAAATAAAACCGTTTAGTTAATGGGCAAGGAAACGTTAAGGTCAAAGGGTTTTATTTAATCAGGTTTTATACTGTTCCAAGAGCACATACCCTAGAGACAAAAGCTAGGTTCGCTTGTGATTTAAACGGTTTAGTTTTATTACGGCTGAGATAAATGCCACTTGGTTTTAATGTAATTCTAACCTTAAAATCTCCCTGTCGTATCACTCATGTGTTTTGTGTATTTTTAGAGAAATATTGTTTTCAGTTTTTTTTCAATTATTATAGGTACACCACTGTTCGATAAGCCGTTGACGTAAAGTAATGAAATAGTTTTAAAACGCAATATTTACTGACTAAATTGTCCTAAGATCAATTAGATTTAATAATGGGTTTAAGAATCTCTTTAAAAGTACTTAAAAACTATAAAGTCACAATCTAGAACATGATAAAACCAAACAACCTGTAAGAAGTTTTAAAGTTAATTGAATCTAAGCCATTTTAAAACTACAACAAGACAAATAAACTTTTAAGATTAATTACCCATTATTAAATGCTAAACAGCTTTTAAATGCTCGCAGTATATTTAGAAGGGAACTTTAAAATCAGTATCTTCTTATTTACCACAATAAAACCATTTTAAAACAAACCCAAAGTGTTTTTATGGTGCTTTCAATTATCTATTACTCGGTCACCAAAAATTTAGAGCCAATTATTAAAAAATCATATCTGCTTTCGAATTCGTCAGTTAAAAAAAATAAATTTAAAATTGTATTGGTTCATGGAACGTAGAAACTATACATTTACAAAAGATGTAACTGCCACTTACCATTAATTTATTAACAAATAATCCACCTAGGAGTGAAACAACATTTAAAAATTTTACAGCTATTTTTTTTTTTAGAAAATAAAAACTATTATAAACTACGAGAACTTATTCAAATGTAAGTAAGTAAGTCATTGGTTAACAATTTCCCATTCCTACCTAAAGTACGATAAAATTATTATTATCTAGAACTGTTTTGATAGCTATTACCGACGCCGATGGCCTGTTTAAATAAATAATTAAGCAATTTGTTGAATGCAGCAAATTTTTCATTTTTATTGCGTAGCTACACATATTTGAATACGTTGTAAAAAGTAGGTTACAACCTAGAGGGTATTTTCCGAAAATCCGACAAATTTTCTTGAGTGAGCGTATTTATCAATTTAAAAATACATTATTTTGCAAAACTGGTCAAATGCAATGAACAATTTTCATCTACGAGGTTTGTTCAATTGAAATTCATATTTTATTTATAAAAGATTTACAATTTATTTAATTACATTAGGCATTAAAAAAATCACCATTATCACGATGAAAAATTATTCATCGGTTTACGTTCTTTCTACTGATTTCAGTGATAACTTCCAGCAAATAAATTAAAGTATACCAGTCAACATTAACTACCCTACTATCCTATAATACAACAGTTGTAACTTTTTCTTTTAAAGAAACAAGCGATCATTTTTTTCGAAACGCTTCGTGAACACTTTTGTTGCTATAAGCTATATAATATATTATTTTTCTACATCTCATGGATATTAACTTATCTACGGAGAGACTACAAAACAAAAAAGTATGCCATTGCGTTGAACTGAATGAATTTTCATACCCATTCTACCTAGTAAGTAGGGCCGATTAGAGGGGGGGGGGGGGCAGCCGGGACTAATTCCCGGGGCCCGGGTTCAAAAGGGGGCCCGGCAGCGATGGTGTTTGGTTACTTTCAGAAGGCGGCCCTGCAGTAGTAAGAACACTGCAAACAAAAAAAATGAAATTAACCAATCACAGTTCATATTTGGGTCACCCAGCTACTACTATTTTAAGCTATCGCATAGCTTTTATCGCGGGCTTTGAGCGCGCCGACCGAATCAAGAAATTCCGTAACGAAAATAAACCAAACACGACCAGCACAGAGGTACGGCGTTGAAAGCCGTGCATCGTCTAACGTTGTTGGAGATATTTGTGCTTGCTTATGGAAACTTAGAAATGGCCTACACACAGTCATGGTAGCAATTTACATTTCTCCGAATCCAAAATTGGACGAGGTAGAGCATTTTATTCATCGCACTTTACTGGAGTACACTGAAGGGTCGAAAATACTTGGTACAAATGGTAATAAATTTCCACTTATCTTCGCTGATAAAAAATCAGAGCGGTTGACAACTTTTCTTTGGGAAAAATTGAATTTGAAAATGAATAGTGATCCACAAGAATCCACAACAAAATATGGGACCACCATTGACGCGGTATTTTCCAGATATTTAGAGGATATCAAGTCTCAAACTAATGTTTCTTATTTCAGTTACCATAAACCTATAGTTTCAATGATAAAAATTCCTGAATAAACCTACATGTATTGTAAGATAATAATAGTATATTATGCGACGATCATGTAATGATGGTTATTAATTCACGAGCATTAACCGGGATACGAAACGAGCCAAACGCGAGTTTCGTATGGTTTATGCGAGTGTATTAATAACCATTACATGAGAGTTGCATATGCTATTTTTTCTACACCAGAAAAATAATCAAGAACTATAAATATTATATTTATATTGGTATTGAACACAATAACAGTAACTACTCGTATTTCTATAAAAAATTCTACAAAATTGTAATTAATGGTATTACCTCGGGTATTGATATTACCACAGATTTTTGGGGCAAAATATTGTGTACTGCATTTTCTGCTTTCTCCGATATGTGTGGAGGAGTTCTCTACATCGCTGATGACATTTTGATAATATAATTATCGAAGTTTAGCTATCTACGAAAATTTAATACGTTTTGACAACTAAAACAATTACATAGGATAGGAACCTAGGACAAACGTCAAATGCACAGCATGCTTGATTGAAAAATTGTAGGTTTCTATTAGGCATTCCAACGACCTGTCAAACAATAGGTGCCAGTGGGAAATTCTTGTAAATCTAAGGGGGTAGCGACATAGTCTTGCAACTTGGACGCTATTTTTATTCAAAGTAGTAGTCGCCAAGCCTGCCAATTTATGAAGAAATGTATAGGTGGGTTTTTTAAATATTATTTTTATTGTGTTTGACATAAAATATTTAAATGTAATCCATTATTCATGATTTTACGTAAAGTAGATAGAATACACCATATGTCGCCACCCTTAGATATACCAAACCTGCCCACTGGTAATTCATTTGTTTGGAATGCCTAATTGATTAAAAATATGTATCGTAATGAAAAATCTGTATCATAATGAGTATCATTATGAAACGGATTATGGGCATATAAGTGCATTATTATAATACGGGTGTAGAAAAAAATATTTTAAACAATATTAACTTCTCATTTATTCAATAAAAGAAAAAAAATTGTTTTCTTATCGGTCACCACGCTCAAAAAGTGTAACTTAAATTAATATCAAAGAAAAAACTTGAATTAATATCAAAGAAAAAAAAAATACTGCATAAATAAAATAAATAAATAATTATAATTGCATAAGTTGATAAAAAATGTTATGAAATAGCTTTACCGCGGCAGTCCCCGAGTGCCACACGTATTTTTTATTTTAAATAAAAGACAATTCTGTCAAACTAATTGTCAGTATATATTTTAGTTATTCATATTAAATATACGTAAAAATGAGTTATTCTTGTGTAGAATAGATAAATCATTGGTTCCCAACGAGAGCGATACCGCCCCCCAGTGAGAGCTGGAACTTTCCATGGGGGCGGTAGAGGATCCAGAAGTAAATGGGGGGCGTTAAGGTAATCAAGAGAGGTGATTCCTACCCTATACCCACCAAAATATAAAAATATGTAATTTTCAAATAAAATAAAATTAATAAATATTTCAAATAAATTTTTTAGAAATATTTAAAAAAAAATGTTTTTAAAATATTTTGAAATGTGTGCCTATAGGGTATCTATTTAGAAAGTTAATATAATAAAATACAATACCTGTTTTCATGAATAAATATTTTATCTAGCTAAGTAAATTATCTTATTGTTATAACATTCACGCAAATACACAGTCCATGCAATCCAACAAGAACAAGAACGTGGTAAATTGAAATGATTTGTTTCCAGAGCAAGTGAGCCGGAATCGCAAACACAAGTAAATACGTGCATAAATTCATAAAAGGGATAACTCTAGGATTGTTTTATTTTTACCACAATATTTTTACACAGTGGCTAACCGATCGCCGACGGTGCTTGTATTTGTTGAAAAGACAACCGTCTTCCGGGGGCATGGTTTTCTTCATATAGGAAAGAGCCGCAAATCTAAACTGATTTGTTGATCAGGGCGGCATGCTATCAGTGCATTGAAAAATGCCGCTGGACGACGGCAATATACTTTTTTTAGCTAAAGTAATAAACATATATAATATTTTACAAATCCATATACTTTTATTAAAATCAACATATATATTTTTTAATTTCGAATGCTATTAAAAATTGTATTGTAAGTATACGCAAATATCGTCCGTTAGTTCATAAAATAGTTGTCGCTGCTGTCACGCACGGGAGCGAATAAGGAATGAATATAAGCTGACGGCTATGCACGATGAGCGTACATCTAAAAATAATTGGAGAAAACAAAAAAGAAATGTTTTCTGTTATAGATGTTTTAGGTAGAAAAAAAAATTAAATTTGCATTTTCTTAGAGTTCGTCGACGTGTTTGAGTGAGTTTTTATGTTTTTATAAATTTTTATTCTTTTTTTATTATGTCTGGTTGTATGTCTTCTTGTTTATATTTTTCTTTTATATCACACCTACTGTTTGTTTTTTAAAAATGTGTTTTAAGTTTCTTGTTTTTTTTTTTATTTTAGTTTTTGTCTTTTTTGTTGGGTTATTTTATTAGAGACTTGTTAATTTGTACTGCTCTTTTATTTTTATTATCTTTGTTTTCCAATGATTAAATATTCTAAATGTTTTACAAAATGTTGACTCCCCCTGTAGAATTGTGTAACGACGCCTATGGTCGGTCATCTTCTAAACAAGATGATGGTGGATCCGATGAGCCTCATATAACATTTCATTGTTATGGTGATTACAGCACCCTCTTATAATTTTCGGACAAGGATATCTCAAAAAGTATTTTTTTTTAATTAAAATTTTGGCAATAATATCTAGAATATGCATATACTTTAAAGTTTTAATTCCTTCCAGCTTCTGAGAAAAAATAATCAAAGGGGTAAAAATTTTGAAATATCACAATGAAAATAAATGCATTCCTCAACAGCACTATTCTAAATATAATCCCGAAATTTGATATGTTAATGTCTTGTTAATGATTTTTTAAAATTCGCCAAAATTAGAGGCTAAAACGTCTCTTTAAGTAATGCCTTCTGTTGTAACGCAATTGTAACTATCGTATCGTACACTCTCAGTCATCATTCGTTTCCTGAAATGATTTACATCAGTTTACCCCTGAAGATAGCACTTAACGAGGCGTTTTAGCCAATAATTTTGGCGAATTTTAAAAAATAATTAACAAGACATTAAGATCTTAAATTCATGGATTATATTAAGAATAGTGTTATTGGGGAATGCATTTATTTTCATCATATTCCAAAATTAAAGAAATATGCATATTCTAGATATTATTGCCTCATTTATTTTGCCAAAATTTTAATTTTTTTAAAAAATTACTTTTTGAGATATCCTTGTCCGAAAATTATATGGGGGTGCTGTAATCACCTTAATAAAACCATATTAAAATTAAGTGTGTCGATAGAGGTGAGATTAGCGTACTTACTGGTTATGCGGAAGGAGGTTCAAAACTGATTCAAGACTATTTGAATGAAATTTTTGTTTCAAGTTATTTTATTTTATAAATTAGTAAAATTAATAAATTATTTTTAAAATAGTTAATTTATCTTAATGGCCTAAATTAATTTTTAAAATTTGTACATTTTCATTAGTTGGTCTTAGAACAAATATACTGTACAACTCGAGTGGATTGTCTGTATCGCACTCAGATGACTGAGCACTCCGACTACTCTGTCGTGCTCAAACCTCGTCTTCGTAGGTAACGCTCCTTTCACACGTGCCCGATACCGAATATACGATGCCCGATACCCGGCAATGGGGTCTATTCTGTAACAATTCCTTTATATTTAACGGCCTTTAAAAATATTGGCTGCCTATAAAAATATGTTCGTATTCGTTAATTTACTTCTGTCATTATTTAAACAGATTTCTTTAAGATAGTCCTCTAATGTATTTTAAAGATCCGTTTAATTAATGACAGAAGTAAAGAAGAAAATATTTTTAAAGGCCGTTAAATATAAAGGAATTGTTACAGAATAGACCCCATTGTTAGAGAGTTAAAGCAACGCTAGATACGTATGCGTATCGCTCTGACTTAAACGTAAAAATTGACGATACGTTAAACGAGCAATCTGGACGTAAACGTATCTACAACTTTATAACCTTAGGTACTTTTTGAGAAAAGTAGATAATCATATTGAGTAAATTATAAATTTGAGGGCTTTATATGGTGCTGTATATTACAAATTCTACATAATAAAGAAAATTTGGAAAATAGTGATGTTTTATATAGGAAATTCAATTTTATTATTCGACAACAAATGATCGAGTATCAATGTCGGGTAATTTTTACTAATTCATTTTTTTCAATGAACTTTCTAGGAATAAATGTGATGTGTATGTTATATATGAAAATCGTTTCGTATTATGGCTCAAAATTTAAAAAACAACAATATAAAGTTACAATCTGTTATTAGTTTTATTAAATCGGGTGCGATCGGAAGCGCCCGAAGCATTTGCTCGGCTCGATACGAATGCGTATTAGGCGTACGTAAGTACACGTATGTTTACGTAAGACGTAAATAGATACGTGGGGAAAATAGCTATTGCGCATGCGTAGCTGTCATTATATACGTTTACGTTTCTGGCATTGCTTTAACTCTCTAATGTTGTATTCAGACGTACGACGTAGTGCCGAATCTTAGAGTCGAGTTGGCAGTATATTTTTACTATGGAAATTATAAGTTCTTCGATGTATATAGGCACACGTGACATTTTCACTGATGCACCTCTACTTTCCATGTTTCAAGAGTGATCGACTTTCGTCCAGCCTAAAGACACACAAATTATTACCGGCGTAATCAGGCAATTGTAACTATTTATAGGCTAGAAATAATTATACTAGTCAGTAGTAAGATCCCAAATCATAATTCTACAAAATTTCAATATCTATTCACAATTTATTAAAATATTTACGCGAAATTGTTATTAGTATCTATAAAATAATTTCTACGTTGTTTCGCGTTAACTTCGGTTAGCTCCGCGGTAAATCTGTCAAATCCTATGTATGAAGTGGGAGAACTGCGAAAAGCCTTTCCAACTTCTGTCCCTGTTCTAATACTTTGTATCAGCTCCTGGTCTAAATATAAGAACGTGTCAATCAAGGGCTGCTTCAGGTGGGGCTATGGGGGCCATGGTCGCCCGAGATGAAAATTCTTACAATCTGTGACCCTTTTATTTAAAAAATATGCTAAAAGGGAAATTGGCCCCCTTCGAAAATTCAGTCTGAAGTGGGCCCTTGTCAACTCTATTTAAAACTATAGTATGGACAAAGAGTATACGTACGGAACACTAATGCACAAGTACGAGTTGCACTGAGTTTTTATTCTACAAATACATTTAATGCAGTTTGTTTACCTGATATTTTGGAATTTATGCTGTACCTAGGAAAATGTTCGGACACTCTGTAGACAGTTTAAACTATTTTCAATTAATTTTTATTACGGTTATAAAATTAAATGCAATTAAATACAATTGAGTCTGGGAATTGTGAGAAAAAATATTTTAATTTTTATATTTTACATAGGTAGTTTAAAAATATATGTACATTGGAATAATATAACAGTATATGTTCATGGTACCTCTAGGATTCAGCTGTAGGGACGAGCTTTCTTCAACGAGCCTAATTTTTTTGACATTTAAACAATTATACATTCGCGAAAATTAAAAATAGTTATTTGTGTACCATCGCCGTAAATGGCGTTGATCTTTTTTGGCCGAATCAGAAATTTGCGGCCGAGGTCTAGTTGAAGCCATGGACCTATTCTGGTTAGACACATTTTTTTAGGCGACTGTCTCATCAAGTAAATCCTACTTTTTTACATACTTGTGTCTGAAAAGAGACAAATGCAAAAATAGTTTCAAAATTTGATTGTTTTAGGATTACTGTACTGAAATAATCATGTCTTTCATTCTCTAATTTTACTACACGGACGTAAGTCTTTCTTTCTCTAATATTACTATAGACTTTCACAACTTTCGGCGCATTCTTAAATGGTATTCTGGTACGGTAACGCCATCCTAATTTTATACTTTTTTTAGGGCGACTGTTTGTTACACAGATATAGTTCTTTTTACCTCTACCCTCAATAATTCAGTTTATGTGGAAAGTAAGCCAGCCATTCAATGCGCATTAATACTTTTGAAGCATCGAGATAGAAATGCACTAGAAATGAGACGCTATAAGCGAGTTCGGATAGTCAGGGCAGAGACAACTTATTCCTACCTTTAAAAAATCGATAATCACATAAAAACTTTTACCCCCTCCCCAATAAACACAGTTAATTGGCAGCGTAACTGGACCGAAGGAGGCTTGTCGGATCCCAGACTCGGCCCGATATACGGATGCAGCTTCGGCATATAGGTAGGGCATGTACGCCGAGCCGAATGTCGGCAGCAGCCCACTACATTATAGCCGCGTTCATATATCTATATATAGTGTTCGAATTCTTTGAACCACTCGAGTAATAAAACATTTCATTGTAAATAATTAATCTCGCATTATAAAAGGTTCTTCGTCTTTGTGTTTCAAATTCCGACTGGAGTACAGTTAGAGTAATTCCTAGTACTACAAATCCTTGAAAAATGTTACAAAATTACATTTCTCTGAAAAGTAACATGTGCTTTGAAAGTGAGATGGCTTTCTCTGTCCATCGAGGAGGTATTTGTAAACGTCTCGAAGGGTAGTTGGTTTCAGACTTCAGTTCTGAAGAGTCGTTCTTAGTTATTTCTGTAAATAGTATGATAAGGGTTTAATGTAAATTCATTATAAAGGTTTCTTAACGCCGTAAAGTTAAGATGGTCCTTCGAGGTATTAGAATTTTTAAAGTTTAATCCGGTGTTTTCATTCCTATAAATATTGTTTCTCTCAAAACGAACCAGTTAATAAACAACGGAAGATACAGGGTGATGTGGTCGTGAATTGGTACTTTCGAATTTCAAGAATCTACGCCCCTTCATATAGTTCGGCCCGTAAGGATGCCTCCCATGCCCAGTTAGCCAAATATTCACCGCGTTCGGCCCGTGTCTAGAAAGCCAAATATGAACTATATGCGGTTTCTACTTCTAAATTACGTCAAATGGTACAGTCCTCCTGGCCCAGAAGCAACTCCGAGTACTCGGCTTCCCGTACATGCCGGTGTCAAGCCGAGCGAATGCCGACTATTTGTGGTTTACTGAGTTGTTTCCCCCTTTTTTTCTTCAATGTGAAAATCCAAAAACCCTGAAATACGTCATTATTTATCTATGATGAGTAGCTCCAATTCTAATTTTCAAGTTCCTTACTTTAAAAAACCCATACTCCCATACAAACTTTCTAGACCAGTTGTTTTGGCTGTGCGTCGATAGATCAGTCAGTCAGCTAATCAATAGGGACAAACAATTGTATATATTATATAAATTCGAAAGATCGAGATCGTGGGCCGTCCTTATCTCATGTCGTTACATAGTTGCCAAAGTATTATTATTTCTATCGGAGTCTACCTACAAACTGTAGCTCAAAGAAATTCGAGGGAATATGATGTTCTTAAATCAAAGGAAATTTACAGTTTGCTTTTAAAGGTATACAATCTTGAAAATAACAGAAATATGACAGTTAACCTCAATTTTTATTTACCGTTTTATATAATTGATTACTAAACGACTATTTATCTAAAATATTATCTACTTACTTTAGGAATATATTTTTAGACCTAAAATTACTCAAATCAAATAATAATAGTTCAAAAACTAGATATTTAATCTATAAACAAATTTGTTTGGCTAATTTTTTTACGTGATCACTAATACTAATGCACCATATAGTGCAAAACATTTGACTTGTATATTATACATCATCGGTCTCACAGAGATAAGTAAGTAACTTCCTTTAGTATTACTTTAAATACTGTCATAAACATAGTTTTAGTTTTGACAAACGCTCGGATGGAAAAGTAGGTGAACGGGATGTTTAGTTTTATGGTTAGGTTTTTTTAACATCCAGAGAAGGATGTTTTTTATTTATAAAAAAAAAGCGTAATTATAACTTACAACAAATAATAATTAACAACGAAAATATATAAAAAAATATTTTTATAAATATTAACCGGAAGAATCTTTAACCAATCTATTCAAGCCGTACTTCTGCAATTGGCCGCTATAGTATGAATTGAAGTCCAACCTGAAAATCGAAAAAGAAAAAAATTAATTTACTGAAAAGTAACCTGAAGTAATCTCACCACAGTTTGAGGGTTTGGTCAGGCTGTTGAGGTAACAAAGGGCGATATTTTAAGGACATAGGAGCGACCATCAATTGAAGGACATAGGGCAAGGATTCTATTAACAAACAATGTGGTATATAGGAAACTACTATCAAATTTATTCAAATGCATATTAATTTATTATAGTTTGAAAAAATTTGAATCATGGATATTTTAATAACATTTAATTAAAATATAGACTAATAATTGTTGTGTCCTTATTTCTGTAAAAATGTGCAATGATATATTTTGTCTTACCTGTACAATAAATTGAAAAGTCTCTCGTGTTCACTGGTATCTCTGTTAAGTTCATTAATTTGGTCTAGTAACTGTATTAGAGTTCCAGAAAAAGAAATATCAAATGTTGCTATTTTTTCCTTAAAACTAAGAGTCGGTTCTGAAGGTTCAGTGGTTCCTTGAAAAACAAGTTCATTCTGAAAAAAAATTCAAAATTTTCAATAGAATATTGTTACCATTAAATAAAATTAATTAGATCGCACATGTCAATAATTATTGTCTAGAACGAACGAATGTGTATATTGTAAAATGACCAGTGAGTTATTTTTAACTTTCAACCAACCAATAGTGTAATGAGTACGAATGTAATGTATATTATATTTTGCACACCAATTTTTATCAAATGAAAGCATGCTTTTTAAACATCACAATATCAGTTCAGAAATATGTAAATGAAAGTGCAAATAAAACAAGAAACAATTAAATAAAGATATGTTAAAGATGTCTCAATATCTAATTATATATTTGCTGCAGCTTGAATTATGTTTTAAAGTGTTTTTATGACATGAAAAATTATCACAGATTTAATGTAGGGACAGAGTATGTGCAATGCACATGTGCTGCATAGATAAGGGTAATGTCTATTCTCTTTTATCTGCAATTTGGAGGTTGCGTTCATACAGAAGTTAACCTCATTATAAGAGCCACTTTACAGTTTGCAATTTTCCTTGCCTACAAGCAATAGCGGCAATTCGTATTGCACGTCCGCACACTAACGTCCTTTCGATCAGCTGTGGCAATTTTTCTTGCAATTGCAGAAAATAGCGACGGACTGAAAATGCATTACCAAAAGTCGAATTGCAGCTGCCAATCAGTTAAAAAATCCCTAGAGTATACATTCTTGGAATTTTACTTGTTTTGAGTTACGTTACGTAAACTAACTTACTGGAATATGGAAAAATGTATATTTTATATAATTATTTAAATTGTATTTTTTTCATGATTTACTTGGTATATTGGTGAACTTGTTTCCAAAGCTAAATTGTTGTGCCTGTTTCTTTATTTACGACTTAAAATACGGACAGCAATTTGAGGACCTTGCTGCAAGAAGGGGACGCTCCATTTTTATTATTTTAGGAATAAAAATTGGATCGATTGGTGCAAGAAACAGGCAGCTGCGACAATAAATGGCAAACATATTAAACTTTTTGCCTTTATAATAAGTGCAAAGCATACCTTCATTTTTAACTTTGGTGGAACAGCTCCAATTCTTATTTCATTTTTTCTCTTTCAAACAAAAATATATCACTAAGAAAAGTTGTAAGTTACATGTAAATATGTCACCCTGTGATTAGTATGTTTTATTTTTGTTAAAACAAGTAATTTTTATAAAAAGTTTTTTCTTATTTTCCAAAAGTTAACGAAAATAAAGCTGCGCCCTTATTGCAGCAAGGTCCTTAATTTCTTTTGAAGCAAGGAATATTGCCGCAATTTTATCTGCAGCACAAATTAAAAGACTTGAGTTAAAAAATATTAAAAAAGCACGCACCATTTTGCAATCAATCAAATCTTTGTGTTGAGACCTCTTTAAATGATTTTTATTTTACAGTGATTGAGAATGAACAGATTATACCTAAATGATTAGACTAATTTTTAAATTAATAAATACAGAACACTTTTTCATTCCGTTTTGTTATGAATGTCATTTAAACCTATGGAAAACTATAATAGGTTTTATAGGTCAAAATAACCCATTTGGTTTCAGTTAAAGTGTTGTACCAATTTTATAATGTAGTTGAACCTAGATCCGTTAAAAATTAACATTTAAAACTAACAGTAACTATCTGACTACCTTATCTAAATACGAAAAGTGGTATGACGCTTTTTTTTGTCCTCTATAGTTAAGTACAGAGGAGAGACGTGCACACGTTGTACAATGTCCTGGCGGTGAGACCTCTGAAATTCAAAGTATTTCGCAGACGTCGAGAACAATAAAAATTGTCTTTGTCGGCATTTTCTGTCGTCCTATTTTGTTTCTTCCGGTATACGAATTTCGGCCACAAGACCAGATATTTACTTAATTCAACAAAATTCGGAATATATTTTTTCTGAATCTAAGATGCGGGCATTTTTTGTCTTTAAAAGGGTTGACATGCAAAAAAACGATTTTACAACCTAACCAAAAGTACTGTTTTTTGAAATGGTGTAAAATTGGTACCAAAAGTCAAAAAGATCGCTATTAAATTGTTTGTTTCATAAGAATCGCCCTTGTGAGCATTTTATATTCAATATTTACCACATTGATAATAAATTTTGACTTTTTTTAAAGAAAACTCTGGATAAATAAAATGGGGTAAAACTACTGAATAAAATTTGCCGTAAGGACAATACTCTTACTTGAGAGTCATACATAATAAACCTCTTTTCGACTTTTGGTTCCGATTTTATACCTATTTTAAAAGCAAGCCTCTTTTCTTCGCTAGATTGCAAAATCCTTTTTTAACAGACTTCAAAAAAGGAAGAGGTTCTCAATTCGTCGGAATATATTTTTTTTATATGTTCAGCGATAATTCTTTACTACGTTGTTCGATTTTCATGATTTTTTGTTAGAAAGGCGGTACCTAGGGGGTGGTCCCATATAATTTGGTCAAGATCTAATGGGGTCCATAAGAAAATCATCAAACTCTTCATTGTTTATGTACTTTTATTGATAACACCGGCACATAAACAAAAAGTCATCAGTACAGTTTACTAGACCCACCTAGGGTTATGTATTTCGATGCGCTGAATCCAAATTTGAGGTCCATTTAGCTCGTGTACCCTCAAAATTTTGAGTAAATTGTTAAAAACCGATAAAAATGGCAAAAAATCGCGAAAATTACAATTTACACAAAATTTTGAGGGTGTTCGGGCTAAATGGACCTTAAATTCGGATTCAGCGCATCGAAAAACATAACAACCCTAGGTGGGTCTAGTCAAATATACTGACTACTTTTTTTTGTGTGCCGGTGTAATTTTTTACCACAAAGTCCAATTTCTATGATTCTTTTTTGTTAGAAAGGGGATACTTCAAGGATAGTTCTATACACAATTGGTCAGGATCTGATGATCTATGAGAAAATAGAAAATCTAGTTTTAAGGGCATCTGCACAATTTTGAATACGGTTTTTTAAAATTACTTTTATAACTTGTTGTATATCAACCCTTTCGCAGACTTAAAAAATATGTGCAATATCTTAGGTCAGAAAATCCGCATTCAAAATAAAAAAAAGGTAAATATTTGGTCACGTGGTTGGAAGCCCTACACAGAAAATAGCAAAACCGGGAGACAGAAAATGACTGCAGACATTTTTTTATTGTTCTAGACGTCTGGAAGCATATATTTAATCCATCGATGCGAAACTTTACTTTGAATTTCACAGTTCACATAAGCGCTCCCACCGCCGGGACAAATTACAACTTGTTTATCCTCCTTCCCTTCACCTGCACCCCACTACAAAGCGACGTGCCACTTTCTTCAGTCAATTGAGGGACTAATAGGTATGAAGGTAATTGTGACAAGTTGAAATAAAAATAACATGATCCTGTGCAAAGTTAATTAAACGGTCACAAAACAGTAAAAAAAGCAAGCTAAAAACTCAAATTAAAAACAGGCAATGCCAAGCTTGCATATTAAAAATACCTGTGTATTAGATTCGTACATAGAATTAGGCAATGAGCCCAATTCTGCCTCCACAAAATATCGCTGCATCTGCTGTTAATGGTGCAAAAAAAATAAAGAAAAAAATATTAGTTTTTCAAATTCAACGCGGGTTTGCTTTCAAAAATAACAAGCAATTTAACTGTAATGACAAACTAAGGGTGAGACTAAAGTGTAATAACATTTCTAATTATATAAAAATTCTGAGCACGGCATGTCATAAGAGTCCGTTCCGTTAGAGAAAAGTATTAAGATGTCATAGATAACGACAGTCGCAGAAACCAAATTTTGACTTGTTTATCTAGCAACGCTTAGCAACGATAACCTCAGTAGCACGCCGCTATTGATAATTCATTTAAAAGAGGTAAGCGGTCATTTTTTTTAATCTGTATTTGAAGTTTTCTTTAAATTGCAAGATGGATCATATGACACTTCATTGAAAAGTTAATTTTATGGTGAATTCAGAAGTGTTTAAATTTCATAACAATTTTGAATTTAAACATAACATTTTGCCCCTGTTCAACTCATTTGTGTTTAAACCCACGCATTTAAGAAATGCACATTTTGTATCCTACAAATCTCATCTTTCTCTAGGTACAGTTCAAGTTAAATATATTTTCTTCAAAACTTGATAAAATTCTCGACCCAAATTCAAACTGCATTCCGCTATATATGTTATCTCTTGTATCGCAATATTTCTCTTTCCCACTCAATAGAGCTAAACAATGTTAGATAAATTACATTCGATGACGTAAGATCGCCAGTTAAACACGCCCTCCACACACAAGAACTGACAAGTTCCCCATCATCACCTATAACGATACAATAATTTTTTCTTGTACCCTCACTCCGCTCCGTTCAACAGTAAAGATGCCTCGAGGGTCGTCCTACATTTTCGTTATAACTTATAACACACTCCAGTTTTAAGCTTTGACCAGTAAAGAAGCCCCGGAGTCGGATTACATCTGGTTACACACACTCCATCGCCATACTTCTAACAGTCGACATTTCATTAAATAAACAGTGTGCCGTTCGTCAGTGATTTATGGACAACGGTTTCCCCTCTCAAGATGTAATTAACAGCAGAATTAATCTGCAAGTTAACAAAAAGTTACTTTTGATTTTAGCGCCCTCTGACGGGATAAAAACTTTTACGTATTGTAAAATGTGATACTTCATTTGAAAGTTAATTTTATTAGTAATTCAATGCACTTGATGACATTATGTTAACTAAATAAAAAAAAACTAAAATTAAAGAAGATTGCGTTATTAATAATTTTATTTTGTTGCAATATGGGGATATTTAGGTTAATGTTATGTGGTGTATTGGATTACTAATAAAATTAGATCTCAAATGAAGTGCCACACTTTACAATAGGTAACAGTTTTTTATCTTGTTAGAGGGCACAAAAAACAAGAAATTAACAGTAATATTGCTGAATTCGCCATAAAATTACCTTTTACTACGACCACTTAGAAAAGTGAGCCACATCGCACTATTTAGTATTATAGGAAGTTGCCTATAACACACTCGTGTGCATTATTTTTATTTTGTGTTGCTTGCTTACTCTAGGATTCATTTTATGACACGCATAAATATTTGTTAGTAAGTATATCTTAAAAATAACTTTCAAGACCATCGATTAGAATACTCAAATCGCAAATTAATGGCTCATACACGGTTTTATTTATATTTACAAACAAAAAAATATAATTATCTAATTTAAAAAAAATAAATAACTGGTGAGGATTGAACTTACGACCATCAGGTTCAAAGACAAACGCGCTAGGCTCTACACCAACAAGACATTAAATATGAGTGTTAAAAACAGGCTAATTTATTTTTAATATTGTAATTATCATTTAAATATTAAGGAAAATGAGTTTGAGTATTAAATGTTCAACTAAAAGATTCAGATTAGTCTACATTTTCCTTTACAATACCTATTAGCTTTATGACAACCTTTCTAATGAAATTTTCTAATGAAAATAGGCGTGTGCAAAAAGTAACTTTCCGCCTATATGCGGCAATAATGTCAAACTATGACAATTCATGGAAAACGTCAACTTTTCAGTTAGATTTGAATGTGCAAAAGCCTACTTTGGATAGTGATCGTAGAAAAAGTTATTGTTCATGGTTATTTATCTTATTATTTGTAAATGTAATCACAAGAGTTTTAATTTTGATAAAACACCATCCGTAAAACACTTCAAAAAAAATTATTTAATAAAAAAAAAAACTAAAACCAGTCACATCTTGGTTGAACCTCCATAGCTAGGTTTTAGATTTTTTGATGAAATTCTTTTGTGATAATATTATACGTTACTTACGTAAAAGTGATTGTTGCACTCAGTTTATACCTCGTGAGACAATATTTTCCACTCAGGTGAAAAATGTCACACTTCACACTTGTAATATACTATTCCGATGAAATGCCATACGACTCATAGTGCTATTTAAAACATTGGGTGTGTGGCTGTCAACTCAAGGGGGTTCATAAGTATACAGACATTTTCATAGTCAGATACTCAGATGAGTTTAAAAATCGACGGATTCCAGCGTTTCTCTCTACTCTTTAAAATAAACTACATAGTTGACAAGGGAGTAAGCCTTAATCTAATTTAATGATAAAAGTAAAAATTATCCATAGCCAAAGCAGACAAATATAAAAAATGTTTTATTGAAATTCCTTTAAAAAAGCATCAGTAGGCAGAATAAAAAAGTACATCGTTTACAATATACAATAGAACTCCGGTTAACCAAGGTCCGGATTAACCGAGCCGACCAGATATTCTGATTATCCGAGGTATGGGCGTCATTGCTCCTTATTAACAAGGCTCAAAGAATGTTTACTTAAAAACGTTGGGGAACTCCTGGCCAGTCTCACCCGTGTGGGGTCTTGCTTTATGACGAACAACACCAGAAGCATCCGCAGTGAATCTACTGCTTCTTAACCTTGCCTAATCGAGGTTATACTGTAATTGAATTTGTATATGTAGTCTCAGATTTTTTAATACTTGAGATGTTCAAATTTGAAATTGTTTTTGAATTCCAAACCAATTACTTCACACTTTAAGTAGGTATGATAGTTTGTTGAACTAGTTCACCGACTAGAATCCAAAAATTATAATATGGATGGTATTTTATGTATAATAATAAAGTTGGTAAGTACCTAATTTGAAATTGATAATTTCTTTATTAAATAAAACATATTAACAAAATTGTCTAATCACATTTACAATATAGTGCTGACTATGATGACACATTCGCTTATACCATGAGACGCAACCCGTACTTTTCTCTAATGAAACAGACTACAGTATTCTAAACTAATCATTATTTTAAATAACCCATGAGAAATTGTTTAAAATTATTTAACATTTTTCAGAATTTTGTTTTCTATGTATAAGTAACTAAATTAGGAAACATAATAAGGCAATAGGCTGCAGTGTTATCTGAGTTAGGTGAGCTCAGAGAAAAAAATAAATTATGATTTAAAGCCCACTAGTACTGAAGTCGCGCCACTATCAGTTTTTATCTCATACTCTTAATATATTCAATTATAGTTCTGATGAACAATTTCTTGAGTTTCTGGATATTGTTCATCAAATTACCAGTACCGTTCCCATCTAAACTTCCGGTACAGCCATAATAAGAAATCTAGTTGAACGAGTTTAGAGTTATTTTCTGTCAGGGTTTAGAAGCTCGTTTTGTATTTTGAACCATGTTAGCTTTTTGGTTAGGAGGTCTACTTACTTGTTCCTCCAAGACTCAAAGTCCAGGCACTCACTCAAAAGTAACCTTATTATGATTAGTCAAGGATTTGTCATTGTATTTCTAGCACATTGTGCTGTAAGGTTAGTCTGGCTATCTGTCATGTTGCATTCTTTTACTCCTAAAAGAATTGATGACAGAATTTAAGGATAGACATTTATTGCTTTGGCTTCAACTAGAAAGACATTGGGCATAGGGTTAGAATAATACCAATTCCTGATCATGGTAAATGTCTATTGTTTCAAACCATTTGTATACCAGACTGATTCACTTTGATATGTAAGGGTTTCAAAGAGTTGCGAATGACAAAAAAACCTGGAATTATTAGCGACATATTTTCTTTTGTAGTTTTAACAATTAAGGTGTTCTTTTCTCGCAATTTATTTGTGAACAACCTATATGTAGCTGCCTAACAGTAGCTCCATTGCTGATTCTGCTTTTATATTCAAATAAGAGCCAGTTTTTCTTCATTTTCAGCAAGATTTTGGTCTGATTTCCTTGGGCAACCATACAAAAATAAACATATAAAAAGATTCGAAAAAAATATATAAACAAATATACATATTTTAAGTGGTTTAGCATTAGCAAGGTGATCTGTAACTGCCATTCTGAGATAAAATAACTGCCACAAAGAGAAACTTAAATAAGAACAATACTGATTGCTTTAATTTCATCCAAAATGTTTCATAACATAAAACCAAAACAGTTAGTAATTTCCACCTTTTATGAAACAATCTATCTAATTCTAGTTCTTAGATTTGTCATTTTCTATCAAAGCAAACTTGTGAAGCCACAACTTTAATAATTTGATTGTATTTAAAATAGTACATTTCTCTTACCTGCATAAATTTACAAAAATCTTCACATATAGTCAGCAATTTGTTTATTGTACTTAATATGGGCGGTATAGTTAACATGCAATCCTTAAGACAGCTATCTAAGAAATCGCAATGACAAGATAGAATCTCGTCAACATTTTGAACCTAAAATCATAACGTGTTAATGGATGAATACTTGTTACCCCCAACTTTGAAATCAGTGATATTTTACTTGGAAAACGAACCCGGAATTATTTAATTTCTAATTTGTTCAATTGGTTTTCTCTTAAATAATTACAATTACCTTTCCAATTTTATTTAAAAATGTACACCAGTGAGGTTCAATAACCTCCACCATCATGTGATATTCCAAATTTTGTATACAATGTAACATCCTCTGTCTCAACGCAAAAGCAGCTCTGTAATGTTGTGCATCATCAAATTGGAATTTCTTAGCCACTTTATTTGATTTCCATACTTGACAGATCATTCTCTCAATGTATTTGCAATAAAACAAATGACGGAAAATCATTTGATAACAAGCTAAAGATTTACGATTTAAGATAAGAGAAAGTGGCCAACGAACTTCATAGTTGAAAGAGAATGATTGAATCATTAGAAGTTTTTTCTGTTCAGCTGGTGACCAATATTCTGCAAATAACAAGATTTATAGATTAGAAAAATCACCAACAATTGATGAAATTTGAA
Organism: Psylliodes chrysocephalus; assembly: GCA_927349885.1. Classification (NCBI taxonomy): domain Eukaryota; kingdom Metazoa; phylum Arthropoda; class Insecta; order Coleoptera; family Chrysomelidae; genus Psylliodes; species Psylliodes chrysocephalus. The sequence goes on along the minus strand of OV651822.1, from coordinate 23,559,833 downwards.
ACTGAGATGTTTACCTTGTTCAGAATTAGTTTGAATGCTGAGTATCTTAAACATCTGAAATTGTAAATCATACTGCAATAATTCAGTCCTTAAATCATCCTTATAAGGATCATTTATGGCACTACATAATCTTAACGCCAGATCCATAAGAGATTCGATGCAACCCTGGTTAACATCAAATGAGTATTTGACAAGTTCTTTCTCGCACAAAGTGAGAAAAGTGACAATGAAATCTCCTTGATCCAGGAGAAAATAGTGTTTAACCGATTTTAGTCTTCCAATGAGATCCTTTTCTATTATGACTAGATCCAAAAGAGTCTGACTGGCGAACATATAAGCTTTTTCTATTGCTTCAATGTAATGTTTTTCTTCTATTTTATATTGTATGGGCAGAACTTTGTTTTTTACCTGTTTACCTAAAAATTATAATTCTTAGTCTTATTACTATTTTCTGTATTTCTACTGGCTTGCATATATTTATGTAATATCTTACCACACTGTCGAATAACATTAAGGTATTTTCCAGCTTTAAGTATAATATCAGCGACAGGTTCTAGAAATTTCGGTATTCTCTCTCGGCGAACAGCATACTTCTTTTCCCAATAATCTGCTGAATAATCTACAGGCATATCCTCCCTTTGAATCACTTCATTATCTTCCACTAAAAACTAATATTCAACAATCAATAGACATAAAAAAAACTGGATTTACAAAGGTCTAAAATATGAAATATGTTAATTAAAACAAGAAAGTGTTTTCTTTTACATATTGAATTAAATAAAACTTTTATGGTATTTTAGTGAACAGTATGATCTATATTTAATAGGGATGGACGGTATTTGTAAAACGATATTTTGGATCCCAAACTACAAAAATACCCGTTATGCGTCCCACAAAACAATGCGTAAAATATAAACTGCTCAACACCCAATTCAGTCTCTCTCTCTCTCTAGGGATGGGTCAGTATTTAAATATCACGATTTTGGAGAGGTGTATGAATATGGCGACTTTGAAGCGGTATTTTAATGGAACCATTCTATTGCACTCAGTATTTCGTTTAAAAATGAAAATTATTCTTACTTAATTCGTAAATAATTACATAAATGCAGTCAAAAATGTACGTACCTAATTTAATTATATTTAAACACATTTAAGGGGAAATTAAACAAAGTATGATTTTTACAAAAAATTTAATATTAATATTGAAGAAAAACGAATGGAACAAAAAAATTATTATTAGGTACAAAATATATATTTAAAAAAGTATAAAATATATATTTTTTATCAAACTTAAAAATCAGGGCCACGTCGGCCATAACTGTTGCATCGTTTCGTTATCAAAACCAGTATTCAGTATCGAATACTGAATATATGTAATACCGACAAACGCAGGTTGCTGCTCGCTCCTCTGTGACTTAAAAGTTTCGGTTTTCCATCACGGTATTTTGGAGCGGTAGAGAAAGTAACACGACATAACAGTAGCCAGTATTCCCATCACTAATATTTGAAAGTAACAGTATTCATCAATGAGTTCTACTGTCATGAGCTGAGAAACCTTGGACCTTATTACAGAGAGACTAGAGAAATTAAGCTGAAAAATGATGATAAACTAACCTCACTTATTGGATCAGAAATTATCCCCTTGTATATCCACATTCCTAACATTTTCATATATGGTAAACAAGCTGCTTCCATTAACTTCAAACATAATTCTTGGGCTCTTTCATCTCCAATTGATCCAATAACATGGTCATGAAGTAAACTCAGTACTTTACCACCTTTTGCATCTGACTGTTAACAATTAAATATTGATGCATTAAAAGTATTAGTGTACACATTTATTTTTAAATAAATAACAAACTTATATATTTTGCCGTACCTTACTTATTGCACTGGCTATGTTTGCAACAATTCCCAAACTTTGCATATTTCTCTGAACAAAAAACCAAAGTTTTTGGAGAGTAAGATTTGCCATTCTAAATTCGCTCTCCAGTTGTATTATAAAAAGCTAAAAATAATATTCAAAAAATAAAATTTATGAGGTTTAATTTGTAATGGGGTATAATAATTTATGTAATAAAATTACCATATGATCTTTGATTATGCTTTTCATAGCCTCTGCAAGAGCGTTGTTAACTTGACCATATTCAAATCTCATCTTTTCTTCAGTGAATCTTTGTATAATTGAATAATGGCTGGCTAATGGTAATATCTGTTTGATAAGTTCCCTCAGTGATAAAGAAACATTGTCATTAATTCTGAATGTCCTTGGACCATATACATCTTTTAATTCTTCTGGTTCAATATAACATCCTGGTAAACCTAAAAAATATCTCTGCCTTTATATATTTTTTTCTGAGACATTTTTTTTTCCTGACACAATATAAATTATTGGTAGATTAAGTCCATATTTCACAGTTCCTAGTCTTGTCACATAAATTTTACATACTTAATTTGCCCCATCTATTTGTAAAAAATAATCTAACATGTATATTTGTATATCTGAATGTGTAAGGTTGCCTCATAGCACTTAGGCCTCACTAGGCTCATATGTATATAATAATCATAATAAATTTAAAGTAACATTTGTGTATATTCGTATAAATTATATAGTGCTGAAGTCAATGACTATAATACTGTTTCAATTTATGATATTAAACCATACTATTAGAATTATTTACCAATTAAGGCATTCAGTAAATCTTCTATTAATACATTCTCTTGTGATACTGAAGGTACTGTAGGAATTGTACGAGATGCAGTGGACAAAGAAAAATCCCATGTCATTGTTGGTCTTCTTTGCACCCAAGATGCTACTGAAGGAGTGCTTGCCAATGGAACAGTCGATGTATTTAATATATTTTTTAGGGAATCATCATGATGTGTTTTCTTTATTACAGCCTTCTTTAATTTATTCTTAATCTGAAGAAATATAACATATTTGTAATTGATTAGCATTCAAAAACTGTTTAATATTTACTTGTGGCAAATTATCTCTTGTGAGTTCAGGAACAGAAGCAGTTGATGGCCTATTGCTTTTTAACAAGAAATCTTTTAAGCTGGAATCTTGTGAAATATTATCTAGCAGTTGTACATAAGCATCTAATGAGTCGACACTAAAAATAATTTAATGTTGCATAGTCTTAATAAGTTGGTCCTACTTTATCACTTACTTTTTATCTTTGAGATCATTATATTTGGTTATAAATGCATTTGAGTCTGCTATATCTTGAGTTAAACGAGTTAGATGTTTCTGTTCGACAGAAAAACCTGCTGAATTTCCTGAGTGTTGATTTTCTTGTAGATATTCAATTAATCTATTTGGTGTAATTTTTCCTCTAAAATAACATTAAGTTCATATTAAATATGTATGCAAAAGGCAAATCAAGTTTTAACATTAAGAGATATAAAACAGTTATGCTACAATAATAAAGAAACAAAAAGTAATGGTTTATGTTTACAGGTGTCTGTAGTTTGTTCAACATAATGTATTATGATTCTATGATTCCTACCAACTACTTTTTGTGGTGTGGCACAAAAGAATGCAATAAAAAATGCTTGTATATAGTTAAATACAGAGTAGCATAATTTTACAGCTTGTAGTAATCATTATATTATGGGTTTAGGGTTTAACAACAATGTATATTTCCTTTAATTACTAGAAAAGTTTTGAAAAATACTTTGAAGGAATCTTTGGTTGTAGTGATGGGTAATTTCAGTACAGTTAGTTGTACTAGTACACTGTACAAAATTGTGCCTTACAGTATGAGCTGTACAATTGTACGTGACAGTGATGTCCATGGCAGTGCTACAATAACTATAATCGTACATATGTATTTAATTCACACAAACGAATCAACAACATTAATATGTTGCTGAACAAATTCTTGCAAAAAATGCAAAGTGTAATGCCTGTGTATTGTACATTTTGTATGACATGCACAAGTGCTTCCCATCTCTATTTGGTTGAACTATTTCTGTTATTCTATAATCTTTCAGATTGATGATATTTCTGAATCAATCATTGCATTTTAATTTTGATATTAGCTAGGGTTTTAGGAAGCTAGTGGCCAAGCTTGAATATTATTCCTCACAATACTAATGTTGATATTATAGCAGTTTTTCATAAACCCTTCAGAGACCATGATCAATTAACTACAATTTATATTAAATATAAGGTAGGTTGCTGGATAGATACAACCCTGGGCACATCTTCATGTAATTACTGTCCAATATTCATTTCTGAATGCATCAGTTCATATTTTAGGATTCTGAGATAACAAAAGTTTAGTACTTGACTATTGCTTAATTATTACCCCAGAGCATTAAGTAATTCCGAAACAATATGTTGTAATTTAAATTCACTCATATTTATTCCAGTTTATGATTATCATTTGTTCTAAACAGAATTTTAAACTTCGAACATAAACAAATTTAATTTTGACGTTAGTATCACTGTCAAAGTCAACAATAAACTGTTTTGTGGTTCTATAAAAGACAAACAATTTGGCCAACTGAAAAATCTCCAGTGTAGCATACAGGGCGAGTCATATGTGAAGTGTCTTGTAGCGCTCGAAGAAAATCCAATGTTTTCTTTATAATAAAGCTACTATATTGTTGCATCTCGCTAGGACGCTCCATTTTTAAGAGAAAAGCATTGGAAAATTTCATGATAAGTTGATGTTATCTTATTCGAAAATGTAAACAATAATTAGTAGGTTTCTGTGGAATCAGAGATTTTATTTTTTTTTAACTTTGAAAAACCGGTGACTAAAGAAATTTTAGAAAATATTTACAAAAATGTGCCATCAGGACTTCACTTCCCAGACAGCACACCAAATCCTTTGGATATCTACTGAACATGGACGTGGATATCTATTTTATATCCATGAGATGTAATTTATAGACATGCAAATGTCCATAAATAATAGTAATTATATAGAAAATTATTAAAAAAATTACGCCATTGTGGCTAATAGTACCGTTCAGATATTTAAAATTAATTTTTTTAAGGTGTATTCAATATCCCATGGTCATCCACTAAATAATCAAAGTCTAGGCGCGAACGCAAACCATCGTGGATATCCACTAGATGTAATTTTTGATTTTGCTTACTAAGTATAGATGGCGATACCACTTTCGCATCTACTCATGCTCAACCCGCCGTAATTGAGTTCGATCGAAATTTGTTTCCCAATCAGACTCCATTAGAGGCTGGAGTTGAGAATTTCCATTTATTGCTGAAGAGTCCTAATAACGATGACTTTCTCCTTAGTGGACAAACTCAAAGGCAGAGTGTTGAAAATATTTTTTATCTCTATTTTCTTTCGACATTATTCAATAATCATTGGTTACTTTTATGAACCCCTCTACTAAAGATACCAATAAAATATTTTGCTGAATATCCGAATTCTTCTATATCCTGGGATATAGACGGACATTTGGTTGGATATCCACAAAATATATTGTGTGGATATCTCTGCGATTTCTTTGTATTGTCTGGAAGATACTCATTAGATATTTTGCTGGATAATCCATGGAATATCTTCTATATTCTGGATATAGACGGACATTTGGATATCCATATTAGATCCACGGAATATTTCTGATATCCTGTGCATATTGGATATCCACAAAAGATATCCTGTGGATATCTCTGGGATTTGGTGTTGTCTGGGTTGTAACACCCTGACCCTGTATCTCGAAAACTAAACGTTTTCGAACCTATGTTTATATGAACTTTTACTCCTATTTTAGGATGTAGATTACGCTGTTAAAATATGACCGTCTAATTTCGGGACACCCTGTATATAAAATTGTTTGTCCTGACTTTCCCTTATTTTTGGTCCTGACTGACCTATCAGCGTACAGCCAAAACAACCCTTACCTATATGGCCAAAACTACTGGTACTGAGCCTAGAAAGTTGAAATTTGGAACATAGGTTTATTTTATAACGTAAGCATCCGCTAAGAAAGGATTTTTGGAAATTTTAACTTTAAAGGGGGGAAGTGGGAGGAAATGGGGAGGGAGCTTTTAATGAAACTGTTCTTTAAAGTTAGAAAGATGAAAATTTAAATTACAGCTACTAAGCATAAATAAATAATGATGTATTTCGGGGTTTTTGGATTTTCACATTTTAAGGGGGGGGGGGGGGGGAAACGGGGGGTGAAAGTTTGTATGGGACTATCGATTTGTTTTGCTCTCTTTGAAGTTAGATACATGAAAATTTTAATTACAGCTACTGACTACAAATTATTAATGACGTGTTATTTCAGGGTTTTTGGATTTTCACATTTTAAGGGAGGGAAATGGGGGGGTGAAAATGTATTTGAAAGTATCCATGTTTTTGGTTCTCTTTAAAGTTAGAAACATGAAAATTGGAATTGCAGCTACTGAGTACAAATTAATAATGATGTGTTTCAGGGTTTTTTTGGATTTTCACATATTAAGGGGGGGGACCAAGGATGAAAGTTTATTAGAAAGTATCGATTTTTTTAAAGGTAGAAACTTGAAAATAGGTCTTTTAGGGTGTTTGCATTTTCACATTTTAAGGGGGGAAACGGGGGGTGAAAATTTGTTTGAAAGTATGTATATATTTTTTTGTTTCTTAAAGTTAAAAACATGAAAATTTGAAATACAGCTACTGATCAAAAATAAATAATGATTTGTTTCATGGTTTTTGGATTTAACATTTTAAGGGGGGGAAATATAAAAATAAATCAAAATAATTAAAAATAAGTACTGGTATTATCGCGTCTTTTTTTAGGAAGTCATGCATTTTTTTATATTAAAAACACGACTCCACGTAATATATAAGCATTGAAAATTTGTACCAAAAAAAACCACAGCCACAAAAATGCGATCGAAAGTAATGGTTATCGTCCCTAAGAACATGCCAAGAATTGAGCAATCTTTGCAAGTTGATCCTTATACTTTTTGTGTGACTATATATATCATTGCTACCCATTTTAACAGCAACCTTCTAGATATGGTTGCCAACATTGCAGTGATGTTGACTAGAAGAAAAAATAATTTTGTTGATGAATATACAAGACTTTTTTGCTCTTCACTTATCAAATCATCCAGCTACTGATCCGAATGTCCTAGTGTCGCCCCCAGCTGCGTTTATTTCAGATAATTATTTTATGTTTTACATTTCATGGGACACATATGATTTATTAAAATAATTAGGGAATGACTACTTTGTGTTATCAGATAAAGAACTGATACAGAATTGATTAATTTGTATTATACCTGTGGAAAAACCGTATCAAAGCAATTGTACTTGCTTACAGTCAAGTTATTCTTGAAACTGTTTATGAAATTATGGCGTTTTCTATTGGAATGTTCAGTGCGTTCTGAGTGTATTCTCATTTTCTTATTTTCCTTGTCAATAAACAAGGACACAAATATACTCAGTGTGTACTGCCAGTTCCAATGGAAAACGTCTTTAGATTTAGGTATTTGTTTTAAGCAAAATATGAAGAGAACCTCATTGGGAAACATTTAAACGTATAGAGGGTACAAGTTTGGGAAAATAAAAAAAAAACACTTTAATAATTCAATATTTAATAACACTTTCAAATAATTTATAAAATTTATCACAATTATTTAAATAGTTAGGTAGGTATTTTATAAGGCACAAGGTAACAAATTGATATAAAAAATATTCTTTTTGGCAAATATTAGAATGTCAAAGTGAGTTTTCATAACAATTAAAATATAATATAAAGTAATTCAGAAAAAAAAAACAATAACAAAGGTCTTACCAATTTTTAACATTTTTGAAAAAATGGGTATGAAAGGTAAAAACCATATTGATTACTTAACTAACTTTTACTTTAGTTCTCTAGTAAGATCAATTTCTTTGAGAAATTTTTTCATACAAAATACTTATTATAAGCTAATATTTTTAATAAAACAATAATTTAAAACATAATTATAGTGGAATGTACTAATGATTAATGCACACGGACATAATCTGTATGGTGTAACCATATTTATTTAAACTTAAAAACTAAATTTATGATATGTATCCCCACTGCCTTTATGTATATAAAGTACCATATTCTAGTCTGCAAAAAAATTTGAATATGCCATTATTTAAACACTTATTTACATCTGTTGGCAAGTACTAAAATACTAAAAATTATTTTATTGTACATAACAAGAATAAAATTGTTTAATTGTTATTTAATATTACTCCATTACTTTGATTATCACATGGAAAAAATGGTGAAGCAGTAACTTGCACCCGTGTCCAAATGTCATGAAGCTGAAAAATAAATATTAATAATGAAAAATACACTTTCAAATTTATATTTTCTAACAAGTTAGTTTTAATTAAACAATAGATATGCTGAAGATATAATAAATAAAATATATTTATAAATATAACCAATTAGAATGAAGCTCATATATGTTAAATGAATACAAACATATTAGATAAAAAATATATACAGATCAAAGTGGGGTCATTTCAACCTCCGTGCGTTTTTTGTTTTTGTTTTTTAGAGCATATGCTGAAATATGCTCTTGTACCTAATATATAACCTAAAAATAAATAAATAAGAATGGTGGAAGTTGTCTCAATTGGTTAAGTAAACAACCAATATAAATTAACCATCAGGCAATCAGGTACAGCACATCCTTGTTGAGCTGCGACATACACATAGTTTCCGAGCATAAATTAATTCTAGCTTATTAGGTAAATAGGCTGATTTTCAAAGGCCGGTTGTTTAATAATAAATTACAGTAGAGTATTTTATTTTTGCAATTTAACAACCGTGTTTTTCGACGTTTGGTGTGCAGCTTGGATGCCTCTCTCTTTGTCACTTATATAGGTATAATAGTAATAAGGAAATATAATTGTAAAACATCGTAAAATAATTCTGGCCTACACTATAAATTCAACAGTTTTACGATTTAATAAAGCATTATTATAAGATAATCCAAAATTTCAATTGTAACTTACTTCGGAATGAGATTTAATCTGGAGATTCAATAAATTTCTCATAATACTAGATAATGTTTCCAAATATGCATAAACCAATTGAGTTTCCATATGTACACAATATAAGCTAAAATCTGCTCTTAATTCCATATTTGTTATAACACTTTCTTGAGTCAACATCTTTGATTCCAACTGCTCCACTTTTTCAGCCTATAAAAAATTAGTTAGCTTTATTATGAAGTTTGTAAAAAATGTGAATTTTTAACTCACATCAGTTCCTCTAATAACACCCTGAATCTTCCTTTTCTTCATATTAAGTAGTTTGGAAAGAGCAACGGCATGATCGTGATGAAGACCTTTCTCCAATCGATCACAGAGGTCTTTATGTGCTATGAGGATATCCAAAAGCAAACCTAATCTTTCACACACTTCATTTTGTTCTAAATAGGCATGATGATTTGATTTGCATGATAGTGATGCCATATCCCTAAAAATAGATAGTTGTTTTCGATTTTTAAAAATATATATTACTAACTATATTACCGAGCCATGACATTAAAACCTTTTTGCATGTCATTCCAATTTTCCAAATTATTCGGAGTATGTTCTACATGAAGTGTACTCAATGTTTTTAATTGATTCATAAATTCCTCAAAATCTCGCCCTGTTGCATTGTAACGCTCAACGTTTTCTTCAGTCAAATGCTTCAATTTACCAATTACATTCACCAAAGTTCTTATATTTTGAGAATTTACAGCGATTTGACTATATTCTGGTGGTAATAGGTTCTAAAAAAGGTCGATTTGAAAGTTATTTTAAGCTATATTTCTGTCATAATTTAAATATCAAAAATGCAGCGGAACAAAAATTTTTTTAAATATTAAAATATTTAGATGAATATAGAATGTTTCCAGATTTAACTCGACAATTATTATTGATAACATTTTTAAATTGTTGAAAAAAAGAAACTCAAAATCAATCATTTATTAGGAATCAGAAGGTAGGGAGACGCTATAAGCATCTTTTTCAAACATTCTATGGTATCACTGGTCGTGGCTTATGTAGACTCAATATGGCCGATCCGCCAGAACCAGACTATTGGGGATTTAACCCAAACCTACATTGTTTTTAGGAAGTGGAAGTTATATTTTTAATTGCTATAAAAGGGGCGATTAAGGTTTTAATAACTGATTTTTAACAAAATAAGTTTCATGGAATAAAAAGTGTGTGGAAGATTTTATGTTACATAGTATTTTATTAAATAATTACAAACTCTACAAATTTCATTTGATATATCATGGTTTAACGAAACTGTTATGTTAGGCTGTAACTGATTTAACATAAAATATTCAAACAGTTGTTAAATAGGTAGGTATTAATAGAAAATATATTAGGACAAAATGACAAATAATATAAAAATTTTGTTTATATTGACTAGTAAAAAATACAAGTTTATTGTTGTGATGTCTTATGCTATCACATTTTTTAATTTTATTTTTAATGAGGTAAAACATCCCAATGTTTGTATATTTGTTAGCTGCAGCTTTAATTAATACTAATCTATTATGGTTATAAAAGGAATGCTGATCAAAACTGTGCAATTATTTATAAATGACTTGTAACACTGAAGACACTATATATTTTACTGAAATAAGGTAGATAATTTAAAGTAACAGCTCCTTTTTATTATTTGCTCACAATGAAGACAAAAGCCTAACACATCCATGGAGGGATACTGTAAGTAGGATCTTTTCATATATTTTTTTTTGTCTATAAACATTATTTGTAGGTCTTTCTGGTCAGCACACAAATTAGCTTTTTTTTTTAAACGAATATACAATATATGTTACAGTATATTTTGTAAATCCCGATAGCGTGAGGTGTGGTAAATAATTACGATCATGTTGAGTATCGTCTAGCACACTATCGTAACTTTCTGACAAGCCAAAAGTTCTATAGCCGCCTGAAGATTAGTTGATTTGATGAAAAGGACATTTTAAAATTTGAAGCTAATATATCTCGTAGGCTGCGGACTTATTTTCAAACTTTGAAGAACTCATTTCTCTCAAGATTTTCATGAGTAAATGTAAGTCATCGTGAAAACCGTATTTTAAAAGCCAGTGAGAATTTAAATTTTCTCAAACTAAACCAAAAGAAACAGTCAGTGAGTTCTTTTAGGTTTTTTTCGTTACGGTGTTACGAAATTGATTCGGTCGCCACTCAAAGCCCGCGATAAAAGCTAAGCAATAGCTTAAAAAAAAAAGAAACAAAACGGACGGTATTGATTCGCGACTAGTCTCAATCAGACGTCAAAATTAAATTAAAATAAAATGTATATTTCGGTCGCAGAGAAAAAAAATTATTAACTTGGCTATTTACTCGGTAATTAACTGTTTAACCGCGGTATCGGGAATTAAACTAAAATGTAGGTATTTTGCTATTTAGGTGAGGAAAAATGAGCTAAACGGTCAAAGAGAGTGCGAGGAGACAGGGACGCGAAAGAATTACTTATAGTAAATACACGGAAAGAAAATACAAATAAATTTATACCCGGGGTAGCCTATTATCCCAGAATGAGCTGATCGTCATCACGAGCCCGCTCAGACAGGGTAATGAAGCTATTTTTGATTTCTACAACTTGCAGTTTGCACGAAAAAAAATGAAGCATATAAAGGGGAAAAGAAAACTAACGCGGATAGCACCTAGTCCAAGAATGAACTGATCGTCATCACGAGCCCGTTCAGACAGGGACAGGATACTAGTTAAAGTTATTTAAAATATATTTTAAAAATATAATAAAATGTAAAAATAAAAAAGATACAAAAATACAATAAACATATGTATAAGTTTTAAGTCTGAGATTTTCTGTCGAGTTTGAACATAGGCCCCATAAATTGCTGGAGGGTGGGATTATTGTTGTAGCTTGCATGTGAGGAAATACAATCAAAAGAAAACTCTAATATGGCCTTTAGACATTTGGCACATCTGTAAAAAATGTAAATGTCAGTCGGTGTTTAAAATTAAAATGCCACCTACATGTGTTTTTAAGGCACTAATATACTTATCCATGTTATTTAAGAAAATATCTATACCTTCATTAATTTTTTAAAGGCAAAGGCTTTTTATAATGAAACTGAAATACACTTCTAGAATTTAAGATATCAAAGATAATATTTATCATTCTTTTAAATCTAAGTTGTTGCACCAGCTTCAGCAAATTCTCTCATTTTTAATTCATCTTTACAAAACCCTAATGCGGTACAACACTCTCACTTAAAGCACAATTATTATCTCAATTTCCCCAATACGGCCCTGCACATTGTTTACTATGTTGTATATTTAGTTGTGGAATGTTATTTCAGATAATGTCTTCATATGATTATCTGTTAGGCTGCTACAACTACGTTTAGCACAGGCGACCATTGTTTCACATTTAATATGTACAATAGTTTGAAAACGGCAATCAAAATTAAAAAAACGTTGATTGAAACCACGATTAGCTGTTTGACAGATTAGTAAATACAATATGGCAGAAGTGAACCGGTTTTAGACCACGAGACAGCATCTCCCTACCTTCTACCTTTATGGACTATCATAATTGTCTTTATATAAGGTGCTTAGTTTCCCCAGAAGTATATATTCAAAATTAAAAGAGCAATATTTTTAAAAATGTAAACAAAACTTGGGATCAACTTAATAATTTTAAATTCTTAATTCTGCAGGAAAATATAAATTTTAAGTCCTACATTTTTAATAATATTGTTAAAACTTCCAGAATATTACTTTATTATTTATTATATTTAAATGGTTTTTGTATTAAAGGAACATACCTTTGCTGTTGCAGCAATATCTGATGTCATAAATTCATCTGGAATTCTTGCAAAAATATCTCTAATCCTGTGTTGGCAATCAGGTCCTTGATCAGTTAGGAAGAATTGTACTATAGAATCCTCACCTATTACAGGATGCCTACTTATCAATGTTAACCATCTTTGCAGAGCCCTCCTTCTGCCTTCTAAGAAATGGGCATCAGATACAATTTTTTTAGGGGGTAGTGATGGTACTAGCCTAAAATGTTGGAGGCGTTAAAACTAATAAAGTTATTTACATTTCCCAATAAGGTCTTAGTAAATCTTGGACACTAAATTGGATCTTCTAGGGAATAGTGGTTCTTCATTTATGATATTTAAAAACTCACCTGTAAGGAAATCTATTAAGTAATAATTCTTTTAAAGCTACAAAATCATTATATCTTCTGGTAACTTTAGTGTTAAATCTTACTGAAGTAATATTATACTCTGAGTATTTTAAAATCAATCCCTTTTTTTCAGGTACTAAATGAACATTTATTGAATCTCGTTTGGTTATTGCAGAATAATTAAATTCAACTGATTTCATCTTTTTCGTAAGTTGAGTTTTAATATTCTTCACTTGAGTAAAATCATTAATCTCTGGAGTTGGATACTCTGTAAAGTAAAAGATATTTTTTTAATTCTTGTTAATGTAACAAAATGCTAGTACAATTTAGAAAACACCATATTCTTAGTTGAGACATGTACGAGAAATTAAGAATACTCTTGTAGGAGTAACTAAATTATTAAAAGAGTAGTATTATTGTCCAAATTTAAGGCTAACAATATGAACAAGCAACTGTAATAAATTTTTTTCATTTTAGTATTTAGAAAATAAAAAATATGACCTCACAATAGTATATTAAAAAATTCATTTCAATTATCAATAATGTATTTTTGTAACTTTTTTTTATTCAAAAGCAAAAGGTTATCAACTGAGAAAGTATTTTACATAATATTGTGATTAATATGATTAAAATGCTTGCAGAAATGTTAAATACAAAAACTGTCATAAAAAAATAGATTAGCTTTAGGAACTTCAGATAAAAATAAAAACATTTTTTCCTGTAGTCACATTAATTCAGCATTAAATTTTTTTAACCATATGTCATGCTAAAATATTTATTTTTTGCTGGTTTCATCCAATTGTACAAATCTGATTAGATGACCAATTCTGTGACCTCATGAACTTCCTCTTCCCTTTAACTTATTTTTGTGGTAAATGTTTTTAGATGTTATAAATCTAATAGTGTCCATCAATTTAGAATATCAAATTCTGTGATCAGATGTACAGGGTCTAATAAATTAAGAAAACACAAACATGTTTTCAACACTGAATTTTTAGACAAAATGATTATAATTCAACTGAAATCAAAGTTTTAAATTGTGAATAACATCAGTTTTGATGATTATTTGCAGCCTTGGACATTACATTATTTGTCAGTAATATATTTTCCTATGTTATTACTTGCATCTCCCCAAATAAATTAGTTCTCTTCCATTTTTCGAAATATGCAAAATTGAGATAGAAATATTCGGGTTGATTCTAGTTAAACCTTGCTATGAACCTTTCTACAGTAATCACATTGTTGCACCTATTGAGTTATAACAATTTGGTATTTTATAATACTTATTCTATTTTAACCATTATAGCAATATTCATTATTAGTTTTGTTCATAGCAACATTGTTATGATGGTGAGATAAATTGCCTATTATTTTACACCTGACAACACTGTAAATCATAGTCGTTTCTGATGTTTCATGTTATATATTGTTTATAAAAGAAGGATCTTGTTTCTGATTGCAAATATGAGCTATTTTAATTTTTTAATTATTATTTTTCTTGGATTTTTATAATTTAATAGTTCTTAATTGTTGTTAGTCAATAATTCTAAAATGTCACCAAAGCGGCCTCACAGTAGAAAAGCAGTTTGGTAAATTCCTTCCTAGCTAAAAAATATTGCTAGTATCCCTGATAATCTGCTAAATAGGCCAGGAATGGGAGGAAACTACTACAAAGGTCAATGAAGAAAGATTCCTTACACTTTGGCAAAAAAAGTGCAACTAGTACACAGTAGAGCTTCCTAGTTTATGGAGTCTAATAGAAAATAGAAAACTAGGACACAGTGTTTTAAATCTAAATAATGATCAAGAGTTCTCCACAATAGAGCTGAAAAAATGTTGAAATAGGGAGGCTTCAAGACCCGCCATGAGTCCTAACTAAATCTAATCACTGATATTTTGGAATTCTAGTCACCTGCTTTACCTAAAAGTAAAATACTTAAGTAATTATATACAACAAAGATGAGAGCTTCACTAAAAACATGTACCTACTTGCTATATTTCGTATTCGTTTAAAAAATATAACAAAATAATGGATCAGCCTTTTCTAAGTGATAACTCCTTTGTTATCCGACTAACAAATACAAAAAGCAACTTGCTGAGATAGCAAGCTTGAACAGCAAAGATCTCTTAATAAATGACAGATCACATTGTTTAAAATTAAAGATAAGAGTACAGTATTCTGCCAATCTTGCTACGATAGCAATATATTTTTAAATTAGCTCTATAACAATATCATTATTGCAAACAGAATCGACCTGATTGTGACAAGAAAAATGGAATAGAGCTTTTTTAATATTAAATTCCCTTGATAAGTTGCATTCCTAAATCCCAAATCTAGTCAAGGGGAGGATTTACCCCTTGACTAGATTTGCTCATAGGAATGCAACTTATCAAGGGAATTTAATATTAAAAAAGTTCAGCAGCACTGATTATGATTAGTAATTGGATGGATGACAGCTTAAGACAATGCTATATACTCAGCTATGTATGAAGCTCAACTTAGTAGCATATCACAACTGGCAGCCCATATAGCATGAATTATGTCCTATTAACAAATTCAATATTTAATTTTAATACATTTTTGAAACACTATCACTATCCTTTATTTATAGGTAGGTAAGTACTTAGCTACTTATTTTGATTAAAAATAAATATTGTTTAAAACGAATATATTTACCTCTGTCAACACAATTTTCAAACAATTTATCAGTAATCTGTTTCCCTTGTTGACTCCAAGCTACCAAAGCAAGTGTTTTATAAAAATTTGTTCTATTTACATTTCCTTCAGATGTTCCCACTAGCTTATATATTCTTTCAATTTGACCTGATGATAATTTACATTGCTTAAGTAGAATCTCGTACACTTCATGAAGTACGGGTTGACCATCTTCAGAACATATATTAAATAGTTGTTTGTAGAATTGGGGTATTGATGCTATAAAATATTGAGAATAAGATTTAAATAAATATGAGAAGTTTCTTAAATATTTACCAGAACTAAGATCTGTTGTCATTATTGCGTAACCTCCACAGCATATTAGCTAACTTTAAGTCCCAAATATTGTCTATTTCTAATGTATCTTGCTTTGCAATTTCCACATATTTGCAACTAAAAATGACGTATTACAAACGTTTTGTGGTAGGCGTATTGATATTTAAAACCGGATATGTTAATTGCCTATTCTAATATTAAATATGTTACAAACATACAAACGTAACAGTACAAATCACAACATAACCTACATTGAGAAGTTTGAAGTTTTTGACACGTTTGACATTTCCACACCTGGGGGTCGATTCTCGACTCGTAGGAATTTTTTCCTATAGGAATTTTTGACATTTTTCTACACATCGGAAATTTATGACATTTGTCTACATGTAGGAAAGTGTCACAAATTCCTATAGGAAAAGGTTCCTACAAGTCGAGAATCGACCCCCTGTTGATGTATTGACATATGGATAAAAGATGAAACACATTAAACATACAAGGCCATTAAATAAAATAGGAAGATGAACATACAGGGTGTGTCATTATGTCTACAATTGATTCAAGTTACTACTGTGAGTTACTATTTTCCAGAGCTGAGCAAAAACTCGAATACTTTCACTCGCATTTCGATTACAAGTAAAATAACTACTCGTAATTTTTACTCATAAGTATTTTTAATTTGAAGTACCTATTACTCATACTTGCAAGCAAATTTAAATCTACTCTGTAGAATATACTTACTTGTAAAATACAAGTAGTATTTTTCGAGTAGTCGTAGTAAAACATACGGGAGGTGCTACTTCTTCCCTTACCTATGGGTGCTACCCGACAGTCAAGGGCAGCTCCAGACCGAAGTTTAGGGGGGGCATGCTACGAATAAAAAGCATATTTTTTTGCTCTTCAACGGAAAGAAGCTAAACAGATACATACAAATCGTGTAGAAATTACCGGAGGACTTTTTTGCTTCCCAAGTCTTAGTAGGTATGGTAATAAAAGGCTCGGGAATTCTAAGAATTTTAGCCTCCGATTCGAGGAGGCGGAAGGGGGTGCATTTTTCCCTGAACCGAATTCACGAGGTGCTGTACGTATAGTCGCCCTAAATAGAAGGCTAATAGATTGTAAAAAATTGAATCTTGGGTGGGGAAGTTCCCCATGCTACTCCTTATTTGGAGCCGCTTTTGCAGCTGGTGGCCAGTATATCACGGAGAAGCCTCGTTTGAGTTCAGGCTGCGGTCTCTTATTTGGGGTGGTAATACTGATAAAAGCAATTCGTTGGACTTTTCATTTATGGTGTTTTGGGTGTCAGTGGTGTCATTGTGTTTTATCGGTGGGTGTACCCAGACAGCACAAATAGGTCCATTGGACGTCCATTCGATAAACAATTTTAGATGTTCGGACGTCCAAAGAGGAGTTTTTTTCTGGACTTCCGACATCCAATAGACGTCCAGTGAAGTATACAAATGGCACACTTTTGACCGTTCATATGACGTCCAATTCTGGATTATATTTGGACGTTCAATACTGGTCATTCAAAAAACGTCCATTCCTGAATTATATACCATTGATACCAACATCCCTACTTTTTTACGCAACCGCAACTCACCACACTATTTTATATTATTAATAATTTATTTATTGTTTTCGCAACCCACTATACACCATTTATTATTTTTTTTTATTTATTAAAAATCACTTGACCAGAGCAGGTATCGAACTCATGACAGGTCCATTGTCTTTCTGGGCATTCAAGCGCTAGGTGACCTCGACCATGTCGCCACTTGAAAAATTCTTACTAGATACGGTATTAATAGAATAAGATTTCAAACTTCCGCTCTTTAAATCGTATGAAATGATAAGGCTAAATAAGTCGATAGTAAACAATCTTAGATAAAAACAATAAACAATAGACGAGAGAAAAATGCAACGTAACGTACTAGGCTGTGCTTTCGTATACCTCCACCTTCGGCGTTACCATTCTGTAGTACATCCTAGTAAAGTAGAACCAGAAATATTGTAAGGTCATAAAACACCAACCACTTGAATTATCAGCAGGCGGTCGCCTCTACGTAGAGATGAACCTACTCAAGCCATTAAGTTATTTTCTATAGGTAGGTATAACAAATAAATTGGGTTAAAATAATTATTTAAAAAAAATTGCTTGGATATATAATTTATAATTATTTATTTAAAAATAATATATGGTATACAGTGTCACACATAAAGTCCGCATCATATGGGTTTTTATTAAAATGCCTAAAGATTTCATAATATATTTTAATCCGGACCTGGGAATATTTTAAGGGACACACAATTTTATTGCTTATCTACATCTCGAACAAAAGGTAATAATGAGGGCGGCTAATACTGAGTTATGACCTTGCAATATTTATGATTGTACTTTATGTTACTTATTGGTGACTGTTTACGGTGGGGGGTTTCGCCTCCTGTAAATATCATCGGCTAACGCCCGCCGCACATGGTCGCACTCGCACTCGTTCACGAAATTGGCGCCAATGTGGCACTGGCACAGTAAACACTGCTTGGTTCGCATTTGCTCACGCAGTTTCGCTGAAGTTCTCTCTATCACAGTTTGTCTATTTGCGATGGAGGCGATAGATGTGAGTTCCGAATCAGATGCTGACAACGAATTTTTATATAGATTGTCACTGATAAGAAATGCAAGAAGAAAAAAAACTTGGAAAAGTTCATAAAATTAAGAGCCTCTGCGATCCTTTTCCAGATCAATTCTTTAAATTTTATCCGCATGTAATCGGGATGTTTTACATCATATAAACATTTTTCGCTACGTACAGCTTCTACTAATTCTTCTTCCATATCTACAAATACTTTGTCGTGTAATATTTTCAAAGAGTTTTGCGGCTCAAAAAAAATACAAACCTTCCACTCGTCTTCACTGCCACTCGAAAACTGTGGCTCGACCACAAGTGTCACATCGGTCCACGTGCGCGTACACGCTCATGTACGTTCCTGTGCTGACACGTGAGAGCAAATGCGGTGCTGTTATAAATACCATAGGTTTGAAACTACAACACTCGCACGAGGCTCGTGCCGACCAATGCCAGTGGTAGCATGTGCGGCGGGCGTAAGGCCGGTCCTGGTGGAACTATATTTGTTGAGTTTGAATATCCACATCAGATGCATCTGAGATGTTGTCAATTTTTTTTCACGTGATAGATGATTTGATTTAAATGTAGGTGTATTAAACAAAGGCTCTCAACGTATTATTGGGCATGTGGTAACATTGACAAGGACAAGTTAGAAGTTTCTACTTCTTGCGTTTGCCTTTTGAGACTATAGAAATAAACCTTAATTTGAAAACTAGACAAAAATTAAACAAATCACTTTTATATTCAAGCTAGCATAAACAAAGGATGAATTGATAAACATGTAACTAAACCTGAACCGGCATCTGGCAAGTTAACGGCCTTTAAACGTATGTACGTTACTTCAAGTAGTGACCTTTAGGTGGGAGTCTGCAATTGGTAAGTCGACTTATTGTGACAACGGGCGGCAGAAGGCCGTCGTCATTTTACCAGCAATAAGTAGTGAAATGCCTGCATATGGCCAGCAGTTTTCCATAATATTAATGTTAACTCTCCTTTAATGGACTTGCATAAGGCTTGTAACTTTACCAGACATAAGTAGTGAAAGGCCTGTACATGGCCAGCAGTTTCACATAATATTATTAACTTCCCATAAAAGGGCTTGCATAAGGCTCTTATAAAAATAATGCCGAGCTTTTAAAGCGAATGTGCCACGTGTGTCTTCTACAAAAAATATATTTATAAAATATTCTAAATTAACAACATGTAAAAACAAGAAATTTAAATGAATACTGAATAGAAAATACCAGCAATGCGTGACTGGCCGCATAGTACATGTCCACTCGTTGAGTATACGTAGCAAGGGATCATCGGTGTCTCCATTTATGAACGCGGGACGGAGGCTTCCTGAACTGTTGGGGTTAGGTCTGCGGCAGTCAAAAGCCTTTTGACTTTTACAGTTGAATGTGGGAAGCAGTTAAAAAGCCATCAACAGCCCATCAAATAATAATTAAGTTTAAAAGGAAATTATTACAAATTTCAAACGAGCTATAATGATTTGACAGTTGCATGCGGGAAACAGTTAACAAATAACCATCAACGACGCATGAAAATATTAAAGTTAACGAGCAGTTAATTACAAATTTCAAAAGGGCTATAACGAGTTTACCGTTACAAGTTACTTTGTCATCACATTCGTTAAAGGACCAACAACGTGCCACAATTTCAATGTTTGTTGGGTAGGATTGGAGACTAATTAATTTTTTTCAAGTTTATTTTATTGTATAAATTAGTACAACTCATACATTATTAAATTGATTATTTTATCTTAATAACCTAAATCAATTTTTAAAATTTTGTACATGTTCGTTTAGTGGGTCGTAGAAAAAGTACACTCTATAACTCGAGCGGATTGTCCCGTACCGCACTCAAACGATTGAGCACTCAAATGATTGAGAACTCAAATGATTGAGCACTCAGACGATTGAGCCTATTGCGTCTTGCTCAAACTTCGTCTTCGTGCGATATGGCCATCATATCAACTCTTGTTGCACAAATTACTATTGTAGATACATATACAAAATACTTTTAATAATTTTTGGATTAAATTGAATGCTTTAAAAGCTAATACGTCTCTGTAAAAAAAACATTTTTTGTTCAAGGACGCGGGGTATAATAATAATGCAACATTTATTACAGAACACAGTACTTTGTCTCAAACTAAATTTATATTTTTAAAGTTCTTATTATTCATATCCTACTATTAAATTTTAGTTTATTTTCAATAGGTACTTATCAATATTAAAATATTCCTTATCTTAAGATAAAAACAATTTACTTGTAAACTTGTTTTATTTTTACAGTCAAAACAAATTAGGTATCAACAAAATTAGGTAAAATGAAAGTTTTACAATTATGTTCTTCAAAATTATATTTAAAAGCTTTTAATTATCAGAGGCGGAACATTAGTGCTAAAGCATTTATTTTTCAAAATCAGTTTGATGGTTTTCCAAAAGAAAGTGATTTTAAACTGGTAAAGGAAGAATTGCCGACAATTAAAGATGGAGGTAATTGATTTTTTTATTTTAATGTAATACATACCTAACACCAATAATAATGGCATAAACGTGTATTAATTAATAATTGGAAATACAAAAAAAAGTTAAACTATTTTATTAATATAGGTAAATTATTTGTTTTTAAGGTTATGTTTAAGTAAGTTTCTGTTTTCTATTTAGTTGCTAGACAGGACAGGACTTTGTATAGAGAAAGTAAAAGTTGAAAAGTCTTTTGGTAGGTAGAGAGGGGGTAAACGTCAAACCACGTCGGGTGACTCCGAGAATTTCACAGTAATGTTTACCTGCCAGTGTCGTTTCATAGAATAAGTAATTTTAAATTGTTATCGGCGGAACCGGACAATCGCATGTATTTATGGATTATAAATAATTATTAAACATGTATTATAATATTCTAATTATAATTTTACAAAATTTCAACAGCTATTCACAATTTATTAAACTATTTACTCGAAATTGTTATTAACATCTATAAAATAATTTTGTACGCCAATGTATCGCGTCCACTTCGGTGAGATCCGCTGACAACCTGTCAATTTATGTGTATAAAGTGGGAGAACTGGCAAAAGCATTTCCAACTTTTACTTCTGTTCTAAAGGGTTTTCGTTCAACATTCAAATACGTTTAATTAATTCAGATAATTTAAAACAAAATAAATCATGAAATTTTAGATAAAAATGATTAATTTAGCAAAACTTAAAAATATTTAATAATCATCAATCATCAGCAACCTTTTTCCATAATTTTTTTCCATTCCTATTTAGTAAAAACAAAATATTCATAAAAAAGAGTCGTTACTTCAGCGATTGAGAAAATATTTGGATTATATTTTTACCGAATATATTCTGACCACGCAATATCTACAATAAAAATTATTATGCGTTTTCAGAATTCTTAGCAGCTGCTGAATATTTAAGTGTAGATCCGTACATGAGGGCATACGCCCCACGAGTTAAGACTGGGAAGACTTTTATGGGTTCCCAAGTTGCAAAGTAAGCCTAGTTACAGAGAAAAAATATGCTTTTAAATTGAGTTTAATATTTTATTTTTAGGATTTTGGAAAGTAAAAATCCTAAATTTCCAGAAGGAAAGTACATAGTAGGTGAATATGGTTGGAGAACACATACTGTTGCCTCCGGAAAACCTTTAACTACAGGTGTTCCTACAGCATGGTTGATACCAGATATAGGAAAACTACCAAAATCACTAGCTTTAGGTGTATTAGGAATGCCAGGGTAAGCCTAAATGGTTTTTTTATGTTTTTTATTCAATTTTGTGCACATAGGGTTTACCTTTATGTGTATTTGAGGTCAAAGAATTACATTATTTACTTATTTTGTTGTTTTAGAAATACAGCTTATTTTGGATTTCTTGAACTGTGTTTACCCCAACCTGGTGAAACAGTATTCATAACTGGCGCTGCAGGAGCAGTAGGTAGTTTGGTTGGTCAAATAGCTAAAATTAAAGGTTGCAGAGCTGTTGGTTTAGCAGGTTCAGATGAAAAAGGCAAATGGCTTGTAAATGAACTTGGTTTTGATCATTTTATTAACTATAAAACTGACGATATTCGAAAGAAAATTAAAGAATTTGCTCCTCAAGGAATTGATTGTTATTTCGATAATGTAAGTTCTGTTGGTATCTTAATAAAATCGCTATGTGGAAATTCAAATTGATATATTTCTGGTTATTACAAAGAAACAACTCTTTACGCGGACACACACACGGTATATATTTTTTAGTGTATTTGGTAGACAATATGTATAATATGTGTAACCTATGTGTTATTTTAGGTAGGTGGAGAAATAAGTTCTACTATAATGTTGTACATGAACCTTTTTGGTAGAATTTCTGTTTGTGGAGCCATTTCTGGATATAATGAAACTAAACCAGCTAAAGGTATGATGTAAAAAAGTAACAAAATTCAAGGCAGAGAGATAAATAAAGTTTATTTTTAGCATCTATTGTCCAGTATCCACTGACTTTCAATCAGTTAAAAATGGAAGGTTTTATTGTCCATAGATGGTTAGACAGATGGTTTGAAGGAATTGAACAAAACAAAAAGTGGATAGAAGAAGGGAAATTAAAATATAGAGAAACTGTTACAGATGGTTTTGAAAATATGTTTAAAGCTTTCACTGATATGTTACAAGGAGGAAATACTGGAAAAGCTATTGTAAAAGTGTAATAAAACTTTTTTATCCGTATAGACAGTTTTAGTTATATGAGTAAATGGAATGTATTAATTAGAAATTCAATTACTTTTAATTTTACGGAGGTATTTCTCTCTCCAAACCGTATTTATTATTATCTGGAAAAAAGGAACTTTTTTTTGCGTATAATGGTGATACTATGGTTTCTACCTTTTACGAAAATTTAGATAACTGGAATGATATCAAAAATTATTACCAGTTGAGAACCCACTGCGTGGGATTTAGATAGGTAGGTACAATAAACTCACTTGGTAGTTTGTAATAAACCTTTTTCTATTAATTGTCTTGTTGCAAAATAAAACATTCCATTTTCAACCAAATCTCCATCCCAGTCTTGTCTTCTTGGCCTCTTATTTGGATTAAAATTAACGGGAATGAGTTTATTGTCTAGTTCTGTCCATAATAGTTGATGAGATCTTAAAAAATAATATTTTATGATTAATTTTAAATATTAGACGTCTTTACCCATACAGCACAAACAGATTTCGGAAATATTTCATAAATGTTACATTGAAACATTTGTAATGTTGTATAAATATTACGAAAGGTACCAGAAACATTTCTGAAATGGGCCGAAACATAAAAATGATTATTACAAAGAAACAACGCTTTACGCGGACACACACAAACATGGATTCTTAAACAAACAAATAAATAATGTTTAAACATTATTTTATAAAATATAAACGCGAATCGGTTCATTTCCACCAATTCCTTTGAATGCACTAATCTGAAACAAATTATAGGTAGTAAAAAGGATTTGATTAACAATAAATTTATTAATATTGTTTTAAATTAACTATAATAAAACATGAAGCTCCGCTTTTCAATCAGAGCTGTAGAAGAAACTAATAAATAAAACTAGGTGGAGGAACAGCAAATGTAGAGATAAAAATAAGACTAAAACTGCCTGTAAATTTGGTAAACGAAATGGCGTCACTCGTCTCAATGAGATAAAGTAAATAAACCTAACCTAAACAAGTATTATTTATGTGGTATATAAACTCACCTCAATTTCTAAAGACATATTCTACTTCCCATATAATAAGAGCACAACACATAAATAAAAAAAGGAAATAGCAAAGCAAACTTCTAATTATTTGTCTCTGGCTGAACATATGATGAAATAAAATAATTACATAACATAACCCATCTACTTCTTACAAATCAGAAATTCTTCATTAAGTGTTTGCCTTTTACAGCTGTAACCCGTTTAGTAATCTTTTGTGTAAGTTTAAATTCCATTATTTTAGAAACATTTTTAGTGTAATATTTCAGAAATATTTTAGAAACTTGTGTTTAAAATGTTATATTTTTGAAACGTTTGAAATATTTCTAAAATACTTCTGAAATAAAGTGTGCTGTATGGGAAGATATATTGTGACAAAGACTAAATTTTCCTTAATTATAAAAATGTTTAGTTCAAGTTATTTTCCACCTATTAGCGTTCTCAAGAAATCCCGTAATTTTTATTTCCTAAAAAGTCCCGGTTTTGAACATTTGTGAGAGCCCCGTAGTTTAAAATATATAATTCTTTACAGAAATTCGAATCCAGCATTAAACATTCACAGACCTATCTCACAGGCTTAATTTCTCAACATCCAAGATGCCCTGAGTCAATAGATCCTAGACTACTCCGTTAATCATTGAAATTCACTACATACCGTCGATCACAAGATAACGTTGCTCTCTTATCCGTCACTGTATCAACTGTATTAAACCACATCTCTTTGAAAATAATCCTTTAATCGGGGACCGAGAATTAAAATAGGTGAAGTTTAATTTTTCAGAAAATCCGACCATAATCCCGGGGCTATCACAGTTCAGCTAACGCCGTTTTTTAATTCATCGCGAGAATTATTGCTTTTCGATAGTAATGCCGATTAAAATATTTAAGATGATATTAGTTGTATTCAACATGTTGATTTTGTAATTACTTTCGATACTTTGATTTTACTGTTAGTTTACTTTTATGTGGAATAGCGTGAGAATGGCCAATATATATTTATTTTGTTTATGGTCAAAAGCTTTAGTGAAACGCATTAGTTGCGGATTTGATCCTTTTATTTTTTATTTATTCCCTCGAGGTTTTCCTTTTGTAAATATCCTCGTTAGGTTAATTATTAATTATACTGTAAATAACAAAGGTTACACCGCTGGTTAGGAATACTGTGGATATATCCGTTTTGGTGATTTATTTCTTTTTGTATTTACTTCTACAAAGTTTTAATTAGGTAAATATATTTTCAATATTTTCTTTTTTTATATAAACATTTTTACGTTCCTATTTGTATACAGATAAGAAAAGTATAGGAATCATGATTTTTTCGACCTCCAGTTTTCGACGGATTTTTACGTTTTGGGGTCCCCTGAATCCATTTCGACTATTTTCGCGATGATGTGTGTGTGTGTGTGTGTGTTTGTGTGTGTTTGTGTGTGTGCGTGTGTGTATGTGTGTGCGTGTGTGTGTCTGTATCCACCATAACTCATGAACCGATACAAAGAAAAACACCAAATTTTAAATTTAAGCTTTATTCCGGCCTCCAGTGAACTGATTAGATTTTGGGTAGGGTCGGAACATTTGGGGGGGTACTTTATGGGTGGTCATTTTTATATTTTATGGAATATATCCGTTATTTACGTTTGGAGAAGAAAACTCTTCAAATAAAAGTTACTTACAATATTATATTACTGTGTATCTATAATTTTTGTTCTTTACAAAATTTTCCTAAAATGGTCCGTATTCGAGAAATTTGACAAAATGAAAAAAAAAATATATTTTTATAAAAATTGTTTAAATAAAAGTTTCTTGTAATATAATTCTCTATAATTTTTATCCCATTCATAATTTCTCTAAAATGGACCGTATTCGAGATATTTGAGAAAATGTGTAAATTTCAAATTTTGAAGAAAACTCAAAAACGGATAAAAAACATTAAATTTTAAACTTAAGTTTTATTTCGGTCTGAGGTGAAATTATTAGATTTTAGACGAAGGCGGAACATCTGGAGGGGTTCTTTATGGGAGGCCGTTTTTATATTTTATGGAATATATATTATAGAAAAATGTTTCGAGTTAGATGCGTGGAAAATGTATATATTTAGTTTATCCTTTAAACATTTATAGGTGAGGTGCAATAGGTTGTACAAAATAACCGGAAAAAGCCTATAATAACTAGATAGGAAAGTCATGTGTTGGACACATCAGATTTTTAGATTAGGTTAATTATCCTATTAATTAACTTAGAGCTTTACCAATTTATATTTATTTTCTTACTCTTTTTTTATAAGCATTTTTCATTGCGTTAATTATACTGTTCACAGCTTATTAATGTCTTTGCTGATTTATATTTATTTATTTTTGGGCAATTGATTGTAAATAAAGCCTAAAGTTATTTGGGTTTTGTATTGCTCCATCGTGGTTACCGTTTTAAATTATTATTTTGCAGAATCACATTTAGGGTGATTACACCGTTTAGGTTAAGTAAGGTAGGTTCTACTGGTGTTAAGGTTTTCTTTCCGCTACTAACCCTCCCCCCATTTGTAGGTGACCACCTGGTATTTATTTACTGATGATATGCTGAGTGTACTTTAGGTGTAATTAAGAGTCGCAGAGCAAATTGCGTTATTAAAACTGGCGCCCGGGCAACCCTTATTGTAAATAACAGCCTGGCGCCACACATGATTTCCACTTCACCACAAGTGAAGCAGTATATACTAATACTAACCGTATATTCGATTATTATCTTTAAAGAATATGACATCAAAAACTATACAAATTTTTCTATGATGAATTCAAATTATTAAACAAATAGGTAGTAAGTTTAAAATTTTGTTAAAAAAGGAAGGTTATGTAAATTTAGAATTTTTAATTATTAATGCCACATCTACCCACCTTGTTACGGAAAAAATACATTCTTCCCCGGATCTCATAAAATTAACAGCTTTTTCTATATGTTTCGAACTGATAAAAGGTGATGTGCACTGTATGAGTCCTAAAATATCGACTTCAGAATGATGATTTAGAAACTCTGTTACACCTTCTACTGAAGTAGCAGTATCTGTTGCAGAAGCAGCTGATCTCCAATGAACGTTAACATTTTCTAAAAAAAAACATTGTATTTTGTATGCTATTTTTACACTAAAAACATGTAGGTGTAGACCATTAAAATCCACTCTATTACACATGATTTTAGTACCTTTGTCAGCTTCTTCTAAGATTTTAAAATGGTCCGTTGATACCCAGATAGAATCAATATCATCTACTTTTTTAATATGTTTTAAAGATATTGCTAGTAGAGATACACCATCTATAGTAGCAATGTTTTTTAATTCTATACCTTTAGAGCCACCTCTTGCTAGGATAATAATCGCTAAATGAGAACGAGTCTCTAATACAAAAGGATTTCTAAAACAAAAATTATATAATAATAATAATAATAATAATAATAATAATATAATTATATATACTGAGTTATGAAATACCTCTAATTGCAGGGCGTTCTGTCGATTTTACTGGAAAATTTAAATCTAACCAACTAAATTTTTAAGTAAATAAAACCAGACTGAGAAAAATAATTATTATCAACATCACCTTCTATAAAGACAATTTTTAAATTTAACTATATCAATGTGTACAAACATATTAAAACAATATTATTAAAGTCCCAGATTATGAGTTGATTAACAAGCTTTATTAGGTACTCTAATATTAAATGTATATTAGAAACACCACTTAATATTAGGGCACATTTCTTTAAAATGTGTTGTACCAAAAGCAAATTAAAATTTGGAATTATATGTAAATTACAATATAGAAGTTATTCTACCTAAAATAACAAATTTCATTGAACATTGAAAAAATAAAAAACCAAAATATTTTTTTTATTATCAACCTTCTCGATTTATCTTAAAACTTATCAAAATAAAACAAATGAAATCGGAAAATAACAAAGCGCTTAAAAAAAATTGAACAAATTTAATAAAGATATACAAACTCCCAGTAAAATAATTATACTGTATCCATAATTCACCTCCTTATGAGTTAATAGCCCTTACCGTAGAATTTATGAAGGGAAGGGACTAAGGGACGGTTTTTATTGATTAATGATCCCATTTGACTTATAGATGAAAAAACTCGTAAAAATCTAAAAAAAAAATCATTTTCACCGTGAAATAAATGAAGAGAAACTGTAATTAATCCAGTATAATCGATAAAATCAGAACATTACACATCTTACATATTATGAACGTTTTCGGACTCGCCTAGAGGTACCTTTCATCCACTAAAGTAAAAATAACTTTCTTAGTAAAGCACTTTCCATAAATTTATCTATCAAGAACAACGACGAAAAACTACTAGACTAATTCATAGTTAAGCTTTTATTTATTGCAAGTATTAAGATTGTGTTTTATGTTAGGCAGACAGAGCCTTCGCATCGGCTGCCGCATCATATAAAGAGAGAGACGCCATCTAAATTGAGTGGGGATGATTTAGGCGAACTTGTTTATCTGAGGTGCGAGTACGCGTGTTATGAATGAATTAGCTCGTACATTTATGATTCCTGTTTTTCACAGTTGTCACATAAAAATAAATGATTTACTTTCGTGTAAATCATCTTGTGCTACAGTATGATAATTGTAACCAGAAAGAGACATTAAACAGATAATAATTAGTATTAAGAAGCTATATATACTTCTTTAATGTAATTTTTAAATTATTTTTTGCGTTTTAGAGCCTTACGTCAATTCCGAATTATAACCATAAACATTCATTGTAACAAGTCTCTCCCATAATCTCTCATAATTAATTTGGCAACTGAGGATAACACTGTGAATGCTTGTAATTAGGAATTTTGTAAAAAAAATTAGTATAGTAGCTGTTCGTCGTTGATCAAGAATTATTCATTAATTTCCCTATAAAAAAAAAATACATACCGCTTATAATATTTACAACAGTGCGCACTTACTATTATGAAAATAATATATAAGACTTGTTTATTCCAATACATGACTTGACATGACTGTGTTAAAACGTAGAGAGACTAAAAGGTTTTAACAGGACATCCTAATCTTCGGTAATATTTATTAGAGTTAAGTGGTTATAGGTGCACTAATTCTTTAAATTAAATGTAATAAATGTGTAGATGTCCTTTTATAATTATTGATTTTGTACCCGCATTATCTTACTTTACGTTTTAAATTGGATAATTGTTTGTACACGAAAACAACAGAACACTTACGGAAACAACGACTATTTTTTTTATTATTACACCTTTATAAGCCGAAGATGGTAGGTATATTTTCGTGATGATACCTATCTCAAACTTTCAAAGGTCGAAATAATAATCGTCTTTATTTAACAACCCTCGGTTCAGTCCAACATGGCTGTTCCACCCAACCGAGTATAATAATAATAATAATAATAATAATAATAATAATAATAATAATACTCTCCCTAATTCACCCCCTTACGAGTGAATTTCAACCCCTGAAGTCGACTAAACGACTTGTGTAGGGGAAGGGACGGCTATTATTATTATTTGCCGTGGCGCTCCGGGGCGACTTAAAGATGATTGATGGTGCCATTTGACTTACAGGTGAGGAAAACCCGGAAAACCTCACCCACCATCATCGAGACGGTAATGTATGGCGAATTTTTTTAATCTGCATGTCATATCAACAGAAATTTAATTTCTATTAATACGCCACACATCAAATCCTAAACCGAACCATGCAATTTAATTAAAAATCCACATGGTCTGGTCTGGGATTCGAAACCCAGCAGTCTCAGACTCATAAACTTGCCTATAAATGAATATAAGCGCGATAGACCGCTACACCACCGTCCCCATATCAAATACAAAATAACATAGCTCTTTAGGTATATGAAAATTTTGTAAGTGGGTTCAAATTGAAAATGATAAACTTAAATTTTATCCTAGGGCGGTTAAAGCGACGTTTTGGAGATATTTATTCTAACCCCTCGTAAACCAATCACCCTCACATACCTTCACCCTGTTAATGCGAACACGAAATTAATCATTAAAATATCTCGTTTTTCTATGACAACTAAACCGTTTCCATGGTAACTAATTAAACAAACACTATTGTATCTATATTTTTTACTTTTTGAGTAGTTTGTATTTTCAACTGCCAAATTTTATTTATTTTAATTAAAAATGGATTGGTTTAGTCATAATGTTCCACAAGGAGGAATGATGCAAACTGCAAAGAATACCTACAATCCAGATACAGCTAAATATTTAAAATGTAAGTTAAATTAATTGATATACATAATATAATAGGTACCTAATATAAAAGTATCGTATTTGAATCAAACAGCATTTATTAGGTGTATGCTTATTTAATAGGGTTTATTTGATAAATATTTAATTAGGAAAATCTTGCAAGTGGCTAATTTAGTCAAGATGTATTGACAAATAATTTTTTATTATTTTGTTAAAAATTTTAATTTGCAAGGTATTCGCATTCAATGTAAATGAAGACAATTAATTTTAAAAACTTCTGCATCTCCATCGTTTCCACTCTGCCTCTGGCTGCCTTCTCACAGTAGCTGCCCTGGTTGCTAAATGAGATCAAATAATGTTAATTAACAGCAACTAATTACTTTGTCAACTCAAGATCCTAAAGATTTAAATGAAAATGATATCAATTTCAGTTATGTTACATTTTTGTCAATTCATCAAATTCCCAGTATCGAGTTTCGGTTCATTCGGTACTTAATCTTTCCACGAAGTATAAAAAATGTTAAAATTAATGTTACGTTTTTCAATTTGTATGTCTCTATTTACTGGCCTAAGAATTAAATAATATTTTGTTCACATATCTATCAAGGGCGGCTCCATCAGGGGAGGGGCTGTAGGGGCCATGTCGCCCTCCTGAGATGAAAATTTTACGATTTATGAGCCTTTTATTAAAAAAATATATGCTAAAAAGGGAATGGCTAAAGGCAATGCCCCCCCCCCTTCCCCCCTCCCCCCCCCCCGAAAATTCGTCTTGGAGCCGCCCTTTATATCTATAGCAGGGTAATTACTGATGCGCGAAATATTTTGGTTTTGAAAAATGAGAACTATTTCAGGCTTAGGTATCCATCGAATCAAATTATATATACTCTTTCTTATTTCTAACTAATAAGATATTTTAGTGCCACTGACATAAAATACGACTTATCTAATGTCACGAAAATAAATAATTTTGATGCTTTATCATCAGTACAACCTATTTTTAGACCACTAAATTTTGTGCCATAAACTATTGGGACAGGTATTCGTCCACGTCAATTAACTTTTCGTGCGGATAATCATGGTCCAGTAGAAAAAATTTGTCTTTTGTTTAATGTACACTCCGAAGGCATTTCTTGCGGTATTTTTGATGTAGCGATAAGCACATATAGAAAGGAACTTAACAAAATTGTTGGGCTCGATTAAAGAGATATAACCTTGTAGGATTTCCGTGGCCTTGGTGTGGGGTTTTGCAGACGCTCTGATTATTCCTGAATATTTCTGATTATTTCAGTAGTTTTGTTCTTTAACGAACTTTGTTAAAATTTTGTAGTAGCGAGGTTTGTTTATTATAATTTCACTTATATATTTAATTAGATATTATGTATTTTTGTTGATTTCTATTTTCGCTGTATTTATAGGAACATGTAATTAGGCTCATGCCTGTTTGTTTCTGGAATAAATAAATAAATAAATAAATAAATAAATAAATAACTTTCAATAGTTTCAATGTAAAAATTTAGTTTCAGTAATATTAACTATGGGATATAGAATATTGTAACGATAGTTTAATTTATTTATAGTTTATTAATTTAAAACAAACTATTTACAATTTATTTATGACGTACTAATTAATTTATATAATACTTAGGTACTAACTCACAATTCTGATTTATTACAATTTATCTTTTCAGTCCAATACTTTATTCTAAACTACTCTTCCGTCTTCAAACTCGCGATATTTATATCAAGCCAACTATGTAGCCAGAATACTCTGGGCTTTCCAGACGCTCTCGAATGTCACCCGAAAATTCCATCTCTATGACTCAACGGCTACGTATTGCTTTTTCCAGTAAATTTCCGAGAAGCGGTGCGTTTGTCTCTATACGTCTCAGCGGTGTTTCGATCATGAGTCAGTTGGCTGTTCAAGCTCGCGCTCTACAGGGACGGCTTAGGCATTCCTATGACAATAGGTTAACGAATGTTTTATTAAATGTATGCTTCTTTTTAGTGTTAATAGATGAAAGTAAAATGACATCAATGTTACGGAAAAAAGATAACTACATTTTAAGAAATAATGAACCATTGCCTTCTTTATCCGAACCTCCTAGTCGTACTGCTCGATATCCAGTTACCATCAGACCAGGAAGTTCAAAAAAACGATCAATGGACACCATCATAAAATCGGGGGTGTATGAACGAGAACAGTTTAAACCCATTCATCCATTGGTTGATAGGGAAAAGGAAAAAGAAAAATTACAGAATAAGATGGCTTTCAATTCTGATGTTAAAGTGAAAAAGGACAAAGCTCTTGAGAAGAAAGTTAGCAAAGAAATAAGAGTAGAATACAATAGGTTTGACCAACGTAAGTTATGAATTTTAAAATGAAGTTTAGCACACTTATCTACTTATGATATCATACAATGCTCAAAACCGTTTCTAGGATGCGAAGGAGGAATTTAAATGACAAAATACAAAACTCACCTCCTGAACCTCCTATGCAGTGACGGCTCTGGGCTAAAATATTGGGGATTCACAATGATAGAATATGGATCTCAGTACAGATTCAGGTAAAAAACGTTTAGTATTTTAGAAAGGTTTATTATAAACACTGAAAGTTTTTAATCTAAATCTATATTCTGTCATTGAGAACCCCAACATTATTTTGATGATGAAACGCCACTGCTCCTATGCGCTAACTACCTTAAAGAAAAATACATACAAACCATACATTTGTTATAGGTACGTCATTGGAAAGCTAGTAAAATTATTTTCAATATAAAATATACCCTATACATGGTGGTTCAATAGTATACAATAATTACGGCATATTTAAAAAAAGATATGGCATGTTTAGCTGAATTAAATATTTTTATTAAATTTTACTTTTCTGATATCTTTAGTTCATGAGATATAGCTATTATAAGTTTTCTAAATGTCACCTAATTATATTGAATAAGAGAAAAAGTTATACATGATTTTATGTGAAACCACATAACTATCTCTGATAATATAGGTAAGGTAATAGAAATATCGAAATGAAATTTTTCATGTGAAAATTTGGGGAGCAATTATCGCGGAAATCAAATAGTACACAGAAGGAACTGGACTATGAAGGTATGAAAGTAAATACCCAAGCATATTCCAGACGTAAATTCATACAATTGAAAAACGTATTCATTTTAACATCGATAAAAACTATTTCATCCAAGAAAATATCATCATGACAACAAGTAGCCGTCAAAGCGCTGCTTAGCTATAATATAATCAGCTCAAAGATAGTCTAGAAATTACTAAAGAAACTGTAAGTTAAGTAAGAAAAAAACAGAATAGTAATGAGATTGCAGATAGTCTCTGAAAAAAAGGAGCTCTAACATCTCATATAAGACCTGAGTTCATCTGCTGAATCAGCAGAAGAACAATATGAGAAGGGGTGAGAAGACAGTAATGCACTAAAAGATCTGACAATTGGAGATATCTCGCGGGACTAAAGACTTATAAAAGGGAAATATCGAATGCATGTCTGACCAAGAACAACTTGCGCGTATTAACAGGTATATTTACCAGTCATTTTTGACTTAAAACACCTTAGGAAACTTGACGGAGGACGAAACATTCATCCACATTCGACCTAATCCTATAAAATCCAAGGGCGCTATACATGGGAGAGTATAGTATCTGCTAGCTTGGAGCCACTTTAAATTCTAAACTGTCTTATAAGAAAATAAAATGGTTGTTATACAGACAGAAGGGGACATAATCATAATAGATATTTTAGGTTGCAGTATACCTAACAACCCAAATATGAAATGGTGTAATTTTGTAGATATAGGTATATGCGGTAGGAATATTTTATTAGTTTTGTTCGCGGAGCACGTGCCGACAAGTACACGTCTTCGCTGGTAAATAATCAGAAACGTTTGTGCGCAAGCGCGATTTGTAACAAATCCCTGACCAGACACAGCGAACGACTTCGACTTGTGAACTAAAACACTTCAACTGCAATGAAAGTGAGCCAGAAGAATGTGAATAGTGAAGATAATTTTTAGAATAAATTTCAGAACAAACATTACATTGTGCTCCGCGAACGCTGGATATTTTGTCAAAATCCCTGATTTTCGGCTCCGCGAACGCTTATGGGGCGTTTGATTTGATCCCCGAGCGATCAAACGTGTTTGAATTAACACTCCGAGCGATCCCAAAAGTGTTTGATATGTTTTGGAGCGAGACCATACGAGTAGTAACATAGTGCTGTGAAGTGGGACTTATATAAACAGAGGAATAAGCCCTACAAAAACAACACTGGTAGCCTTTTCAAGGAAAAAAAACCTTATTTTAAAAACCGTTACATTAGACGGGATAGATATAGACTGGAAAAGTGAAGTCAAATATCTAGGCCTAACCATGGGCAACAAACTTCTCTGGAACACACATGAGAAGGAAGTAGTAAATAAGGCCACAAAAGCCCTAATGGTATGCAGAAACATTGCAGGTAAACGATGGGGATGTAACCCAAACATACTGCGATGGATGTATACTGCAATAGTGAGACCAATCATCACTTACGAGGCTATAGCCTGGAGTAACAGAACTAGTTTAGCTACTACGAGAGCTAATATCTCAAAAGTACAAAGACTAGCCTGTGTTTGCATTACTCTACATTTGATGATAGAGAATATGTGGCAAAAAGGACACGATATAGAATGATCAGGAACGGAGTAATCAGACGAAAGTCTGCTTGCTTTAGGACTAAAGATACCTGGGACATGCCCCAGGATGAAATGCTAAAGAAGTACAGTTTTGTGAAAACCTTTAAAACCACAGAGCTGGGCTGCAAGAATAGAGCCAAGAATCCATCGCGCATGCAACCAAAAGACGTGCTATTCAGTGGTATACGGACAGTTCCAAAACCATAGTAGGAACTGGAATAGGAGTGTATGGGCCGAGAACCAAGCACTCCGAAAGCTTGGGGAAATACCCAAGCATCTTCCAGGCAGAAATTCACACCATTGAGAAGTGTATCTAGTTTAATATCGAGAGAAACTATCATAGACAAGAGATTATCATTATGTCCGATGGTCAATCAGCCATCAAAGCGCTGAGCTCTTACGTAATCAGCTCAAAAATGGCCTGGAGATGCCTAGAACAATTGAATGAGCTAGGCTAGAAAAATAGAGTTACTCTCACTTGGGTCCCGGGACATAACGCGGTACAGGGTAACGAGATTTCAGATAGTCTTGCAAGGAAAGGAGCTCAAACACCCTTTGTAGGACCTAAGCCGTTCTGCGGTATCAGCAGTAACATAATATTAGGAGAGATTAAAAAAGAATTGGGCAGTAGAAGAACCGATAATTGGAACAATCTCTTGGGGCTGAGACAGGCCAAGATACTTCTGGGTGAATATAATCAGAAAAGATCGGAAGCCTGCATCTGCCTGAGCAAGAACAGGCTACGTATTGTAACAGGGATCCTTACCGGGCATTGCCGACTAAAAGGACACCTAAGTAAACTGAGAGTAGTAGAGGATAGTGAGTGCAGATTCTGTGAGGAGGAGGAGGACGAAACCTCCATTCACATTCTAATTGAATGTGTAGCACTCCAGAATCCAAGGGCACTATATCTAGGAGGATATCAAATAGAAGAGGGAGATTTACCTAACTTGAACCCACTTCAAATCCTACACTTTCTTGAGAAAATAGGATTGGAAGGGTCGTTATAGGCATTGAGACATTTCCTTAGTGCATTGGCTACAGAAGGGGACACAATAGATCTTTTAGGTCGCAGTGTATTAACACCCCATTCTCAACATAACATAACGAGGAGCTCCATTTTCTCAGAGCTGAAATCGAAGTATGTGGAGCAGAAGAATCGAGAAAAGGGAGAAATTTGTCTTTGTCTCTACCTATCTCTTTTTAATTAATTTACAGTTCATCAAATTTCTAGAGGTGTTCGACGCCCAGACAGAGAACGCGCTACGTGTGACTAAGATAGCTATTGTACAGTCTGCTAAACAAGTTATTTTAAATAGTTTTTAATATTTTTAGGTAATTAAATTTTAAAAGTGTGGAATAGTTTTGGGATTAAATTGGTCTGATTGGACTTTCTTAGAACGTTTTTAAAAGCAGCTAAAGATAGTATGTAGAATTGAAAATAATTATTATGCCATAAAAGGTGTTTTGGAATTCCTTCAACCTTTTGAAATTGAGTCAGAAAATATAAATTTTATAGGATAGCGGAAAATACCTATAATTTTTTTGTATGCCTTTGTAAATCGTGGAAATAGTTTATATTTTATTTCTACCTTATTAAGGAAAATGGTACCTATTATTAATAACGGTTGTTTCTGAAACATTACTAAAATTTTCGAAATTTTGTTTTTCTACAAAATAATAAACTATACTATTTAGAAAAAAATTTATTTCTCTTATAATTTTATAAAAAATAACAGGGGAATATTTACATTTCTTGATCTATTAAAGAAAACGATAAATTATCTCGACGAATGACACCATGTTCTAGTACGGAAGCTAGCTTAACATTTTTGTTGGTGGTTTCATGGGTTTCATATCAATTTTTTGTAATTGTAGTTTACACGTACATATACCTCTTAACACTTGTTTGCTTTATTAAAAAAGTGTGTTGTTGTGATTTACGTCGAAATAAGTCATAAACAACTTGAAACCCCATATAAAATCAAAAAGGAGAAACGGAAAAAAATTGAGCCTGTAAATGAACACAACTCAGAAACAAAAATAGCTATCTAATAATAAAAAAATAAAATTTGATTCTTGTGCAGCTTCATCTATATCATTAACTGTTTTTGGTTTTTTAATGGTTTTTCTTGGTGATGAAAATTCCGATATCTCACGGTTATCGATTCTTTTTTTCTCTCCAGAAATGCGGACGACAGTGTTTTTAGATACTCCTGTGGCTGCAGCAACACGATCATTTACATTTTTAAATGGTATTGAAGGTGAATTAAAGTTTCCTTCTCTTCTCATAAACTCTATAACATTGGCTATTATTTCGCGAGATTGACTGTTAATCACGCGGCCTCTTAATTTGCTATTAAACTCCATACATAGGTTCTATTAAACTGTAATGAGCAAAAAACACAAACGAAAATAAAAGAAATGTTTTAGCGAAATTTACATCTGACATTTACGTCTGAATGAAATAGTGAAATACTTGATGCGCAGAGTGTACTTTCATTGCGTAAATCCGTCGGGATGCCTGTCAGTAGTGCTTTCTCTGTCTAGCCGTCGAAAGCCTCTAGAAATTTGATGAACTGTACAAACAAACTTGAATCTCATAATTTGAGACTAGACAAGAAGTCAACAAATTACTTAGCCGCTTTTGTCTTATAGCTAAAATTATTCATCATAAAAAAAATGTGTTTGGAACATACATTTTCTCTGCTCAGATCAAATCACCAGTAATCACAAGCATGGAGTTTGAAATCCAAGCGGGAATTTGTGGTATACGCTGCATTTCGGGGCCATTGCCACTTATTGTTAAAACTTTTTCCATTTTCTTCACTTTTTCTCACTGTTTAGACACAAAAACCAGAAATAAGAATTACAAAAAAAAGCGAGGTTATGTTTTTTACTGCTGTTTTGATTTGATTCAATGTTCTATTGTGACGTCATATCACTTCTCGGTCTTCTCGATGCTCACTCGATCGAGTTTTAAATCAAACGACCCTTTAAATTCGAAATGCGCCTGCTTGTCGTAGATTTGTCGACGACAGGCTCCGTGAACCAATTTATTATAAATATATCTGTACGTGAAAGAACCCAATTATTTTTGTGGACAATAGTTAACCCCTAGACCCTTCGAAATAAAGATGAGACGTCATCAGAGAAATAAGGAGAGGCTCTAGTAAATCGGTTGACTGATGCCGTGATTGGACACATGGACACAATTCTACCGCTGTGGGCTGATCTACCTCTGTCTAATCAATAGCATCGCGTATTCTATACCGTTTTTCTGGTTTAATTGTAGGGAACTTAATATACTGTATAGAGTTATTCGTTTACGGAAAAATATAAGTTGTTAGGAGTAAATATATATCTAAAAAGTCTTATATAAAAGGTATTTTGTTTTAACGAATTATTAAATTGTTGGGTGATGAATATGCATTTTTAGAGGACATACCAAATTTATGTAACGTCAGCGTTTAGCATATAGGGCCGTCATTTTGAATTTTTTTAAATAGCGTAGGTACTTCTTTCTCTTTCAAAAATAGAGGAAGAAGTAAGCTTTTCTGTGATAGCGTTGCTATTAAAAAGAAAAAGATGGTGGAGGTACGCTAAACGTTGACGTCACATACATTTGATTTTAAAAAATCCAATTCATAAGGTGACCAATCTAGGGAGGACAGTCCTTTTGTAGGTTCTATTCTTCCTCGAAAAGTGTCCTGCTCCTACACGTCCTCCTTGATATTTTAAAACTGATCTGTTAATCTCTCTGTATGTTGACACTCTAGCTGTAGTACCTAGGTACTTGAATAGAATGGGCATTTCTTGCTCCGAAATTTCCAATATATTGTTAGAAAATAATATATTGACCAAAAATGTTCATTTAATGAAAAAAATACTCGTTTAATTAGATAATTAAAAAGGACGTATGCATAATTAGTATATTTTTGTTTGAATTAATGTTTCATTTATTTACTTTGTACTTTTTCCTTAAGTTTTTTTCGTTCTATTTTTCATTGTAAAAAAATTGGTAAATATATACCCGTTAATACGCGTAAGTTGTTCTTGTTCAGACATGACATGCATTCAATATGTGCTATTGGTCACCTTTATTCACCTTACTATTCATCATCTTAAGTAAAATGTATACATATACTAATAAAAATGTATTTAACCTTTTTCAGTAATGCAAGAAATTAAAGAAAGGGAAAATTGGCTGAAAGAAATGGAGCGATTGGGTGAAGCCGATAAATATCGACAAGTTATTGAAAATCAAATTCAAGAAAAAGTAAGAGAATTGGATCGAATGAAAACCTGTAATGATATGGTGGAAACATAGTCAGTTTTAGAATTTACCCAATTTTAGGGAATACTTTCAAACTTGTCTGTGCGAAAAACTAATTGAAATATTGTTGTGATATTTATTTGAATACTGTATAGAGGCTAAACTAAAACTAACATGAATATTCAAATGTTGTAGTTTATATAAAATGTGCTTGTTTAGTCTATAAAATATTTTTATAAATAAAACATACTTTTTATACTAATCACAGTAGGTACTGATATGTTATCAAAACACCCTGTGTTCTAAAATAATGAAATAAATTAATAATAATAATAATAACCATACTAATAATAATGATGATAACAATAATAATAGTAATAAATTAATAACCCTGTATTATGAAAATAATGTAAGAAGTCTTACGAGAAGCAGACTAAGAGAGAAAAAAATGGTTTCTAGATAAAAAAAAAAGTCAGTTTGAAGTTAATCAATTTTGAATTTTGGAGAAAAATGTCAAGGAAAATTTAGGAATATAATTATAAATATAAAGATATAAAAGAAACTTAAATAAACAGACTGTAAAGATTCGTTGTAAGAGCAAATACAAACCATATGGATTACTAGAGGAAGAAAAGAAGAGGAACATTTACAAAGTTTATAGGCGATAACAAAGAGAGTGATATGGACACAGACAATTGTGAGCACGGTATTTATAAAAACATTTCATAATTTTGTGTAATTATATGTAGACTAATAGTTATGAATTGATATTCATAACAAATTTTTCTTTAAAAAAATGAAAATTTGTAATAATTATAGTTTAGATTTTAATAACTCTTTATAAATAGCTAAGTTATAACCAAATCTAACAATAATAATTATTAGATTTGGTAATTTTTCTTTAACAAGAGGTATTTTTTTTTTGTGTTTAGTAGGTATAGTAGGATAGTTTTAATAGTTTGTTTTAAATGTTCAGATATACCAGGTAGTAAAAGACCTGATATTTGTTAAAATTTGCAGATACTTATTTTGTTAAAATTAAACACAAATTTAATTTTGTAAGAGTTTTGTTTATTTAAGTATCTAATTGCTTGATATCATAAATATAGGAATCATTTTTCTATAAGTTCTAAATAAACTAAATAAACTAAATAAACTAAATAAACTAAATAAACTAAATAAACTAAATAAACTAAATAAACTAAATAAACTAAATAAACTAAATAAACTAAATAAACTAAATAAACTAAATAAACTAAATAAACTAAATAAACTAAATAAACTAAATAAACTAAATAAACTAAATAAACTAAATAAACTAAATAAACTAAATAAACTAAATAAACTAAATAAACTAAATAAACTAAATAAACTAAATAAACTAAATAAACTAAATAAACTAAATAAACTAAATAAACTAAATAAACTAAATAAACTAAATAAACTAAATAAACTAAATAAACTAAATAAACTAAATAAACTAAATAAACTAAATAAACTAAATAAACTAAATAAACTAAATAAACTAAATAAACTAAATAAACTAAATAAACTAAATAAACTAAATAAACTAAATAAACTAAATAAACTAAATAAACTAAATAAACTAAATAAACTAAATAAACTAAATAAACTAAATAAACTAAATAAACTAAATAAACTAAATAAACTAAATAAACTAA
Source organism: Psylliodes chrysocephalus (assembly GCA_927349885.1). Lineage (NCBI taxonomy): Eukaryota > Metazoa > Arthropoda > Insecta > Coleoptera > Chrysomelidae > Psylliodes > Psylliodes chrysocephalus. The sequence continues at coordinate 23,518,432 of OV651822.1, read as the reverse complement.
ATAAACTAAATAAACTAAATAAACTAAATAAACTAAATAAACTAAATAAACTAAATAAACTAAATAAACTAAATAAACTAAATAAACTAAATAAACTAAATAAACTAAATAAACTAAATAAACTAAATAAACTAAATAAACTAAATAAACTAAATAAACTAAATAAACTAAATAAACTAAATAAACTAAATAAACTAAATAAACTAAATAAACTAAATAAACTAAATAAACTAAATAAACTAAATAAACTAAATAAACTAAATAAACTAAATAAACTAAATAAACTAAAATAAACTAAAATAAACTAAAATAAACTAAAATAAACTAAAATAAACTAAAATAAACTAAAATAAACTAAAATAAACTAAAACAAACTAAATAAACTAAATTTAATTAAATATAAAATAAAAATAAAGTTTATGAAATATAATACTTCTTCTTGAACCGACACCACTCAGAGAAAGAGAATCTGCTCCATATAAAATAAAGTGCTAAAATATATTAAAAAAGAAAGCTAGCTGAGGTAAGTTTAGGTTATCGAGTATTTATAAATTTTAAGGTTAAATAGAGAACATTACAGTACCTACTTAATTTTGACTTTGATCGTATTTTTTCTCGTATCGTATGAGACCGTGAATTTTTAAACCGCTCTGGTTTCAAATAGAAAAATATTACACTTTCTACCATTTTTAAAAAAAGTTCAATAAAATAATGCATAATCAGAATTTTAGGCCAGAGTCAATTCGGTGGTACTAGCTCAAAATGGCATTCCGACGACCTGTCAAACAATAGCTGCTAGTGGGCAGAACCCCTATTTCTAAGGGCGTTGCGACATATCTTTTCATCTTGGACGGTATTTTTATTCGAAATAGTAGTCGTCAAGCCTGTTAATTTATGAAAAATGTATAAGCGGTGTTCAGTGGCGTAGCCAGCCTTGCGGGGCGGGGGAAATACATTTAATGGGGCGCAACATACATTTTTCGAAACCAGTTTCATGATGTTCAACATTATGCAACTGATTGCGTGAAATAGATCATTTTGATACTTGCTACGATTATAAAAAATGTCATTTTATGTCAAAATAAAAAAATATTTGAGGCATTTCAAACAAAAACGGTGTTGTTTTTTAAAAATATGTTTCCAAATATTTTTCAATTTCAATAAATGTTACATGGTGTAATAAAAGTAACTATTTATTGTGTATATAGGCACCAAGCGACAAGGGGCGCCTAGTAAGGCCCACACCTGGCTACGCCACTGGCGGTGTTTTAAAAATAATGTTTTCATTGTGTTCGACATAAAATATTTAAATGTAATCCATTAATCATGATTTTTTGTAGATAGAAAACATCGTATGACCGAACCCCTTAGATATACCAACCCTGGCGTCGATATAAGGGGATGTAATGAGTAACTGCGATTCACATTTTATAAAAACAATCAATTTATTCCATTAGTCTTTAATTTTGGACTCAAAAAGAGAGTATACAAAAACATGTGGGAGGTTAAAAAATAATCAAAATAATAAAAAAAAGAACGCACTAAATTAAAGTAGGATAGTTTACGTAAAAAAAAACAAAAATGTTAGATTTTATATTTTAAAATTAAGATCATTACTTCTAGTGTGCACATTTGCAAAAACATTTTTACATTTTTTCAAATGAAGGGAAATAACACGATCAAGATATTATATAGACGAACAAGATGCGTTTAAGAGACCGCATCACTCACCAGCGAAAACAACAGACTGAATGAGCGGAAATGTCGCTGACCTAGGCTCGCCCCACACCAGACGTTTAAGATGTAATGAGCATCATAGCGCTGTCGAAATATTTGTATTCTATTTGTAGCGTAGTTGCGTATTCTATATACGGTAAGCACCATAAGTCTTACCCCCCCCTATCTAACTCGTTACTGGAGTCTTGTTAGGAAAATCGCCGACACACGTCGATTTTTGATTTCTACAATGTATATTTTTAAATGAATAGTTTACCCTTAATTCCATCCCTTACTGGAGGGGAGCAACCCTTTCGAAAAATTTAAATGGCATGGGGTGGTGAGTGATAGCTCATTTGAAAGAGGGTTTTATTTTCTATTCAACCGTCTAAAAAATTTTGAAATTTGCTTCGTTAATTCTCAACTAATTATTGTTTCAGAATAACGGAAATTAACGTAGCGCACTCATCCTTAGAATTAAAATTCGGCCCTGCATGATATCGGTTTTGGTTCAGACGTGAAGTAAGACTTTTTGCCATTAGAAGGTCACTGTTAGTTTAGTTGCTTTCCTATTTTGTGATGTTTCGTTATTTTTAAACATTAATAAATCAACACGTAATGACGAAAATTTCAAAAATTTTTGCACGGTTGAATAGAGAATAAAACCCCCTTTCAAATGAGCTATCACTCACCACCTCTTGCCATTTAAATTTTTCGAAAGGGCTGCTCCCCTCCAGTAAGGGATGAAATTAAGGGTAAACTAATCATACATAAATGTGCATTGTAAAAATCAAAAATCGACCTGTCTCGGCGATTTTCCTAACAAGACTCCAGTAACGAGTTAGATAGGGGGGGTAAGACTTATGATGCTCACTGTATAAAGCTCGACAAATAATAATACTCTTCCCAGTGCACGCCCTTACGAGTGAATTTCAACCCCTGAAGCCGACTGAACGACTTTAGGGGAAGGGACGGATATTATTATTTGCCGTGGCGCTCCGGGGCGACTTAAAGATGATTGATGGCGCCATTTGAGTTACAGCTTACAGGCGAGGAAAACCCCTCACCATCATCGAAAAAAAAAACGGTAACGCAGTGTGATTTTTATAATCTCTATAAGGCCATTATAAACCTTGCACATTATATCCTGAGTGCTCGGTAAATAATAGCTAACTTCTCAGCCTAAGTTTATAATGTACTATTATTATTCATTCAGAGAACAATTATTTTTTTAATTAATTTATTTAATGTTGGCCTAGACTTTACGTTATGTTGGGGAATGGGGTGTTAATACACAGCGACCTAAAAGACCTATTGTGTCCCCTTCTGTTGCGAATGTACCAAGGAAATGTCTCAATGCCTATAACGACCCTTCCAATCCTATTTTCTCAAGGAAGTGTAGGATTTGAAGTAGCTTCAAGTTGGGTAAATCTCCCTTTTCTATTTGATATCCTCCTAGATATAGTACCCTTGGATTCTGGAATGCTGTTAGGATGTGAATGGAGGTTTCGTCCTCCTCCTCACATAATCTGAACTCACTATCCTCTACTACTTTCAGTTTACTTAGGTGTCCTTTTAGTCGGTAATGCCATGTTACAATACGTAGTCTGTTCTTGCTCAGGCAGATGCAGTCTTCCGATCTTTTCTGGTTATATTCACCCAGAAGTATCTTGACCTGTCTCAGCCCCAAGAGATTGTTCCAATTATCGGTTCTTCTGGCATACACTTTAAAAACAGCACTGTTATTTAGAACCCAATAGAATTAATATTTAATTTATTAAATTAAATAAAAATCCCTGGCACCAGCGGGATTCGATTAATATTATTATCACAGTGATTCGAAAAGTGTGCTTCGCGAAATATCGCAAAAGCTTCCTAGTTATTAACGCTTAACAAAAAGGAAAATATTTCAAAACTCGCCAAATGAAAACTGTCTAAAACTATGAGGCAAATCGTCGTTATCTTGTATCAGTAATAACTCTTCTATCTGCCAAACGTCACGATATTTGTTGAAACTTCTTGTGACGTTAATACTTGTAAGAACGAAGATAAGCAATGAAAGATTGCTCAAAAATGAAAAAATGGTGTACCAAAAGACAAAGTAATAAACTTCGGAACCGGTCGCAATTAAAATGTAGATATCTTGTGAGATTTAAAGGACATTTTCTTTCTTCACATCTTCATTGGGTACTCTCAACTCACACATGGTTACCTCATTGTCAATTAATTGTTTCTATTAAGATTAGTCATACTTTGATTTTAGAACGACATGGAAATCTCTGGAATCGAAAAAGTTTGGAAACCACTATATTAACGTTTTTATTTATATTATTTTCAAGAATTTGGTTACATACCTTTAAACTGTTATTTTTAATATCTTTAGGGGGGTGGGTGGCTCAGTGGTAGTCTCTGCCTGCAAATCCAAGGGTCCCAGGTTCGAATCCCGTTGGCCAGGATTAATTTGTTCATTTAATTATTTCTGATGCCTTGGTAGGATTCCCCACTTGACCATTTACTGTTGGGTTCTAATTAACAGTGCTGTTCCTAAAGTAGCGCAAGGAAACAGTAACAAGGTCTGTCTGTAGGGGTGCAGAAGTATTAGAGTACTACTACTCCTGCACTATGGAGTATTAGACTACTAGTACAATCCATAACCTATATAGAACACGAGGGCTAATGACCTTAGTTGTTGAAGCCAGACACCAATGAAAAAAAAAATATATATACATATCTAAACAACATTAAAAAAAAACTAAAACGTATACAATATGCTAAGCCATAGATCCTTCGAAATAAATATGAGATGCTTAATTATATTTGCACGTGACAGATAGATACACCTCCACCACTAGTGGGTACCTACTGTTGTGGGCGTCATTGTAGGAAACTTAACATATCAAATTCAATGAAAGAATGGTTTGTTTTTGTTAAAAGTATAGAAGTATGTAATGTAAATCCTTAAAAATAGAAACATCGATTCAGAGAAAAAATAGAGTTGGGCGATATTGTAGTTTTTCAAACATCCAGAACCATTACTGTAATTAATATTCAAACAAATGAGGTTGTTTTGTCAAATTATTAGGAAATTAAATATTTGCTAATATTTTCTGAAAAACATTCATGAAATCAATATATTATATATAACAGGTAATTTTTAACAGACTTCAAAAAAGGAGGTTCTCAATTCGTCGCAATATATATATATATATATATATATATATATATATATATATATATATATATATATATATATATATATATATATATATATATATATATTTTTTTTATGTATGTTCAGCGATAATTCTTTAACGCAGTGTCCTATTTTATTGATTCTTTTTTTGTTAGAAATGGGGTACTTCAGGGGTGGTCCCATATAAATTTGGTCAAAATCTAATAATTAAGTCCATGAAAAAATCCTCAAACTCTTCATTTTTCATGTATGTTTAGCGATAATGCTTTACTACTTTGTCAGATTTGATTCTTTTTTTGTTAGTAAGGGGGTACCTCAGGGATGGTCCCATATAAATTTGGTTAAGATGTGATGGCATCTGCACGTTTTTGAAGTCGGTTTTTTTAAATTTTTAATACTTGTATACATCCTTTGTGAATTAGGTGGTTGGTATTGTTAGTAAAACTGGTTTGAGGATTTTCTTTTCAAATATATTCAGGATAGAGCTTTAGATTAGTTGGTATTATTTTTTTCATTGGGAATTTCTTATGGTGGAAATTACTATTGGCTATTATTGGTAATTAAAGTTGATTGACAGTGCTATTCTTTAACTAATTTCAGTTTCTATTAGGCTCCCTTATTGTTGGAACTCTAGTTAGTTTCCTTAAGTACTTAATGATATGAGCTGTCTGATTTGTAATTTTACAAAAAAATATAATTGAATCAGTGTGTTCGAAAACCCTACAAGTCCAAAATTTGACTTTTTAAAGTAAGATAGCCATTTTGTTTAAAATTTGTCTCTTCATCGATTGAGCTTAAAAACTGTACTTAGATACTTATCCGTTAACGTAGTACAGTTGATTACACCCATTAGGCGAGAAACCATACATATTCGTGACGCGTTAAAAGGTTATTATTTTTCTCGGAAGGCTGATTTTGGACATGTACGGTTTCCGAATTCACCAATTCAATTATAAATAGAAGGGATTAACATCTTAAAACAAAACAATAAATGGTTATTTAGAAATGTAATCTGAAATAAAGAACAAATACAGTAAAATTACTTCAAATCTTGTTGAAAGCAGCAATATCAACTGATTGAACAAAATCTTCAAATTCTTGAATTTTTTCAACCATTTCATCTACTGAAACCTTAGCATCTTCAACAACACACATAATTTGCAGTTTGTTGATACCATATCCCACGGGCATGAGTTTTGAGGCACCCCATACCAATCCTTCCATTTCAATAGATCTAGTGACTTTTTCTAATTCTTTCATATCTGTTTCATCATCCCAAGGTTTAACATCAAGTACAATGCTGGATTTAGCAATCAATTCAGGCTTTTTAGATTTCTTTTCTGCATAAGCTTTGAGTCTTTCTTCTCTAATCTAAAAATTTTACAGTGTAAGAAATTATAAATATTTATTATTTCCAATTTTATTCAGGATTGAACACATGAGTGGATAAAAGGCAAATATAGATATTTTTTTAAATCAATGTTTTTGAAAAGGGAATGGCCTATGTACATAAAATTAATTCAATTTTGTTATATTTTCAAATTAATATGTTACCACCAGGGGATAAATGTTCTATGGTGAACTATTCAAATAAGAAAATTTAAACTCAAATATGTTCTTCAATTGTTTGCGATTAAAATAAAAACCAAATTATTGTACAGGATTTTCTTTCATATTGGAGTTACAACTTTTGCTCTTTAGATTAATGTATAGACATGGATAAGAATATCTATAGATAGATTGTGATTTCACTATGATTTTGTCACACAGGTCTAAGTTCTTGTCATTAAACCATCAAACAGTAAAAGGGCTTTCTCTAAATAGCTCCTGATTGATTTATATTATCATATTTAATAACAGAAAAATAATTTTGTAGCTAGGTATCATATACCTACTAGCTTTTTCACTTAAAAGTAAATTATTAAAATGAATAGTATAATAAATAATTAAAACAAAAAAAGTACCTAGGTAATCTATACATTTTTAGCACTTCAACATGTTTCACATTTCACAATTCTCAGGAAATGATTAAAATGGGTTTTAGTAGTAAAACTTGTTTTAAGTATTAATACTGATAAAATTAAGTATATGTTACCTTAGCTGCCTCTGCATCTTCTTCTTCATCAGACCCAAATAGATCGACATCATCATCATCTTCATCTTTAGCAGCAGCTGTGGTTGTAGTACCGGCTTTCAATGGACTAGCACCAGAAATTCCTAGTTGTTTTAGTTCATCTGACGAGAATGATTTGATATGATTATACCAACGTAAGGCGTGAGGCACGTTTGCTCCAGGGGTTTTGCTTATTTTATTATAGACGTCAATGTCACCTTGGCTTAACAAAAATCTGAAAATAAGTATCGTAACAGATAAAATAAAGTATTGCCGATTGAACAATTTAAAATTGACATACTTTCTACAAATCAAAATGCATTTTCGATTGAAATATACACGTGGAACGGCTGTTCAAAGCACGGATGAAAATAATAAATAAATACACCTACCCATTTACGTAACTTTTATCTTCAAGAAAGCTATTAAGTTCCTTGACTCCTTTTTCACTGCTAACATCTCCAAAAGCCATTTTTGTGTAATAATATTTCAAAAAATAAGATAATTAATGCCGACTGCTCAAATGTCGAGACGGAAAAGAACGAGGAGACGTGTGAAGTAGTTTCTTTTCATCTTCTGTTTTTGGCCTCTAAACACATAAAGCAGTAAATAGAATATTATGATTGTTAATCTTAAAAGAACAAGGCCAACAGTGTGGTCAGAACCGTACCCAGGAAGTTTCGGTTTCAACATTAAGGTACTTTTTTGATAATTTGATAATTACTATGTATTTAAAAACAACTGACATTTTTAGGCTGTGAACGTGTGTAAATTAACGTTTTAAATTTTACTTATTTATCTATGTCTAACCGTTTTCGACCGAGCGCTATAATAGAGTTAAAATTTATTATAACTAAAAAAAATTATAATGCAATCAATATTTTGTTTACGGATTGACATTTACATCCACTCTGGTAAATCTACGTTTTAGCTTTCATGTTACACATATATAATATTTTTTGAGACAAAATCAATTAAACTGCCTGTTTAAACTATAATTGTGAGCAAGCTATAACAGAAATTACCTTTAAAAAACGCCCATCAACAACTTACCTACAATTGTTGCTTAAAACTCTTTTTTTAATGGATTTATTATAAATAACGAGAATATAAAAATATAAATCATATTTTATTATTAATAAAAGTGACAATACTCTGGGAATGTATTATCGCTGTGGTACATGAATTATCATGACTGCGAAACAAACTTCTTAGGGCTCTATTCCGTAATTTATCGTTTATAGACGACATCGTTAAGCTAACGACAATTCAACCAACGACTTTTATAATGTTAATTTTGAAACTCTATTCAATAACAAAGTCGTTACGTTGTTTTTAGTTACCAAATTTAAACGATGATTTTTAGTAAGTTAGTATTATAATTTAGTGTTTTGTGATAAAAGAACGTACGTTGATGATTATATTTGACATTTTTGAGACGTAAAATAAAAATTCTACCAGTATATTCATCTTGTTTTCACAATATAATTGTTCTTAACTTACAACACGATCAGAGAAGTTTACTGCGGATGCGTACAATAAAAAAAGAAAACTAGGAAAAATCTAAATAATAATTGAAGATGTAACGAATCACTATTTGCTGTGTAATTTGCTGGTCGTATTGTAGGGTTTATTTAAATGAGTATGGTATATTAAAAAAATTGAGAACTGCCGCCTATTCCAAAAGAATACCAAAAACAACTCGAGAACAGTTGAATTTGAAAGAGAGATATCAAATTCGATACTGTCAATTGTGATATTGTAGAAAATCATTAAATAAATATAGTTTAAAAAACTAAACAACACGCTTTTAGAGCATATCAAACTAAAAAGTTAAAAATAATTTTTCAAATAAGCTTAAAACAATAATAAATGGAAAATACTAGTATTATTGTGAAAAAAGCGTCGGGCGCTCGATGTACGAGAAATATGGACAAAGTGCTTCGGAATTGTCGGTTTTCTTATTTTAATCTGACAGGTTAAAACGACTAAAACGACTAAACCGACAACTTCGGAAGCAGAAGCGGATGATTAAAACGCACCTAATATTTTGCTTGCTGCTGTCAGTGTCAGTAAATATTATTTTTGGAGTCACAGTTTATTGCTAAAGAATCAGTTAGCTCACTCGGACCAGTTGAAAGTTCCAAAATAACATCATACAAATTCAGGATGCGCAGAAGACTGCTATTTTATTAGAGGCGGTTATCATATATTGTATTATCCGAGTTGCGCAGTGTATAAACTGGAACATTGAGATCAAAAGTGCCGACGCAGAGTGAGCGAACTGATTCTTTAGCTATAAACTGTGGTAAAGGCATCAAAATGGCCGCCCCCTATGTTGGGTGTGTCGGACCTCTCTCTTGCACCGTATAGTAATCAAAGCAATATGTGGGCAACCTTGTGGGCCAGACATACTTTGATTTTCTTTTAGAACAGAAGTAAAAGTTGGAAATGCTTTTGCCAGTTCTCCCACTTTATACACATAAATTGACAGGTTGGCAGCGGATTTCACCGAAGTGGACGCGATACATTGGCGTACAAAATTATTTTATAGATGTTAATAACAATTTCGAATAAATAGTTTAATAAATTGTGAATAGCTGTTGAAATTTTGTAAAATTATAATTTGAATATAATACATGTTTAATAATTATTTATAATCCATAAATACATGCGATTGTCCGGTTCCGCTGATAACAATTTAAAATTACTTATTCTATGAAACGACACTGGCAGGTAAACATTACTGTGAAATTCTCGGAGCCGCCCGACGTGGTTTGACGTTTACCCCCTCTCTACCTACCAAAAGACTTTTCAACTTTTACTTTCTGTATACGCTGGATTTGACAGGACCAATGATATAACTTGTTATATAGATTGGTGATCATCAATGCTTTTCAAAATAAACGTAATCTTATGCTTTGAAGTAAAAATGTAGGAAATTATTTTTTACTATATTCAAAGGCGAAAATTGGTTTTAAAAGACTTTAAAAATAATTCCGATTAATAAGCAATTGCGAGGCAATATAGCCGCTCGGAATGCGACTAATTCGCTTTGAGCAATCTATTTAACTATTATAACGATTGTTTAATTTAAAAATAATTTATTTATAATTTATTTAAACTACGTACTAATTAATTTATTTATACTTATGCACTATTATAATTTATTTTTACAATTTATCTTTAATTGACCAAATTTATATTCAAACTTAACGTCTACCGACAAAGTAGCGCTATTTATATAAAATAAAGCCAGCTCTGCTCGAGTAGATTCTAGGCGGTCTAGAATCTCTGGAAATTCGTCCTCTATGAGTCAGCCAGTGCGAAAATATTTAACTGGTAACTTCTCGAAGGAGTGCGTTTGTCTCTGTCCTTTCGATATCGAAACATAGACGAAGTGGCGGCTTGTAACGGTGAAAGGACCAGGGTCGGCTTTAGTTGGTTGCACGACATTGTCTGCTTCTCAAGAGATAGTTCCTCCTGGAAATGTTACTGAAACTGCATGGTTTTATCTACAACTGGAGACCCTCTTTTACAATTTCCATTTGCATGGAAGTAACAAGGGATGGTTTTCGCTGAAGCCTGGACACTAGACGACTGACTGCACACCAGTATTTGAACCTCAGTATGTTGGAAGATTACTTTCACCATGTTTCTAATAATCCTCCAATTTAACTGGTTGCTCTCTATTTTCGGAATGGCTATTTTCTGTACATTGGACTCCATTACGTGCTCCTTCAGAATAAGTAATGCTGTTCATGCATCATGATAGGTGGATCGATTTTGGAAAGTGCATGTTCTTTGTTACCAAATGGAAAAGGTAATAATGCTATCATTCTCGAAGTTTCAATGCTTCTCCAAGTTTTGGTAACTGATCTTAAAGTTCTGGAATGCCAGACCTCGAGCGTCGTTGATGCTGGCAGAAATGCTATGAACCAGCGAGTAGTCTTGTTGTTGCTCGATTGTATCACCATATCTTGCTTTCCCGGTACCTCCATATGCACCCATAAATTCTTTAAAGACGAGGTCAAATATTTCTTGAACCTGGTTTACTTCTTTTTCCTCATCATGGTCACCCTCAAATACGGCTGGTTTTGGTTTACCATTCTGGATCTTGCTTTTACGGTAAATGACTTTATTAATTATTTTCTTAACAGACTTTCCCAAGACCTCTAGAGCTTCGGAGAATGTCCCTTCTGTCTTTTTGGGTTATGGAGCCAGACTTTCTTGGAACATCCTTTTGTGGCTTGGGCGTAGTGCTTGAAAACGTTGAACATGAAAAAGATACAATTAATTTTTCCTTCATTTTGTCCACAGCTTTCTTTCACTTACTATCACCTGATCCTGCGTATATGTTGTTGGATCGTCTTCGATAACATTTAAAATGTGTTCTTCTAAACGCACTTCATTTTTAATTTTTCATACTGAGCAATTTAAATTCACTAATTCAGATTTTAATTTCAATTAACCACAATATCCAACCCTTAAAACTAGAAGAAAACTATTCATCAGTTTATTCAAAAGAAAATTAATTATTTATAAATAAACTATTTTAACAAGGAAATGCTTTTAAATTTTGTGTATTTTATATTTTTTCGGCAATTATTTTCGGCCATTCGTATGGCGTAATAAGGACCATTTTATTTATTGTATAAATAGAAAGTACCTACAGTCATTTTCAATTTGACTGTCATAATATTGAATCCGAAGATTTTTAAAATAGTAAATACAATTCGTTCGTTTGTTTACGAACATCTATACATTTTCCTCAAATACAAGTACAGGTGAGGGATAATGTGGTCCATAAATCTTTTTTGCACATCATCGTATACCAGCATAAAGGATATTCTATATTTAGCATGCCAATTAGCTACATTTCAATCAGTTTAATCGTTATTCTTGCGTATGCGCGCAAAATATGAATCCCGTTTTCAGGTTTCAGCTTTCTTGCGGCTGGAGCTCAACTAAAATTTCCCATTCCAGGTTCCGAATTTGTAAATACTGAATATGCATTTTAGTGCAAACTTTTGATCTCGTACACAGTTTAGTTAGTAATTTTCTGTGATATATTTTTCACTTCTTTCTTATTTCTAAAAGTTTCGAATCTACTCAACAGGTAAGTTTCAGATCGATATTGTTTTGTGTGTACATTTTTGAATGCATTTATTATTATTGGATATAAGAATATATTTCATAGAAATTTTGTGTACCATTAATTGGGGTAACTTATTTGGAATAATAGAAAAAAAGTGGAAGGTGAGAAAATCTGAAAAAAGTAATGAACATTCTTCAATATTTTCTTTAGTTATATGTTATACGAAAAATGTTTAAAAACGAATATTATTTAAACAAATATTGTCATTATTTCCCCGCTCAGGTTGAGTAACATAGGACAGACAGCACCTAAATTGCACGTAAAATTATGTCTTGCATTTATTAATAGGTTGAGACAATATCAAAACATTTATTGGCCAGAATATACAAATTTAAACCTATTTTTTTTACTCATTCCTTTCCAGAAATATTTCCGTCCCTAAACCTTCTATCAGTGATTCCGTTTCTTTTCCATATATACAGGGTGATTCATACTAAATTGTACACAGAGCAACGGTAGATTGGCCAAATATGACCTAAATAAAATGTTAATAGTTAACAATTGCAGGGTGGTAAAGTTGAAATATTTTATTAATTATTTTGTAATATTACAGCACTCGCTTCACTGATATTAATCAAATTTTGGTAATTGGGGGTTTTTGAGGTGGAAAATATCACCATAAAGTTATTTTTGGCTTGCTCCACGATGGTGCGCTTCATATCCTAACAGATATGGCTTTTGGTTTATAATTTTTTGTCAAATATTTGACAATCGTCATATTCTGGTGTCTGGGTTCTATCATTGCTGTGTTGTACAATTCATTATGAATCACCCTAAAGGACTAATTTCCCAATATCTGTCATATGGAGAGAAATCCCCACTATCCCATATTTTTATTACATAAATGAAGTCTTTTTTCTTTAAAACTTAAGTCTTAATGGTCATTAGCCAGTTAATTACCAATTTTGTCTAAACTACTCTATTTTAACCCATTATACTTTTCGGCCGCTCCCGTATATTCAATGTTTGCCTTTTTACTTCCCGCACCGCTTAATCAACTTTGTCTTCCCCTTCTTGATAATATTTATAAGGCTTTCTCCCAACCTTCTTCTGCAGTTTTTTTTATCATTTTTAAGGTGCCCGAATTGGGTAGGAACATGCAAATTTGGGTCACGTACAAATGTATGTTCAAAAATTTATATTTGTCCTTTAATCTCTACCTTACCTGGTAGCGCATGTGTTAAATCGGCCCTAGTTAACCGTTGGGTAGTCGCAGACAAGAGATTATCATCATATCCAATAACGAAGCAGCCATCAAAGCGCTGAGCTACTACGTACTCAAAAATGGTCTAGAGATGCCTAGAAAAACTAAATGAGCTAGGCGAGGAACATACAGTTACTCTCACTTGGATTCTGGGGCATAACGACCAATAACGGGGTAAAGGGTAATGAGATTGCAGATAGTCTCGCAAGGAAATGGACCCAAACATCCTTTGTAGGACTTCTGCGGCATCAGAAGGAATACAATATTAGGAAAGATTAAAAAGATTTGGACAGTGGAAGAACCGATAATTGGAAAAATCTCTTGGGATTAAGCTAGGTTAAGATACCTCTGGGTGAATATAACTAGAAAAGGTCTGAATCATGTATCTGCCTGAGCAAGAACAGGCTACACATTGTAACAGGGATCCTTACCGAGCATTGCCGACTCAAAGGACACCTTAGTAAACTGAGAGTCGTAGAAGATGGCGAGTGCAGATGCTGTGAGGAGGATGAAACCTTTATTCACATTCTGACTGAATATGTAGCACTTCAGAATCAAAGGGCACACTATACTTTTACTTTTAGGAGCATACCAAATAGAAACCGATCCTAAACTTCCTTGAGAAGATAGGATTGGAAGAGTCGTTATAGGCATCGAGAATATTTCCTTGATGCATTAGCGACAGGAGGAGGCACAGTGTATTAATACCTCACACTTAACATAACATATACCTTGGGTAAACAAATTGAAGGATTTTATTGATTTTTAAATTCAGATTGGAAAGGATATACATTTGAAATTTATTAATAGAGGGCGAAGAAGACAACAGTTAATTATTAAATAAAAAATCCATCAGTATAAATTAGAATTTATTTAGGGAAAAATAAAAACACCCAACTAATTTACCTAACCTGTGTGGTCTAGAGCCATCGCGGGTTGAACTGCAAAAAATATACATAAAATGAAAAATAAATCAGTTGAACGCAATGGCATACTTTTTCGTTTTGTAGTCTGTGTGTAGAATATCCATATGGGTGTAGAAAAAATGATTGATCCAAAATAATGATGTCATGCTAAAAGTGATAAATAAGTAAATTTTTCTACACCCGTATTATAATAATGCACTTATATGCCCATAATCCGTTTCATAATGATACCCATTATGATACAGATTTTTCATTACGATACAGATTTTTAATCAATAGAAACCTACAATTTTTCAATCAAGCATGCTGTTTGACGTTTGTCCTAGGTTCCTATGTAATTATTTTAGTTGTCAAAACGTATTAAATTTTCGTAGGTAGCTAAACTTCGATAATTATAATATTAAAATGTCTGATATTAGCGATATAGAAGACTCCTCCACACATATCGGAGAAAGCAGAAAATACAGTACAAAATATTTTACCGCAAAAATCTAGGGAAATACCAATACCTGAAGTAATACCATTAATTACAATTTTGTAGAATTTTTTATAGAAATACGAGTAATTACTGTTATTGTGTTCAATACCAATATAAATATAATATTTATAGGTCTTGATTATTTATCGGGTGTAGAAAAAATAGCGTATGCAACTCTCATGTAATGGTTATTAAAACACTCGCATAAACCATACGAAACTCGCCTTTGGCTCGTTTCGTATCCCGGTTAATGCTCGTGTATTAATAACCATCATTACATGATCGTTGCATAATATACTATTGTGTATTATTAATGCGTTTGGTAAAGAAACAATCCTATTATTAAAAAATATGCGTACAAAATCATAGAAATTATAGAGATACCTAATGCGAACTAGCCCGTGATTTCTCATAATTATTTCTTAAACATAATTTATAATAGAATGAATGTACAAAATATTTTGTTTAATAGGGAATAAATGAATAATAAACTATAAAAAAAGATACGTTCCTACGGAAGTTTAGATTAGATTAACACCATATTACACAAGAATTATTGAGGAAATCATTCCACGAAGTTGATGTGACAAATTGATGTGGTTTTTTTGTTTAAAAAATCAAATAAGTTTCATTTTAATTAGCATTTCTTTTATGTTCGTATATCTCCGTTTGAGTTTTCAAAAATGTTATCAAAATTAAGGAAGTTTTAGCTATAAGTGTTTGTTAAGAGTTTGAGCGTAGATAATACAAAATATCGAATAAAATTTATTAATTTGACCGAAAGATAAAATCACGTTGATTTCTAGTGGATATGTAAGTCTAATCTTATTTTTTAGTCTTTCACTAATACTTAACTTTGCGAAAATTCGACAACAAATTAAAAACAGCAGATATTTTCTTTGTTATTATAGTAATAAATTTGATCCATCTATTATTATTAAATACTTTTATTGGAGATCATTTGTTTAGATTGGCTCAAATCATATCGTAATCAATTAGTCATGTTTTGATTGCTATTTGTAGTTGGATACAGACAAAAGGGGGTGAACAACATGTACTATCTTCCGGAGGTAGATCGCTCATGCGACCTCTGAAATTCAAAGTAAAGTTACTTATCGTTTTTTGTAGGCAATAAAATATATGCTTCTAGACGTCAAAAACAATAAAAAAAAATCCCTTTGCAAGCATTTTTTGTCGTCCAATTCTGCTATTTCCGGTGTAGGGATGTCATCAACACGACCGGATATTTACGTTTTTTAACGCATTTCGGGATATAGTACATGTTATTCACTCCCTCCCATGTACCCAACAACAAGTAGCGAGCAAAATAATTACATAAAAAATTATAGATGTTTGTTTTCAGGAACATGTCTGCTTTTCGATTAAGTTTATACTGAAAGCTAATTTTGTACTTTCCTACGGAAATTGATCAAAAATTAGGTTTTTAAAATAATTACATAAAAAAAGTTTGCTTTCAAGAACATGTCTGATATCTGATATTCTACTTAGTTTATTTTGAAAGCTAATTCTGTACTTTCCAAAGGAAATTGATGAAAAATAAGGTTGGGATTTATTTTTTCCGCGAGTTACACTGTGTTACTGAACAGTAATACTTAATTTGTTATTTCACTCATTGTATTTTAATATAATAATTTACTTTGAGGACTTTGGAAACTTATTTTAGTTTAAAAGGAATATAAATTAAAACGAGAAAAATGTTCGGAAACTGTTTTGTGTGTAAATAACCAGAAATGTACTCAAGGCACATACTTTGATTTTCTTTACTATACGGCGCAAGAGTGTGGTCCGACACGCCCAACATAGGGCGCGGCCATTTTGAACCCTGAGACACAGTTTACAGCTAAAGAATCAGATCGCTCACTCTGCGTCGGCACTTTGGATCTCAATGTTTCAGTTTATACACTGTGCAACTCGGATAATACAATATATGATAACGACCTATAATAAAACAGCACTCTTCTGTGTATCCTGAATTTGTATCCCTGGAGTGGATGTTATTTTGGAACTTTTAACTGGTCCGAGTGAGCTAACTGATTCTTTGGCAGTAAACTGTGACTTCAAAAATAATATTCACTGACACTGACAGCAGCAAGCAAAATATCAGGTGCGTTTTAGTCATCCGCTTCTGCTTCCGGAAATGTCGGTTTAGTCGTTTTAACCTGTCAGATTAAAACAAGAAAACCGACAATTCCCAAGCAGAAGCGGATAATTAAAACGCACCTATTAAAAATATTGCGCCAAGATGTAGGCAACACGTAATAAGGGTTTAAAATGGCGGAGTTTTCTATCTCCTTTTAAAAGGCACTCAGAAAGCTGCGCAGTGCGACCATTCTCCGTATAGTAAAAGAAAATCAAAGTATGTGACTCAAGGCTAAACTTATGTACGAATTAGTAGTTCCGTTTTAACTCGCTTATTTTTAGATCCATAGATATATATTTATATAGAATAATTCATAATTATGGACAAAGGTCCATTTATGTCATTAAACTGATTATGATATCCCCAGATTATTGGTCTATGGATAATATAAATTTGTTTAAGAGGTTCCCAAACAAGCTTTTAGGGAAACTAATTTTTTGATGATTTCCTTTAAAAATGGATTTTTAATAAAATTGGTGCTTTGTCTTAAATCAAATACTAAATTACCTAAATTTAAAAATAATTGCTTTATACGAGAGAAATCAAAAATGCAAGGTTGCCATATCATAACCACACCTAAACTGTCAAAACCCACTGGCAGCCATTCTTTTTGGAACGCGTAATAAAAACATGAATGATCAATCTATATAACGATCTATACCATTGACCCTATCAAACCACCAGACCCCACATACTTTGATGTGCCAGACCCACAGTGTTGGCATATTATAACCTATCATGTGCCTGTCAGTGGCCTGTCATTTCTAACGGGAAGCTATTTTTGAAATTCCTAATTGTCATAATTTGAAATAAAGGTAGTCATTATTAAATCTATTCGGTATTTTAAACCAAAATGAAGACTAATCTTAATATTTTAGATGAACATCTAATATTCAAACCTATTTCCTTTAATATTTAAACAATAATTAAATTATTTAAAATATATTAATTAGCCCGTTTTCAATCTGCATGAAAGTAGGCAACACATTATACACATAAACCATGCTGCGCTAGCGGCGACTGTCAAATAATTAGTAAAGGATACGAAGTAAGGTCGACCTTCGCCTATCTGCTTACCGGATGAAAAGTATTTTTTATTAAATGAAATATGTTAATAAATATACCTACCTCAAATGGGTTACCTAAAAAAAATTCTGTCAAGGTTATCTTTACTTTCCTTTCTGTATTCAGATAAGGAAAATATAGAAATCATGATAAAAGTTGCTTGTGATGTTATTCTTAAAATAAACCGTATTCAAGATATTTGGAAAAGTAAAAATTTCGAATTTTAAAGATAACTCCCAAGAATCTGGGGGATACTTTATAGGGTGTCGTTTTTTTTACTTTCAGAAAATAAATGGTCTTGACAGTATTTTCTTGGGTAATCCATTTGCAGTATATTTATATTTTACTATCGGATCCGACAGACGTTGTCCTGTCTTAACTATAAATATTGATTTCGAATTGGTATAATTAACTAAAAAAATATTTCAGAAACAAAGTATTTATTATTTTAATGCAAACACAACAAAAAAAGAATTAGCGAAATCGGTTCAGCCGTTCACGCGTTATACGCTTTCATCCGGTGAGCAGATGGGCAAAGGTAGACCTTACTTTATAAAATGGAAGCGTCAAATTGTCGATTCGAGCTTACGTTTCAATTTAAAATATAGTATGATATAAGAATCGCCCGCTTACCTACCTCGCCGCGTGCATTTACCTTCGCCGCTTCACTATATTTGTATCCTTAGACTAAAACATTGTGATAAAGTTTGAATTTGGTAGGAGCGGAAAGCTATTTACCGCTTACTAAAAATTGTCGACAACTTTTTATCACAAGCGGCAAAGTAGAACTTATCCGCTATATGAAGGAAAATATTTTAAAATAACATTCTATGAGGTCCATTCTGTAACAATTCCTTTATATTTAACGGCCTTTAAAAATATTGGCGGCCTTTAAAAACATTTTCGTATTCGTTAATTTACTTCTGTCATTATTTAAACAGATTTCTTTAAGGAGGTCCTTTCGCCACCAATGTTAAATAAAAAATATTAGATTATGACTAAAATTAATTTTTTTCTAATAGTAGATGTCCTTATTTATCAAATTTTTGAGAATTTTTTTTTTAAATGTGTGTGTTTGTACAGTGTCTTATGAGAAAGACTTCAACAACAATTTTCGAATTATAATTAATTTTACTATTATTTATTGATGATGGAGTAGAAAAAACCTAAAAATAAGGTTTTTGAAATATTTAGGTTTTGTTTTTTGCAATAAAATATATAGGTTATCGTGGAATTTATTGAGAAATTACTATTAAAAAATCACAAAAAATTTTCAACTAGGTTACTTGAAAATTTTTTGTGATTTTTTAATATTAATTTCTCAATAAGTTCCACGGTTTACTATATATATTTTATTGTATAAAACAAAATCTAAATATTTCAAAAACCTTACTTTTAGTTTTTTTCTACTCCATCTAATCAATAAATAAT
The DNA here is from genome assembly GCA_927349885.1 of Psylliodes chrysocephalus. Classification (NCBI taxonomy): domain Eukaryota; kingdom Metazoa; phylum Arthropoda; class Insecta; order Coleoptera; family Chrysomelidae; genus Psylliodes; species Psylliodes chrysocephalus. The sequence continues at coordinate 23,498,987 of OV651822.1, read as the reverse complement.
AGTATAATTCGAGAATTGTTGTTGAGGACTTACTTTCTCGTGAGGCACTGTACAAATACTCACATTAAAAAAAAAAATTCTCAAAAATTTGCAAGGTAAGGTATAGTTAAAAATTCAGTATTAGATAAATAAGGACTTCAACTATTAGACAAAAATTAATTTTAGTCATAATCTAATAACTTTTTTTTTAACATTTGAGGCGAGAGGTGTGGCGAAAGGACCTCCTTAAAATAGTCCTCTAATGTATTTTATAGATCCGTTTAAATAATGACAGAAGTAAAGAAGCAAATATTTTTAAAGGCCGTTAAATATAAAGGAATTGTTACAGAATAGACCCCTATCTCTCTTAATCAAAAGTATGATGGATACCACAAATTATTAAAAGCACTCTTTCAATTAAGAATTTCTTCTTCTACTTTTGTACCAGTGATGGAAGAAGCCAACATTCTGCATTATTTTTTGCAATAGCAGATGTCATCAGATCAACCACAATAGCTGCAGTCTACTTAATTATTATTGAGTGGTGTCACTAGCTTTTTGGGCTATAGAATACAAAAACATATATAGTCCTAAAACCTCGAGACATCATTTAATATAAACTACAACTAGAGATGGAACCTCCCAACAACAAACTTCTAACTGCTATCGTTGGTATTATATATTAAGGAATTAAAACAAACACATTATTACAATACTTAGTTTCATCGATCCACTCATTGAATAAATTACATATTTTCTAGATGCCGGACAATCTTCTACTTCCCGTGAACTACATCGTAATGGCAGAAGCCGAACCCGACCTAAGTACCTTCGAAAACAAAACTGGCCTTGCCGAAGACATGAAGTTTTTGGCATCCATGCCAGAACTTTGTGACGTCACCTTCCTTGTAGGAGATACCCGAGAACCCGTTTGTGCTGTAAAAGCTGTGTTAGCTGCCCGATCCAGAGTTTTCCACAAAATGTTATACCAGGTAAAATATATTTACTGGTTTAAACAACAATTATTCATCTTCAATTGTGATCAACACATTTTAAAAAACTAATTTGAAGTTTTCGTTAGTATATTAAAAATATGTAATAATTATTACAGATTGTGTTGAAATGGTTGTAGCTTTTAAACACGTTGGAGCGCTAATTTGTAATAGCTGCGCGTTACTTTGCAATAAAATGTTAATTTCAAAACATAAGAAATTTTGACTAGCTCATAGTAATTTAACACCAAACATTACTTGCCTTTATCAAATTCAAAAAAGAAATGAGCACATGGACCATATAGTTTTCTCAGTCGTGAATCCGGCTTTTCAAATAGACACTTTTGGGGATAATAGTTTTCTGGGAGAGAAGGGCGCCTATAATTCTCTTTTTTTATTTTTAGAAAGCTAGTGGGAATTATAAACTCTAGCTTTATCAAAAGAAAATTAATTAAAACTTATATAAAATTTAGGTAAAAGAGAATTGTTGTAAAAAAAGATTCAACATTTATATTTATAAAAACGAATTAGTTTATTCAGTAAAAAACTAGTGAAAATTCTAAGAAACAAATAAATATTGAACTTAAGCAGGTAAATTTAAATTTTATATCTCTAATATTAAAATTAGCCACATATCTAGTTACCACTATATTGGTTTGGGTGACAACTTCATTATGATACAGTCTAATTTCTGTAATTCTGCTACTCGAGCACGAACACCAAATCTCGTTCTGTCTATGTTTCTGCTTTCAGGAAACTGCTTTAGTTATCTCCAATGTCAAAGATGGAAGATGACTTTGAACTTTAAGTATAAATGCTAATGCTAGTTCTATCTGCTTCTATTTGCTTTCTAAACAAAAATTAAATTCTGTTTTTCACGTGGCTCTTGTATGAGATATAAATTAAATTTTAAACAACTACTTCTTAAAATTAAATCAAGATAACAATAAAAACTAATTACTATAAACAATGTGTAATTCCAGCGACCAAAATAAATTATAAAAGCATAGTTAATAAATTTAACTTGACTTTCAAAAAAATAAACTTATAACTAACAACAGGTAGAAATATAATTTCTACTGAGATATTTTTAATAACGACTGTATATATATTTTTTTTTACTCACCGCTTGTACAGCCAGACACTAGTAGATACTACAAAATAATATCGGAAAATAAAATTTTAAGACCTGATGTGGATATCGTCTGCTTTACTGTACTACCACTTCACGAAATTTCCCTTTCTTAGGAATATTCAATTCAAATTAATCGAATACTATTTGATACAGGATGTCAAACAAAATAACATTTTTAAATGAAATTCTAAAATGTTACAATGTGAAGTAAAATTAAAGTTTAATTTATTATATTTTGTTTTTTTTTTTAGGCTCCCAGTCCCCAACGCAGAAAGGATCCTCCACCTAGGGAAAATAAACTACGTCTGTTTTTGAAAAGATCTTCAGAACCCCTACTCAATTTACAAAACGCAACACAGCAGGTATGTATATAATTATTATTTAACTTTATTACTTTCTGCAACCAATAATATAAAAATAATGAAAATATGGAACCTAAAGAATTTAATCATCTTTTCAAAATGTGTACATATCGAACAATAAGTATGTTTAGTTCCAGGAATTTTAACTTTTAAAATACATATAGTGAATAATTCTAGTGTAGTGGAACATTTTGAATTAGAGAGTCCTTTCTAGTTAATAAAAATCACTAAAGACTGAAGATTTATTCACTATTAACATGTTCAAGATGCATTTACAAACTTGGTACAACTAATCTATTATTCTGTTGAATTTGTAAAAAACATGTTGGCGTGAGGTATCTATAAAAAAATTAACTGCTCAAACCAAGTGATTGAAATACAATGCATTTTTCCTCTTGTCTGGTGGCGTGGATTTTCTGTGATTTCTCATTTAGCGCCCAGTGACAGTCACGAGACTGCAACGACCCTTTTGCTCTTTGTCTCGAAGTAAGATGAAGTAATATAGTAGTTGCAATTTTTATACGAGTAGGTAAACATGGCCAAGTTATTGTTGATGTTGTTGATAATGGCAGCGTTTCACAAACTAGATGTGTGAATTGACTCCATAGACAAAGGTAAATCTAATGAAATGGAATGAAATTTCAAATATTCGCTTCTTGTGAATTTTTAACAGACTTCAAAAAAGGAGAAGGTTCTCAATTCGTCGTAATATTTTTTTTATGTATGTTCAGCGATAATTCGTTAACACGGTGTCCAATTTCAATGATTCTTTTTTGTTGGAAAGGGGATACTTTAGGAGTTGTCCGATATTAATTTGGTCAAAATCTAATAATTGGGTCCTTTAGAAAATCCTCAAATCTTTCATTTTTAATGTATGTTTAGCGGTAATTCTTTACCACCTTGTCCAATTTCTATAATTCTTTTTTTGTTAGTAAAGGAGTACCTCAGAGGTGGTCCTCTATAAATTTGATCAAGATGTGGTGATGGCATCTGCACGATTTTGAAGTGGCTTTTTTAAAATTACTTTTATAACTTGTTCAAGTTTTCCTTTTTCACTGCCTGTTGTTTTGCTATTCATTGCGCCTTCTGGTGGTAGCTTTATTAAGTAGGTACTCTTAGTAGGACGCTCATAGTGCTAATTCTATGTATCAAATATACTATTCCACAGGTATTTGCCTAGCGGGAGATTGGTCTTTAATTTTGAATTTTAGGATGTTTTTCATTGATTTCGGACCAATTGGACAAGCTTCACGTAGAGTAAGTGTATATGTAGATGTAGAACAATACAATTATGTTACTCGTATAATCGTGATATATAAAAGTATAGTAATATCATGTTGTAAATACCGGATTCGGGATAATATTTAGTTTAATAAGCAAAGAATAATACGTATTTCCTACGAGTATCACATTATGAATGGGAAATTTGCATTCCTTGCGAGTTGAACACTAAACTTTGTATACGCCAATAACACCAAAAAATATGAATTCATAGATGCACTTGTCAGTCACTAACACATTTGTATGCTTTATCATATTCTACTTTACATATTTCTGCATGGTATTAAGTTGGCGCATGTCAGGTTTGCAGATTCTTCTTTCACTGTTACCCTAACTATTTAGTTTTTATAATTTATAAAATTAAAATGACAGCTTCCCTGTAGATAGTTAATCAATGATTGATATTGATTTTGAAATTGCGTCACAAATGTACCTCATTTCCTAATCAAAAAGAGTGTAGTTTTATATTATAGGCGTAAATAGTGATTTGTATAACAAGAGTGGATATGATAGCCATATCGCACGAAGACGCAGTTTGAACACGACGCGGAGTGCAATACGTACACTCTACTCGACTTACACATTATATTTTTCTACTAAGTATACAATAACTAAAGTAGGCTAAGACACATACGTCATGTCCGTGATAATTACCCCCTACCACATACTTTGATTACTATACGGTGCAAGAGAGAGGTCCGACACGCTAAACATAGGGCGCGGCTATTTTGATTCCTATGCCACACTTTATAGCTAAAGAATCAGATCGCTCACTCTGCGACGGCACTTTTGATCACAATGTTCCAGTTTATACACTGCGCAACTCGGATAATACAATATTGGTGCGTTTGATTTGATCATCGGAGATCTCCGAGCGCTTCAAAAGTGTTTGAATTGACACTCCGAGAGATCCCTAAAGTGTTTGTTTCGCTTTGGAGCGAGAACATAGAGCGAGCTCGATGTTCTCAGAGCAGAAAGATCGAGAAGAGGGAGAAATTTGTCTTTGTCTCTACCTATCTCTTTTTAATTAACTTACAAACAAATTTGAATCTTAAAATTAAAGACCAGACAAGAAGTCAACAAATTACTTAGCCGCTTTTGTCTTATAGCTAAAATTATTCATCATAAAAAAACACAAAATGTGTGTTTGGAAAATACATTTTTTCTGTCCAGATCTAATCACCAGTAATCACAGTCATGGAGTAGAAGAGCGAAGCGGGCATTTGTGGTAAATGCTGCATTTCAGGGCCATTACCCCTTATTATTAAAAGTTTTTCCATTTTCTTTACTTTTTGCTCACTATTTTAACATACAAACCAGAAACAAGAATCACAAAAAAGCGAGGTTATGTTTTTTACTCTGTTTTATTTGATTTGATTCAATGCTCTATTGTGACGTCATCACTTCTCGGTCTCCTCGACGCTCGCTCGATCGAGTTTCAAATCAAACGCCCCGTATATGACATAATAAAACAGCAGTCTTCTGCGTATCCTGAATTTGTATCCCTGGAGTGGATGTTATTTTGGAACTTTCAACTGGTCCGAGTGAGCTAACTGATTCTTTAGTAATAAACTGTGACTCCAAAAATAATATTCACTGACACCACATACTTTATTTTTCTTTTACTATACGGAGAATAGTCGCACTGCGCAGCTTTCTGAGTGCCTTTTAAAAGGAGATAGAAAACTCCGCCATTTTGATCCCTTATTACTTGTTGCCTACATCTTGGCGCAATATTTTTAATAGGTGCGTTTTAATCATCCGCTTCTGCTTCGGAATTGTCGGTTTTCTTGTTTTAATCTGACAGGTTAAAACGACTGAACCGACAATTCCGGAAGCAGAAGCGGATAATTAAAACGCACCTGATATTTTGCTTGCTGCTGTCAGTGAATATTATTTTTGGAGTCACAGTTTATTGCTAAAGAATCAGTTAGCTCACTCGGACCAGTTGAAAGTTACAAAATAACATCCACTCCAGGGATACAAATTCAGGATACGCAGAAGACTGCTGTTTTATTATAGTCGGTTGTCATATATTGTATTATCTGAGTTGCGCAATGTATAAACTGGAACATTGAGATCAAAAGTGCCGACGCAGAGTGAGCGATCTGATCACATACTTTGATTACTATACGAGGCAAGAGAGAGGTCCGACACGCCCAACATAGGGCGCGGCCATTTTGAACCCTGCGACACAGTTTACAGCTAAAGAATCAGATCGCTCACTCTGCGTCGGCACTTTGGATCTCAATGTTTCAGTTTATACACTGTGCAACTCGGATAATACAATATATGATAACCGCCTATAATAAAACAGCAGTCTTATGCGTATCCTGAATTTGTATCCCTGGAGTGGATGTTATTTTGGAACTTTCAACTGGTCCGAGTGAGCTAACTGATTCTTTAGCAATAAACTGTGACTTCAAAAATAATATTCACTGACACTGACAGCAGCAAGCAAAATATCAGGTGCGTTTTAATCATCCGCTTCTGCTTCCGGAATTGTCGGTTTAGTCGTTTTAACCTGTCAGATTAAAACAAGAAAACTGACAATTCCGAAGCAGAAGCGGATGATTAAAACGCACCTATTAAAAATATTGCGCCAAGATGTAGGCAACACGTAATAAGGGTTCAAAATGGCGGAGTTTTCTATCTCCTTTTAAAAGGCACTCAGAAAGCTGCGCAGTGCGACCATTCTCCGTATAGTAAAAGAAAATCAAAGTATGTGGATCTGATTCTTTAGCTATAAACTGTGTCATAGGAATCAAAATGGCCGCGCCCTATGTTGGGTGTGTCGGACCTCTCTCTTGCCCCGTATAGTAATCAAAGTATGTGACTGACACTGACAGCAGCAAGCAAAATATCAGGTGCGTTTTAATCATCCGCTTCTGCTTCCGTAATTGTCGGTTTAGTCGTTTTAACCTGTCAGATTGAAACAAGAAAACCGACAATTCCGAAGCATAAGCGGATGATTAAAACGCACCTATTAAAAATATTGCGCCAAGATGTAGGCAACACATAATAAGGGATCAAAATGGCGGAGTTTTCTATCTCCTTTTAAAAGGAACTCAGAAAGCTGCGCAGTTCGACCATTCTACGTATAGTAAAAGAAAATCAAAGTATGTGGATTTAAATGCAAACTCATTTATAAAAGAAGAATCATACACTCAGACATGCCAACCTTAGATAATTATTTGTAGATTATTCACAAAATCAAAGTATGTGAGATCATTCCATATAAAGAGTGATCCACAAACAAATGTTTTTAAATTAGATTATGACTGATAAATACAGAAATACGAGTCATGATAGTGATAACTACGGAAGGCAATGAATTAAATCCAAACCGATATTTAAACAAAAAAATAATTCTACGCTTCAAATTTCTACAAGGCCTACTTTAAAAATAATTTTTGTGGGTCGCTGTATACCATATATGTAAAAAATAATACCTATTACATTTATAAAAACTTCGTCCATTACGTTCGACCACTAAATTCTTCTAAAACTGCTAGTGATTTAGTCACCATTGTGGAATCATGCATATCTCGTCCATTGTGGGATCATTTAATTTGTAGATCCCATCATTTCTATTTAATATTCTTCCATTATAAATAAATGTTATGGTTTATATGTAATATATATTTGGGTAGAAAAAACAGATGTATATAAAAATAAAAATGTTAGGTCTGAAATATTTATATCAATAATGGAATCGTTTGCAACCAGGTTGCTAACGAGATGTGCTTAATCTTTTGTCTTTACCATGTAATAGAAAATTATCAAAGGATGAAGGCTGTTTGACGTATATGACGCAATGCAAGTATTAAGAAGATATGTAGTGCATGTAATTCACTAAAATTCATTTTCGTATTAGATCCTTGTCTGACATCACAAAGTAGTCATTCCCTAATTATTTTAATATAATCATGTGTGCCATGAAATGTCAAACAATAAATAAATATCTTGAAAAAAACTGTAATTTTAATTTTATGAATTATAAAAAATTATTAAAAATGGCTAGTAGCGTGTTATAGCTATAGAAAAAGTATAGTGTTCAACTCACAAGAAATGTTTCTAATTCTATGATTTATACATACTCGTAGGAAATAAGCACTATTCCATGCTCGTTAAGATATATACTTTTAAGATTAGGTACATTAGTCAAAACATAAAAGAAGATTTTGGTTATTTCTTAAACTGGTCGAACATATTTTAAACGACTACACATCATGTTTCGTTTATGATTTGGTAAAAAATAAAATTGGTTGCAGAAAGTATGTACAAATTTAAATAGTTTAGAGTAATGAGTATTTGATGATGTATGCTTTATAATTAGAGAGGCTTCACCCAGCAGCTGGCTCCTATCCAAGAGGTAAACACAAGAATATCCTCTCCAAAAAACTTCTATCCATATATTGCCTGCAGTAGGTCACATCTCATTTTCAGTTTGAGAACTAGAATTTGCTATAGAAATGTAAAAAGTACCATAAAGTTCTTAATCCAATCTCAATATCCTATTCTATTATAATAAGTTTGTTTATTCTAATAAGTAGGATAAAATGAAAAAACAGAACGAATCAACATATCAGGTTCACTTTAGCGTTTAGATATCTGTATTTCAGTATTTCAGAAATTAAAAATAAGTTTGAGAACAAGAATTTGCTATAGAAATGTAAGAAGTATAATATTGTTCCTAATCCAATCTCAATATCAGAAGAATAGACATGTATTTCTATTTAAATACCAACTTTTATGGTATATAGACTTTTCTCCACAATGAATGAAGATTCTTAGTTGCCCATGTTCGATAATTTTGACTGTTGAAATATTCTGATAAGTGAAACCATGCTTCACTAGTAGAAAAAGTTCTACCCAATAATTTAATTGCTCATTGAACCATCACCAAGAACAATTTTTGCAGTACTGGAAATAACTTTTAATTTGCACAAGAAATGTTAAAAATAAAACACAGGATCTACTTGTACTCTATTTTAAAAACTGTTAAAAATGTTGTCCGTTATACTGTTAATAGTAAAAAAGTCTGTTTCCGAACTCTTCTCTAATATTTCGGAAAATTTCACCGGGAATTGACTGTTATAATTCTCCTTCAATAATCAGCAGGTTGTGTTTCATAAACAACGCATTTAAGGTGTCTCCAAAGAAAAAAGTCTTAGTGAGTTAAATAAGGTGATCTTGGAGACTATTCAATTGCTCCCCTTCTGCCAATCTAACTGTCTGGAAATCTCTCGTTTATCCACTGTCGGACCGGAAGAAAGAAATGAGGTGTAGGACCGTCCTGCTGGAAATGTAACAGATCCTTCTGTAAAACTAAATTACCTTCTGCTACAGTTTGAGTTTTTAACTCGTAAGTTATAAGAGGATCAATACTCTTTTCATGCATATTAAGGTTTCCTTCAATAAATAAAGGACCAATAATTGCATTTCCAAGAATACCACACCAAACATTAACTTTTTGCGGACGTTGTGCATGCCCATCTCGAATAATATGCGGGTGTTCGTCACATCAGTACCGACAATTTTGTTTAATAATATTGTTATTAAGAAAAAAATGAAGATTCATCGCTGAAAATATAAATAGCAAAAAACACAAGCCATCTGTGTAATTTCAACGATAAGAATTAAAAAACCACCATTTGATAAATGCAGTCTAATTGCCATCGAAATTTTACTATTAGATTACTTTTAAATGTAAAAGTTTGTTGCCACCTAATCTTCTAACCAATTCTGATAAAAGGATATCCAATACAATAATTATTGTGTAAATACTAACATGAAAACCGAGAATCTCAGTGCAGGCACGTTCCAACTTCTGTAACTTTGAAACGCAATTTTTTAGAACCTGCTGGCTAGAAGATAATAAATTAGGATACCATTGGAAAGAGAATTAAACGCCCTTTACAATGATGTGCCACTTGATCCCCTTTCTCATGTAATATTTTAAGTGTAACATCTACCCCTCCTAGGAGTGTTAAAAGTAATCATTGCAAGTGTCCCCCTTGAAAAGAACATTTTTCATATATTATGTACTGGAAGGAAGAAATTCAGGGTGGGAAGTTTTCGGTGTGTCACCCTGTATAATATTTTATAAGAGATTTGTAACATGTTTGCAGGGTTCCTTGGCTTCAGCTGGAATTATTAAGTTTGCATTAATTGGCAAACTTCTGCATTCAATAGACAATATAAAAATACTTTTTTAGCTTTTCAAAATCACAAATAGCTATGAAGGATATTTAGTAAAGAGTTGAAAGTTTGGATTAGATCACCATAGAAACATTTTTTTAGTAACGATTATGGAAGTTTGATTACTGAAATTGAGATGTTAACGCACATAAACTTTATGAGATGCTTTTCACTATTTACTTACCTCAATCATACCTTCTTTCGACATTCGTAGTCAATACTTTTAAACTTAGAAGTAGCTATTATTAGACAGTGGCGTAGTGAGGGTTTCCGAAAGCCCCATTGTTATGGGGCTCCCTCCACTATAATAGAGACCAAGAACAAAATCGGGTTGTGGTTTGTTGGAAATGATAATGATAAATAAATGTCACTAATAAAACTAAAACAAATGCTCATTTATTATGAAAAAATAAAATAAATCAAAAAACCGTTATTTTCAATGTTTGTGCCTATTTGCGCCTTCACTTCTCGTTCCTCGGGAATCACTTTGAAAGATTTTCCAAGTTTCAGAAGTAGTTTTACATTGATGTGTTGCTTTTCTTGAACACATATACATATCGTTGCCAATATCACGAAGTGACGTAACTCGATTTTCACAACTTTACAAGAAAGTTTTAAAGTTTTTTTTTATAAAGTTGCGTGAACTTTTCAGATACTTCAGTTAGATAAGTGCTATTTTAATAAATGTAATGAATTGAAATGCACAATTTCGTGAAATTGTAGAGCATATTTTTTTTACATAATATGTTGTGACATCTCAATTTTCAATATTTTTAATATACGTCACTTCGTGATATTGACGACGACATTTTCGGTGGAACGCAGATGCAAGGTAGAGCTCGATTTTTTTGTGAACAGCACATTTCGTCATAGCTATGCCACAGTTCGCGTAGTACGTCATAACTTTGTGGAGCTTTAGTTGATGGCGCTGGGCTGAAATATGCTGCGGTAGGGGTACCTGATATCTTAGCAGTAGCGTGTGTACATTAATAAAATATTTTAAATCGAACATATTAATAAGTTAATGTTAAATTTTAACTATTCGTTAGTTAAATTGCTGATGAACTTTAAATTAATAAAACAACTAAAAGTTTAAATAAATAATATATTTTAATTTAATTTGTATAATTTTAAACATTTTCATTATCTTCATCATCTTCCAAGTCGGAAATATCGGATTCCATTCCTCCGGCTTTATGGTTCGGAATTTTTTTCTTGCCAACTTTTCAACATTATCCAACTTGAATGTTTTGTTATGTTGACCCACCCAATTTTTTACTGTGGCCCATATTTTTTCTATGGGATTTAATTCGGGATGACATGGAGGTAATCGTAGAACTTTGTGTCCATGTTCTTCGAGAAGATCATCTAAAAGAAATTTCGGTGGAGGTCTGTGAACTTTTATTAATGTGTAGGTACAGTTCTGGTTTGGTCATTTTAGCATCATGTGGTATATTGTTTTTAACGAGCCAGTTAATTAAATCTGCTTTTTTGGTCTGCGTTGTAATCGATTTTTCAGATTTTATATTATGATAACTTGCATTATCGATTACAAGTACAGACCTTGGAGGAAGATTTGGTATAACTAACTGCCTTCTAACCCATTGGGAAAAATTATTCCAGTTCATTTCATCATGATAATCTTCTGTCTTTTTCCCTGAAAAAAAGTAAAAAAGAATTTATTATCTATAATGCAAGTATATTTTTCATAATTATTTTTGTATGATACTTAAACTTACAAAAAACTCTTTTAAATGAAATAATTGGTTAGTTAAGCAAAAATTATTAGGAATTTTAAATCACTTAAAAAATAATCTGTTTTTAGAAGAAATATTTCTTCAAGATGATAAGACTTATTATAATAATCCTAAGAAAAAGTTATTACTAAAAACTTTCCCTTGTATAACAATAAAGGAAAAAGTACTACAGGTAAAGATCTTTTAACTAAACTGAAGATAATAAAATAAACTATTACATTAAGTACTTAAATTTCTTGTTAATTAGATACTTTAACAGTTTAAATTAAATTTAAGCTGATCATAACTTTCGATTGTTAAACATCATGGATATTTATGAAGTAGGTAAAGACGCAAATAATAAATAATTTTCTATAAAAAATAGATTATTACCTGAAGTAAATATCAACAGTCCATTTTCTACAAAACCATCCTTACTCCCTGCATGCAACATTATGAGCCTTTTCCCCTTGCTCATTGGAGTTTTGAATTTGCCTTTGCCATCGGTCCATCCTTTCGAATGTGTATGACTACTATGTAAATAGGTCTCATCATAATAATAAATAGTTCTGCCCTCTTGCCGATAATGTATTAAGGATTTTAAATAATTTGTCCTCTTATTCCTAATGTCGTAGGATTCCAACAGAACAGATATGTTGTCTTCATTTTTTTCCACCTGAAAAAAATAAACATTGTAATTTTATACGTACAAAAATTGACTATGAGAAATTAATTATTTTGGTATCATTTAATTTTGATTTTTTTAGATAACGTTATTTATACTTACTTAAAAGCTATGTTTAATAATATTTTCCTAAGTGATGAGATGCTGCCCTGGAATTCAAAACAACAATTCTTCATTTTTTGTAATATACCTAAAATAATATTTATATTAAATACGTTGCCATTATAATCAAAATAGTAACTTACAATTTAGAGTTGGTAGTCTTTTCTCAATAATATAAAAATAATGGATTATACCCCTGAGTTTTTCCAACTCTTCAGGCCTTATAGATTCTACAATTGTACTTTTTTGTATTCTATTTGTGAAAATGAAGTACTAACATCACTTTCTACTTCACCAGCCATCTTCTTAATTCTAGAATAACTGCTTCTAGAACTCCCTGTAGCAGCTAAAATTCTCTCTCTGTATTTGTGTAATGGTATTTGAATACCGTGTTTAGCCTCGTTTTTCATAAAATTTATGAGGCGTGAAATTATTTCTTTCGTTTGATTTTGAAGAAATTGGCCCTTTTTGCCTAATAATTTTTTCTGTTCCATTTTGAACGAGCTAAAAATATAGATATTTGTAGGAAATTTGTTTTAAATAATATTAAACTTATTTTTCTATTCATCAAGAGCAAACCGAACCTCTAGCCAAGGAAAATTTTTGGAATAGTAATACAAATTAAAGTTACTTAAGAGCTAGTGCTTCAGTAATGAGATAAAATTCGTAGGTTTTATATATTTTATCACCAAGTTCTTAATATTTAAGGTATTTACGTAATATTTTTTTGTTGCTATACAGGGTGTTTCCGAACTTGGCGTTCAAATTTGTAGGGGTGGTAGTTCACATAATTTGAGACCGATTCGCAGAATTTATTTTTCCAAAATATTTAAAATAAAAATAATTAAAAATTAATTAAAAATTATAAACAGGTACGGTCCTGCACAGCGATGACACGCCTCGACTCGCGCGCGCTACGCTTAAGCCGGCTACTCACTACGCGTTACTTGCTAAGTACTTTGTAAGTACCATGTAATGTGTATGGAGACTTGTATAGACTCAGCAAGTTACTTGTACTTCCCGTCGGTTGTCGGTAAACGGACCGAAGTCAAAGGATCCGAGTAAAGTTACTACTACGACTTTAGAAGGCGCGCGTAATGTAGACGATTTACTTGTACTCGAACAAGTACTTGTCAAGTTCAGTCCAAGTCAAGTAACTTGGCAAGTAACGCGTAGTGAGTAGCCGGCTTTAGAATCGACAAAATTGCAAATCGCATCTGTTTTCGAGGACTATTGCGCTACGCGCTCAGGGTAGGACCTGATCTTTGATTTTTTTTATAATGGCTCTATTTTGTTTATTATAATTTTTTTAGAAAAATGAAATCTGTCAATCGCTCTCAAATTATGCGAGCTACCACCTCTACAAATTTGGACGCCAAGTTCGAAAACACCCTGTATAGTAACTTAAACTACAGTTCTGTAGTATGAAATCAACAAAAAAGTATTACTACAACGCGGAAAAAAAATAAAATTTTTTCAGAGAATGATCACTGTTTTAAGGATTCTGCTTTTATTTTTTATTCGATTAGAATTTTTTTATCTGAGTGTTTAATTTTAGTTTCAGTTTTTTCATCAAGAAATAATAATATGTTCACCGAATCCTTAAAACAGTGATCATACTCAGACTTTTTTATTTTTTTTCTGCGTTGTGGTAATACTTTTTTGTTGATTTCATACTACAGAACTGTAGTTTAAGTTACTATATAGCAACAAAAAAAATATTACCTTAAATATTAAGAACTTGGTGATAAAATATATAAAACCTACGAATTTTATCTCATTACCGCAGCAATAGCTGTTAAGTTAAGAAAAATATGGTTTACAAAAAATCTGGTTTTAAAAGGTATTTAAAATATTTCAGGATGTTCGGTTTCTTCTGAGATTAATATGTATAGTTTTGTAAATGTACTTACGAAAATATACACAAAATTAATTAGGAATTCAAAAAATATAACAAATTAAGGATTATATAGACAAATCGAAGCACAAAAACTCAGGAAACTCTAAATAGCTAAATAAATGCAACAAGTACAAATAAGTAACACTACGCTACTGAATTCAACTTGTATGAGCGGTGATGAGCGGCAGGCGGCTTCGATCACGTTTAAATCTGTCTGACCACGCCTACAAACTCAAATTGGTTTCTGCACATTATGACGAAGTGTGCTCTTCACAAAAAAATCGAGCTCTACCCTTCAAACGAAGGCCACGGTTCAATCGTTATGATGATAGAGATTTCACGTGACACGCTTGTGTTTCATTTGACCTTGACGCCCTCACCGTTTGGTCTGCAGAGAGATTAGGTTTTTTCTAGCAATAAGGTAAAATATATCACAAAATACATTGTAAAAATTTATCTTCGCAGCATTGGCATTAACAATTTAATTTACAAGATTTGTCAAATCTACCTTAGCTGTCATCGTTGCCTTAATCAAGAGAAAAGCCAGATTTGACAATCTGTCTTGATTTAATATCGAGAGAAAATAGTTTTTAAGTTTCAATTTGCCAAGCAATTATTTGTGGCTTTCTACTGTACTGGTGAGGTGAAGAATAGTACAAATGTCACCATATATATTTGAGATGTCTCTATAATAATTAGAGAAAAATATTCTCTAATACTCATTAAATTTCTTGTTGAAGATGAGGTCTAGTTAGAGTAACTAAGTGAATATATTGTAGGATCAACGTATTCTATACAGCCTTCCCACATTTTTTACGAATGTTTTTTTCTGAGTATAGATTTTAGTTCCAGAAAGTCAAAATATTATTCGACGATTTTCATACCTTGCAATGCCGGTACAACTAATTTCGCTTTTACTTTGTGGTAGATATTAACCTGGAATCTAATTTCACTGGTTTCAAATCTATAGTCCCTAGTTAGTTCATAAAAAAATATTGTTTTGTAAACCTCTTTTCGGCAATTTCTGTTTTTGTGTTCTACCTTTTAGCCACTTCTGTTTCTTCTTTGATTTAGTTAAAGGATTGTCCTAATTTAATTTAATCTTCAACCACTTTCAGTACTTTCATGTAAATTTTGTAAATTTTGCGGAAAATAATAAATAAAATAAAATAAAAAGGTAGTAGGTATAATAGGTAAAATTTCAAAGAACACATCAGCATCTGCGGGACCTCAGACGTTTTATAAGTTAATTTGCCATAGCTACGCCACTGTCGTTAAACAATATAATATGAACAAATTATTATATATTTGGGAAGTAGCAAAACAATAATTACGAGATATGCCACTATACAATTGAATACTTATTTCGGTAAAGGCTTTATCGGAAAAACGATTTTTACTAGGATCTTATAGATTATAAAATATATCTCGCCTTAATATGAGAGATAGAAGAAGCTCGGTTAAATGGGAAATATTTTAGATAATTCGATTGGATAGGATACATTTTCAAAATTATTTAAAGATACCAAGTTTCAAAATTATTTCAAAAAAAATTAATACTAGCTGATTTTGTTTTATTTTAATGGTTCTTATTTTTATTTATTTTGGTTAAATGGCTTTTATTTTGACATATTTCAAAGTTTCAATTCTTAAGACACTTTTTAACGGATTATATTTTTGTAGAAAAATTTTTCCAAATTGTCTTTTGTTTTCTACCGTAACTTTACTATTTCTAATGTCAACTCTTTGGATTTTTATATAAAAATAAATTTAAATAAATAAAAATAAATAAAATAAATAAAAATAAATAAAAATAAATAAAAATAAATAAAAATAAATAAAAATAAATAAAAATAAATAAAAATAAATAAAAATAAATAAAAATAAATAAAAATAAATAAAAATAAATAAAAATAAATAAAAATAAATAAAAATAAATAAAAATAAATAAAAATAAATAAAAATAAATAAAAATAAATAAAAATAAATAAAAATAAATAAAAATAAATAAAAATAAATAAAAATAAATAAAAATAAATAAAAATAAATAAAAATAAATAAAAATAAATAAAAATAAATAAAAATAAATAAAAATAAATAAAAATAAATAAAAATAAATAAAAATAAATAAAAATAAATAAAAATAAATAAAAATAAATAAAAATAAATAAAAATAAATAAAAATAAATAAAAATAAATAAAAATAAATAAAAATAAATAAAAATAAATAAAAATAAATAAAAATAAATAAAAATAAATAAAAATAAATAAAAATAAATAAAAATAAATAAAAATAAATAAAAATAAATAAAAATAAATAAAAATAAATAAAAATAAATAAAAATAAATAAAAATAAATAAAAATAAATAGAAATAAATAAAAATAAATAAATAAATTAAAATAAATAAAAACACACACAGAGACATCATCGCGAAAATAGTCAAAACGGAATAAGGGTACTTCAAATCATAAAAATTCGTCGAAAACTCGAAGTCGAAATACTTCCGATACTTTCCTTATCAGAAAAGTAAAAAAGTGGTTTTGTTTTTATAAAAGTAAATAATGTTTTTTAATTATATCTTATTTGAGATTGAATTCTTATGTTAAAAATGGCTATTATAACTAACTAGTTTTAGAAAGTTTTAAAAAGTCTACATTATTATAAATTCTTCGTAAATCCGTCGATAGGGAAATAAGATAATAACATTTGACGAAACTCTGGATTTTCTTAAGAGTGCAATTATTAAAATTTTCTTTAAATAAAATTAGTAACCCCGGAAAAAAATTGTTGTTTTGTTACTTTTCAAAATTATTTGCGTTTAAAATCATAAACTTTAAGTTAGTATTACTCTTGGTACTCTTCATATAACAATTATTTAAGCATGTTTCTTTTAAGGATTGGTATTACTTGTATGTATTTTTTAATAAGTTGGTATAATAATTTAGTTGATTAGATGAATTTTATTTTCTTCAAAATAATCGATACTGACAATTTCTATTAATTTTACAAATTTTTATATTCGTTTGTTCTTGTCTTGAAAAAGTGAA
This sequence comes from Psylliodes chrysocephalus, assembly GCA_927349885.1. Classification (NCBI taxonomy): domain Eukaryota; kingdom Metazoa; phylum Arthropoda; class Insecta; order Coleoptera; family Chrysomelidae; genus Psylliodes; species Psylliodes chrysocephalus. The sequence continues at coordinate 23,481,562 of OV651822.1, read as the reverse complement.
ATACCATTTATTTTTAGTAGTTATTGACGAACCACTATTGTTGCAGCTTGGACATTTAACAAAAAATACAATTTTTTTTAAAAAATTATAATTAAAAAGGTTGCTGGTTAAAATTAACCAATCTACTTATTTTTGGGACACCTCATATACTGGACTGATTTTTCTTACGAAAGTTCCCAAATTCTACGCATGATCTAAAATTCAGTTTTAGTTAAAGTTTAAAAGTTTCTTGGATTAAAACAAAGCCGAGCCTAGTCTACGAGGAGGCTACGGAGGCTACTCTTGAAAGGCACACCCTATATATCTAATACAAATATAAGTTTCTATTAGAATACAAAAAGCCAGAAATATTACATTGTATTCTAATAGAAATGTATAAAGTATATAGGGTGTGCCAGCCTCCTCGTAGACTAGGCCACGAGCCGCCTCTGTTAACAGATTTCGTTGCGAATATTTACTAAGCGACGGTCGATCAGGATGACAACAAAATAAATCTCAGTGGAACAATTACTAGTAGTACAAAATGAACCTAAAATATTCCCAAGCAACGGTAATCACAACAGCTGTTTTTTTTATTCGCTTTAATACAAGGTACGGCAGCAGAAGAGCGATCAAAAATTAGCGGCAGCAAAGAGAAAGAATGCTCGATGAGGCCGGTTATAATCTTTACGCTCAGACTAATTTGGTTTCCGAGTGGGTCGGAGTGGAAGTAGCCAATATTTACAAATCGAGGGACTGAAAAACGTCCTTTTGACATTTGCGAAAATGACCAGATAAATTACATGAACTTGAACGTTTAAAGTTGGATTCGAATTTTAGTAAATAATAAAATATTTTGAAATGTAGGGTTCTCGGAAATGTTCAAAAATGGGAATTTTTAAGAAATAAAAATACGCGAGTTCTTTAGAACGTTATTAGGCTGAAATTAACTTGAACTAACCATTCTTAAAATTAAACTAAAGAAAATTAACTTAAATAACACTTTTATAATTAAATTGAAGGAAAAATTGAGTGATTTCGTCACATCTTGAAGGTGAGTCTAATGTTTTTTAATCACGAAATACCGAGGGGAGTCATTGTTATTAGATAACACGTCATTTTATACCGGTCGCTTAGAAGAACTATCCTCGACGGCACGAAAAAAGCAGAATTTTTTATTGGTTGAAAACAAAAAATATGTTGAAAGCTAATTCACTTAGTATTGACCAACTACACAAGCAACATTTCATTAAATTAGTCGTCGATGAAACAGCTAAAGACCGCCATTTCAGTGTTTCAGAGAAATTTAAAATCTTTGGTATTATTAATATAACTACCATATTCATTTTAGGCTTAAATAACTCTATAAGTAGGTACATAGATTTCAATTACAGCTTAAAGAACTTAATTTTCAAAATGTACATCTTCTTGTTTAAATGAATTTCAAATACTTATGTTGTTCCATTATTAAAAATCTTGCAATACCTACTCAATGGGATATTATTTATTTACACTTGTATGCAGAATATTTATTTCATGCACTTCAAAATATTTAAGATTCAAGTGTTTATTATTCTAATTCATAATTTTATTATTCAGCCGAACTCGCAGCAACATCAAACTCTGATTATTGAAGAATTTGAACCTGACGTTTTCCGGCAGTTAATCGAATACATTCACACTGGATGTGTTACATTACAACCCAGAACGCTTTTAGGTAAGTTGTGAATTTATTTGCTTCTACATTTTATTCATTTTTTTAGTATTTCTGCTGTTGCATATGGTATTTTGGCAACAATGATCTTTATAATTTGATGAAACGCTCTCTACTGCAAACACAAATTACTTCTCATTAATAGATAAATTTGACCATGACGTTTTGTTTTTTATGTAAATTAATCCTGATTTAAATTAAATGTTTACCATCTCTACTAAATCATGTTTATAATATACTTGTATATTAAATACACGAAGCATCTTTAAATTTACCTACCTGTAAATCCTTAAAGATAGAAACGTCTTTGAATATTTAAAAGAGTTGGGAAATATTTCGAGAAGTTATTTAATTGAAAATGATTAATAAACTGAAGGTTTATTATAAACATTTGTCGGTTTACATTGCCGAAACAAATGCTAAAGAAATTGGGGAAAAATCTGGGGTAAATTTGCTCTTGGCGGGGCTCGAACTGCGACCTATGGATATCTGTTCCATCGTCATAACCCCTAGACTACCAGAACTTGTGTATCTGGTGTCCTAGTTATTAATTTTAGTATTTAGATTCGATCCCAACTCAGTTTATCAACTCTACAACCCTTCAATGGTCACCTATGGGATATCGTCAAGGATACATCACTCCATGTGTGTTTCCGTTACTAGTTAACTTAACACCTGGATGAAACGAGAGTTTTTATTGCACGTGATGTGATGTACCCTCGACGATGCTACATAGGTGATCATTGAAGGGTCGTAGAGTTGGAAAGGATTCTAATAAACTGAGCTGGGATCGAATCTAAATACTCAAATTATTAACTGGAACACCAGATACACAAGCTGTGGTGGTTTAGGGGTTTTGACGATGAAACGGAGATCCAGAGGTCGCCACAAAATATTCAAAAAGGGTATTTATACTCGTTTTATAATTAATATTAGTGTTTCCTTTTTAATAATCTTTTTCCTAATAAGATATAATTCTGCAGACAACAAAATGTTGGTTACTGAAGAAATGTGTAAGAGGTCAGTTGTGTCCTTAGAATATTTATTAAACGTGTTTTAATTAACATTTTTACTAGTTAATTTTATTTAAAAATATTATTATTCAAAAATAGGTTTAATTAAGGACATTTTAATGGAAGTACGTCTCATATTTATAACAGATAAAAAGAAGCAGAAAAATGTGACAAATCAGACAGAAAAAATGCCCTTGCTTCCTCGTGATGACATGTCATTTGTCAACTGTATACTCGGTAAACACTGCTGATACACAAAAATTATATACAGCGCATGATTCGTTTTCGAACTTGTTGGAACAAACCAATAAACAACATCTGACATCATAATCATATGTATATTGTCAATTGTCATTATCCGTTATCTATTAATAACAAAGGCCAAATACGTCATTGACTCATTTGATAGAAAAGAAGAAATTTAAGATTTAACATAAAAGTTGAACCTGTCAATTATTAAGCATAAATATTAATGTTAATACTAATTATAAATTGAGTATAAATGTCCCCATTACATTGTGAAGGTTCAACTTAATCCTTAATCATAATACTAACGCAAATACCAATAATAAGGGTGTATAAATAGACCCTTTATCTTTATAAAATTACTATCTTTGGATGTTTTTCCATCGATTTCATAAATGTTTTCCAGAAAAAATTTAACGAATATTTAATTTGTTATTGACTTGAGGAAACATGACTTCATTTATTTGAATTTCACTAATCACATTAACGATTTAAAGAGAGATCAAAAAATTACGATATTATTTAACTCTATTTTTTTTTCTTAGTTGACGTTGACGTTTCTATTTTTAAGGATTTATATGCCGGTAATTTAAGATGTTTTGCGAATTAGGCTAATAGTACAATCAATGGAAAATATAACATTTATTATTGTTTGCATCAATGCAGGTTGCAGATATATTAACTGATAAAAACTTTAAAAAAATCTAAAGAACGCTAATTTAAATAAAGCGGCGTAATTTACCTCTATCGCTTGTAGTTATTATAAAGTATTAAGAAAAATAAAACTAATAGGAATAAAAAAACATGATTCGAAAAATTAATTAATTCGTTTCAACAGGTGTTATGAATGCCGCTGATTATTATGGATTGGATGAACTCCGTAGAGCTTGTGCAGGTTTTGTGCAATGTTGTATAAATGTTGATACAGTTTGCGCGCTTTTGGCGTCCGCTGAGCGATATATCCAGTATAAATGTACAAAATCATTGGTGCAAAAGGTTAGTTTATATATATATTTTTTAGATCGTTCATTGTAGATTGTTTGAACTAAAAAATTTTTTTAGGTATTAGAGTTTGTTGACGAACACGGAAATGAAGTATTAAATTTGGGATCATTTACACTTTTACCTCAGCATGTGGTGAGGCTTATTTTGGCTAGGGAAGAATTACAAGCAGATGAATTTACAAAATTCCAGGCTGCTCTTATGTGGGGTAAGTAATTTTTAAAAAATTATTTTTTGTATCAGCAAATTTTTAATAAATAATATCGATTCCAACTCTCTAGATAGGTTTACAATGTAAATTAGCATATGTAATCGAATATCAGAAACTCCAATCTATGTTCAGAAGTATCAAAAAGAGAAATAATTACTAATTTTGAATTTTAAATTCCCTTTATACAGGGTGTTCCTAAATGCCATGTGAATATTAATGGAGATTTTTTCTTGGACTATGTATGACTAAAATTTTATGTAAACATATGTTTTAAATTTTTTCTACCATAAATGATGTTAAAAATATAAATTACCACAATGCCTTTAACTCTTTTACGGATTATAGCACATTTGAGTGATGGATAATTTACTTGTTCTTAATAATTTTAATCTAATCAGTACTGCAAACAAACCTGCTAAGTTTAATTAAAATTGCCAAAAGAGGGATATTTTATAAAAATCGATTGTTTTAAAAAATTTAACATCCTGTCTCTAAAAAAAAAAACAAAAATTAAAGCACATATTTATAAGAAATTTTAGTCATAGGCCAAAGAATTACCTTCTTCAATATATGTATTCAATGTATGTATTCCAAAGAAAACACCAAATCTGGAAACGTCTAATATTTCTAGAAACCGAATTCTAATTTGAGATGTGTGGATTGAAGTCATGTCGATTCCTGTTTTATTTGCATTGTTGCCAGATTGACCATGTTTTTCCGACAATAGTGATGTTTTTTGGTTTTTTAAATGCATTACCCTGTAAATTGTTTTATTATTTTATTCTAATCTTTAATCTCAATTTAAAGATATATCAAACTTGAGATTTTTAAATTTAGTGTTGCATTTGAAACAACTACTAATATTATTGAAAAAAAAAAACGGACAATTTGGCAATCGTGCAAATATCAAAATTGGCAGAATGCTCAGAACTATTTTCGAGAAAATTAGGCGTCTCCAGACATTTTTCTTCTCTGAGTATTTATTTTTAAAATCGGCATATATGTTAAATTATTTTTTTGAACTATCTCCAAATAAAAACATGAAACAGTTAATGCCGATTTTTTGCATTTTAATCAATTCTGTTTTCAAAAAAGTATATAAATTCCGAAATATATTGTGGTTTAAGTTTTATTAATTTTAGCGGAAGCAATATGAGTTTATTTCGCCGAAAATCTTCATTGATAAATTAGGGATGGGTACCAAGTTAAATTTTTGAAAATCAATATGGAAAGAAAATAAAATACAAAAAGAAACATAAGAAATATAATTTAAAGAAAAATGTTGGCTTAGTTGGCATCCACTGGTTTATATTACTTATATTTCAAGTAAATTGTTTTTCAACAATACAATAATTGCTGTTTGTATAGTATGAATGGAAATCTGGGATACATTTTTATTAAAATATAAAATTACATTTCATGTCATAAAAGGAGAGCGCTAATAATATTTTATAGAATTATTGCTTGTTTTTCTAGGCCTAAACTTAAGCCAACATAGGTTCTTAACGTTTTAAAAAGAACCAATAAAAGATTATAATTTATTATATTGATTGAATTTTAATAATTATCATTAAATATAAATTGTTTTTCATTAATTATTTTCTAATATATGAGAAATCGGTTTCTGAGAAATTGGTTTAAATTAATACCTTCTTCAGTTCCCACATGTATCAATGTGCTGCATCCCGTCGTACAAAAAGTAGAACTTTCTAAATTGGGCGATATGGTACATACAATATCTATTCTATAAGACATTTTTCGAGTCATTGTCAGAGATGTAGACAGGAAAGGGAAATCCTAAGTTGAGCTTTTAAATTAATTTTTTCTAGGATCACTATCCAAAGTAGGCTTTTGCGCTTCGGAATACAACCGCAAAGTTGACGTTTTCCGCTAACTAACATTAAGTGATAGTGGTAAATCCCCACTCGAGCATTCATTGTTGGCTTCAAATTAACAGTGCTGTCTCCCAGAGTTGGGTCGGATACATGAAAAAAGTATCCGAGTACCGGATACGGATACTTACAATGTATCCGGATACTTTCACCCAAAAAGTACTCGGATACAAGTATCCGGATACTTTTTATCGGATACTTTAAAGGATACTTTCACGGATACTTTTAAAGTGAGTTAAAATAATGGTTTCATACCAATAGTTATAATTATGCAATAAGATTGATTACGAGTAACAATAAACAATACTAGACATAAATAAATTATCGAAAATGGAAAGCGTAGCTATAATAGAAACAGGAAAAAACTACTCAATAAATTCTTTATTTTTATTCTGTGATTATAAAACATAAAGGTGCGTGTGAATAAAACGAGTCGCGCCTGAACCACGCCAAAAACCAGCCAGTGTCGTGTCCATATAAATCTACGAAATAAGCTCGTTGTTGGCGCGACTTGCCATGTTTACACAACCTTTCGATATTCTCGTCAGTGTCAGATGTATTCGACAATCCATTTTAAGAACTAATAATGTAATTAGACATTTTACTACTTACTTACCTTTGTGTATAGTTAGGTATTAAAACTGATACAGAAAGTTTAGTTATGTTGCACTATATAAAAACACAGGAACAACCGTTTCTTGTCTTTGCCAACTGAAACATTACTGGGCTAATGGAGCCTCCACAAGTTCGTGACGCTAACACCGGACAAGGGTTTGCAGGATTTTTCCTGTAAAAACGTGCCGCAAGTTGCAGAATTCCAACTGTCTGTATACTGGATGAATCGTCAAATTTATCCTTGGCGATGAGAATTTTTTTTGCGTTGTTTTAAATTTTACAGGGTGCACAAAACAAAACTACAAATCATAATAAAATAATTATTTTACTATTTTTTATTTAAGTAGGTACCTATTGCAATTGTATCTTAAATATTGTAATATTGAAATTTCTAATTATACAGGGTAGCTCAAAGTATTTCGATTATATATTTTAATAGAGATAATATGTATTGGATCAGTTACGATTGTGGTAAATAATTTAAAAGTATCCGAATGCCGAAAAAAGTATCCGGTATCCGGATCTTACAAATTTGGTCACGGATGCGGATACCGGATACAAAATTTGAAAAGTATCCGGATACAGCTTTCGGATACACATAAAGTATCCGGATACTGTATCCGAAAACAGAAGTATCCGGATACTACCCAACTCTGCTGTCCTCATAGTGGAGCAGGGAGACAGTAACAAAACCTACACACAATATGAGGGTAATAACCATAGCAATGCCAATGACACCTAAGAAAAAAGCAAGTACAAGAATTATATCCTACTGGTGTACTACAATATAATTAACAAACCAAACAGTGGCGTCTCGTGGGCACTAGTGGCCGTGGGGGACACACTGGAAAGGAATCCCGGGATTCGTTTTTCCCTTAGGAAAACAAGTTCTCTGTTTACGTTTGGAAATAAACTACACACAGTTTTAACGTCCTCATTTGGAAAACAACCTCGGTAGTCTTTAAATTTTTCACTATCAAATAAACTTGCAATTGTTAGGTGGGTAGTAAAACTAAAACGTTCATTTACCTGCACTACTATTGTATCATAAATTTCCTTACATATCCTTAAATTAGGAATGGTGTCCTCCTTTTCAACAAACCATCTCTTCTTGCTTGTACTTGGACCTGATTGGGTGTTGTCGTTTAAGTTTAGTTCTTGTGGGTCTTGTTGTGATTGCCATTCTTCATGAATTAGCGCGTCTATATTATTTCTAATATTTTGAATAGCTGCTGCAAAATTTGATATGTTTACCTTAACCTTGAGAGCATCGAGCTGTCTACTCTGCAGTTGATCTAAAAGTATATCGCAATTTGGCATTATTTTGCTAAAGAAAAATAACCAGAAACTAAAAACCCTTTAGTCTGATTAATAGTTTTTTTTATCGAATTCTGTGTTCATAATTTCTTCGAGACATTTAATCAAATCTTTTTTATAAACATAAATAGTATTGACACACTTCGATGTAAAATTCCATCGTGTAGGAGCATTTTAAAGCATACGACTCTGAAGAAAAGGTGTTTGGCAATTTAAAATCTCCCAGCGAAAAATTTCTCTTCTATATTTTCAAATTAGAAAAAATATTTATATCTCTATTTGATAACTAAGCCTGGAATTTCCAATGCATACCTTTTTGAGATGACCAAAATGGAATTTGATCATCCTTGCCAACAATTTGCGAAAATGTACACCATTAAATTAGTTATAAGACTCAGAATTTTTTATACTCTTAAATATGCAAACAAAGATTTAAAATCCTCGAAAAAGTCAGACAAAACCAAAAGAAAAATTAAAATTTTGTCCCATTTATAAATATTGATTTTTTTTCTTCATATTTTTGACTGCTTTATAAAAAAAAAGTTATTTTTCTTTGTAGTTTTATTTCTTAACTATTCCAACGGTCCAAATAACGTTTTTTAGTAATCACAATAAATAAATTATTATCATGGTTCAACAAACGCGCACCTTAAGCCGAAACCGGCATAGCCTTTGTGAGGGAGCCGGTAAAGATGCCGCTGCATACATTCGTTTCTGGTCTAGGTAATCTGTGCCATGGGTACAGCACGTCACGATGAGGACAGCGCCCCGCTTGTGACGTATAATCCATCGCATGTGTTCATCTCTTGCTAAGCGATATTGTCGTTGTCCTTGTTTTTCGCATTATAATGAGAGAGAAAACAACAGAGGCACACATTTACTGTGCCCTCTGCCCATCTTCCATTTAATTTCGGAATTCTTGGAACGTCGCTCAACATCCGGTCGTCCAGTGTCGTGCCAACGCGGTTTGCGCTGAATATTAGATAAAATAATAATAGGCATTGAGGAAAATATAAAATATGTAAGTTATTTTTTTGGTTTTGTTTATTATACTACGGCACGTGCCCAAGTGTCCTTACGGGCAAACCGCTACTGAAACCAAAACAAAACCAACTTAAATATTTTCGAAAAGACCTATGAAAAACATCTCATTTAGGGTTAAATGTGTCCAGAAAGACCATGCTTAATACCAACATTGGTACGAAACGTTGCCACATTGAATTTATTATATAACATTATTCGTTTCTAAGCATTTAAAAGATTTAAATTTTTTGTCAGAGACCGCCCAAATTTTCCTATCAAAAGCATACCCTCATTTGTATTTATGTTGCCTTGCTATTACGAGTAATTCTGCCTTCAAAGATTTAACAGGACTGATAATATTTTTAGATTGAAGCCATTTTGGAATGTCTTCTTTTTTCCATTTTGTAGGTAGTGACTTCTTTAATCGACTGTGCTGCATTATCCAAAATAACGTAGTTAACTAAAATTTTTGTTATAATGTTCTGAAACCAGTTTTTAAACATAGGGCCATTCATTTCATAATGGTAGTCTTTTGTTTTCTTTGAGTCGAACATTAATAAATCATCTTGCAAATATTCGTCGGTGCTTCCAATGTGGGTTATTATTAAACGATTTCCTTTTCCTGTTGGATTTTTTAATCCACAAGAGAACCCTTCCATAAAGGCTTGCTTTTTAGTTTTAATAGAGGTATCTTGCCAAAAATTTGTTAATGTATGTCCAGCATTGTCCATTACTCATGTTTCATCTAAATACCTGTTTATTAGTGTTTATGCTGATTCATTGCATCCGCTATTTTCCATATGATAAATTTGGAAGAGTGGGGCTATTTTCTATTTCTGAGTGTAATTTTTTGAGTGTAGGAATTTTATGTTGTAAGAAAAAAGAATGTAGCATTTACCTTAATATATTCTTTACCTAAGTTTCTATAAAGGTCTTTTTTTTTCAGTGGGCTTTGTCGGATGTTAGACTTCTTCAATAACTGTATCTTCTTTAATAATGTTATACACTATCCGATTAGATACTACAATATAGATTTCACATTTAGGGACTATTTTAGCCATAAAAAGTGAAACAGTCTTTTCGAAGATTATTAAAGGGGATTTCAAAAACTTGGTTTTAAAAGCTTATTGTATGGTATCCTAACGATTCGTAAATTAAAATCGCGTGAAAAGATTTTTTGTACCAAGTTCCAAATTCTCGAAAATATGGATTTGTTACAAACACTTTTGTGCCGTCGCTTAATTAAGAAAATTCTCTGAAGCATGGTAAAATGCTTTTACAAAATGTTGCATGTAGCATGACGATACAATGTGATGATCCTTTAAATGTACCCGTAATTAGTAACCTGAGAAAAGCTAAAAGAATTTCCTTTGTGTGTCTTAACGAAGTTCTCAGAAACCGATCGTCTACAACTTTTAATTTTTATATTTAATTAGGAAAGAAATACTGTGACAATAATCCCAACACAAGTATCAAAGAAGTGCTAGGAAATTTCCTGGAATACATCCAGTTTCATAAAATCCCTACAAACGTTTTAATGAGAGAGATATATCCCTTAGGTTTACTGCCTCAGAACCTCTTTGTAAATGCTTTAGCGTACCAGGTGCAGTAAATTTTGATAGAAATTTAGATAAAATACCCAGAATAGTTCATAATATTCAGCGAGGGTTGAATAATGATTTATTTATACAGGGTGTCCTCTAAATATCCCGACAAAGCTTTAAGAGTGGTATAAGATATCAAAATAAACATTTTTTGATCATTAAACATGTGTCCGATAACACTTCGGCAGTTGAAGTTTTAAGAAAAGTTAATTTTTATACAATTTATTAAAAACGTTTTAACTGATTTTAATGATTTTTTAAAGGTTTTTGATATTTTAATGAGGTACCTTTTGGACCTTTTAGCGTGTATCCAAAATGGCATGCCCTCGGGGCAAATATATTATCAGAAACAAAGCATTTTTGGACATACGTTTATAAAGCAAAAAATGATATCCCATACCACCCCTAAACTTTTGTCGATATATTTACGGAAAATGAAGTAAAAAAGTAGTTGTATATTCAAAAGTTAAATTTAAGATGGTTTCATCAAATTTATAACATCACTTTATAAAGTAAACCTTTGTTGTCGAATTGAAGCCCTAAGGACCCAAAGAAGGGTTTTGCATTTTTTACTCAAAATATCAGTTTCCGAAATAGACCAATTTTGCTATATTTAATGGACATAAGAATATCTGTTATCTTTTTCACTTTCCTGGTTTTTTTATAAGAGGGTGAAAAAACAACTCCTGATAATCTATCAAACATATTTTTTATTTATACACAATAAAAATTTTGGTCTAGGGAAATAATTGTGTCCCCAATTTTAATCATGATCTTTTAACTTTTACCTACAAAGGGCCGGAATATATAGGTCACTATGGCGCCGACAGTCGGGCCAGTCATTTTGCCATCAATAAAAGTAACAGGGCTTTTAACATCCCAGAGTTACTTGCCATCATACAGTTAAAGGGCACTGAATGGCTACTACTATTTTTTAAATCCAAGAAAATAAAGCAATATTTAAAAAATTAATTCTAACCGTGTCATTTTTTAGTAAAACCTGAATAAAAAGGTTGGTTGAGTAATTAGTAAATGTTAATTTTAAAATCTGATTGTCTTACTACAAAACAGGAACTATTTTAATACTTACTTCCTATTTTCTTGAGATTCCATCAAAACATTCACTTTTAAGAAACAAAATGATAAAACTTAAAACTCCTTTTGCAAATACCAACAAAAAATAATTTCTTTTATAGTGTATTGACCGTACTTATGATTATCCAGCCAGTTACAAAAAATTATTTCGAAAAGGTTATAAACGGTCGAACAATACACTTTTATCGATTAATTCCCACTATTTTTGTTTTTTTTTTTAGCCAATACCATTTGCATTTTGCAGATATAATTTAAAATTGTATGAACCCTTAAAAATCACAAACACATAAGATAGGAAACTGTGACTGTCCCCCAACGCAAGGCCAATAAACGATTGATAACCCACAAACCATGAAAATATAATAGTCTGAACATTTAGCCAATATGGTAATCTCCCCATAAATTGCGGCCATTAGTTTCCAGACATTTGATTGTTTGTTGTGTATTCTTAAAAAATTACTTTGCAGCAACTCCTCAAAACTTCAATAAGTATTGGAAGAAGGAATGGAACAAATTCAATTTTTGGTCACAAAAGTAATAATTGAGATTTTGAGTAAAAAAATAAGATCAAAAAATTTAAAAAAAAAACGTTTCTTCGTGTTTTCAAACAATGTAGGAAGAATTCATCTTAAATTTCGATTATGTTACTGTAAGTGTTTTGTTTACTTTATTTTTTTACTTCTGTATGGACAAATTACCTTTGTTGGTCTATTGCGTGTTTTTTAATACATTATGATAATTAATATAGTAATTTCATAAACTTTATACCCAATACGAAATAGCCATACATCAAAAAACCCAGTTGACAAGTATACGTCTAAAAGACATTCTATTTTGTACCTAACTTTATTTTAAAGCTAAGGCAAAACAGAAATTTTTTTTAGGCATTTACTTATATTAAAATATGAACTATTCTGTTAAATAGGCAGCAGGATACTAAGTAGTCGCAAGTACCAGAAGAGTTGCATATAATTTTTTGTTGACTGATACTTGAAATAAACTCAAGAAACTGTAATAATTCATATATTAATAAAAAATCATTCATTCTATTCAATATATTCTATACAGATTTGTTTATGAAATAAATGTCAAACTATTGATACCAAACAATATTATTTTTAAACGAAAATTTTGTCCTGTGGTAAAAGGTGTTTTATTCAAGTTAATCTTTAATCCCTTGAGTAGGAAAATATTTTAATAAGTTTGCTATGCATGTTCAAAGAAATTATTATTTTTTTTTATTTATTTATTTAATCAATCACCAGAGCGTATGGATCTTGCGATAAAAATTTCCAAATCCTTATTCAATATTTTATTTGAAAACTTATGCAATAAAGTTCTATAATTAAAAAAATATTATTACGTAAAAAATACATTTAAAATGATTTTTACACGTCATTGGTTGTTGTTGAGTCCTAAGCGCAGTGATCTCAAAAAAAAAACCTGAAGATTATCCATTTGCTCAAACATGGTTAATTGTGAATTAGAAATGAAACACAAAATCATTAACATAATTAATTAATTAAAAATAGATTTAATTAAGGACATTTTAACAAATTTATGTCACAAATTTATATCATAAAAAGCAGAAATCTGATAAAAAAGAGGCCTTTGCTTCCTCGTGGTGACATGTCATTTGTCATTTTGTCAACTATATACTTGGCAAACACAGCTGATACACAAAAATTGTATAAGGGAGAGTTGGGGAACTGTGCGCACTTAAACTAAAATCGGTATAGCACTGATAGCATTGTAGATAATTTAAATGTAAATACCGTAATGGGGGTGCTATTTACTCTACTCTCAGCACGTAAATCAATTTTAGGAAAAAATAAAATATTTAAAGTACAACACTGCTGAAAATACAAAAGTGCTCTTGCGCACCATTCCCCGCCGTTGCGTGTAATGGTGTACAAGTGTTGGGGAGTCGTGCACATTAAAAGTATTAAGTATAAGATAAAACCAACACTAACTTTAAAAACATTTATTGAAGTTGTGGAACATAAACATTATACTAACTCCTAATTTGAGCACAGGTCACATCTATAATTTTTCGGGGTATTAGATCCAGTACATTCGGCATGGTTCCAAGTTGAGCAAAGGACACATCTGTACCATAATTCTCGTTGTTTGCCAAATTCACCGCAAATACCACAAACTTCGGTTAGTTTCCCTGGCTGATTGAAAGGTGGCGATACGAAGCTTAGCCCAACATCATCTTCAATATCATCCAGCTCATCGTCATCACAAATATCCGACACATCATCTTCAGATGAATCAGATGATTCAGACGTTGGCGGTGTCTTTTGTTTGCTTTTGAATTTCTTTGAAGACGACTTAATTGATAATTCGCCTTCCAATCATTTTCGAATAACTCCTTTACTATTCTTATCTTTCAGTTTTTCTTTGGTTTTGATTGCTTCTTCTCGTTGTCTTTTTTTCTGTTCAATTTCTTCTAGTTTTGTTTTGATGGGAATGCTAGTAAGAATTTTCGATTTGCTTTTCGTTTCCTGGTTAACTTTCGTTTTTCGTATTGGAGCCATAGCAAAAAGAATTATCATAAGACGTAGATAGCTGAGGGCTCGGATCTCTCTGATGTTGTAAATCAGGGTAATTATCTAGAAGAGTTGCTGCACCATCTTGGCTGGATGAAGTTTCAAATTCAGTTGTTGCTTCTACTGTAAGTTTTTCTACATGGTGGCTAGGTTCAAAATCAGTATCGGTAAATTTGTCGGGATCCAGTTTCAGACGTCCGAAACCCTGAAACTGCTTTTTCCATTGTAGCCACTTTCATGAAGGCTTTGTTTAAAAGTTCGGCTACGTCCTGTTCAGTTATTTTTTGATGACCGGTACTTGACAAATAAAGATCATATTCCCTAAATAGTGCATTTTTCAGAAGGCTAAAAAATTTCAGATCCAGGGGCTGAAGGTGATCAGATGTGTCTGGAGGGAGCGAGATCATGTGGATGTTATTTTCTTTGCAGAAATTATAAACCGCAATTGAAATGTGGCTGGAATGGTTATCCAGGACCAGAAGGACAGGATCTGAAACGTACTCTCTTAACTCAGATTCTATTTCCTCTGAAAACACAGGCTTGCAACCCCATTAAGGAGGTTTCGGCTCATTTTCTGACAGTTTAGGAATATTGAAGGCCCTTCCTGCATCCCTTATTTGTCTGCCATCATTTCTTATCGCAAATAATGCGTTTGGAAATATTTTTCCTTATATGAAAGAATTGTGGTTTTCCTTGTATAATTTCTTAGCATCTGAAAAAAAAATATATTTAAAATTAGATTACGTTTAGGGTAATGGTGCGCATCAGCGCGCATCATTACCCCTTTAGTCATTAAATGACAATCTGTAATACAGTTAGCAAACTACATGACCTAACAATGTGAAACAAGTACCAATAAATGCAAAAGATCATACTTTTCCATAAAATAAAAATAAAAGTGGACTCACCGTCTTATTTTCCGATGTAAAAAAATTACAGAAACTGGCTGAATAAACAGGGCTCGTTCAGTGCAAACGTAAACAACT
This sequence comes from Psylliodes chrysocephalus, assembly GCA_927349885.1. Lineage (NCBI taxonomy): Eukaryota > Metazoa > Arthropoda > Insecta > Coleoptera > Chrysomelidae > Psylliodes > Psylliodes chrysocephalus. Next base: position 23,466,310 of record OV651822.1, on the reverse strand, counting down.
GATGTGAGAAGTGGCGTCAGTGATGTACAGTAGAAAGGAGAGAGCGCAGCACTAGTCGGTGGCGCTTAAAAGCCCGCGAAATATGAAATAGTTTGATGCGCATGATTACCCGACGCGCACGATTCCCCCACTCTCCCTTACAGTGCATGATTTGTACCGAAATATTATACTTTTCGAGCTTGTTGGAACAAACCTATACACAACATATGACAACATAATCATATGTGTATTGTCAATTGTCATTATCCGTTGTCTATTAAAAACAATAGAGGACTTCTATACAAGGGAAGTGCAACCAACTTGACAAATTTTTTTGACACTAATGACATAAGAAATCGGGTCACATAAAGAGGCCGTTTTTTTGTTAAATTTTTGCTTTTTCTTATCTACTTTTATGCCGTTTAGATACCATGTTGTACCCGTAATGTAAAAAAGACTTTTTATTTTAGGGTATTTTACATTTAAAGGTTGAAAACATTTGTCAATATTAGCTGTCGATAATGTCAAAACATAAGCGTAGCATTGCATTTTATTTTTTGTTGTAATAGTCTATTTGTGTTTCCCCTGCTTTCTTGAAACATTTTTTGTCATTTGGTTTTACTTATTTATGTCGATTGCAAAATGCTGCTGCAACGAATACAAGTTCTATACAATATACAACCAACATACAATACTAGTTACGTTGTGCCCATCTATGGTTACGCCTGTGTTCTATCATCAACATAATTGACAGCTGACAATGACAAAATGTTTCAACCTTTAAATGTAAAATACCCTAAAATAAAAAGTCCTTTTCACGTTACGGGTACAACAAGGTATGCAAATGGCATGAAAGTAGATAGGAAAAACCAAAAAGCAAACTAAAAAACAGCCTCTTTATGTGACCCGATTTCTTATGTCATTAGTGTCAATTTTATTTTGTCAAGTTGGTTGCACTTCCCTTGTATAGAAGTCCTCTATTAACATAAAAGTTGAACCTGTCAATTATTAAGCATAAATAATATTAATGCTAATAATGAACATAAATCGAGTATAAATGTCCCCATTACATTGTGAAGGTTCAACTTAAACCTTAATCATAATACTATTGCAAATATTAATAGTAAGGGAGTATAAATAGACCCTAAGATGATGTTGCAAGCATTTGTTTTGTGTCGGCAGAAGAATTGTTATGCAAATTTTAATCTTAAAGTAGGTATGAAATCGGAACCAAAAGTCGAAAAATGGTTTAATTGCACTCAAAATGTTTGACCCTCAACTAAAATTATTGCCCTTACAAGTACTTTTATTTAGTAGTTCTATCCCATTTGTCATTCGTCATTCATCAAACATTAGACTATTTTGAATTTTTTTCCCAAAAACCCGTTGTGAATAAAAGGCGTAACAGAATAGAACTACTGAATAAAAAAATGTTTTGAAAGGGCAATATTCACATTTGAAAGTCATACAAACATTTTAAGGGCAATTAAACCACTTTTCGACTTTTTGTTGCAATTTTACACCTATTACAAACTACAGGTCACTTTTTGATAGATTTTTTTTGCATATGAACCCTTATGCTAAAAAAAAATGCTTTCAATATATAACAATAGCATTTTAAATTCAGAAACAATCTGAATATCCAATTAAGTGGCAGAAATCCCTACCCCAGAAGTAGCAAAATCAGACAACAGAAAATACTTGCAAAGGGATTTTTTAATTATTACTGCCCCAGAAGAATTATATTTAATTGTTAGCAAAAAAATAAAACACCATCGGTAGCAACTATTCTTTAAATTTCACATGTCACATGAACGCTTCCACCAACGGGACATAGTACATGTTGTTAACCCCCTCTCTTATACTAAACTACAAAGAGTAAGCAAAATTACGACGAATTTCCATTTTGTTTGATAATGTTCGAATATTTAAAATAAAAGTTTTTTTTATTCTACTTTAGTTTTTATTAATGATTTAAATATAAAACTGATATCGATATTTTGACATCAAATATGAATAAATCTGTATATATATATATTTATATTTATCTCACATCAAAAAAATACATTTATTGTTTTTCGTTTTTACCATTGCGATACTTTCATGTACAGGTAAGAAGTACTGCGACAATAATCCTCATATCAACATAAGGGAACTGATAGGAAACTTCCTGGAAAATATAGAGTTCCATAAAATTCCAACAAACATTCTTATGAAAGAGATCTATACCCTAGGCTTGTTGCCGGATGATATTTTTGTAAACGCCTTAGCTTTCCAGGTGCAGTAGTACTCTTTTTCACCTTTCATTTAAAAAGCATATTACTTCTTTCTATTCATTGTAGCCAACAATAAATGTAAAACACGCAGGTACTTATTTAAGAAACGTTGGCTACAGTGGATATATTTCATTATTAGTATTTTGAATGGCAACAGGATACTTATAGTCTTTAGAGTTTGGTTATCTATTCTAAATATTCCAAGCTGCTAAATTGTTAAAATCCAGTCAATCAAATTTCAACTTTCAATATAAAATCTTCTTATAATTTTTCACTCGTATATAATAATTTCTAATTTCATTTTCTCAGTAAAGTTAGGAGTTTTAAGGTACACGACATGTATTTTCAATAATATAATAAGCCTAAAGCAATTCTCAATTAAGACCATCAAAATATACAGCGAATATTTAAAATACACTGAAATACATTGAAAGATATTAAGGAGTAAACTTTGTTGCAATACAAAAATGCAATGTTTTCCAATGCACAAAACTCTTAGTCATATTGTCAATTAAATCGAGTAAAATATACTAGTAAATTCTAACATCTAAAATCTTATAATTTGCCTTTAATTATACACAAGTGAAAAAATTATTTGAAATTATTTTACGAACAAAGTTTTTTTTCGATTGGAATATTAACAAGTAGAACAGTATTAAAAATCTACAGAGTCTATTCTTTACTATTCACTTTTTTAATCTTTACTGCACCTTATCTTTAACTGCTTTGTGGTTGTTTAAAGAAATTAAATTAGTTCAATTACTACATAAAGAATAAAACAAAAAAGAAATAACATTTTTGTATTGAATTTCATGAATGTTGAAAATTCTTTTAGATTTTTATAACTTTGTGAAATACCTGTACATAATGATTATTCTATTAAACAACAATTAATACATATGAATTCAAATATTTATTTAAACTTCTTAAAATAACCACAGTAGGTATGTACACATTTATCACTTTAACTAATTATTTAAACTACTCTTTTACTACTTTAATCTTATGAAAAATTTTCTAGTGTGTTCGTTTTTTACCGTTGCTTAATATTTCATTCAACTAGGTAAGAAATACTGCGACTATAATCCTAGCACCAACATAAGAGAAGTAATGACAAACTTCTCGGAATATATCGAATTTTATAAAATTCCTGCGAGTCTGCTGATGAAGGAGGTCCATACACTAGGTTTGGTGCCCGATGATATAATCGTAAATGCGCTGGCCTATCAGGTGCAGTACTCGGTGTATATAGTAAAATTGATCGTATTTAGTTTTAGACAAGAAGCGATAATACATTTTCTTAAAAATAAGCATTTAGAAAAAGTAGCATTTCCAATAAAATTATGAGTTAGGTAAATCCTGGAAATTCCCAATATTTTTTTTTAAATTAACTCTGCGAGAAATAGACAACTTGTGTAAATAATGAATTTTGAATCCCCAAAAGTAAAAACAAATTTATTAAAAATTTAACGCACGCTGCGATGTTCAGAATCCGACATGTCAATTTAAATATTGGATTTTATTCTCACTCAGTGACAGAAGAATTTCAATTTTTCTATAAACCTTTTATTACAGCATCGTCAAAGAAGACGCATGCAGATCTTCCCTATGATCATCTGCGGACAGATATGGACCCGATACATTTGCGGACCTCTCTTGATTTTTAGAATAATGATCAAATTTAAGTTAGACAGTTGCAGATCTATCCCTATTAATGGGATATCTGCTAATGCCTACTAATAATGCATAACCGAAACAGACGTATAATGAAAAACTAACTTTTTTGGTTTACTAACATATGTAACTGTCCTTTACACTTTTTACAGGCTTAGGACTGTCGATACAGATGTCAGCATGTTTAAAAGATATATCCAGTGGATATCATCATGTTTTTTTGGTTTTTTTATTTTTATTTTTTATTACAATTTTTTGTTTTTTTTTATTATTATGTATAAATATTTTGTACAAAGGCAAGAGTTTTCAAAGATTTTCGAAGGTCATTTGTTTCCTTATACTCGTTCATAATTTTTTCTATGCGCTCATCTATTGAATGTACGTCTTTTTTCTTCGTTTTTCTTCGTAATTTAATTATTTCCTTTTCAATAACAAATTTGAATATATGGACTCGCCTTTTAGGACTTAATTAACTGTATAATACGTGGGTGGGGGTTTTTATGGGCATGTTTAATCAGTGGTTCCAGCCTTCCAAGAAGTTGTTTGTTCGATGCATTTGACCAAAGATGTTCCGAATGTCAATGTCTATGAATTTTCCATCCATTCTTCTATGAAACAATCCTGAAATTGCTGCAACTTTGAAGTAGTAGGGACACTTTCCATAATGTTCAACCATTTCATTTTCCATTTCCATGGGAGGAATATATGCTAAAGCTGCGCACATCGCCAGGACCTGACGGTATGTATCCAGCCCTACTTCAGTGGGGTTTGGAAGAACTCACACCGCACCTTATAGGTATATTCAGATCCTCGTTGGCTCTGAGGTGTATCCCCAAAAAATGGAAATAGGGAAAAGTGTTTTAAAGAACAGCATGTCTCAACATAACAGGAGCCATGAAAACCACATCCACCAGAGCCATGGAAGTCATTATTAGTCTCACTCCCCTTGATATTTACAACAATGAGGTTGCTCTGATAACAATGACACGCCTCCGCACGGTTGAAATAAAACCCGGATGTAGGATCTGGCAAGGCGAGACGTAGCTTTTAGCAGAAGGCATTCGATACGCTCCAACTGCTACCACGATTCATATCTACACCAATAATTCTAAAACAAAACAAGGCTCAGGATGTGGAATATACTCCAGATCCTTAAATCGAAACATAAAATGGGATGTGAGCAATAGTGCCAGTGTAGTTCAAACAGATCTAGCTCATGGGGATTCCCGTAGCAGCAAAAGAAATCACTAGAAACAATATCACTGGAAGGAATATGCTCGTCTATACAGATAGCACCTGAACAGACCACGAATTTACTCAGGGTTAGTACTAGAATGTCACGAAGCTTTAGCCGAAGTATCCATAAACAATGTGATCATCTTAAGATGGATAAAAGGTCACGCCACTGTAACCTGGCCCTTCTCTTGGCATGACAAAATCGGCAGCGACATACCTAATTAAAGAACATTCTCTTGTGAAATTCAAGAAAAGATGGGATGACACAAAAAACTGTAGAACTGCCAGGAAGATTTAAAGTTATCCTGACAACACTAGAGCAAACAAATACTTGACTATGACTAGAGAGAATCTGCGCCTAATCACAGGCATTCTGACTGGACATTGCCAATTACGGAAGCATCTCAATATCATGGAGCTGGCAGAATCAGCACTCGACAGGGGATGCGAACAAGAAGATGAGACAATCGAACATATCCTCTACGATTGCCCGACGCTCTAATTTATTAGAAGATTTGTGTTCGGCGAGAATTAGTTGATATAAGAGAAGCACCTCCTGGCTGCCTTGTCAACTACATTACTTCTGTAGGCTAGCTTACGAGCTATTAGGTGCCTAACTACTTAGGAAAATGCATAATGGGCCTAGTACGGCATAAGTGCCGCGGGTTAACTCACTCTCCACACGTTACAGATACGTTGTTGGACAGTAGCGTAAAATTTAGAGGGGATGAAGGTCTAACTTATCCATGTCGTACGCCACTGACAAAGTAAGATTTTTCTGTAGGTATCTTAAGACGCGAAAAGTGTTTGCCGAATTTGGTAAAATTATACTAAGAAATAAAAAAATTATAGCCATTAATAATTTTTTAATTTTCAACTTTAACACCCTGTATTTTGGAAATCAGCATTATTTTATCTAAGCGTGTTTCATTTAATCCTCTTATTTTTAATTAGAGAATCTTCAGTTGTTATGGGTCTAATTCTTAATATCTCATAAAGTATGTTTTCGAAGCCTTACACAAACGCAGTATTGTTGTTTAGTCTTCATTAAGTTATTGCGTTATGGAAAACGAACTTTCTATGTCCCAGGCCCCTAGTGGTACAATATCCCCATCTGCAAGCTTGTAACGTTCTAATGTAATGTAATTATCTCTAATATCATTAAGGTTAGGATATTAAGCAGATCGGAATTTGATTGGTAGGTATCTACTTTCGCCATTGTCTGCTCTAGCTCTATATAACGCCCCTTCAGGCTGAGATACTCTGACCTAACTTATTAAGCTAAACAAAACTTAGTTGTGAACCTATGTTAGCCAACTAGATTTTGCACTACCGTTGGAGGAGCCTGACATCTAACCTTCAAAATCTGTTTTGGCCTTCCCTACCTTTTGCTTTTAATTTTTTTTGTCATTCAATCACTGTATATTTTTCCACTATTGCACTCATTTTATTATTGTTCTTCCAAAATTAAATATTAAAATTTAGAATTGCTTACTTTCCTCTGCTTATTCTCTCCGTGATTATGATGTTACTTTTATACCATTTTTAGCCTCATTGTCTATAAATTTGATAACATTCCAGATAATTTTTTTCATTGCCACAAAATTCCTTTGTTTTTCTTTCCAACCATTTCTAAATTTGGAATTTATAAATCATAAAACTATGCACAAACACGCAACACAACATAAAACATAACCTACAAATTCACTGTAGAACAGAAGTAAAAGTTGGAAATGCTTTTACCAGTTCTCCCACTTTATACACATAAATTGACAGGTTGGCAGCGGATCTTACCGAAGTGGACGCGATACATTGGCGTACAAAATTATTTTATAGATGTTAATAACAATTTCGAGTAAATAGTTTAATAAATTGTGAATAGCTGTTGAAATTTTGTAAAATTATAATTTGAATATTATAATACATGTTTAATAATTATTTATAATCCATAAATACATGCGACTGTCCGGTTCCGCCGATAACAATTTAAAATTACTTATTCTATGAAACGACACTGGCAGGTAAACATTACTGTGAAATTCTCGGAGCCGCCCGACGTGGTTTTACGTTTACCCCCTCTCTACCTACCAAAAGACTTTTTAACTTTTACTTTCTCTATAACAACAAAACCGTCACAGTCCTGGTGATGAAATAGCATGAGGATTTCGTCGATCGGCGTGTGTCGATCCATACTGCAGTCAACTGTGGGCCTGTCTCTTTCTTGAGTAATGTATCTCTATTAATAAACTTTGTAGATACAGCGAGATACACTGAGCTACAGTGCTGGTACAATTTAATTCTGGGACCTAAGAGATGGGCTGCGGTTATGTCTTTAGTGTGAAAAGAAAGAAGGCATATGATATAGATATGGCGGGCGCAATTCAAGAAACAAAAGGTGTATCTTTGTTCTGGGTAGGTAGTACTTAGACAAGAGATTCAATTTCTAGTAATTTCTGAACTTTATGTTGGAACCTCTTTATTCTCATCATTTTTACGTCCTTCATCAATTTTAGCTAATATTGTTTACGTCTTTGCCTGGAAATCAACATTGCCTCGATAAAATAATAAAATGCTACATTAAAGTCGCTTCTTGTCTAATTTAATATGAATATTTGCCTATAAATAGGGTAAAAAGTTATAGTTAATGTTGGCAAAGTGTATAAGCTTTTAGTAGACATCCCAGAAATATAATAAATATTTTTAAGTAGTAATTGCATTTTGTATCAGCATATAATTTTGTTTATTTTACGAAACATCTATATTTAAATTGGTCATCTGACTAGCAAGTAAATGTTCTCCTTATTTTGATGTTTTGTGTTCAATGTTATATGTATGGTAGTTTTTTAATTAAATGGTGCATGGCAGAAGCTGAGGCCAAACTTATTTGCTTTAATAATTGCTCGCAAGATTCCATTATTGTTATCAATTACCAAAAAGTAGGTATTTAAAAAAAAATACATAGAAATACATTCGAGCTCTTAATTAGTGAAATGATAGATAATTAGAAATATAAATTGGTTTTATTTTGAAAGTGCAAGTATTCTGAACAGCACAAAATATAGGCTTCATTATTAATTGTCCATATTGTCATCATATTTTGGGTTAAGGATTCGCTAATTATCTTATGGACAATTGATGAAACACCCAAAAAAGATTAGAATAAAAGAAAATAAAACAAATAAAGGTCTAAATATGATTTTGAAATCGAAAACAGAAAATGAGAGGCAGAACAACATTACAGAATAAAGCTCAATTAATGATGCCCAGTTGACAAACTAAAGAAAATAACTATGGCATTAATTAGACTAATAGAACTAGTTCCAAAATCTCAAACGAACTAGTTTAGCGTTACAGTTTGGACCCACAATCGTGGCTAGAACTCCAAGCTTGACTGAAGTAGGGCCTGTTGTAGTTGTAGTTTAGATAGTGATTTACACTTAAGAAACGAAATGTTCTTTTGAAATTGAAGAATAAAAATTAAAATAAAATAGATTACATATTCCTTTCCAGAGGAGACAAAATGTTTTTTTTTATATTTTACTTGTTTTTTCCCTTTTTGTTCTAAATTTCTAAATATTTCATTTTGGTAATTTTATTATTTTTTATAGATTATCACTTTTTTATTAATAACACCTATTAATTATTTAGCAAAAAAAAATGGAAAACAGTAATTAAAACACAATAATTAATAATATTTACTAGGAAAACTAGATCAATAAATGAAAAAGAGTAGACTCAGTCAAGTACTATGAAATAAGGAACTAGACTATAACATAGTTCAAAATATGGTAATAATTATTAGAAACAATTGGTAAATTAAGAATTGGTTAAATATGATTTTTGCCAACTTCTTTCGAAATAAGTCGAAGAATATCTAAACAATGAAAATTTCAATGCTTAATGTTCACAATCACAAATGTTAAAAGCTATAATCAAGGGTAATATGCCAAGACCTTAATAATAGTCAGCTATTTTTGTTGCGTCTAAATCTCGAAAATATTTTAATATCAATTTGATGTGACTTAATTTTGTCATTAATCAATTGATGCCAAAATTATGTCGAATTAAATTGTAAAATAGCAGAATATTAATCAAGGTCGTGTTATATTTGGGACGACTTTCTCACCAGACCAAATCTTGACTATTTCTTTAGAGAAATAGTCGCTGATATTTGGTCTAGGAAAATAGTCAAAATTATTAACTAACTATAATGAAAATAAAAAAAAATATGATGAAGATGAAACAAATCACAGCAGCAATTAATAGTAGGTATTTAAAAAACAAGTAGGTATATCGGACGACAGTGAGACTGGGGCTGTTATTTATTTAACGATTTGGCTAAAATTTAAAACAAACATACTATATATAATTTTAAATTCATACTTGTATTTAAACAAAATTGCCGATTTATAGTTTAACGGAAATGCTATTAGTTTGTTTTTTAAATGGATCACCCTGTATATTTTATGGTTTTTAAAATCTACGCTTTAAATTACATATAACATTGTTGCCAAATTTTCAGTTTTCCTAAAAAAAATTTGATTCATTTTTTTGAATTTTTTTATATAGAAGGCCGTGATTTGAAATATAATGTTCCAAGTAGTGCATGGTGCACATTGTTAGATTGGTAATTAAATTTGCGAAGTGGCTCTCAATAGATGCTATTTAAAAAAGTAAGATTTTCGTAAAATACACGTTTTAGAAATTTATTTTGATCTGGTAAAGTACCTTCTGTTTCGAGTTATTTGAGACTATTAGAACATTATTATTCAGTTCTAGGCTATCTATTTTACGAAAAAAAGAAAAAAATTGTTTGGGAAGAAGAAAATTTGCCAACGCTGTCATATTTTAAGAAATTTTTAGTGGAATTTTCAGTAAGACCGAAATTCGGCCACTTTGTTTAAGTATGTCAATTCAAAATTATGTCTAGTAGGTTTATCCCAGCTTAGCGGATTCACTTATAGTGTATCGATATCTGCAGTCAAGCCTGGCCAAGCGCAGTTAGTAGTAGCGTAGTTAGTATTAATGAAAGTCGACGTACGTTCGAACAAACTGCTCGCTTAGTTACATACCACAGCGGGCAGGCGTTATATCAATGAGTACGAGGTCTAGCGCGGGGTGTGTCATCTTTTCGGAGGAGATATAAAGTCCCGAATCAATGGATGTTGAACTCATTAAAATTCCCTACCTTTGGTTGGAACACTAGGGGATTCGGCTAAATTTCTGATAATCGGGGGTACCGTGCTTACGAGTGTAGGTGTTTAAACCTCGTAGTAAAAAATAGTCTCACGTTAAATAAATTAATTAAAAAAAAAGATATGTTTCAAATAGTATCCAAATTTCTTCGTTAATACAAGAAATATCAACGTGGCCCTGGTCTCATTGTCACCTGGTATTAGGATATAAGTAAACCCAGTTCAAAATTAATCTACGGAATAGACTTTGAAAACCACCATTGAAAAAATAAACATTTTGAAAAATTAATTGCAAAGGTATTTGAAAAAATCAATATTTTATAAATTCGTTCAGAAATTTGTTCAGCATGCTAAATTTTATAAAAAAATATTGATTATGTCGATGGTAATAATGTACTAGATTAATTATAATAAACAGAGGAAAATTGTCACATTTAAACATTTTGTTTCATTTTTTAGCGAGTAAAAACTATGCTTGTTAAATTGCATACTCTGCATTATTTATATCTGTTACTTTTACTTCTTAAACCAGTGTAATACTTTTACTGGTGCTTCATGTTCTGTCTTATCATTGCAATGTTGTTTCTAACTTTTCTTCATCAGTACTTTCCTTTTATTCATTTACTCATATTTTCTATTGTATTAAAAACATCAAAAATTTATCGTCCTAACAAATTTAGAAGTAATAGCTGGAAATGTGTTTCCTTGTACTGGATAATTGGCTACTGGCCATGTAGCCATTCAGCTGGAGAGCTTCAATATTTCAATTTAAGTTATCAGAAAATATGAAATTTGTAAAGTCGCCACGGCCCAATGTCTGCTTTTAATACATGGAGAAATCTTAATATGTTAGTTTGACTGAATTTGACCCAAGTTCAGTCAAGCGTCAAGCATACTGTCATTATTTCTATTCAATAGTAGAGAGTTGAAGTGATGCTATGAACGTAAACGTATACGTGAAAATTGACATCTCTGCATGCGTATTTAAATATTCTTCACGTTCACGTCTACGTACATACGTAAGCTTACGGACTCTGGCGTATGTACGCAACACAAAAAATAACCTCTTTTTAATTGGCAAAGAAGAAATCCTGATATTAATTGTCATTATATGTCTTGGCACGTAAATGTCACGATGCGTTTAACAAATTCAACTCAGATTTTGGACTTCAACGTAAACATTATACTTCTGCGTTGACATTCACGTTTATGTGTACTGGAAATACTTCAACTCTCTAGTAATTAGTATAAACGTATACGTAATAGATATTAAGTATACTAATACCACAATGCTAATACTAATAGATTTATAGAATTTGTAAACTTGTAGCATCGTTCATTATGTACGGTGCGTGCAGTAAGAATACCTAATAAATACGAGCATAATAAATACATGGAGATTGGGCGAGATTAAGTAAATGTGCAGTAATAATGCATTATTTACTTTGGGAGAGCAAGTACCAAAAATCGATAATTAGCGATAGTTAGAAGTTAATTAGAAGTAAGAGGAAAGAAAACATAGGTATATGGGTATGAAGGAAGAATCAAAAAAGAGATTTACGATATTTATAAAGAACCGAAAATGATATACTTAATGCTCAAAAAACATATACAACAAAAATTAGTTGTAAATTAACATTATAGTATTTGCACAAGGCCTAAGTCCACAGAGTACGCTGTAAGTGCTTTTTTTTTATTTTCAGTAAGTATATTGTTATTCCAATGATTTACCGATTCTATAGTAACTTAGTATGACTTAAAATAGTAAGAGTTATTGAGGACGACTTTTAAGTAGGCCTTTTGTAATTACTATAGGTATTGTACAGTCGCTAGTTTGTTCAAAATTATTATCGAACTTCAATGTTAAAACAACGCCAATGTAAGTTAGTTAGGTATACAGTGCATCTTTATCTTGTGTGAGCGTTCAAAATGCTTGAAATAGGAAAAATAAAAAGGCAGAGGTTATATTTTTTTTAAATTGCGGAGTTACATTTTTATGACACTTTTTAACGAATTGTCTTTTGTTTTCGAAACACCTGCCGCAACTTTGTGATTTTTTATGGCGGCCATCTTGGACTTTGTCATAATAGTATTAACCTTCAAATTTATTTTAAACGTTGTGCAACATGTTATCCATTTTAAGAAATAATCTTGATTAAAGGTGAGGGGTGAATTAATAAAAAACTAAAATTTTCCATAATTTAGCAAAATCAGAACAAATTTATAAATCCAATTTTGTTTATAAAATGTAAATACCCGATCTAACCAGGAAACAAGTTCTAACTATCCCCTTTAGTCAATTCCAGATAAGGAAGACTAGGATTGTCTAATAAATCTTAGTTAAACCTTAAAATTCCAAATATGTTTAATTTGAAGCAAATTTTAATATTTAAAAAACTAGTTTTTACTAGTTAAGGAACATTAGAGACTAGAACCACTAAACTTCTGAGGTAAAAACGTCCAACTAAAGGGAGAGATAAAATATCTCGGGATTACAATTGACACGAAACTTACCTGGACTCAACATTTGGAAAGAACAACAAGGAAAGTGGAAACATCACTAGTGTTGGTAAGAAGCATAAAAAGTTTTAGTAACAAGAGATGTGCTAGGCATGAGAACAGATCGCACAACCAAACGTTACTGCTTTAACACTTAATTCGAGGTTTTAATACCAAACAGAACGGAGATTACTATAAGGAAACCCAGTGGCCAAGCACAGAAACAAACTTGGTATACAGATATGTCAAAGACTGTGGAAGGCTTCGGGACTAGAGTGTTCTCCAAAAACCAACATTAGCTAGGCAATAGGACATGCTTCAGTATTTTAGACTGAGGTTCATGCAATCTTGCAATGTGCAAGAACACACGAAGATAAAAATAAGTAGATCAAATAATGTCAGACAGTCAGACGGTTCTTAAGGACATATCGAATAAGAAAATAACATCGAGGCTGGTATGTGATTGCATCGAAGAACTAAGAACATTGGCAAATCGAAATAGAGTAAAACTAGTTTGGGTGCCAGGTTTTCAAGAGATCGAGGACTATGAATAGGATGACGAATTTACAAAAAGAAGGACAGAAGGAATACAGGAATCATATATAAATTTTGGAGTACCAAAAGGTACAGTTCGATGTTTCATAAAATACTGGGTTCGGAAAATAACACAACTATATTGGGAGAATGTCCCAAAACAAGCACATGGGAAAACGCTTATAGGTAGTTCAAAAGAATATGAGAACTACTCTATATGAGTAGCAACCAGTTGAAAACGACTCATTACTAGGAATGCCCCACTAAAAGTACACCTGAAAAAAATAGGCGTGTATAATGAAGGCTTATTGTGTCGCAAAAACAGGAACTTTTTAGACAACGACAGGTTGATTCAAGAACCTATAGAACACACCCTGTCAAGGACTTGTACGAGGGACTAAGGTGACAAAGTGAGTAAGTACTATGAATTAACATGGGTCAAATACAATACGCCACTAGGGTTTAGTGTTGTCGAATACTAAGCCAGACGAGACTAGAAAAAAAGGAATATTAGTTTAAAATGTTCTACAACCTCACCTAATATTTTTTCCAATTGGGCGAAAATCCTTTATTAACACCAAACACCTGGTTCAAAAGTTCTATATTTTTTGTCGCGTTTAGTCTTTTCTATATGGACTATATATAGACTATATAGACTATATAGATTCAATTACAGTACCAACATTTATTATTGGCATTCTTGCATCATCTATAGAGATATGAGCCAAATATTCGCATGTTCTATGTTACCTTGTTTTGTTTAGAAGTAACTACTTTACATTCCTTTATTTATACCTTTGTTGAAGTTTTTTGTCCATCCATCATATTGGTCTCAGTTTGCCATGGGGGTTTCTCATTCGTTGCTCTCTTGTTCTTTCTCTGATAGTTCCATACTTTCTTCTATCCTAAGTTTTATTGGCGAAGTTTCTGCTTTCGCTAGTTTTTCACATTTGTGATCAATATAAGTATCAAGGGGGTACTATAATTAATTATATTAGGCCCAAGAGGAAAAAAGGGCGAGAGGATAAAGGAGATTATACAAGAATACGTAGGAAGGACACATCAAAATGTGTAACACACCTAGGGAAATAAGAAAACGAATTTTAAACGTATTTATGCGTTAGCCATAGTGTAAAGATTGAATATAATGATGATGATAGTATTATTAAACCTAATATAACCTAGTATTTGCTGAATGGCTTAGTAAAAACTAGTTTAAACTAAAATATATTTGAGAAAATAAAACAACTCCAAATTTTCTCATTGAAGATGGCCACATTTGAGAGGTTGGATTCCCTTCATATCTTAAAATATATTTAGTTTTCTTTTCTCCCCTGGGCTCGTCTGACTATGTCTCCGAATAACACTGAAGCCTATTGGCTTATTGTGTTTTACCCCATGTTAGTTTATAGCATCCACTCTGTCACCTTTGTACCTTGTACAAGTTTGTACAGATCCTTGGGTGAGTGGGTTATATACGTTGTTGGATCAACCTGGGGTTGTCCAAAAAGAGCCTGTCTTTTGCGATCTAGAGCTTCGCATTCGCACAGTATGTGTTTGGCCGTTTCTGGATTCTTGTGACATAGTCGGCACATGAGTTCCCCATTGTACATGCCAATTTTGTTTAAGTGCCCCTTTACTGGGGCGTGCCCAGTCATGAACCCTGTTATTACTTTCAATTGGTTCCTATTCATAAAGAGTAGTTCCCCAGTTCTTTTGGGACATGGTCTGCCTATGAAGGCTTTTCCATGTGCCTGTTTTAGGGTGCTTCCCCAATAGTTGATATGTTGTTCCCGAATCCAGTCGTTTATGAAACCCCGGACTGTACTTTTTGGTACTCCTGGGTTTGTGTTTGGTCCCGGTGTTTCTTCTGACCCTCTTTTTGCAAGTTCGTCAGCCTTTTCGTTGCCTTCGATCCCTTGGTGACCTGGCACCCAAAATAGTTTTACTCTATTTCGGTCCGCCAGTGTTCTTAGTTCTTCGATGCACCTATCTGACTCGATATGGTCTTAAGTGCCGCTTGGCTGTCTGACATTATTTGAATATGCTGATTTTCGACTCCTCTTTCATTGTTCGTTTTTGCACATAGCATTTGTTTAGTTAGAAATATGATCAACTAAAAATATTTTTTAATTCTACTTTTAACCTGCGACAAAAGGCGATTTTAATTGAATTCAGGGATTTACGGTAACATAATAATATAGCTAAGCTAGCTCTACCATTACTATTCCAATGCTGTGTAAACTGCAGTATTAATGGAAAATAAATGTTGTTATTAATAATATTAATCTAATTTAAAAATGGGGTTTTTAATGAACCTGTTTTTTTGCAACTAAATTTAAAATATTGGAGAGAAAAAACAAATTAGAATTAATAAACTTAATTTTTTTATGTATTGCTAATATAAAATATTATTAAAAATGAATGAATTATATAATATCGGAAAAATGAATATGTTCACATATTATTATGATATGTGATATGTATGATTATTTTAGGCGTTTTTATATCGTGCTCTAAGATATCAAATATTAAAACATCGTTTAAAAGGTAATTTAGAGGAAAATAATATTATGAAAAAAAAAAAAAAAAAAAATCAGGATGGCCGCCATAAGAAATAACAAAGTAACGGTAGATAATTCGAAATCAGAGCATATTGTTTATACAAAAATACTAAAAAATATTTATAAAAAGAAATATTAAAAAATGTCTTAAGAATGTAATATTGGAATATGTCAAAAACTCCATAACTTTTAATAATTTTTAACCGACCTTCTAGTTTTTACATTAAGCAAGATACCAATATAGATACACAAATTGCGGACAATAAGAAAATGCTTTGTTTAAATAAGAAATTGGGTTATGTAGTGTTGATTTTACTTATTATTTTTGTGACTATTATTTTTTTTTTTTTTTTCGAAGCTCTTCAACTAATAGTTTATGGGATATATCAACCACCTTATGGTTACCAATAATTATCCTGTAATAGACCGAGAGCCCGTGACATAAAAGTAAAAGAGTTTTATCAAGGTTAAAATTTTTATTATTTATAGTATGCAAATGCCAATTTTCTTATAATATAGGGACCAGCAAATAAACCGCTCTCCTACAATATTGACTGTCTATAGTTTTTACTTTAAGAAATATAAAAAATAGAGCGCAGAATAAGAGAACTGGTCGCGTCAGCATCACTACTAACATGCTGTTATAAGTACAAGTAGCTAGTGTCCGACCGAAACAAAGTTTTATAACCGAAACCAAGTTTCGGCGCCTTTCTTAGTTTCGGCTGAAACGGAAACCGAAATTTTCTTTTAAGGCAATATCTTATTGAAATTTGCAATATCTTATTGTAATCCTAGTTTTACACTAATTAACTCGTATTTTAAATTTTAGCTACACTTACTTATTACATATTTATGTGATCAAAAAACTCATTAATAAATTTATTGACATAGTTTTATTTTTATTACTTTTTGAAATCAAAAAAAGTAAGTGAATTACAAAGTAGCAATCTGTAGTAGATTTTTTGTAACAAAAAATAGTATTATAATTGGTATTATAATTACGTAGTTATGGAGTTAAAAAACTATCAAAAACACAAAATTGCTTTCATAAAAAAAATACAGACGAATATAGCTGATAAAATAGGTTTGTTACTTATAATTAAATTATCATTCATAATTAAAAAGTCTAATGTTGTAGGCCAGAAATAATAATTTTTCCACGTTTTCATCTAATAAATTGCTCCTTCGATTCGAATAAAATTGGCCGTAAGCACTGAAGACTGTTCACTTAAAACACAGCAAAGAAGTTGGTGCGCACGTGCACTGTATAGGAATAGCACCCGGCAAGGTTGCCATTGTGCAGGACGCCACCAAGCGTGATGCGAAAACTCTTGAAAATAGTTTCGATTTCGGTCAGTTTTCCGCCGAAATCGAAACTACACTCGAAACTCTTCTTTTAGGCCGAAATTGGCGGAAATCGTAACCAAATTCGAAACTTACCAAGGCTAAAACTTACTAAGATATTTTTAATATTAATTAAAATGTCAGTCAGACCTCAATCTAACCAGACTTGTCCATTTAGCAGTCGCCAAAAGTCAGAAAACCGAGTCTAAGCGATTTCAAACGGAGCACGATAATTGAATTTAATTAAAACGAAAATTTATCATGTGACTCAAAAAGTTTTTATATAAATGGGATAAAGTTTATCTTATATTTCACCAAAACAAATTATGTTGATAAAAAGTTCAGCATCACTTGAAAATCGAGCATGACATTTTTAAAGTTTAAAAAATTCCAATACACACTTGATTATTGATTTTGGATTATTTATTGAATAAAGTAAATTGAAAACACTTAAAAACTAGAATAAGATATATAATGATTGGCATTCTATGTTATTTATACTCTACAAGTCTACACAGTATTAATCCCGTTAATCCCAATTTCCAATCAGATTTGTTTTAGAATCAATAGGTTTCATCTCCTCCTTACAAAGCTTGATTTTTCCTGAAGATTTCCATTTGACATAGTTTTTTTTAGTATTTCAACCCTCCTTATATCCTCATTTTTATTCATTTATTTGTTCGTTCATCTCCTATATGATGTTAACTAAATATTTCATTTTGATATTGCTTTTCGTTAAACTCCCCATTTTAAATTAGATATGTTTTAAAATGAAAAGGTTTTTCCCGTTATAGAGCTTGATTTTTGCTAAAAGTTTCAAGTTCATATCATTCTTCATTTTTGACTTATCGTGCGGACAAAAGACGTGACACCGAACGGACGGAGGTAAATCTATAATACTCTTCACAGACTACTGTGTGAGTGTGTGAAGAGTATAATAACTAAAATGAAGATATAAAATGCTTGGCATTCTATTTGATACACGTAACAGTTAAACAAACCCACTTTTAACCCCACATTTTAAATCAGATTTGTTTCAAAATCAAAGAGCTTTTTCACCTTATAGATCTTGATTTTGGCTAAAAATTTCATGTTGATATTGTTTTTAGTTTCCGTTTTATATTTTTTTTAAGTTTTAACCCCCCTTCCTTAACCCCCAATTTTTAATAAGACTGTTCAAAATCAATAAGCTTTATCCCCGTATACAGCTTGATTTTTAAAAAAATGTCATATTGATATCGTTTTCCGTTGTTGATTTATGATTTTCTTAAACTTCAACCTCCATTAACCCCCCTATTTTTAATCAGATTTTTTTTAAAAATCAATAAGCTTCGTCCCATGGTTAAGCTTGATTTTTCCTGAAAATTTCAAGTTGATATTGTTTTTAGTTTCTGTTTTATGGTTTTTTTTTTAAGTTTTAACACCCCTTAATCCCTCCATTTTAATCAGATTTTGTTTTAAATCAATAGGCTTCGTCCCATTGCAGAGCTTGAGTTTTCTTAAAAATTTCATTTTGTTCTCTCTTTTTGATTTATACATATTTTTTTTAATTTTAAGGGGGTTAAAATTAAAAAAAATATTTATAAATCAAAAAGGGGGGGCTTCATCCTCCATTTTTAATTAGATTTTTTTAAAAATCAATAAGCTTCGTCCCATTACAGAGCTTGATTTTTCCTGAAAATTTCAAGTTGATATTCTTTTTCGTTTTTGATTTATGAATATTTTTAAATTTTAAACTCCTTAACTCCTCCCCTCCTATTTTTATACATATTTTTTTAAAAATGAATTGTATTCGTTCCATTGTAGAGCTTGATATTTCTGAAAATTTAAAGTTGATATTGTTTTTGGTAGGTATTTATTTTATTATTTTTTTTTAAGTTTCAATCCCCCTTGACACATCTATTATTAATCAGATTTTTTCAAAATCAGTAGGCGGCTTCGTCCCCTTATAGAGATTAATAAGTCCTAAAAAATTTTATTTATGTTTTTTTTTTTAAATCTTAACCTTCTTAACTTCCCCATTTTTAATCAGATTTTGTTAAAAATAAATATATTTCGTTCCATTGTAGATCTTGATTCTCCTAAAAATTTCAAGTTGATATTGGATGAATATTAAAAATTTTGGTTTGTTGAAAGTAAACCTATAATATTCTTTACAGACTACTGTGTGAAGAGTATAATAATATTTATAATAAAAAGGCAATAAATAAAGTAAAAATATTGATAAGTGCTTCGATTGTTATATTTAAAAAACACAATTCGGAGGAAAATTTCAAAATCTATTAAATTCCTAATTGTCAAAATTGTAGGTGACCCGTTTTTGGTTTGCCGGTCCGTATTTCATCGGTATTTCATAATAAAAAAAGTTGGCAAAAAGTTGGTTTTCTGACCTTTGGCGACTGCTGGCTAGTCAAGTCCTATTAAATTAAGGTCTGACTGACATTTTTATAAACAATATATTATAAATAAATAACTTAATAAGTTTCAGCTTTGGTAAACTACTTATACTGACCAAATTAGACATGTTACGGCATGTTAGTGGTAATGTTGACGCTGCCGGTCTTATTAATTTGCAGCCTGTAATATTTCTATCGTGGGTAGGCAAAGTCAAAAACTTAGATGTCTTATAAGTCGACTTATACTGATTTTCCCACCAAAAAAGGTATTTTTGTAATATATATTATGAAGTCCAAGTTCAATAGCGACCCTATTAGAAAGTATTGACTTATCCCACGTTTTATACCAAGTATAGATGACTGAAACTAATTTACCCAAAATTTTGACTTATACTCCTTTGCCTACACACGATAGTTTTATTAATATACAAACTATATAGTCAAAATTGTAGGAGACCGGTTATTTGCCGGTCCGTACTTTATAACAACTCTCGGTTTTCTGATTTTTGGCGGCTGTTGATTGGTCAAGTCCTATTAGATTGAGGTTTGACTGGCATTTTTATATTTATTAACGTAAAACTATAAATAGTAAAAAAATTAACTTTAGTAAAATTATTGAATTTTTTTGTTCTCGGTCTATAAACTGGAGCAAATGTTTTTCTAAGATGCAAAGCTAAGTACGAGCTGATTTGACACATTAAAAATGTTATTCAGTGGTTGATAAAATGAAGTTTCCAGATATTATTTTCATATTTTTATTAATACATCAAATATCAGAGTTATTGATCGTTTAGGTGTTTTAATGTTATTGTTCAGAAAAAGCTTATACACACCAGTTTTTTTTTTTAAAGTTCCTGCTAAATCAAAATAATGATCTCAATATAACTTATTATGCAATGAGCGAAGTACTATTGTTGGAATTTCTTGTAAATTTGAAATGTATTTAATATCTGCAATGGTAAAAACCGAATATGCATAGAACATAACAGAAAATTATCACTCATACAGTACATCAGAATCTAAAAATAAAATATATTTGTTAAATTAAATATTTTTGTTAATAGCTAGAAGGTAAATTATGCTTTCAGAAACTGATTCATTTTTAATCACTAATTTACAGACTCCAAAGACATGCTTCTAAATACGATTAATCAGGTCAGAAAAAATTATGATGCTTAAGTAAGTTTTGATGTAGGCAACAAAAGCTTGGAATAAGACGGTTTAGGTATCCTGTTTCCATGTTTAGTTTTATTGATTACAGCAAAATTAAGAAAAAGTATTAGTTATTACATAGTGTGAAAGCTATATAATAAATTAATATTGTTACACATTATATTTAGAAGTTTTTTTTTAATTTTGCTGTTTTTAATATTAATGTAGTATTTATTATTGCATACAAAGAGTCAATATTTATTATGAAAACTAATAATACTAAATATTAGACATTCTTTTAATGCTATCATAATTTCATTAAAAATAAAGACTCTTGTTTGCAATATTTGTATTGTTTGTCATTAATAGATTATTCCTTATTGGTGTAAAAAATAATATGAGCTATAGCCCTGTGGAGCGGGCGGACAGAATAGCTCCATCCAAGCATTTACCATCGAGGTGGTAGAAGCCTACCAAATGGTCACTTCCAAAAATGAGGACATCCAGAAACACATCTCGACTACGTTAATAACTTGCAAGATTTAAAAGAGCTGAAAGACATGTCCTATAAGGACCCAGCTTAAGTGATGTGTGGGGGGCAACCCATCCTTTACCACCTTGCAGATACAGATAATTATTGGACACTCCAACAAATTGGTCACCAATTTAAAAATCATGTTTATGTAGGCTTTATTAATGTTAGGTTGTATTAATTATTTATTACAAAAAACCAGCTACTCTGGTGGAATTGGAACCCAACACCACAGGTCACAAGTTGCATATTCCAACTACAGAAGCACTCAACATCCAATGTGGTAATCTGTGATTGACAATTATACAGGATGTCACTATATTCGACCGACAATGCTCTATTCCTGAGAGATCTTGTTAATTGATGAATTTTGATATAGGGACATGAACCCTATAGGGCTTAGTTACCGAGATAAAGGGTGTTAAAAGTTTTAAATCAAAAATCAAAGTTTGCCATAAATCAAGTCTTTTTAATTTTACCTCCCTAACAGATTATTACTTTTTTAACTAAAAATAAAGAGAATTTAAAAAAAAATTAAAAAAAAATTGTTACAGTGGCGTAAAAAAGAGAATAAAAGTTGCCACTAACCGCCACTGGTTGAAATATTACTTTCTTAAAGAGCACATTGGTCACCAAATTAAAAAAAATATTTAAGGTCATTTTTAATTTATGGTAAATTTTTAATTTTTATTTCAAACTTTCGACATCCTCTGCCTGGGTAACTAAGCCCTTAAGGGTTCATGTTTGTGTAACCAAATTCATCAATTACCGAGAGCTTCCTGGGGTAGAGCGTTGTCGGTCGAATATAGTGACACCCTGTATAAAGCGATCAATTTTTTTACAAATATGAAAAATAGAGTAAAAATATTTTTGTTGATATTTTTGGAAATTAAAATAGTGACGACCCTTACAGCCACATGATTTAAACTTAAGTCGTTAGTGGTTTCAATTAAATCCAGAAGAACTATTGGCTAATTAAACTTTTTCGACTATTTATCTTCTTTCATAGAAGAAATAAAGAACAGTAACATTTTTGGACAGGCAGGCTTGGTCCCTGCTAAAAATCACACTTTTTTAAGCGGATATAGAATTTGAAAAAAAACCTGAAGAACGCAAATCACGATTGTTTGCACTCTTGTAGGTATTCTTAAGAGAATGTATTTCTTATTTTTTGTTATCTGAAAGAAGGGAGCAGAGAAAAATTTTGGGAAATTGTGTTTCAGAAGGAATTCTTAATAGCTATTTTTGCTGAAGATAATGGATGATAATCTTACAGGGAAGTTTTGGCATTGTTGTTTCTTGGCCCAGTAAATAGTTTCTGGTACGAGATACGTGGACTGTACTGATGTAATGGGATAATAATAAATCTTTCTTTATGTTTGGACTTACCTTAAGGTATGTAGCGGGTAGTGAAGATCTGGCCGGCCGGCAGTATTGGCACTTTTATACCAAAAAATGCGTTGATTTGTTGATGGAAAAAAGGTTCCCAAATCGTGGACCCCTCTCAAATAGTAATGAGATGAAACTGGCGATTTTCGTCCGAAACATAAGGTAGAAATGAATCGATTACAAAAATTAAAATAAAAAAAATAAAATGTTCAAAAACAATGTGAGCCAATCCGCAATAGGCATTTTCTTAAAATATGTTTTTTATAGTAGGTAGCAGGTAGGGCGTACCCCGTACAGTACCGCTTTGTACTTGATACTATGCTATGAGTTGGATGAAAGCAATGTCAGTGTTGATTAAACCTTTAGGAACGCCTCTATCCATTCAGCCACATAGCGCTTTAAGGAGATTGGTTCGATTTTTCCTTCAATCAAGAATGAGTAGGACATCGTCGGCTAACCAGTTAATAGTATAGTTGAATCGCACTCCAGATATTCAAGTTCTGTCCATCTCACAGGAACGTTGAAGTGACTTTTTGGGAGATTGGTTAGGAAGATTGGATTTTGAGGGCTTGAATACGATAAATTTTGTTTTTTTTTTGTTTGCTCCAACAATTGTATGAATCCGGAAGATTTTGGGTTCGAGTAGTTAGAGTTAAAGCTCTAGGGATACTATAGTAGATAAAGCGGTGTCATCCGAAAATATGTAGTTGGAAGTGGGAGTGGCCGTGTTAAGGGATCGGGAAAATGACGTAGGAACTAGATTGATCGAAAGCTTTCTAAACGTTAACAAGGATATTTGTGATATGACATGTTTGTTCTCACAAAAGTCCCAGGTCCTTTTCTGGAATATAGGAGTGGTGGTAAAACTTTATGAGTTTCGGATTTTGCCTGGTGTGGGATTAATAATGGTATGAGATGATTTCCAGGCAAGTTAAAAGCAGGATATGGATAGCAAGGAGTGTGACTAAGGTTTCTTTTGGAAATGCTTGAGTGTGCTGTTAAAATTATAAAAAAAGTAATATAATTAAATATAAAATATTATTTTAAAATAGATTTCAGTAGACTACTTAATATTTGTAAAAATTTTACCTCAATTCTTAGAATTGTTTGTAATTATTTATACTTTAAGGAATAATCATTTAATTGAAACAAAAAACGTGGCTGTTTAATATCTATACAAATCTACATGAACGAACATTTCTTAAAATTGAACTAATAAGTATTTAATTATGAATATAATCAAAAAAATATCTTAATTTATTTAAAATTAGTTTTTTTACTATAAAATTTAGCCACTTTCTTTGTCCCAGTTTATTTTTATCTATAACAATAATAATTTAATGTATTTGCAAACTGTATTTTTCAAGATAATCAAGAACTTAATGTTGCAGGCAGACCCAACAAGTGTCGACCCCGGAAAACTCTCTCCAAATCGGGTAAGACGTCAAGCACAAGGTCGTTCAATGTCAGTTCAGAGCACAGATCCCTACGGATCTAACACGACATTGAGCAGCAGCCAATCCAGTGAGCTAGCTTCTTCAGATGGCAAGCATTCTTCCAACTAACATAAGGCCACTGCTGCGCCTCCACCCCCTCCTTCGATATCTGTATCACCCTCCCCCAAGCACTACCCCATACAACCCCCCGCCGTCACAATATCATCCTCCTCGCCGTCCTCCACTCCCCAATCTTCACCAGCTCATTCTTTTACTTTTACAATTGTTTTGAAGAAAGTTACTCCAAAAGAACATAAGGAAACAACTTCTTCAGAAAATCTTGTATAATTTGCTTATTATAACAACCAAGTAAATTCTGGAATATGATAAATATGGCTTCATTTCAACATTATCAATTAGCAATTTTCATTGGTTCGAAGTATTACAACATTTTGGTAATTTATTTTTGATTTTATACATTAAAAAAGAATTATTATCCATACTAGACAGTGGCGCATCCCGAGTTTAAGTCTGGGCTGGATACAGGGGCGGCTCATGAGCAAAAATTTGGGGGTTCACAGTAGCAGAATATAGATCCCGATACAGATATAAGTAAAAAACTGTCAGTGTTTTAGAAAGGTATATTATAAACTTGCTAAAACACTGAAAGTTTTTTCATACATTTGTACTGATACCTATATTCTGTCACTGTGAACCACCCCACGAGCCGCCACTGGCTGGATAGTGGTAATTTTTAAGACTTTATTTCTGATAATACATTTTTAGTATCTATAGAAATTCTTGGGGTTTAATTACCTCCATTACCCCCCGTATATGCGCCATACTAGGAAGATATTTGTGATAATTAAAAATCTTTTTCCAGAGTTTATTGGTATTCATAATAAAAACTACAAGTTTTGAAAATCTATACAAATTCATGAGATTGTTGAATTTATTCAATTCATGCTCGTATTATATTTTTTACGTATTATCTGAATAAAAAACAGGTATAAATACTTTTTGAAATTGATAATCTTAAATAATGATTAAAATTGATAACGTGACCTGTTCTATTGTTTTTCCTACAATTGAACGAAAAGTACACTTTTTATTCAACAATCTTATGCCATTTTTAATTAAAATTTTAAAAAATTAATTATTTTGTTTTCAATATTAATAAAATCGTTTAATCAAGTGATATTGATATTATCTAAGGCAATAATCGGATGAAAGTGAAGGTAATGTTAAATTTGAAGGAAATATTATTGGTGTTGCAAAAAAATGATTTAATGATTTTCGTGGAAGAATAATAATAGATAATTGAAATACACCCTACTATTATTTCATAAATCAAGAGATATAAGGTCCGCTTATAAAACTAAATAGGTCGATTTTTCTTGATCTTCATTTTCAAAAAGAGCAAAATATGGTCTAAAGGTGTTTTATTTGACAATAAATAAAATTTTCAATCCAACGTTATGTTTCTGCTATTTTTACAAACAAAGGCACCTAGGCCAAAAGAAAATAAAATAAAATCGACCTTTTTAGTTTTCCTTAAATATCCTAAAAACCGGAACATGAGCAATAGTGTCTATTTCAATTGTCTATACGCCATTTATTTAAAATAATTCAGTTCCTGAAGAATATCGAAAGCCTATTTGGAATTAGGATTTGAGTAAAGAAACAAAATTCGTTTTTACATAAACATTGGGAAATAGGCTAATATTATTTTGATTGGGTCGTACATCAACGAATTAAATGGCTATAGAAAAGAAATCAAACTAGGAATTGGATTCAATAATAAGCAAAATTTTATGTAGGTAGTCGGAATTTGTTTACAAATATTGGGAATACCTATGCATACTTAAGTGCTGCATTTCTCTATTTTTTGTACGGTGTAGGCTTGGACTCTAAATATGTAATGGTTGAACAAATTAGAGGCGTTTGAGATGCGGGCCTGTCAAAATATTTTAAAAATCCCGTGGGTTAAAAAAAAACTAATGAATAAATACTCAACAGAATTAGGAAAATATTCAGGGTAGATGTAGCATTGGAAGAAGAATGTCCTGGCTGAAAAATCTTAGTGAATGGTTAAGATGTGACTTCTATCAATTTAAAAGTGTACGATGATTTCAGCGATACCTTCCGGCAAATAAATTGAATTATACCAGTCAACATTAACTGCCCTTCTATACTTAACAACAATTTATATATTTTTAATTAACTAACTTCTGCTGAAACTGTTAGTTTTAAAATCGAACTGTCCTCTGAATTATAGGTTAAAAACGCCAAAGCGAACTTTAGTAGTGCTTATTTTTGGTACTATGCTGTATTTCCCAATGTTTATGAAACAGATTTCAATTTCATCATTCAAAATATAAATAATAAAAAATCATCTATTTGCATAATAAACCTAAAATATATCTTTCAAAGATTGTTTATTGTTGGAAAGGTTTATATATACGTATTAAAGATCTATTAAATTAAAAATTCTAGCTCAAAATTACAACGATGTTGTTATCATACATATCTATTAGGTCCACTAATTGATTGGAATCGTCTAAAAAAATATTAAAAATTGTCTTCATGTAAAATAAAAGAATGAGTTAACTTTACAGATCTAATTATTCTGAAATTGGCGAACTTAAAACTTAAAAGCCGAAGGACATGTTTTTTCGGTATTACGAGCAATTAAATGTAGTTAATAAATAAATATCTTAAATATACCCAAAACATTGTGACTATGTACATCATGATCCATTAACTATTTATTGTTATTATCACAAAAATCCTTATGAATTGTTGTAACGTCTAGTCCCCACACAATTTGCTTGGTCAAATTAAAAAGATGTTCATAGACGTTTATTATGGTTATCTCAAAATTACATGTATGTCAATTTTATAATAAGTTACCAATGGAAGTATTTATTTTTTCTGGTTCATTTTGAATAAATAATTTTTAAATCAATAGTATGAGAGCCAGCGACTGTCAGACCTACGTTATAGTATGAGGGTTGGGTGTTATGAATCTTGACTACGGGTAAAGAACCCTTATATTTTAAAATATAGAAAAATGTTACTTGAAAAACCTATTAAAAATCATTATTTATTAGCAAATATGAAAAATTAAAATTAAAATTATTTTATTCATTCAGAAAATTATGGTTGGATTCTAACAAAAAATCTTTACTCTCGAGCAAAATTATTTTTAATATGTATGAAGTTTGCACTGTATTTTTAGTCATGTTGTAACGTTTCTTCTTAAGAGTATAATTTACTGAGAAATGAACAATCAAAAAATGTTTCCTCCGATTGACCTTAAATGTCACTTTTAGTGACATTTTTTGATCATAGAAGTAACACTTTTACTACCTAGACATTAAAAATTATTTTTGCTGTCTTAGCTCTACATGATCCAGCAAAAAAGTAGGGTGGCAATTACGTATACAATTGAATAAGTCCCTATTATACCAGAAAATAATATAAAGTACCTAGGGGTCATATTGGATAGAAGCTTGTTATATAAGGAACACTTAGAAAACGTAGTGACTGAATTAAAGGTTATGGCCGTTAATAATAAAGGAGGACCTATGGAAACAAAGAAAAGAGAAGAGATTTGGAAAAATGATTTGCAAAGAAAAATGATATCACAATTACAAAGAACGATGGCGATCGAAATCTGCAGAGGATATAAAACAATATCTATGGAAAGTAGCCTCGTTATCTCCGGAATTATAACCATAGACTGATTGAAGAAAGATGTGAAGTTCAAGATAAGTGCATAGTTAAAAAGAAAGGAGCTAAAATAAATACTTTAGTAACGTGGCAGAGAAAATGGGAAACCTGTGAAAAAAAAAAAGATGGACAATCACACTCACCTTATATTGAAAAATGGAATAAACGGAAACTAGGAAACGTCATAATTTCATATTACTCAATGTCTAACTGGCCACGGCTGGTTTATGAAATACCTGAATTAGGCATTCCAACGACCTGTCCAAATGGCTACCAGTGGGTAATGACAGTTTAGATATGGCAACCCTGTTGTCAAGTTGTCATTAACAGGGTCAATGATACATATATAGTTATATAGATTGCTCAAAGCTGGTCGTTTACGAGCGGCCATATTGCCTGGAAAATATTTATTAATTTGAATCGGTTTAGAAAAAATGTGTTTTAAAACTAATTTTTAGCCTTTAGACATTAAAAAAAAAATAATTGCTTACATTTTTACTTCAAGGCATAAGCTTATGTTTATTTTGAAAAATATGGATGATCAATCTATGTAACTATCTATTTCATTGACCTTGTCAAATCACCAGGCCTACAGGGTTGCCATAATTTTGCTATATCATAACCCGTCAAAAACCACTGGTAGCCATTCAGTTTGGAATACCTAATAGATTAGGGGTGACTAAGCATGTACTGTCCGAATTTGGATACAGTAGAGCATACCCTGTTTCAATGCAGAGAATGGAGAGAGATCAGGCTAGAGCTAGAAGAACGTATTGGAATTAGGCTCTCTAAAGAAAACATTTTAGACGTCATGACCAGTAACATATAGCAATGGCAATATGATGAAAAGGATACTGGGACAAAAGGAGAGAGATTCTAGAAAAAGGAATATATGAACATACCCTATCAACTTGTTAAGAAGTACCTGCGACCATCTTTACATCACGTCTCTTCGAAGTTATGCGGGCTGGTGATTCCGAGGAGTCATTCATGTGAAAAAGAGTGAAAGTTTTTTAGTCGGTAGAAATCCGGTACTATTAGACGTCTCGGATATCCAATGTCTTTTGAAGATTTTGTTACCACTCTCAATATATATAAAAAAAACTATTAAATCATGCAATTAATGCAATTGGTGCATATTTCATATTATATTATCATCTTTCGGTAGACATATGAAATCTACTCGAAAATTATAAAATACGATCAGAATAAATATTAAAAATGCGTGAGTTATATCTGTTATACTTAAAAGAGATTTTTATTTTAGTTCTATTTTTTTAAACACACTGCATAAACAATCGGAGAAAAAATTATATGTTTTACATAGCAAAGAAACGGATTTACTGCCGCAACTAGCATCGGCTTCGCCTCGGCAATGAAACTAGCCTGTTACTGTTACTTATTTGCCTAGTTAAACAAATAACTATTCTATAGGGTGTGGGCGTTTTTCGACATAGTACATACAAAAATATCCTTTAAATAATACTACGATTTCATAATAATAGACAGTGGGAAAATTTCAGGAATATCTAACAGAGTTGCCATATATCGAAATTTCTTTCATTATAAAAATTATTCAAAAAAAAAAAAAATGTTTAAAATACATAATTGTTGTTAACACTATCTATCATGCTTAAAATTATTTCATTATTTGTCTCAGGGGTAAATTACAATATTTAAATTTTTAGGTACCTTATTTGAATCTAAAAACATAAAACACACAGGTCACCTGCAAGTGGTTGATCGGTTTGTTACACGTTGCTATATGTCAGGGAATTTGTTTTCTCTCGCATTTTTTGCCATGCAATAAAACGGACACGTTTGAGTTATCCGATATAGAAAATTCAACGTCGATGTTATTTAATTTGCAAAGGCAAAAATCACATGTGAGTTCAGTTATACCAATTTTTGGCGAACTCCCGGTGATCAAACGGTGTTACCCGCATCATTTTCGCGACGTGAACCGCTCAAGGGGAAGTGTAATGACGTCATTCACTGACGTCATTGTTTGCTACCGCCGTGATGAATCTGTTCCCGGCCTCTTGAGGTGGTGAACAAACGGTTGATAGTGACAGTTGATGTTCATAGCATTCTGTAATACTGTAATACCGTTTTGTTTTGGATTTTTTGCCATTTTTGGTAGCTGTCAGAGTTTTAGTTTTAGCATTTAGAGTTAGAGTTAGTTTTAGCATTTTATTTTGTGCGTTCATATTTTTATTTTATGTATAATAGTTTTCGTTGAACTGTCTCTAAATTCTAATTAAATTTGTTATTTAAAAGAAAAATTGTCTGTCTCCCTCAATATTAGATTTTTCACAGTTTGTTTATTGTAAAATACCTTTTAAATACACAGAACATAACCTCGTTTATCTAAAACGTTGACGATTGACGTAAACCGGTTCATTTTTGCGAAGAATTTTTTAGAAACCGAGACATAATAGTGGGGGCATTTGACATGTCACGGTTTCTGTGTCACTGTTTATCAACGGGAGCACGCCAAAAATAGCTTTTAGTCAATAGAGGACTTCTATACAAGGGAAGGGCAACCAACTTGACAAAATAAAATTGACACTAATGACATAAGAAATCGGGTCACATAAAGAGACTGTTTTTTAGTTTGATTTTTGGTTTTTCCTATCTACTTTCATGCCATTTGCATACCTTGTTGTACCCGTAACGTGAAAAAGACTTTTTAGTTTAGGGTATTTTACATTTAAAGGTTGAAATATTTTGTCATTGTCTGCTGTCAATTATGTTGATGATAGAACACAGGCGTAACCATAGATGGGCATAACGTAACTAGTATTGTATGTTGGTTGTATATTTTATAGAACTTGTATTCGTAGCAGCAGCATTTTGCAATCGACATAAATAAATAAATAAAACCAAATGAAAAATAATGTTTCAAGAAAGCAGGAGAAACACAATTAGACTAATAACAACAAAAAATAAAATGCAATGCTACGCTTACGCTCAAAGTATGAATTAGTAATTCTGAATCAGTTCAGGATTGTTACCGCGAACGAAGCTAATGTTAGCCGCAGCTGAACGAAAAATACGCGCAGGTCAAAAAATATGAATTTAGCTCAAGAATAAATATTTTTTGTTAGAATCCAACAATTGTTTTCTGTATGGTGGTTATGATTTTTCATATTCGCTGATAAATAATTATTTTGAATAAGTTTTTCAAATAACACTTTCCCTGTTTTTAAAAATAAGGGTTCTATACCCTTGAGCTAAATTCATATTTTTTTCTTCCCTCGTATATGGTTTAAATTTTTTAATATGTATAAAGTTGTACTGAGTTTTACGTCATGTATTAACTTTTAGCAGGAAGACAATTTTCTGAGAAATAAACAAATAAAAAGTTTTCTATAAAGCGCAGACATTTTTTGACACCTTGAAAGTGTTTGGCAGACGTTACCCCTAGCGAAAGGTATAAAAAAATCAGCTTTCATATTATAACGTTTTTTCTCGACATTTTTAGATACCTTAAATTGTTATCTGCCAAACCCTCGTAGTCAATATTCATAACACCCCAAACGTTCTTAACTACTGTTCCAACATAAACCAAATCAGGTTGCGTACTGTCCGGATTCTGCGCAGTCTAGAATTCGTGTTCCAACAAACCTTAGACTCAAAACTGTACAAAAACATAGTGTTTCAACACAACCAAAACTAATCACAAACCGATTTGTGTACTGTCAAATTAGTTCCTGGTCTGAATAGGAACGCATTGTCAAGACATGCGCAAAGCCGCAATAAACTGAACATTTCGTGATTGTAATTATATTATTTGTATCTATTGTCTCTGACAGTTCCGATTTGTATTTGTTAATCAAGTTTAGTTTTCATAGTTTTATTTTGTGGTTTATTATTGTAATAATATGTCTGTTGAATTTAAAAAATGTGTTCCAACATAATCGAGTTCCGAGTTGAGTCCCAATCCCTGACCAATACCTGACAGTTTGTCAATTCTTCGTCGACAAATTGTCAACAATAAGTTTTAGACTGGTTTTTGTATTGTTCCAAGATCGTTGTTGGAACAAACCTCTAATGTACACAAAAAAAGTTGACCTTCATACTATGACGTATGTCGGCTATCGCTGGCTCTTCGTTTATAAATGCAATATCAAATGATCATTCTACAGATTGATGAGATTGATTAAAAATGAATATAATGTATCGGGTAAATTAACGGAATTCACAAATCTTTTAAACACAAAATTTGAATAAATGATTTGCGAAAAAAGTCTCTGCATGACGTTAAAGTGAGTTTGAATAAAAATGTATAAGTACTTCCTATATAAAGGTGTTCATTTAAAAACGATTTGTTAATATTTTAAAAGTAATTATTATGAAGCAAAATTGTACGAGAGATACGTCAAATTAAAGTTTTTTTTAAAAAAAAAAACCATTGTCTATATATCTTTATCTATACAATTAAAGATTTTATATCGAAATGAAAATAGACGTATATCATTGCAATTTTGTAAAGATGTATTTTCTTTTAAATCATTGATAATGAATCGTATATTTAAATAAACATACTTTATAGTAAATCCGAATCTTATGAGATAAATTTGCCTTATCAATGGACGTCTACGAAAATAATTATTGTAAAACCTTATGCCCAAAATGTCCTTAGCTTATAATAATTATTCGTATTTATTATACAACCATTTTCCTTAGTTTGAAAGGCGCAGCAGTGGTAACTGTAAACAATATAACAATATTGACTTATTGTATTGTTAATTTAAGCTTAAAATAGATGTAAGTGGTTTTTAGGAATATATCTATTTTAAAATAACTATGTATATTCAAAAAATATATTTTTACTATATCTAGAATCCAAAAGCTAAATATACGAAATAACTTTTTTAAAAAACTAACTTAAATGTACCCTATTTCGATTATTTTTTTACTAATGGTTACAAATACTATCCAAGTAAAATCCTACATATTATTAATCTATAGAGTGTTTCGGTTTTTTGTAGCAGGACTTGTAGCGTTCTATAGAATTTTTAAAATTAATACAGAATGTTTTTATAAACATACGTCGAAAAACGTTAGGTTTTCGAGAATACCGAGTGTTGAAATTGCTCGTAAATTTTAAAACAGGATTTCTTAAATATCGAAAACATGTTTTAATGAATTGCAATAAAAGTATACGTTTTTTTTATGAGAAAGCCTATTATGGACATTGTTTTACTGTAGATGCTAGGGGACGCTCTCTATTATATGCAGGTATATACTCTCTACTTTTTGTATCTATTCTAAAAGGTCTATCGAGCCCTGCTACAAAAACTGAAACATACTCTATATTTAAACAGAAATTTAAAGCTGACAAATTGGTATAACGGCTGACTTTATTTATTTAATTTTTAGATTAAGACAGATAAATTATTAACTCTAAATTATAAGTAAATTGATGGAGTTAAAAAATGAAGAAGAATTTAAGTTATGATATGCCAAAAAAGAGGATAAGAATACAAAAAAATGTTCTCCACGGCCACTATAATGAATGTAATTCTTCCAAAACCACTTATAATAACATAAAGGAAACATTCTCGCTCTTGAGATTGAAAGTAAATTCTGAAAACACTTGTCCCTCATGTATTTTACTATTATTTCATTCTAACTCTGGTTACAGGATGTTTATTCTGTAATAGCTACCGGCCAATGGCTGATAATATCACGGCCGCATCGTAGATAGCCATGAATTTCATGATTTAACACTTAACAGTTCTACGCGCCGTATTAATATTTAGTTTGAATTTTCCTGAATAAAGATAAGCGGCGTTTGTTGAGCCAAACTTAAATTCAAAAATGGGTGAATATAATGATTCTGGAATTTGATAATGCTCCTCCTGAACTGAAACTTTATACAAATGATTTAAGTAAAAACTTGCCTGACTTAAGTTAGATTAAATATTCTCTTTTTGTTCAACGTTTGTTTCATTTTACTATATTCAACTACTACTGTGTCTGGCTAGAATGAGGTTTTTAACATTAGGCGAAGAAAATCCAAACGCATGCAACTACATGTGGGAGCCACTGTCAAAGCTAGTAAGTCTAATAAAAAAGACCAAGCTAGACGATACACTCTAAAACAAAAAGAGTCCCACAATAAATCTGAGAAGGTCGAGGTGGACAAGGACAAACAACGTCCAACTCCTTGTAATCTAATCTAATCTGTGTTCGTAGAGAAAGCACAGTCTGTTACTCTGTTTAGAATTTTCCACTCGTATCGAATTTTTATTTCAGCCTTGTTACAGAATATACTATTCAAAAATAGGCTGTGACTGACAAAAATAGATATAGGAATCATATTTGTGATAATTATACACGGCTTTCAATTAAATCTAAATTAACATTTGAAAACACGAAGAAATTTGTCCAAGACCTACTTTCAAAACATTTATTTGTGGATCAATTCATATACGTACAGTCCTAATTAATAAACAATATCTAAACGAAGTCAATTCGAACGACATAAAAACTAAATATCTACCAACCGTCGCGTCGGCGGCTTCTTTGGATAGCATGGGCGGCGTGATATAATTTTTTTAAAATTAATTTTATTTTCATATACCTACACGGAAATATATTTGTTTTATTAGTTTGTCCTGCCATGAGAATTTAATAAAAAATTAAGAGTCATTATCTGAATTTTCGGGGCTTGATTCTGCATTTAGGGTTATAATGATGGGGTCAATAGAAGATAAAATACAATATTCATTCTTCTTTTCTATGACTTACCACTGTTATTTACTTCATTAATAACCGTTTCTTATATTATCTTATAAATTCGCAGTAATAGGGAGGAAGATGTAGAATAGTGTCTTCGCATATCTTGTCAATTACATATTCTTTTCGAAAGTTTCCTATTTTTATAGCTTCCAATAACACTTTTTTGGTAGCTTTTGTAGGAATTTCCATATTTTTACTTTCTTCCTTCTTTGTGTTGCTATTGGGAATTTTGTTATGTACACGGGAATGATAAGGCGTATTTTGTCCATAACAATAACAGAATTTGGAGAAAGATTTGGCAGCTGTTGTTCGTTAAACGACTTTTCAAAGAGACTGGCAGTCATATCTTCATGATAGTCAGCAGATGTTCTGTTTTATATTTTTAGCTGATAATAGAAGAGCATTAGAAACAAAACCCTTGTTACTGCCTGCCTGTAGAATGAACTCGTTTACCGCTAGAACAAGGTCCCTTTAAAGAGCACTTATTACCTTCATCCACCCAACCACATTTAACAAGATCATGTGTCTCATCTCTCTTTTTGATTGGCGGTATTCCTTAATTTTTCGTAAATACTGCTGCCGCCATGCTAGGATGCGAGATGACTCCATTATGACCATTTTTTTATTAAATTTTTTGTACTTGAAGCCACTATCTAGTAAAATATTACCAATGTGTCTAGATATTTATATTCATAATCGGGATAAGCCCGTAACTTGTTATGAACCATTTCAAAAGTTAAAACGTTGTTTTCCTTGTAAAACTTATGTACAACTTGGCGTATAACTTCTTTGTCGTCATTATCAACCTTTTTAAGCTTCTGATTATCTATTTTTCGTTTTACGAAATTATCAATGACATCTCCTGCTCTAACAACAGTATAAAGTACGGACAACTTTAGTCAGGTCACAAATCCATTTTAAAATGTCGTTTTGTGAGGCCCCACGCATTTTACTTTTCAAGCAAGTGTAAATATTTAAAATAAGTCTTTGGGTTTGAGGATGCAAGTCTTTATTTAAAAATTCTGACGGCTCCGCCATAGAATTATCTTCAACCGATCCTTCAACATTGTCAATTTCAATATTCAAAACATGAATATCAAGAAAAGGTCTTCACAACGCCATCTTGATTAAATAAGAAAACAATTTAGAAAAACATTAATAATTTAAAAAACAATGACTTCTGCTAATATTGCGAACAAACCCAAAAAAGTAAACTTAAATTCTCTACATGTTTTTCTATTGATTTGGTAAAAATTTTTCATAAAAATATTAACAAATATTTAATATGTTAATGATTTGAGATGTGAAGAAGCATAACCTCATTTATTCGAATTTTACTAATCACAGCAATGTTTCAGTGTTAAAAAATCCTGATATCGTCCAACTCTACTTTTTCCTAAAAAATTTGAAGAGGGTTTGTGATATATTAGTCTGTATTAGCATTGACTATAAAATAATATATTGACGGAGTACCAGATTGGTTTCGAGAAGGGAAAGGAAGTGGTTGATCAAATATATGTGTTGAAAGAAAGCTATGAACATTGGATGTAGACAAGAGATAAGAAAATTTAATTATTATACCTACATACTGAACACAGCAGTAATAGCGTTAGTTAGTAAATAGGGGATCAAACAGTAGGGTCCGATTACAATTAGAAGAACACAGCTACGTCATAACCTTTACTTCTAATTTTGAATACATATTATCTATAACTATCTTAAAATAAAAAATAAGTACATTGTTTTAAAAAAAGAATTCCTATATTCCTATAATATTAACACTCCACTAAACCCCCAGTAGACGGTGATAACCAATTAATTACTTTGCCAAATGATGACGTACCTGTGTTCTTCTAATTGTAATCGGACCCTACGTACTTCTGTTTCCCCAAGATTAATATTTATAATTACTGGATCCTGGACCCTGTTATTGTTTTTTATAATAAATTCTCCAATAATAAATATAAAAATTGCTTTTAGGCCACTAATTAATTGCTATGCATTTTTTGTTAGAACCAATGGTTATTAAAAGTGGTTAGATATGTTTTTCAATATAGGGGGAATTTCTAAAAACGTTCAACTTTGTTCTTTTTTTATATTGAAGCTTCAATATAAATCGATAGATATTCTTTATTTCAAAATATATGATAAAAAAGCAAAAATTAAATAAATCAAGTCAGTGTTTTCACCATTACTCACTCTTAAAACGTATTAGGCTAAAGACACACACGGCTGTTTTCGCCGAGTCGGCCGCCGACTCGGCGGAAACAGCCGTGTGTATCTTTAGCCTTATAAATGTCTCTTAAAAGTTAAAGCTGAAGTAAATTATTCTAAGTAATAACTTACAAACGGTTTGTCCAATTTTATTGACTTTCGAAACGTTACAAATGTTTGAAATCGCGTTATTTTATAGTGCTGAAATCAAATTTAGCTTAATGGTTTTAATGAAAATGACTAAAAGGACAAATTTAAGAAAACAATGAAAAACA
This sequence comes from Psylliodes chrysocephalus, assembly GCA_927349885.1. Lineage (NCBI taxonomy): Eukaryota > Metazoa > Arthropoda > Insecta > Coleoptera > Chrysomelidae > Psylliodes > Psylliodes chrysocephalus. Next base: position 23,429,127 of record OV651822.1, on the reverse strand, counting down.
CGGTATATTTTCAACTGGAGCGTTGCCCTTCTAAAATTGTATTTGAGAGTTCCAAGTTACTACATCAAGTTGATAAAATATTTGGATATAAAAGATTTGGATTTTTTTTTTTTTTTAATTATGGTCTTTATTTTCAGATAATATAATTGATTTTTAGTTAGTCCACCTTTCCCGTTATTCGTTAATTTCGCATTATTCATGCACGAAATAAGTGCGGGACTTTTGATTCTAGTAATTTTCCAAACAACTTATTTTCTCTCTCTTATCTTCGCCTTGCAACTGTTAGGTTGACTTTAAACAATTGTTATCGAGTATATATAGTAGGAAGCCACTGACACTTTTCTGGTACACATTTGCACAAGGCAAAATTAAAAATTTATCGTTGATTCTTACTCTGTAGAAGATGAAAATACTTTGCTACAGACGCATCAGCGGTAGAGCGCTCGATGACGATGTCTTCAAAAAGCTGATGTAGAATATGCTAATAAAAAAAGGTTTGCTGCCATCTTGGTAGCAGTAGAAAACCTTCAAGATCGAAAAATGAAATTGTTATATTATTATGTTGTATTTACGCAAGGCTCTTTTTTTCTGTGACTAAATAATATATATTATTATTAATAAAAATCATTTGCTGCAATTGCCTGACGGTGAAATGCCCTGGCAGCAAGCAAAAAGCCGAATTTCAAAAAGGTGACTGCAAACTTTTTTCTATTAACTTTTGATGCAAGTCATATCGGAAAGCTTCAAGCTTGCTCTTTTATGATATCTATTTCTACATAGGCTTTTTTAAGACGTCGTCGAGGGCTCCATAGCTGCAGGGACTGGAGCAAAATATTTTCACATTGTACAAGGTAAAAGTGAACGAAATACATATTTGTAATTTTGCCTTTTGCAAATAACACACCTAAAAGTATCACTGGCTCCCCTTCCAATAATAAAAGTTAAATATTTTAAGAGAAAGTAGCATTTGCGCATAAGTAATAGAGATCATTAATGATGGGATAGGGGTTATTTAATGTTTATAATTTTTTAAACAGATTCTCTACGTTTTAATTCAAATTTATTATCTCGAAAACCATTTGTTACACAAAGTAGGTTAATTGAAAAAAGTTTTTTCAAATTAAAACTGAAGTAGTTTTGAAAACGAAAACATTAGTACCGGTTTCCGAGATATTCGACAAAAAAAAATAAATTAATCAATTTTTTTATTCTACTAATTAAATCGATTGAATACTGTATCATAAGCATAAGTTGATATAAAACAAAAAGTCTTGAAAATAAACGCCCTACAACATACAGTATTGGCCATCCGAACATCTTCCAATACGCCTTGGCACAGGTGCGTGTGAGAGCTACAGAGAACCGTCATTGGTGGAAGTAGGAAAGGAACAATACCAGCAATGCTAGCCTGTTTCAACGCGTTCGATTCATATAAATGGAAACGTTGATACCATTCCTTTTCCGCTCATTCCAATGCCGGTTCTCTGTAGCTTTCACTCGCCCTTGTGCCAGGGGATATTAGACGATATTCGATGCCCAAATGCCCGAATTCAGTAAAAATAATTTCCGTGAACCAATTGACGAGATATAATTAGTTAGTTTTTTAATAAACCAACTTTATCTCTAAATGCGTGCAAAAATTGATATAATTGAACAATTTTTCCATTTCCTTACATTTGACATAAGTAGGTGGATTTGTCGGGTTTTGAAATAGATGATTCAATGCTCCTCGTAAATGGCCTTAAACTATCTCTACACTCAAATTGTTCAGTCGTTTTCACTAGCTGTAGAAGATAGAGACGTTTGCTTGGTAATGTTCCAGAAATTGAAGTACCAATTCGTTGTACTAGAAAGTACTCCTATTTAAAACATATATTACTTATTATTACTATAAACTTTAATCATGCACAACCACGTCTACAATACAAATGCACTGCCATGCTGGATGAATATGGAAGCAGGTATCAAAAATCGGATCGGATAACTAGACGCAAAAATCATCTACACTCTTCACGATTCTTTACTGCCTTTCTCGCCATAAGTCTAGAGCCCGGCTAAAGAAGTTAAAATAATTGGTTTTTATTGAATATCTTTGAAATCGGCTGTGGGATTTTGGATTTCATAACGTCCTCAGAATGAGGTTCAAAAAATACCTACAGTTTTCCCATTTAATCAACTTTGTATTACTGACTGTTTTAAAGATAGCAATTCACGATTCAAATAGATTTTTCCGCGATGTGTAAGTTGGCACTTACAGATTTTATTTTTGTCAAGTTAAGATTTCACTGAAATTATATTTTTGAGTTCCCCTTTAATAAAATAGTAATAGATAAGTTACAATCTTAATATAACAATGGCAACACTTAGCGTACTAACACCATGTTATAAAATATACCCCCAGTGCACGGTTCGTAGACAACACGGTGGCCTCATGGTGCTAAGGACACAGTGACATCACGAAATGAAAAAGTTAATTGACAGAAAATATTTTACTTGATGTCGTACATTAGTTTTTTAAAAATCTAATATTTTATTGTTATTTAGTGGTGTTTATGTTTTTATTTTTGAACTTTGTTCTGGTGTTAGATTTTTTATAATACGGTAGTTTGATTTTTTGAAAGACAAACTACAAAACAGCAAGGAAAAATCATGTAATGATTTCCATCCAAACTACGGCTCGCTCCAGGCTTGCCAAAATTTAAAAATATTTCGGGATATAAACAAAGTGTGATCCGAACTCAGCTCGGAACCCTAATCCAAACTGTTTAAAATAAACCACCCACACAATAATATTTATCTTTATAATTCAAATAAAAAGTAATTCATTTGAATTTTGATGGAAATCATTAACTGATTTTTTCATGCCGTGCTGTAGTTTGTCTTTCAAAAACTCAAATTATCGATTTTATAAAAACTCTTACAAATGTATATAGTCCAAAAATAAAAATATAAACACCACTAAATATTAATAAATTATTAGATTTTTTTAAAACTAATGTACGAACCCCAGCAGAATATTTTCAGTCAGCTCGATTTTTCATTCCGTGACGTCACACCCTTCCTTAGCAACGGACGAAGAGGCCACTGTGTTGTCAACGAACCGTGCCCACAGTGGGCGTATTGCTTAGCTTGAATCGCCAATAGGTTTCAATAATGAAATGTCATTTTAACCTATCTATAAAATATTACCAGTTCAGTGTGATATACATTTTTATTATTTTAAAAATAAGGTATCTAGTTTATTGTCATGTTTAAACCTTGTTTATAAAAGTTCAATTTTGTTTAATAGCCAATATTTTTTCATTTTTGTTTAGTAAAAAATTAAGTTAAGTCTGATTTCAATAGTTATTTGTGTATTCCAAGGTATATTTACATTTTTCGTACTACTAGCAATATTACAATTATTAAGACAATTTAAAATTGATAATGTTGATTCATTTTTTCATGATCTGTTAACCATAATTAACAGACGAGTTCTCTTTATCTTTGTCGGTTTTATAAGCGGGTAGGGTTATATTTGGCCCAGAACACTGGGCCTATTATATTCCCCTGCTTTCACCTTATGTAGGTACTATATTTGGAATAGTCCTATGGTTAGTTTTACTAATAATGGATTTTATTTGTTACATTAGTGTCATACTCGACGCTAGATTCGAACTGTCATACTTGTCAAAAGTATATGCTACACTCAAGTATGTGTTAAATATTTGAAGCTACACTGAACAAATCAAATGCGATTAGTGCAAAATACTTACACCTAGGCAACAAATAAAATCCACTATAAGTTTCCTACCAAGTGGTTTTGGGGCGTTTTTCGGGTCCTATTACGAAAAGGGTGAGACGCCACCTAGCAAGTGCTTCGCATTCGAAGATAACATGGTATGAGGTTTCTTTCTCTTCCATGAAGAATCTACACGTGGTAGGATCATTAATAATGGATTTTATTTGTTGCACTAGTGTTACACTCTACACTGTATTCGAACTGTCATACTTGTCAAAAGTACATGTGTCAAATATTTGAAGCTACACTGAACAAATCAAATGCGATTAGTCCAGAAAACTTACACCTAGTGCAACAAATAAAATCCACTATATAAGTTATAGTTGGAATGTGTTTATAATGAACACTTTCATGTTGCTAGGATTACCGTCTAAAGGCATTGTTGGCACAGACCTCAATCTCTTTAACACAAACGTTCGTTCCAACAATGGAGTTATTGTTGACTACATTGGGTAGCGTCAGTTTAATTAACAGACGATCTCTAAACGTACCTACCTGTAAGATACAGATAGGTAAACTTTAATGAATTGATAATAGAGTTGGGGATTATTTTATAGACTATTATTTATTTATTTATTTATTTATTTATGTTTAAAAATATTGATTTCATATATAATTTTTCAGAAAAATATAAACTAATATTTTATTTTTATGATATGAAGAAACATAATAACCTCATTTATTTGAATTTTATTCACATAACTGAAATTATGAGAATGGATTTGATAGTTTAGAAAACGTGCACCTAGTGTTTAACTTTGTCACCCGACAAAATTGACAGCTTTGTTGGTCGCCTAATTTTAATTAGGTTTATTATAATAAATGATTTTTAAGTTATTTGTATGTAGTTACATGTTTTATGTTTTATTATCCAATTTAACATTGACTATGAATATCAACTCCTTTTTTCATGATTAAGGTAGATATACGCAATACATTATACCTACTTACAACAAATTTTCAAGTTTTTTATCTACTTTTAAAAAAATGTGTTCGTAGAAAAAATCTTGTGTGTATTTTGAGCGAAAAGTTCGTTGCCCTTTTCGACAGATTTCCTGCGCTCCGCTACGCTTTTCGCCATAAGAAAGGAGGAGACCAATAAAACTGTCAATTTTGTCGCACGGCTAGCGACAGAGCTATCACTTATTGCCAGTTCGCGGAAAACGTCAACTTTGCGGTTGGATTTTGAAGCGAAAAAGCTTACTTTGGATAGTGATCGTAGAAAAATAGCAATTTTCCTTCTAAGCACCGTTTCTGAAATATTGTCAGTTACGACCTTGTTTGGGGCAGGTATTCAATTATTTCCAATTATTTATTGTATTTTTCAATAAAAGTAGAGGAAAAACACTCGTATATCATTTGATACACTTTCTGATGGCAACTCTGTGCTTTCTTGATAAAAATAAAATCAGTTTCAGTTATCCCTTATTTTCATATAGTCCTACAGCCAACTTGCAGATTTGTGGCTAATTTAATTATGGATAAATTTATTATTAAATTGTGCTATGATACGTGTCCAACGAATTCGCGAAAGAGCGACATTCATACTGAGACGCTTAGCTCGCTCCGTGCGCGACAGCAGCGCCAATTTGTTTTGGTATTAAAGGAGTATTTCTGCCTATACTGACAAATACAATTTTTAATAGAATTCGTAAATAAAAAGTATATATGTTAGTTTTAATAAAAGTATATGGATTTATAAAACAATTAAAACATTAATTTATTATTATTATATATTTTTTACGCTTAAATTGAAGAAAATTATGTATAATCATTAAAAATCAATAATAAAATATAGGCAGGCAACAGTATTTACTGGAAAATGTATGAGAAGTTGCCTAAGTCCAATAAGTTATCATTGAAGAAACCATTTATAATAGCGTGAAGTTAAAATGTATGAAAAGGTTCGCTACTTATATTTTAATTTTTGTTCTAAAGAAAACATAGAATGAATGATTAAAACTGGTTTCCGATCAGTAAGTCACAAAATTGCATACCAGCCAAATATTATAATCAACGGCAGAAATCTTGAAATCTAGTCCTTGCTGAATGAACATTTAAGAATAAAGGGATATTAAAGAACATCGTAAAATGATAATTTATTGTTTATTTAAAAACTTTCTAGTTTCTGATGTCTACTATTTCCAGCATTACTGTTATTATCACAAAAATAAAGGTAATTTTTCTTCTTATTGTACACCTATCCATTTATTTCTTTGATTTAATTTCCACTTTGTTAGTGAAATTTGTTATATAAGTTTCACTGTTTTTTTTTGCTAGTATTTGTACAATTTTCAACACAGCAACTCCGGTTGCTTATTGTGTTGTTTTTACCTACTTTTTTGAAAAAAAGTAAAATGTATACGTGTATTTGATATGCCAAAATTACAAAATATCCCCCTAAAATGCACGAATTATCCGCAGCTAGCGCTAGTATCGCTTTTGCTTCCCTTTCCATGACTTCGCACGGAGCGAATAGGTATTACAATTATTATTTGTTCGTGCCTCGGTTCATTTCAAATTTTGACTTATTTTCATAACACTTTCGTTATGCTCATTCGACGATAAGTGCTCACCTACAAGAAATATAAAACCGTCCACCAATTTCGGTGGGCCATTTTTTCTCTTCAACGTTTTAAAGTGGACATGCCCTGTGATTTATTTTCAAAAAGTGCACGCTTGTACTAAAGCAAGACAAAAAAGATAGCTTTTCACTGAATTGTGTCCATTAAAAATATTGGACTGTTTCTCGTATCCAACGAAAATAATCAATTTAAAAAAGTCTACTGTCACTGATTTAAACGTTAATGGGACCAAAATTACATCATCATTAATTTAGCCTTTTTTTGTTATTACAATCTCGCATTATAAAAATATCTAAAATAATTAACACAATAAAAGTTCTAATCTTCATTAAAATTGATTTTAAATTAATAAATTAAGGTATTTTCAAATAACTTTCACGAATGTCGATTGACATATATAACATACTCTGCCTCAATTTTGAACCTCCTTAACGAAACTTAAATTTTAAGCGAGAATTGACACCAAATCACATACTTTTCAAATATATTCACATAATTTCAGTTCTGCGCTCTTACTAATCACAGTAACGGTCCACAGTGTGTTTAAAAAAACACTATATACTCCATTTATTTCGGAATTGGCGTTGGCATTCCTATCTTCAAAGATTTACAAGTAGACAAATATTTCAAGATATTACACAATTAGTGTCAAAAACTTTGATGTTAATATACCCAACAAAAATAATATTTTGCCTGCTTATAAATTTCTTTACATAATTTATATCCTATTTGTTATTAGCTTTATAGATCATTTTTAATAGCTCAATTATATAACATTGTATCTAACAGTTTCTCTGTTCAATGACTGGCAACAATTTTTTAAACAAATGATTTTTCTACTTTTATTTTTATAATTTTTTTGATCCAGGGGAGAAAAGTATTTTTCCCAAGAGCCGCAAGTGATATTTCTTAACATTGCAGTAACAAAACTAGTAGTACGAAAATTTATTTAATTTCACAAAAATTTAAATGGTACCTATTTGAGTAGTTTACTTCTAAATCTATTTTGCTAAAATAGTTTTTTTTTCCTAAATGTTTTTAATACCTTCAAACCACTTTGTAGACTAAAAAATTGATGTAATTATATGTCAATAATCCAGCTTCTAAATTTTGGAAAACGTAAGTAATTTTCAAAAATGAAATTAAAGACTGAGGAACAACTAAACATAGCTAAGAATTACATTATGATTATTTAGATTTGTGTCTCCCTATACATATTGTTTAAATTTTAGGAAACTATTGTTAGATACAAGTCCACTTTTTATTCAGTTTTAAAGTTTTAATATGTTTAGGGTCTTTCTACTAAAATTTGCAAGCCTTTCAATTATGTTCTGTTAAGTAATTTTTCTCGAGTGGTAGAAATTATCTCAGAACAATTTTAAGACTATGAAAATAGGTTACTTACTTAATAGTAGATCTTATATAATAAATTCAATAATAAAATCATTTTCGAAAGTTACTTGGCAGTTACCAGTATTTTTGTATTTGTACGCTGATAATTATAAAAAATGTGTTAACCAGTATTTATTGATGTTTTATAAAAAAAAAATGTAACGGAAGATCTCCTGATAATGATATTTAAATATGTATTCATTTATTTATGTATCTATAATTAATGTGTTTAGGTTTAGTTTTTATAATTTTATATTTTTTATTAAACGCTTTTAATGATTTTGACTAATTGATTGCTAAAAAATTCCATATTATACCTTATATTATTTATTTATTCAAAAAAAAATTTGTAACTCCGACTAAAGTTAATATTTGAAATTTAAATGAAAATGCTTTTAGCTTTTTACCGAATTAGTCAAAATTATTAATTTATTGAATTATTTTTCGGGCAGGTTTAAAAATCGTATAATATCTGTGACCAATATAAAAAAAGATATGTGGGCTATGATGTTGTAAAATAAATCTATTTCTGTTAAAGTTCTTATTTATTTTCCTAAATTTATTCAAACGATGTATTTATTAATCTCATTTTAAAATTAACTTTTTTGTGCCAAAAAGTTCTGTAAAGTATGTTTTTATTTCTTCTTCCTAGTATTCTGTTTACTTCAAGAAAATTCGCTAAAACATATTTTTTATGATATCTTTAAAAACTAATATTTCATAATTTTGCGGCGGTAATTTACATGTTTATACCCTGCCAAATTCAAGAATATTCTGGGTAGAGACAACCCAGCTAGTCGTGTAACTAACTTTTTTTGTTCGGCAAAAGTTATTTGGGCGATTGTAATAAATTTTCTTCTTTTCTTAATACCTTTTACTGCTGTGTGTATCCAGTCATAAATAGCGGGAAAATTTAAAAATGTTGTAGGGCTGGAAATTCCAACATGGATTCAGAAATAAATAGTTTTTCTATACAACTTTACAGGATGAACAAAAACTATTGATTCACTATATATTAAAATTCCAATAAAATCAAATTTTTTATCATACAAATAATTAATTTTAATGTAGGAAGTTTTAATCATATTTTAATATATGCTAGTGAACATAGTTTTCATTACTCTTGTAAATTTCGCTAAAAATTGAAAATTCCAGTTATTATATTAATATTTAAAAATAATACAACAAAATCTTTGTGGCGACATTGTGATCACCACATAAACTTACCTTTAGTTTGACTTTTATGTCATTTTTATTTGAGACTCACATAACTAATAACTCAAGAGCCCACTACAAATGTTTACCGTCATCTGATAACGAAATCAAATATATCCCAAAAGCATGGAAAAACATTGTACTTTACCAAATGGCACCTGTGCCAATCCCAATCCTGAGCAAAGTGGCTTAAATAAATTATTTTGTATTAAAAAAATCACATAAGGCATGACAGAGCTAATTTTGTTTGCCCTTAAAGTTTTCCAGAAAATAATATTCAAATATATCTTGATATATATTGTTAAAGGGAAACATTTTCTTCCTCTTAACATCGCACAAAAACATCTATCCAAAATATGAATCAATGTTTGCTGATTTAAAAATTTATTTGTATGCCTATTGTTGTGATTCATTTTTACAGGTTGTCATAGAAACGACAAAAAAACTACTATGATTATGGTTTAAAATAATTGTCTAACAAGAGTTTATAATTATTATTGACCATGGTGTAAGGATACAGGTGAAGCGGTGCGCAGGTTTTATGACGTCAACATCGGTATTGCCACGGCCGCCTATACACTGCCATGCCATTCCATGGCTTTGTTTACATTTTGTAATGATTGTCAAGAAGTTTAATTTTTATTTCCTAGTTCTATAATCATTATAAAACTGAAAATATATTTAGAAGAAAATAACAACTGCGTCAAATAACATCAAGTTATGCTCAGTAATACAAGAAAAGTCACTATAGGCAGATAGACGCTTGTGCAAAAGTAATGCCAAATAAAAAAATATTTTGTGCTTTTATACAAAAAAGTAGGTAATTTATTTCGAATTTAGCCATGGTGTAAGGAATTTAGCTTAATATAGTTTCTCTTTGGCGTAAAAAAGATAGTGTTCATCTGAAACTGAATTTTTCCATCACAAAACTTGGAAGAGGATGTTACATCTAGGATTTAAATCTTCATACCTAGCATTGCTATCTGATAGATTGAGATCAAGATGATAGCCAAAACGTACCTAAACTTACAGAGACATTACCATTAAAAAGTTTTAGTGGCTCAGTACGGATAAAAACTGGAACTAATAAAAGGCAAATACAAATAACTAATTTAATATATAATAAATATGTTTAAAAAAGCAAGAAACTCTTGCTCAAAAAGGTATACTACAAAGTGGATAAATTTTTCTGATTCCTTGAATTAAGTAGTTCATTTTAATTTATGTGTATACTCCTGTATATATATTTCTCGATTGTCATATTTGTACTTAGGTTGTGCATTTTTGTTTTTATATTATATTTTGTCTTGATATTAGAATTTAAAAAATTTAATTTATGAATATTTTGTTTCTTTTCCTTTGAATTTTAACTTATGTTATCTATCTTTGTTAATAAGAATGTAATTAATTCTTCAACAATAAATAATTTTGAATCGATTCAAATAAACTTGTGTATAATGTTAACGAATGCTGAACAATAAAATTAAGGTGAAATGAATTATTAGGATCAGTATATTTTTTTAGTCGCCAAATTTCTTAAATAATCAGTTTGAAAGTATGTAGTTACTTTTATAGATTATAAATGTAATAATTTAATTTTAAATTAGTCATCAAACATGGCCATCAATAACTTGTATGCACAGATCAATTACTTTCTTGTATGGTTGGGTGCTGGTAAACCCCTTTATGTATTTAATAAATAGAAACACTTGGCAAAACATACTTTATTTTAATAAAAAACACAGAGGTGTTATTTTAAATTGATTTATTTATGTTTAAAAATGGTTTATAGGTACATAATGTTTACTTCTTTATCTTGCTTAACACTTTATAATGTATATTTCTTGTTCTAAATTTAAACATTTAGCCCAGTCTCTTAAGGTAGTAAACCCAGGTAAAGGATAATGAACAATTCTTAAAATCTATAAGCCTTAGGACGAATGCTTCTTAGGGAGATTGTGGATGCTATGTCATCCGAACTTCAACGAATTCTTTTTTTATTTTCATTGTATAAAACATTTATTTGACCCGGAGTGAAACATTTACTTTACTTTCCTGAATTTCCACTTGAGAATTATTTTTCAACTGGCTAATTTCTTTCTTCAATGAAAGTATTTCTATATTTGATTTTTTGCATTTTTCAGTAATTTTGTTTAGTTCTTCACGAAGACTCTTAATAGTTTTCTCTAAAATAATAATTTCATTTTGGTGGTCACATCTGAAACAATAACATACAGTTAATATTGAAATAAAAGCAATTATCACTTCAAAGTTTAATATTTAATAAAAAAATTGTTTTGAAATGATTGTAATGTTAATTAGTACATGCTAAGTTGTGTAATTTTCTTTTCAAAGCCACATTTTTTGTTAATAAGGTAAATTTGTACATACGTTTCTAGTTCTGATGATACCAATATATTTTGAGTGTCTGTTTCCAAACTTTGATTCTCCTTGTCCTGGTTTGCAGTTGACAATTGTCTGGAATGCCCCGAAATATTAACAAAGCTCTCAATAAATGTTTGTCGATATCTTTTTGCCTGCCTTCTTAATCTATCGTCACTTTCTGCAGACAATTGTCTTTTTTTCAATGGGAGATTTTCAGTAGGAACTGCCGTTTGTTTTAAGTTTCTGCCAGTCTTAGTGGAGTAGTTTAATAGCCTCTGTTGTAAGGGTATTTCAAAACTATCCTAAAAAAGAAACAAGACATAAAATGAATCATATTCAAATTAGGTTTGCAAAAATCATACCATTTTTCAAATTAATTGTATCTTTTCACCCGCAACCGTTGACCCAGGCTTTGGCTATATCTGTTTTCGGAAATCCAAAATACTTAATATTTGTTCCCTTTGTTTTTCTTGAATAGTTCTTGCTGCCAAACACTGCACAACCTGGCATTTTGTTAGTAACTACACACCCTAAAATATAGTAGATTTGAATGTACCAATAATATAATAATAATAATAATAATAATGATATATTAAAATAACAATAATGAATAGAAACTATTTTTTTTATCTTTAAAATACAACAAAAATGTTACAAAACCTAACTTTATATCATTTGCACTACCAACTTAATTAGAAATTAATTTAATAATACGTACCAATAATTTCTAAACAGGCCTATTGATATATAGAAATGATATTAAATATTAAGATAAATATATCTATAAACTTCTAAAAACTACCAGGAAAATATTAGAATAACTTTAAAAGTCGCTTTTTAACATTGGAGACATAGGCAAAACAAAAATATGCTCCGAAGGTGACGTCATGCGCAAGACTGACCAAATTTCGTACCGCTTACCGCTTCACCTGTATTCTTCCACCATGTTATTGACTATCTCTGCAAATGGTTTATACAATGCCATCCTTCTTCCTTTCATACACAAACATGGTTTAAAAGGTAGGTAAAAATATTAATAATTCAGGTTTAAAAGCTAGGTTCACAATGAATTAGGATTGTAATTTTCAGGGAAACACAATTGTCGGTGTCATGTCTTATGTGATTTTTTGAATATAAAAGATTGTTTTTTAACCACTTTGTTCAGGATAGGGATTGGCACAGGTGCAATTTGGTAAAGTACAATGTTGTTACATGCCTTTGGAGTAAATTTCATTTCGTTATCACATGACAGTCGAAATTTGCAGTGGGCTCTTATACTATAAGAAAAAAATCGAAGTATGTGTTGAGACCACATACTTTGGGGACAACACTAATCATTTGTAGTGCGCATGTCGTACGCGTTTTATTTGTACATCGGTCTCCTTTTAACAGAGTAGGTGAGCTGTGTTCAGGGCGTTGGTGTTTATGCCGGTCGGCGTAGCCAGGTATGGATTAAAATTTTCTGGTGGCGGCTAAGCAGTCACCCTACGAGAGGTTGTTGCTTCATCTTCTTGTTGTCACGGCATTATTATTATTTGCCCATGTATGTGAAATCTGCTTCTAAGGTTTATAAAATACTACTGCTAGTCACGGCGTAAATAAAAACAAACAAGACGCATTTACACAAATAACTCCCACCACAGCAATTACAAATGATTAGTGTTGTCCCCGATACGCGTGTGTTGGGAAGGGGATAAAAAGCAAAAAAAAACATATAGAAGAATCAACAACTACGAGACAACGACGAACGCCAGACAGACAACCTTTATATTATTATATTTTTCGACAACTGAATAAATTTTAATTATTTAAACATTTTTATTTAGTAGCAATAAGACCAGCGCTACACTCTTATTCTATAAATTGTATTTTCCTAAAGTACAGAAAAACAAACTACCAAGTGCTACGTTTAGAAAATACCTCGTCTTACTCTTTTTACTCGATGCTGTTCTTTTAGTACATCTACTTCTCTATTGGATCTGCTCTTTTAACGTAGAGCGATAAGGTCTGTTTACTCCATATAAAATTCCAGAGCTTTAGGAGTAAATCATTTATTTTTGTGTACTCTAGACTTAAAATCAATTTCACGGAATTCGCACATTTCGATTATATTGGTAAGCAGTCCAATAGCTTTTAATTTTAGAAAACAAACGAAAGAAATATTGTAAGGACATTTTTCAATTCTCTTCATTTTTTACGTAAACTATGATTTATTCAAAAAGACATATTTAAAAAAAATACGTTACTTTTGGAATACTATGTATTTTTGAATCCAGCTTCTCAATCCCCATCAAATAATATATCGTATGATTGCAATTAAAAAAATTTATGCGAAAAAATACCCAATTTAACCTCCCTAAATTTTAATCTTGTAAGTTAAACCGTTCAGGTAATATCTATTTGGTCACATACTTATCAGCTACCCTGAATAATACCATTAATAAAAAATCTACATTTATTATTTAAATATATTACATAAAACATTATAAAACAGAAAAGACATCACTTTGACGATGTAATTCTTGAAAAAACATCATGCATACCAGCATTTCTCAACATTCCAGTGAAATAACCATTTTCATTTTTTAGTAAATTTAGAGGTGTATCAAATTCCATCACTCTACCTCTATCTAAAGCTAATATTTTATCACAATCTAAAATCGAATCTAACCTGTGGGCTATTATAAACTGCGTACAAGACGAGAAGTTGTCTTCAATAATCTTGAGGGCAATTTGTTCAGATTCGGGATCCATGTTTGCTGTGGCTTCGTCTAAAACAACGATTTTATTTTTTCTAATAATAGCTCTACTTAAACATATCAGCTGTCTTTGTCCAGTACTAAAATTAAGCTCAGTTACATCAGTGTCTAAACTAGGAATGCTGCTATCTAAATGAACTTTATGTAATGCCTTCCAAATTTCTTCGTCTACAAACTCCACGTAAGGATCAATGTTACTTCTTATGGTTCCGGAAAACATTATAGGGTCTTGAGGTATGATTGATATGTTTTTCCTTAGAAAATCTAATGCCAAAGTTTTGAGTTCAGTTCCATCAATGAAAATTTGACCTTCGTAATTATACAATCTGAAATTAATTTATTTTGTTAGCTACGTATACTCTTCGTAAATGACTATACAATCAAATATATGTATAATGTATTTCTATTAAAATTCTAAAAAAAAAATCGAAAAATTGCCCCTAAATTACGAAATAATAAAAACAAATGTATTAAATATTTGAAAAAACTCTATTACAGGAAAAACTCGAACCCTCCACATTATTCATTATTTTCACTAATTTCCTTAAAAGGACGTTCTTAAGACATCCTGATTATTAACAATGGACGTTGAAAGAATGTCCAAGCAGGACATTTTTAGAACGTCTATAAGACGTATTTGTGCTATCTGGGTTAGGGTGTCCTAAAAACCCTATGTTTCAAATCCCATTGAAATTGGCCAAATAGTTTAGGCTGTATCGTGCAAAAAACGCCATCTATATATATAAAATTGTTTGTCCTGACTGACTGACTGACTGACTGACTGACTGACTGACTGACTGACTGACTGACTGACTGACTGACTGACTGACTGACTGACTGACTGACTGACTGACTGACCTATCAGCGTACAGCCAAAACTACTGAGCCTAGAAAGCTGAAATTTGGAAGATAGGTTTATTTTATAACGTAAGCATCCGCTAAGAAAAGATTTTGGGAAATTTTAACTTTAAAGGGGGGAAATGGGAGGAAAAGGGGGGAGGGAGCTTTTAATGAAACTCTTTGTTCTTTAAAGTAAGAAACATGAAAATTTAAATTACAGCTACTGAGCATAAATAAATAATGACGTGTTTTAGGGTTTTTGGATTTTTTACATTTTAAGAAGGGAAACGGGGGGTGAAAGTTTGTAAGGAACTATCGATTTTTTTTGTTCTCTATGAAGTTAGAAACATGAAAATTGGAATTGAAGATAATGAGTACAAATTAATAATGACGTGTTTTAGGGTTGTTGGATTTTCACATTTTAAGCCTTACACAATGCCTTAGCAATTCCACAGAAGGGTTCGGGGCCTGTCATGGCCTTATCTGAGCTATCTCGGGCTAATTCGTCGGCTTTTTCGTTGCCCTGATATCCCTCATTGCCTAGAACCCAGGCTAGGGTCACCTTATTTTGACTACTTAGCTCTGTCAGGTCTTCTAGACAGTCTTTCACCAGTCGTGATTTGATTTCTGGTGGGAGAATTGACTTTAGAGCTGCTTGGCTATCAGAGTATATGGCAATAGTTTTGCCTGATACTTGCTGATTTAATATTTCTCTTGCACAGTGTTGTATGGCTATTAGCTCAGCCTGGAACACTGTTGCATATTTTCCTAATTTCGTTGATTTCGATTTGTGTCCATAGATTCCAGCACCGGCTCCTTCCTTGGTTTTTGAACCGTCTGTGTACCAGATGAGTTCAGCCTGTACAGGAGGTCCCTGCTTCCAGGATTCTCGGGCTGGTATTTGAATTTGAAAATTTATTTCAAATTTTTATGTGGTTATGGCTCTATCAGTAGGCATAGCTAGAATATTATCCCTTTTTACTTGCTGATATAGCTTGGTCGGCGCTATGTAGTTGGCTTATTGGGTTTTGTCCTTGAATTAGCCTGTGAATAGATGGCCTGGTTTCTTCTTGTATGAAGATGTGCAATGGCGTGAGATTTAATAATACCTCCATTGCTGCAGTCGGCGTAGTGCGCATGGCCCCAGTAGCACTTAGACAGGCAAGCCGCTGAATGATAGTGAGTTGGCCTATTGCACTTGCCTGTGCAGTTTTGGTTACCCACGCCACTGGACCATAGGTTATCATGGGTCTTGTTACACTTGTGTATAACCATATGGGCATTTTCGGGGTTTAGACCCCAGTTTTTCCCACATATTCTTCTACAGCTTACGAGAGCTATTGTAGCAGTTTTAACTATTGCGAATGCGAACAAAAAAGTTAATATTTGAAATTTTAGGAATATTAAGGTAACTTTATATATCTGTCGACTCTTGTAGTTAGATATTTATAAAATTTAAAATTTAAAATTTTTTATTTTTATCTCAGAAACATAGTTTAGAAGCAAAATTTTAAATACAATAATACTCACACTATTTTATGTAAAACATGTCTTTAAAATTTCTTTTAAATCACTTGAAAAATATAGATACAGAATTCATTTACAAATTAAGGCGGGGTATGTAATCCTCTTAAATAAATAATTGAAAAAATATACTTAGATGTTTACCTAAACAACGTTGATATAATTGTAGATTTTCCAGCTCCAGTTCTACCCACAATACCAATTTTGTTTCCAGGTTTTACCTCAAAACTAACATCACTCAAAATATTTCCATGGGAGTTAGAATACTTAAGCGAAATATGTTTAAATATTATTTCTCCTCTATTTGGCCAATCTGCCACTTCCAAACCGGTTTTATTTTCATTTTCGATGGTAGTATATTCCATGACTCTTTCAAATGAGGTCATAGTGTTCTCTAATTCTGACCAAGTTATTAAAGCATACTGAATACTCATAGTTAGCATGCCTGCTTGCGTAAGAGTTAGTCCAGCATCGCCAGCATTAATACCTAAAGAAAATCAATTATTTTACAAAAAGCGCTACTTAATAAATGATTTTTTACCTGTCTCAAAAAATAAAAACCTAGCGACAACCGTAATGAAAAAGAATAAAGATGAAATTTCCATAATAAACCCGAATGCTCCTCTAATACATATCGAAGTATATAGAGCACTGCTATAGAGATCTTGATGATTGTCGAACTCGTCTTTTAAAATATCTTGAGC
The DNA here is from genome assembly GCA_927349885.1 of Psylliodes chrysocephalus. NCBI lineage: Eukaryota > Metazoa > Arthropoda > Insecta > Coleoptera > Chrysomelidae > Psylliodes > Psylliodes chrysocephalus. The sequence continues at coordinate 23,411,942 of OV651822.1, read as the reverse complement.
TTTATAAGCCCTTATGGTAGTTAGACCTTCCATTGTGGAATTTAAATGTCCTATTATTGGACTACGTGCTAAAAAATTTATAGATGAAAGTACTGGATTTGTATAAAAATTAAATTACTTACTGGCAGCCTCCAAACGTTTTAAACTCCTGGAAGTTTTGATATAAACAGTCCGAACTAATATTGAAAAGAGAGCTAACCCAACTGCCGGGATTATAAATTTCCAATTTACGGAAGCCATCAATCCAACTACTCCCGCTAAGTGAAATAGAATCTGAAATAGTAAAATTTTGGACTATTGAATTTAGAATGTCAACAACTAATGTAAGAACCTGTAAAAGTTTTTTAGAGATTTTTTTATTAAATCACCGATCAAAGGTAAATTGCATAATAGCCCGGGAGCCAGTGAACATTTTTGGTACTTATTCGCAGCAAGTCTATAATGACATTTTCATTAAATTATTAGCCGTATTGTATTCATCGCATGTTCACTGTCATTTGATTAGGAATCATATGTTTCTTTCGTATAAGCAGTTGCGATGAAGATGAACGAACAACAAACGGTGGAAATTTAAAATATGGCTTATATTTATTTATTACTAAGGCCCTTCCCATGGGGCCTCAATATTGCATTCGTGCAGACGAAAAAATTTTCTTATCCCCATTTTTTAAAATTTTTTTTTCACGTTTCCGATCAAAAAAAATTGTTCGTCTGGTCGTCTGTATGTATGTATGCCGGCACGATAACTCGAGAACGAAAGTTTTGAATGACTTGCGGTTTTGATTTTCTTAAATAATTGCTTCTAACTTAGAACCCTATTGATTTTCAGAATTTTTGGTTCATCCTAACTACTTTAATATCAATGTTCTTAAATCTGCCTGTGTAATCCTTATGCGACTAATTTATACATTCCAAACATTCCACGTCTAAATTCCTAAGATTCCTAAAATTCCAGCGACCGGTCAAATAACTGTTGATTGTAAAGGTGAGATTTCTAAGGGGGGTTGCGACTTTCATAGTTGCAATCATAGGCTATTTTTATTCGAAGTAGTAGTCGTCAAGCCTGCCAATTTATGAAAAATATACAAGCAGTTTCTTAAAAATGATTTTTTTATGGTGCTGCATTACTACCACGGTGTACTATAAGGTGTATCAACTCCTATTTAAAAACAAATGAAAACGGCGATAAAACCGATCGTACTTCCTAGCCAAAATCCGCTAGGTTCGCTAGTATCTATCCGGCGAGAAAGTAAATAAAAGATGAAGGTTGGTAGGAGCTGCAATTTGAAAAGTGTTGACAGATAAATATTTTTTAAAATCTTAAAATATATAAATCATGGTGGATCGTTGAGCTGTTTTTAATTGTGATTGTGGGAGAGTCTTCAACATATTGATAGCAGTTTTATAATGCCAAAAAACAGTTATACAGAATATGGTGCAATTATTTAGGTGGTATGGAAATAAACATTAAACCCAAAAGTTCCATTTGTGAAAAACATTTAAATGCAAATTATGTTATTCGTGAAAAAGTGCTAAGAAATCTACTAGGAAACGTTATTTTTCAAGTAAATATGTTTAATGTCTACGTTTTAAATGATTGTAGGTTATGTAAATAGGTTATTCAACTTTGTCTTTTCTATAATATAAATAATTATTAGTATAAAGTTTTACTATATAAATATTTCGTATTATTTATCCTGTCCCCTTGGTACTAATAATGTTATGACTTGGACCCTATTATAATGTGTTCATGGTATAAATTTCATATACACAAGGTACCTATTTCTTTTGATATTTGTCTGACCCTGCGAATAAATAAAATCTTTGACTTATTCCTTTTAGCCTGATTATAATGCTAGAAAGTTGTATCTGGTTATAAGAATCAAATAGATACTATGATAAATTTATTTTACTTGTAGCCTTTTTATTTTCAAGTGTTTAAATATACATTTGTTTAATAATAATCATCCCCGAATGTGTTTTGTTCCAGTTCTTTAAATGTATTTACTAGGTTTTTATAGAAGTACTGATTTTAAATTAATACAAATTTGAGTTGTAAGAAATATTAAGGATTTTTCAATTCTGTATTTTTATAGGAGTTAATCCCTTTAAGTAAATAAATGTAGTTTGGGGTCGTAGATGTTGGTATTTGTGTATTGAATAATGTGTACATACACTGGTTAATAATTTAAACAATGTTTTTTCTGATGTACCTAATAATTATTTAAGGTTATCTTGTAGTTGACGAGTCTAGAAATCCGCATATTCACACCATTCCGCACTGAAGTCTAGAATTTGACACAAATTTGAAGTTAAAAATAACGATCCTATTACTTGAAAATCTACAGATTCTTTTTATTTTTAATCAATGTAAAAATTGGTAAATACATGATAAAAAGTAAAAGTTATTTCAATATGCTTATTCCCTGGTTCCAAATAATTAAATATAACCTTGCAACTATATGTTAGGATTCCAACTATCGGAACAAGAATGGTGCATTTCCAGACCCTTCAATTATAAGATTACCATTATTTAATGTGCAGTGCAAATATAAAAAAAAACTACCTAAAAAATGCTGTTCCTGCTTTTATTACTTATGATGGGACTACTTCTCAAAGGAGACGAGAATGTGGAAAGTATTGCTGATACAGTTACCGAAGTTATCCACTGGAGGTGAAGTGTTAATCTTTTAGGAATACCTATAGGAAATATTTTTTTATACCTAACAACTTAATATTTATTTATTGATAAGTTATAGATACTATGTATTTGAAATTCAGAGTAATCATTATGACAGCAGCATTCTTATTGTATTCGGATTCTAACACAAATAAAACATCTCATTAAATTTTTGTTAAAATTATTAATTTATTAATTTTACACTAGAAAGAAAATTAACAATACACACAAAATTATTTAAAATTAGAAATAAATACAATTTACACATTTCCCATTATTACACTTATTTTCTTAATTTATTCATTTCTTATATTAACAATTTCAATTAATAATATAGTTCATTATTTAATTGGAACTCATTTTATAATTTTACTAATTATTTTTTTATATTTATTTGTGGAAAATGAAATATTAAATAAAAGCATAGGAATTGTTCTATTGGATAATAGCAGTAATGAAAAAATAAGTAGGAAAATTTCAAATGTATAGTTTCCAGATTTATTATGAGTTTTTTATATTAATGTACTCAATAAGTAGGTTTATTATGTTCGCTTGTACACGTCACAGTTAGCAGCAGACAGTAACAAACCTGACAACACTTCTGATTTCAGAAAAACATTACAACAATTTGTTTTACATTATATATTTCAATAATATAATAATCATTTATATTTAATTAATGACAAGGTTTACTTTTTAAATAAAACTATATGAGCCCTGTCCCGTTTCAATTAGCACACTTCTCATATTTATAGTGACTGTCACTACAAGAACAAATCATACATAAATCTGATAAATTCTTTTATTTTTTTAACCCTTTCACTTCCACTTTCATTAAAAAAAGTACCATTGTAGTAGATTGTTTTCTTTGTTTATTTTAAGTAAATTAAAATATTTTCATAGTATTTTTTATTACTCCAAGACATAACGTCCCTGTTCAGGGACATTACAAAAACAAAAATTTACTATGAAAATAAATTTTTTTAAATATTAATCTTTGAAAGTAATGCAAATAAAGTAAATAAACCAAAAAGAAAAACATTCTACCAAAATTAACAGATGTATACTTCAGGGTTAATTAAGACAGTGTCCCTCTGGAGGGACAAATACACTGAAAGGGTTAAATATTTACAAATTTTCATGAGTGTTTCATCACCTTTAACTTTGATAACGGCAATAATTCATTAAAACATTGTATTTACAAGTTTTTGAAAATCTTGTGCAGAGAACCTACTCCATATTTTTAGATTACCCATTTGAATTAATTCTGGCAGTGATCTTGTGGGTGCTGCACGCCTCTGCTTAAAAATTATCACCCCATATACAAAAAAGCATCTTTATTAAATGAACAAGAAACTAAAAAAAAAATAAGCATTATTAAAAACTACAAAAAGTGCATCATTTGAAAATCCATATTCAAGCTCCAGATTTGTAAAATTAAAAAAATTCCAAATACACATTTAACTTGTTCGATTATTTATTGAATAAAAGGTCTGTTCCAACGATCAGAAACGAACCACTGGGTAGTACACAATTTTGCAGTCTCAATAAACTACTGTGCAGAATCCTGATGTCAGTAACTCATTTCTGAGCATTGTTGGAACAAACCTAAAGTAAATCGAAACCACTTAAAAACAAGCACAACATTTATACTCGAGCAAATTTTTAATTCCTATCAAAATTTTTAATTACTGAATATTTTGTTCTAGTTATATTAAAATTTAAAAGTTCTTACTCTTCATTATAATTATATTTTTTATTTTCCCTATATACCTACATACTATCTCTAACATTTTACAAATTTGATGCCTAATTAAAGATTTCATCTAGCATTGCAGAACGAAAAATGTTTTTCACATTTGTATAAATCTTCTACATCTGTCATATTAGGATAACAAGATTGTATCTAGACAGGTAGTTATTTTTTGGAGTTGAAGTTTGTATAGCCATTAACTTGTTTGATTTTCATTGTGTTTCTAACTCTAATTTAAGAGAAAATCTTAAGTGATAAAAAATGCAGAAAGAACTAAGCGACCTACATTTTTTAGAATATTTGATAAAGCATAGTAGTAACTGCCAGTTAAAACTGTGTTTCTAGTATTTAGTTTAGGTAACAGAGACAAAGCTTGGAACAAAAAATACATACTTTTGTTAATTCAGAATTTTTAAATGTTGTTTTATATTATAAATCTTTCTAGGTATCCTCTATCATTTTTTTTATAATTTTCAATCAAAACTGTTTAAAAACAAAAAGTTTAATAAAAAAAAAATACCCATTATATTTAATACTGTTTATGCTCTAAAACTCACTGTTCTTTTAATGGCAGATTTTTTAACCTCTGAGTAAAGTTACGCATAAGTATAATCTATAGCCTAATCAGCAAGTAGTTACTTTCAACTTTATTCAGAGGTAAAAACCTGGCCTTTAATCTTAATATAATTGTGGAGGATGGAGACTACATTTGCTAGGGATTAGGGAATAACAAAGTACAGTTACAACCTTGTTATTCTTTGAGATGTATTTATTACTGATACTTATTAATAAAAATAATAATAATAATAATTGATATAGGTACTTACTGATCTTTGGAAACATATATACTCCAGTCCAGTGAGACTTCATTATTCTGGTATAATGCTACCTATTTCACAGAAATGTTTGTAATTCCAATCACTATGTATGGATTTGATTATAGTAGGTATAAAACTAAATGTTTATTGAATATCTTTAATCTGGGCAATGAAAATCACAAAACTCACTTTAAAAATAATAAGCTTCAATCTGAGTACCATAGTTAAGGTCCACTTCTTCATTTTATAATCAGTAACCCACTGTATTGCTGTTTTTGCCAAAACCAAAGGTAATATTTGAACACAAAACAAAATCAGCTGTTTTTTATAAACACCCCCATTTAACTTATTTAGTAGCAAGTCTCTGGCAGCAACTTGTAACTTAATTGGAGCATATTTATTAAATCTTGAACACTTTTTTTGATCGTATAAACGCACACATCACGTAGCTTCTTTAAAAAAAAAACACTTATAACCAACCATCAATAACAATAAACTTATTTTTGTTGACCATTAATTTTTTCATCTGTACTTCTTCTGATAGTTTTGTCATTTTTCATTTCATATAAACTCGAATTTTCACCATAGAAGAACTATTTTTATGATTGCACTTTTTCTGACAGATAAAAAGATTGCCGCAATTTTCCGCCGTAACGACACTAGCGAACCTAGCGGATTTTGGCTAGGAAGTACGACCGGTTTTGGTATGTTTTTTTCAGGGAGTTGAAACACCTTTATAGTGCGCCGTGATTACTACTATTTCGCTCCTAGCCACAGTAACACTGGATCTGTCGCAACCCCATAGAAAAATTAACCGGTTATTTTATTTCGCATAGCTGTGCCTGTCAATGTCAAGTATCAATTTGTCAACTGAACTGTGATGTGTGAATTGTTCTTAAATGTCAAATTATTTAAAAATGTTTGTATCCTTCTTTTGATATTTATTTTTAACAATTTCTAACACATTTAATGTATGTAATTTAAAAAGTCAATAATATAATTTTTTCTGGTTAATCGAATTGTTTTAAGGTTAAGTGAGTGACGGTTTTATTGTGATTTTCATATTTTGAACCTTTTGAGATGTCTGCTAACTGAATTTGAAAACGTGATTTTCAAAAATGATACATTCGAAGTAACCTTAAAACTATGGATGACACTAACAAATAAATAAATAAATAAATATTCAGTGGATTTTAGGACTTCTAAACCAACAAGATTAAAAGAGCCATTTATTAAGGTAAATAATAGGATAGAACTTTAAATATACCTAATGTTTAATATTAAAATCACATTTTACATACTCGTCTTGTTTTTGGTACATGTAATTAATTATTTCTCAGTTTAAAATTTTGTAATTTGGTATCATTTTTGAAATATTTAGGTTTTGTTTTTTACAATAAAATATATAGGTTACCGTGGAATTAATTGAGAAATTATTATTAAAAAATCACAAAAAATTTTCAACTAGGTTACTTGAAAATTTTTTGTGATTTTTTTAATATTAATTTCTCAATAAGTTCCACGATTTACTATATATATTTTATTGTATAAAACAAAATCTAAATATTTCAAAAACCTTATTTTTAGTTTTTTTCTGCTCCATCTAATCAATAAATAATAGTATAATTCGAGAATTGTTGTTGAGGACTTACTTTCTCGTGAGGCACTGTACAAATACTCACATTTAAAAAAAAAATCTCAAAAATTTGCAAGGTAAGGTATAGTTAAAAGTTCAGTATTAGATAAATAAGGACTTCAACTATTAGAAAAAAATTAATTTTAGTCATAATCTAATAACTTTTTTTTTAACATTTGAGGCGAGAGGTGTGGCGAAAGGACCTCCTTAAATGTAGGGTGGACAAAACTGCAATTAATTTAAAAATGGTGAATGACATTTGCAGAATAATTACTTTAAAATCTTACCATTAGTCTTTAATTTCGGTTTAAACACAGTCCATTTATTTATACTAATGATTTTTGTGTGTAAACAGTAAAAAATTGTTTGCCAACAGTAAAACTACGAACTACGGCTCGCTCCAGGCTTGCCAAAATTTCAAAATATTTCGGGATATAAACAAAGTGTGATCCGAATTTAGAAAGGATGCCGTACACTAATCCAAAATGTTTAAAATAAACCATTCACACAATAATATTTCTCTTTGTAATTCAAATGAAAAGTAATTCATTTGAAATTTGATGGATTTCATTACACGATTTTTCCATGCCGTTTTATGGTTTGTCTTTCAAAAAAATCAAATTACCGATTTTATAAAAACTCCAACGCAGGTGTATAATCCAAAATTAAAATATAAACACTAAATATTAATAAAATATTAGCCTTAGCAACGGATGAAGAGGCCACTGTGGTGTCTACGAACCAGTGTTGCCAGAATATATTTTTGTAATGTACCAGATTTGTCTAAAAAATGTACCAGATTACATAAAAATGTACTAGATTCTATAAAATTACCAGATTTTCTAATTATGAAGGGTGGTCATTAAAGAGCAAAAAAAGGCTTATAGAGAACACGAACACAACAATTTTAAACAATATTTTATCTCTCGACAAATTTCTGACATTATTTTATCTCTCGTGCAATTTTTGAAAAAGATTTTAATAACTTATGATGATATTTTATCTCTCAAACAGTTTATAAACCTTTTTTGTCTCTCGAGCAATATTTCTTGTACAATTTTTAACACTATTTAATCACTCGAGCAATTTTAAACAGCCTGTCAAACTATTTTTGAACAATATTTGATCTCTCGTGCAATTTTTGAGCAAAATTTTAACAATTTATAACACTATTTTATCTCTCGAATAATTTTTAAACCTTTATTAGCTATTTTTAATGATATTTTATCTATAGATAAATTTCTAACATTATTCTATCTCTCGAGGAATGTTGAACTACTTTTTTTTATCTTTTTAGCAAATTGCACAATATTTCTGTACCATCCGTGAATAAGTGGATAAGTCAAATTTTAGTAAAAATATAATATCTACAAATATCTAAAGTGCTCTTCCTATTCTGTTTGGTGAATAAATGGGTGATTCAAATTCTTAATAGCTTCCTCCATGAGTTTACTTCAGAGGATTCCGTGAATAGTTGGATTTCTCCAATTTTTTGTGCCAAAACCGGTAACTATAGCTATCCCCGGATTTGGAAGAGGTTTATCTAAATTATCAGTCGTTTTCTAGTTTTCTTTTCCAATCAAAATGTATGTTATTTGAAATAAGTTCACTTTGCTTTTTTCATGAATAAATAAAAATATTAAAAAAAATTTGTCCTGTTTATTTATACTAGAATAAGTCAGTAACTCAACAAAAACACACACATTTGAGGTCAATAAATTAATAGGCAAGTCAGATTTTTTCCATTAAGTAATATAATTTCACAGGTCATAATTATTTACATTGTTGGTTGTATAATTAACAACCTATTTCAAAAAACGAAATTTAACCTAAAATTTGTTTTTCAAAAACATCAAAATGTTGTTTAAAATGGCCATACTGAAAAACTTCAATTTTTGACTTACCGACTTATTCACAGATGGTACAGATTTTAACTCTCGATAAATTTTTAACAATGTTTTATGTCTCTAGTGATTTTTAAACAACTTTTTTATCTCTCGAGCAATGTTTGTACAATATTCGAGTCAATTTTAAACAATATTTTATTTCTCAATAAAATTTTCAACAATATTTTATCTCTCAAGCAATTTTTAAACAAGGTTTTAACATTTTGTAATACTACTTTACCTCGAGCAATTTTTGAACACGATTTTATTTATAATTCTATTTGATCTCTCGAACAATTTTTAAATTTTTTTCTTCTCTCATTAAATGTTTAACAGTATTTTTATCCCTAAAGCAATTTATGGACAATATTTCACCTTTCAAGCAATTTCTAATACTATTTTATCCTTCGAACAATTTTTAACACCCTTATTTACCTCTCCAGCTATTTTTGAACAATATTTGATCTCTCGAGAAATGTCTACTATTTGATCTCTGAAGCAATTTTTAACAACTATTTTAATTTCTCTGGCAATATTTGAACAATATATTTTACACTTCAAATGGAACATACGCTGAAAAAAGTACTAGATTTTCCTTTGAGTGTATTAAAGTACCAGATTCTCAAATAATGTACTAGATCTAGTACAATTGTACTAGACTGGCAACACTGCTACGAACCGTGGAACAAACCTATAAACAATATCTGACAACATAATCATATGTGTATTGTCAATTGTCATTATGTGTTGTCTAAAAAACAAAGGTCAAATACGTCATTGATGCATTTGATAGAAAAGAAGAAATTTAAGATTTAACATAAAAGTTGAACCTGCCAATTATTAAGCATAAATATTAATGATAATACTAATCATAAATTGAGTATAAATGTCTCCTTTACATTGTGAAGGTTCAACTTAATCTTTAATCATAATACTAATAATAGGGAGACCCTTAATTTTTTGTTTTTGGGAAATTATTTACGCTCCCTTTACATAAATATGTATATAAAATAAAAATCTATGTCATAACTCACCCCAATAAACGTTGTTATAACGAATATTAAATGTTCGTCAACAATATTCAAGTCCTGAGAAAATCTATTCAAAATATTACCGATAAAGAAACTATCGAAAAACGTCATCATTGCATGCAATGCCCTTTTGACCATTTTTTTATGAATATTGATGGAAGCTGCTATACCCATTTTCAAAACGAGATAGTGTCTGATAAATTCTGCAACCGCATATCCAATAATAGACATAGTGTATAAATTCATGGTTTTTGCAGCTTGCATTTCAAGTCTTCCTATTTCTTGAATAATATCACTTGAAACATTGAAAGTTTCATTTAGGAAAATTGTTGTAGTATTCTCCAAATTGAATTGTTCCAAATCAATAGTTTTATTTTGGATGTATTTTTCTTTAACATAGGTTATATTAGATTTCTGGTTTATCCTAAAAAAATTATTTAACTTGATTACATATGCATATACAGGGGGAGACACCGAAAACGAAATGAATTGAAAAAACAAAAAACAGGTTGATTTTTATTTTATTATAATATTAAAGAAAATAGTCATCAGTTTGGAGTTAGTAACAAATTCATCTCATAATAAACATATTGAAAAAGCCTACAAGGCAAAGCAACTATGTTCAGCATTATTTTTGGATGTAGCCAGGCATTAGAAATAATATACTGACGTTTTAAAATCCTATATTACTGATCGAGTATTCTAAGTCAAATAGGAGGAAGCATTTCCAAAAATATTAAAGAAAATGAGAAAAATAAAAAACTTAACTTACCTAACCTAACCTGTATGTGAGCGATCGGTTAAATTTAATGCGAATCTATCCCTTATCTATTCCAAACAGATGTCGAATAATGACAAAATGTTTTTTAGACCGTACCGCTGCATGTGAGGTGAAATGGTCTTTGTAAACTGGTACAGGACATTATTGTCGGACTTACATTTTTATCAAGGGAAGTAGGTCTAATGCTCGTTTTGCCCCGGTGCCCGTTATACCTATTTAAGAAAATGGCTTTACCAAGAGCTAACTAATAAGCTGCAAATTCGAGATGATGTCAACATAATTATTATTGTAACTAAGAGGTGAGAAACTTTCCAAAGCAGAAGAAAAAATTCAAGTTTCTATTTGTACTGCACGAGACGTTTTTAAAGAAGCGGTAAGTTTTACTTTTATTAAATAAAATAAAATCTTTTGTAACGTTTAAGAAATAATGCATTGAAAGTGGTTTTATAAGTTATTTCTCTTGTAATGTTCACACATGCATATTTTTATTGCAAATTTAGATTCAGCAGTTACCAAAACCAAGGACAAGGACATGTACGAACTTAACACCCTCACGTAATAATCCACATAATATGATGGTATGAAAGTAAAATGGTCATTTAAAGAAACAATGAGCAGTTTTTTGTTTATATGTAAATATAGGGATAAAGTACATTAGTCAATGCATATTTTCATATTAGTTAATAATATTTTATCTAAAAGTTTTACAGTTTTGCCTGATCAGGCGTTTATTAAAAGATTGATTTAAGACGCAATATTCGTATAAAATGTAATGTCTTTTTTTAGCTGTTGCTGAGCGTGACAATGGTGCTGCTTAAAAAGTAAGCAAAATAGCTTCAAGAAGTTCAACAGAAATGAGTGCGTATAAACCCAATACATGCTTAATATTATTTATGACTATGTCCATAGTTGCAATTATTTTATTTCTTATTAATATAGGTGGTGACGTCCATAAATTGTCCAAAAGCAATACAAAAAGAGGTCCATATATGGACCTTTCCTGGAGTCCAAATGGACGTCCAGGAGTGGAACATTTGTATAGTCCAATGGATGTCCATTGGATGTCCTTAGGTAAAATGCTGGACACCCTTTGGATAGCCGATATGTCCATAAATGGACATCCGATAAACATCGAATGGATTGACTTGTGCTGTCTGGGAACAGTTTTATTGCTGAAATATGCAAAAAATTACCTTTTTAATGATGTGCACTTACCTATTTAAATTAGGCTTGCAAAATTAAAGAAAGTTTTCGTATTGCTTTAAATGTATCTCTCAAGATATTCAATCTGTTTCGTTTTCAATGTCTCACCCTGTATATTAAATAGTTATTTAAGACAACTTACCAATTACTCATCGTCTTTTGCATTGTACTTTCAAAGAAAGTAGCACCAATATACAAAATCACAAGAGAAATCCCTATTAGAAATCCTCCTGAATACTTAATATATTTTAGGTACAAATGGTAGTCAACATTTCCACTCTTCTTATTTTCATGATAAACTTGTTTTCTATGTATTTCAGGTTTTACAATCAATAATTTTTCTTTTTCATTACTTTCTTCTTGATTTTCTTTCTCCTTTTCGTCATTTTTTTGTAATGGTAGACTTTCGAATGAATCTAATATATCTTCAGAAATATTTTGTTGCTTTCCCTCAAACGTTACACTTCCATCTTGTAAAATCACTAGGTTATCAGCTAGTTTAATATGCTTGGCATTGTGAGTCACCAAAATAACACATTTATTTTTTAATAAACCTTTAATACAATGCTTAAAAATGTGTACTTGCACTTTGGGATCTAAAGCAGTTAAAGCATCATCTATTAAGTAAATGTCGGCATCTTTGTAAATAGATCGGGCTAAATTGATCCTAGCTTGCTGACCTTTGCTAAAATTCATTCCTCTATCAGCTACAATGGTTTCATCGCCATTTTCCAAAACACTGAAATCATAATCCAAAGCGCAAGCATGTACCACCTTAAAACAAAAAAAAATTCTTGATTGTATTCTAAATAATGAAGAGGATTACGGAATATTGTTTAAATTTTTTGTTAAAAAAATATTTGCTCGAAAAAACATTTGCTCGAAAATATATATGCTCGAAAATATATTCGCACGAAAGAACATATTATGCACTAATAGTCCAATAAATAAAGGGATAAAGTTGGACTTAATTACGCCCTATTTTCATCTTCCGGTTGGAAGTAGCTTTTGGTACCTCATTAAACATGGGACAAAGGTTGCGTGGAAAACGCGTGCGATGGCCGAGAAAATGGCCTCAAAAGACCAGAAATATAGGTTTTCAGCCAATATCTCCTAAAATATGGCAGTTAGAGATTTTTGGTTCAGATAAAAATTGAAGTTCAGTTAATTTTCTACAAAAATGGTCCTTTTCTCGAAAATTTGCCCGGTTTCGAGAAAAACGGCACCAAGCGCGCCTTGAATAATGAGCTTCTGTATGCCGGAGAGCACAGTTCGTGTATTTAAATATCAGCGGGGGGACAAATTATTCAATAACTTTGTTAAAAATGCATATTTTCTCATGATTCAAAGTTCATGTGAAACAGGAGTTCTGCTGCTATCATACCCTGTGACTTGAGTCACGCTTGACTCTTTTGGCCATGTCGGAACACGGGTCAAACTTTCTGCTCCTGGGCAATTTTGACCTCGCCAGGAATTTGTTTCTATTTTTTTTTGTATTGCACTAATTTCCTCAAAATTTTCTTGATTATGGGTCCCCATAAGGTCCTTTGTCATCCGAGAAATTTGTATACCCTAATTTTTTGGAATTTTCATTTAATCTTTGTTTATTGAATCCCAAATTTTTGCTGTTTTTGGAGCGCGGGGAAAATTTGTGAACAACCATCAATTAAAAATTAATACATGATCGGATTGATCTCTACGATACATCATTCGAAAGCTAAGAACGTCTATTTTTCGATTGTGCAATTACTTTTTTTGACCAAGTCGTCCATTTTTCAATAAAATTGGAAAACGCGGGCTCAAGGAAAAAACGCACTTTTTTTTGGTGGTTTTTTCTCCCTGCTCTTTATTTCTAACATTTTAACACCTTAACTAGTGTAACGGGGGAATTCCCACCTTTCCATCGATGTATACAGGGTGTTAAAAAAAAGTGTCACAAAATAAAACGGGGGTAGTATGGGCCAAAATATGCAGAAAAGTCTTAATAAACATATGTCCGCAAATGAATGGTTTCAGAGATACGGAGTGTTTTGTGTTTTGTATCATTTTTTGATTCTTTTTTCAAGTCCAACTTTGCCTTTTTTTCCTCCTTCATTTACTGGACTATAAATATCATTGCATCGAAAATATATTTGCACGAATGAGCAATTGATCGAAAGGTTTACATCACCGATTCTATAAAGGTATTTTCGCAGGAACATATAGTGTTTCTAGACTCAATCCAATACAGAGGGTGCATAATAATTCGCGTTATAAGTGCTGAGAATACTACGAATTCTATACCCTCACATTGGAAATAAATGCGAACCCGATGTGGTACACTTAAATTTTAAACATCAACGCACGTACGGTTAATGTAAAATCCACAAGTGAGCGGTCAGAATTGGTGGCGTGCCTGGCTACTTTAATTGTTCTATCTTCTATGTCCAGTAACGTGCACGGTCTGAAAAATATTCTCAAAGCGTTTGTTAAACTTGTTTTTATTTTTCAGTGTTTCTGATAAATTTTGATTTGTGTTGTACGAGATTGCTTTCTGGAGACCTTTTGAGGTAAATGTAGATGCTAATGAATTACAGGTTAATGATGATATTCACAAGTTCTATATGTATTTTCCTCTTTGATAAACTATGTTTAAATTTTTATTAGGACCAAAAATAAATAATAATTTTCATTTCAACTACAACAACTCTCATTGGAATAAAAAGGGGGAAAACGTAAGATTAGTTATGTTCAGGGAGCATCAACTCTTTAAACATTTATTTACTTAAAATGTGTTACTTTTATAAGGTATGTTATTAATTTTCTATTTGTACATGTTTTAATGAATTTCTTTTTATCTCTGTTTGTTGTATTTTCAAAATGATTTTGATATTAATCTTATCTATTTCTATTTTTTTATGTTTACATATGTTTTTTCATTGAAACAAACGTTTATTAGCTTATTAAATATAATGAATTCACGTTGTTTTATTATATGCTTGCATGAATGATTACTTTTATTTCCTTTTGAAAATGAATTTCAAAGATAAAGCCGAAACGGTGAGAGATAATAAAAAATTTGACGAAAATGACGATATTTACTGGAACTTTCATCTACACTCTCCTTTTTCTAGCCTATCTATACCTGAGCCAGCAAGATTCGTCTTCTTTCCATCCTAACATTCTCAAAATTTACAGAGAAAACTCCGAGTCCTCTTTCACATATCCGGACCTTCATTGACGGGCACTATACCACTACTTTACATTCATCAGCCTTATTTGTTATCCCGAGCAATTTAAATGGATTCGTAATTGCTTATTCTCACCTCTTGTAGATTCCGTACCCATTTTTCTTATTTTTATTTAAGTTTGCACTGCTTTTTTATTTTTTTTCCACAGCTTTAATTTTACAATACTGTAACGCTACAATATGGACTTTGAGGTTTTATTCTTTAATTGAAAAATTAGACCTTTAAAGTAATTTTGTTTCATTTCCTGCATCAGACACATATAAGACGGTATACATTTTAAAAATAGTAAAATTAGCGAATTTTTTGTTTTTTTATAATTAAAAAGTTTGGACAATGTGTGTTCTTACAGAGAAATGATACTCCACTGAATAAGAGGGGTTGTTTATCTTCCCCCTTGTGCCCGCTTCCTCACTTCATCTACAGATGTTGCGAACACAACAAACTCGTTTTACGCTCCCTCTAGTAGTAATTGCTCGGATTCCGAAATCACAAAATTTGACTATTTTGACAGTTGAAAAAAATAATCGGTGGGTGTAAAAAAATAAGTTATTGGATCCTATGCACATGCAATAAAATTAATCCTGAATAGAGACATAATGTCAGTTTTTAAAAAATAATCTTACCGAAGTATATCTTTTATAATCGTATTTCTCTCCAAATAATATATTTTGTTTAATGGAAGATGGAAATAACCAAGGATCCTGAGAAGCGTAACTTTTTCTACCCCTTGTTCTAATTTCTCCACCATCTAATGGATAATCTCTTAAAATTACTTTAATTAGAGAACTTTTTCCACAACCGAGTTGACCAGTAATAACATTCAATCCGACTTCGAGTTTCAAATTGATATTTTTCAAAATGTTTTTGTTGTTTAATTTCAAAGAAACGTTACGTAAGTCAATTTTAGGTTCATCATCAGGTTTATCAATATACCCTGGAAGTTCTTCGAGCTGTAAGATGTGGTTAATTCTCTTTAGAGATGCTGAGAGCTCTCCAAGTCTAGTAAACCCCATTGAAAATGATATAGCTATCGTGTGTTTTAGATTGCTAAATATCTTCATCACATAAAAAACGTCTTCAGCGCTCATATCATTGTATATCGATATGTAAATCATTATTATTGCGTAAAATGCAAAACTTGCAACTAAGTTGCTAGATATCATTAAAGCTACTTTCGAATAAGCCCCTCTCATCATAATTTTCATTTCGTTGCTGCAACAAACAAATATGTTTTAATAAATAAGCAAATGATTTATTAAATACAGTCTTCAACAATATGCGTATCCAACGTGACTAAGATGATGTCATCGGTTGGCTAAAAGTAATAATAACTTCAGTAGTAACCCTAAAATAATGTCACTGACCTATTTGACAGAACTGATATTTAAGTTTTCATAAAAGTCACTAATAATTGTAATTTTTATTAAATTTCTTGTTTTACCAGATCGCGTATGTATGATACGGGTATTGTTGAAGACTTACTATAACGAGTGATCCACATAAAATGTCTCTATAGTTGTCCATAACTGACATAGACAGATATACGAGTCATGTCCGTGATGCTTTCAATGCCTCTGAATTAAATCCATACTATCAGTCAAAAAAGAAGGAAAATTTTACAATTTGACATGCGCGATTTTTTTACTTTCGATTCGGACACCATCGAGGAGGTCTCCGAATTGAAAATTCTTTTAACTAAATAATATCTAAAAATGACCAGGGAATTCTAAAACTTATATTAAATGAAATTGTACGATTATTGTAAAATAATATTAAAACAAAATTCTAACTAAAGTGGAAAAAGTGATAGCAATAGTCAGTCACACGACGGTGCAGCTTTTTTTATGAACAAAATTAAATAAAAAATGGTACTGGGTAAATAATTCAGAAGAATTAGGCCCAAATAAAACTAAAGAAGAAGAAAAAGCAGAAGAGGAGGAAGAAGAAGGAGAAGGATTTTTTTACATAGTCTACTTTAGAAACATGTTTTGTCGATCACCACATACTACTTACAATCTTGATTCACCGATTTTATCAGCGAAAACATTTTCCCAAGTATACATTTTTATTGTTTTTATTGTAGATAAAGTTTCTTGCATTCTCTGTAATCTTTCATCAGTTTTTTTTGCCATCTTTAGCCTGAAACTTCGAATAATCTTAGATGTATATCCTAAAAAAAATACAATTATAATTTAGATTTTGATAAAAATTTCTATTTATTATTTTGTTTCTATAATACGAGTGTAAATTATTATATATATTGCAATAATAACAATAGTGGTAGCTAAAAGTGTGTATAGGATTGCCATAAGGGTCAAAAAATATGTTTCTAAATCCACATGGATATTAGCTATTCTACGCACAATTTACAAAACGAAAAAGTATGCAATTACGTTCAACTGAACGAATAAATTTCATATCCATTCTGGCTAGTAAGACAAAGCACAAACATAAAGTCCACCAATCACAGTTCATATTTTTCTACATTTTAAATAAATCACAATTTCAATTACAATACTTCCCTTGCTTCTGTGGATAGCACGCCCCTGTTAGACAGATGAAAATATTTTTTGTTATGTTAATTGTGATGTTTGGAGGTTTGGACATAGCTACTTATGTAACAAGGCCAATATACCGACAACGCCCGTATGTATGTATGTTGGGAATGGAGTGTTAATACACTGCGACCTAAAAGATCTGTTGTGCCCTTTTCTGTCGCTAATGCACCAAGGAAATGTCTCAATGCCTATAACGACCCTTCCAATCCTATCTTCCCAAGGAAGTGTAGGATTTGGAGGGGCTTCAAGTTAGGTAAATCTCCCTCTTTAACTTGATATCCTCCTAGGTATAGTGCCCTCGGATTCTGGGGTGCTACACATTCAGAATGTGAATGGAGGTTTCAACCCCCTCCTCACAGAATCCTCTACTACTCTCAGTTTACTAAGAAGTCCTTTTAGTCGGGAATGCCCGGTAAGGATCCCTGTTACAATACGTAGCCTGTTCTTGCTCAGGCAGATGCAGGCTTCCGATCTTTTCTGGTTATATTCACCCAGAAGTATCTTAGCCTGTCTCAGCCCCAAGAGATTGTTCCAATTATTGGTTCTTCTATTGCCCAATTCTTTTTTAATCTCTCCTAATATTATGTTAAGGCTGATACCGCAGAACGTCTCAGGTCCTACGAAGGATGTTTGAGCCCCTTTTCTTGCAAGACTATCTGCAATCTCGTTACCCTGTACCTCGTTATGTACCTGGACCCAAATAAGAGTAACTCTATTTTTCTCGCCTAGCTCATTCAATTGTTCTAGGTATCTCCGACCATTTTTGAGCTAATTACGTAAGAGCTCAGCGCTTTGATGGCTGTTTGGCTATCGGACATGATGATAATCTCTTGTCTCTGATAGTTTCTCTCGATGTTAAACTGTATACACTTCTCGATGGCGTGAATTTCCGCCTGGAAGATGCTTGGGTATTTCCCCAAGCTTTCGGAGTACTTGGTTCTCGGCCCATACACTCCTATTCCAGTTCCTTCTATGGTTTTGGAACCATCCGTATACCACTTAATAGCATGTCTTTCGGTTGCAAGCGCGATGTATTCTTTGCTCCATTCTTTCTTTACTTTACTTCTTTAGCATTTAGAATTTCATCCTGGGACATGTCTGATTACTCCGTTCCTGATCATTCTATATCGTGTTCTTTTTGCCACATTCTCTATCATAAAATATAGAGGGGTGAGGTTTAAGATTACCTCCATTGCCGCCGTAGGGCAGGTTCTCATTGCACCGGTGATGTAAACACAGATTAATCTTTATACTTTTGAGATATTAGCTCGAAGTAGCTAAACTAGTTCTGTTACTCCAGGCTATAGCCCCGTAAGTGATGATTAGTCTCACTATTGCAGTATACATTTATCGCAGTAGGTTTGGATTACATTCCCATCGTTTACCCGCAATGTTTTTGTGACCTTATTTACTACTTCCTTCTCGTGTGTTCCAGAGAATTTGTTGTCCAGGGTTAGGCTAGATATTTTACTTCATTTTTCCATTCTATATCTATCCCGTCCAATTTAACGGTTTTGAGATTAAGTTTTTTCTTCCTTGAAAAGGCTACTAGTGTTGTTTTTGTAGTCCCACTTCACAGCACCATCTTTTGGTATGTTCTAATTCTCGTTGGACTATATCACATAGGATATTTCTAAACTTGCCTCTAGCAAATATGACTATGTCGTTGGCATAATCTTGACAGGGTATGCCGAGGTCAGTCAATCTGCATAGAAGTTTGTCTACGCTTAGGCTCCATATTAGTGGGGATAGAATTCCTCCTTGTGGACATCCTCTGATTGTGCAGATGGCAATGGTGTCCTGCCCTATCTGTATATCTGCAGTTCTCGTAGATAACAGCTGAGCCATCCATCTGGTTGTGATGTTATCTACTCCTCTGTATGCAAGTGCTCTTTTGACAGATTCGTGTGGCGTGTTGTCAAAAGCTCCTTCTATGTCTAGGAAGGCACACACGACCGTTTCTTTGTTTGTCAGTGCATCCTGGATTACGTCAGTCAGCTGTACCAGGGAAGTTTCTGTTGATCTTCCTGCTCGGAATGCTTGTTGTCTGTGGTGGAGTGGCACCCTCTCCAGGACTTCCGTTCTGATATAATTATCAACAGCCTTCTCCATTGTTTTTAATACAAAGGATAAGCTGATTGGTCGGAAGGATTTAGGATGTGTAGTTTCCTCTTTCCCTACTTTTGGAATAAAGATGAATCTGGTCCTTCTCTATGCTTCTCGTATATATCCCAGCTCCAGACTGCTCCGGGATAGCCGGATTAGGTGTGGTAGTAATTCTTCATGTGCCCGCTGAAGCAGGGCAAAAAATATTCCATCCACACCTAGAGACTTAACCGGTTCAAAAGTATTTGCGGTTCACTTTAACCGATTTCTGCTGCATATGTTTAGCCAGCGGCCTCTTTTGGGGGCCTGCTTACCTTAGTTGTGTCCCTTATTAAAAAAGGTGTGCTACCAGGAAAGTGAGTTTCAAATAAGAGGCGAGCTCTTTCCTCCTCACTCTCCGTGAAGCTTCCATTTGGTTTCTTTAATGCCATAACTGTATCAGTAAATGCCTCAGTGTAGTTCTGCCAATCTCCGCTGTGCTTGGCCCTATTATAGAGCTTCCGCACTTCGGATCGTAAATTTAACAGACGACTGTTCTACCAAGGAGCATCCCTACTAGTTCTATTTCTTTAAATGGGGCAGCAAGCACCTCGCTCTACTCGTCCCACAAATATTCAATCGTTGCATAAAATAAGGCATTTAGTAACTGGTTTCATAATTAGCTATTATCGTGCTACAACCTACAACGTTAATCAATAAACAGTGATAATGTGGAAAATACAAATTTTATCTTGTATTTGCTTTGAATTATAAAAATAACATTTGTGTTAATACAATCGTTCATTTACTAGATACTTAGTATTTCGATTGTTCTTTTACTTAAAATTTAATTCAAATTTACATATTTACATTTCACAAATATTAAAAAAACCTGGACTTGATTAAATTTAGTTACGGAAATTTCCGGAAAATATAATGAAAAATTGCGTGCCAATTCAAAATATGAAATTCCGGATAAAGTAACATGTAAGTAAGGTTTTTATTGGTTTTGAATATCAGACTAGTGGAGTCTGTTTATCGTGACTAGTGGTCGCATTGCCAATGGATGCAAATATTTTATTAGTGGCTATATTATTGAAAAATGAGAAAGATGAACAGGATGTCAATTTATTGATGCAGTTGACGATTGCAAATAATACTTATAAAATATTTAAAAAAGGAAAGAAAAAGGTGCATACTAGATACTCGTTTGTAAACACTTGGTTGACAGTGATACCAAATTTAAGGAGGTCCTTTCGCCACACCTCTCGCCTCAATGTTAAAAAAAAAGTTATTAGATTATGACTAAAATTAATTTTTTTCTAATAGTTGAAGTTCTTATTTATCTAATACTGAACTTTTAACTATTCTTTACCTTGCAAATTTTTAAGATTTTTTTTTTTTAAATGTGAATATTTGTACAGTGCCTCACGAGAAAGTAAGTCCTCAACAACAATTCTCGAATTATACTATTATTTATTGATTAGATGGAGTAGAAAAAAACCAAAAATAAGGTTTTTGAAATATTTAGATTTTGTTTTATACAATAAAAAATATATATATATAGTAAACCGTGGAACTTATTGAGAAATTAATATTAAAAAATCACAAAAAATTTTCAAGTAACCTAGTTTTTTGTTTAGTCGACTATCAAATAATTAACCCTATCAAGCAATCAATTCTAACCATTTTTTTCGAAAACTGTTATTTCGTCATTAAAACTCAGCCACATAGATAGATCTAATCTTCACTTTTTTTTTTTCGAGATTTAGAAATTGGTAGTGATGTAGCTATAGGGGGTTCACCGGATCCAGCAAAATTTTGAAAGTTCTATGAAACAAAAGAGTTTGGGAACCTCTGCTCTAGTGTCTTCGACTTTGGCAACTTAAATCATTAGCCTTGTGTTATGTCGTTTAGGTTCTAGAGTGCTGGTAGTGTGGGAGTGTTAATGCCTTGTTACTGTTTCTGAGCGCCACTTTATGAACAGCACTGGTTATACTTAGAAATTTACAAATACTTGTTCAGAATTACTTTTAAATTATCTAAATTAATTAAAAAATCCGGGCCAACAGTGGGGATTCGAACCATGAAACCTTGGATTTGTAAATCCAGACTCTAATTACTAAGCCACCCCATGTCACTGAATTTTTCCGCGATACTAAAAAGGATTACTTTGGTAGAAATACCGGAAATGTCACGTGACACTACAAGTATGTTACCCGAGTCATAGAAGTATAGTAATTAATAAAAACATGAATATGCTCTCTTTATATTGTACCAAAACTGATTACTGTTTGTTTTCAAATATTTTCTAGTAAAATTGGTTAATTTGGCAACACTACTATGTGTGGTTAGGTTAGCAACACTACTAATTTAGGGTAGGTTGGTACCACTACTACGTTGGCAACATTAGAGAGTTGACGTTACTTTATGAATACGGTAACCTTATTTCTTGCCTTATTTAGAGTAAGGTCCAAACAAAAATAAGTGTTATCGCCAATGTCATGCTATACGGTAATGCTAACTAAGCTGAATCCATTAGACGTTTGGTTTAAGAAGTTTAAAGTACAGTTGAATTTAAGAATATTTTGTAAAAGTATATAAATAAATTATTGTTCTTAGATCTAATTTTAACCATTGCAATAATAAAATATTTAGACGGTTTCTAAGAAGAGAAAAATATTTTCCTCTTTCTTTTTTACACTATTTTTTATTTCTCATCGATTATCATTATTATCATTTTTAATGTAAATTTCAAACGAGTTTTATTATTCATATTCATACTTTTAAAATTTTATTACGCGCTTGAAAATCAAAAACTCAAAAATAATTATATTTGACTAATGCGAGAAATACATTCCATCTTATTTTGATCCGAATGACACTTATTTGCGGAATAGTCTTAATAGTTCCGTTCATATAGGAGTAAGTTACCCTATTCCAATTATAAGTTTTTCGTATTTTTCAACAATAAGAAAATACCGTATTCTTGTTTAGCACTATTTCCTACTATAATATTAATGCGCATGCTTAGCTGCCAAAATAAGGTTACTGTATTTGATAGAGAATTTGGCGATAACTCTCTATTTTAATTACAGGATAGCTATTCACTAAGTCATGGGAGCGCTCCCATGGGAGTGTTCCCATATATTTTGCTCTCTTACTCTTAGGTGGGTATATCGTGCTTACTCACTTTTAGCCCAGGTACATGCGTAGTTAGGTCGGAGTAAGCACGATATACCCACCTAAGAGTAAGAGAGCAAAATATATGGGAACACTCCACTGATCTGTATTATTTTACTGGATAGGATATAGGCTATATTTAACATACTAAAAAATCGTTCCACCAAGGAGACCGGAAGTGCAACAATGCTGGCCGATTTGGGCAAATTATGGTGGGTTCACAGAACTGAAATTTGGGGTAATTTGACATACCTAACCTATAATTTGATTAGTTTTTCTTCTTATTATTCTTCTATTCCTTTTGCGGGCGATGTCCTTCGGGAAATTTCACCCATGATTTGATTTTTTTATGAAAGAAAATATAAAAATAAAAACGTGAAGCATATTGTGTCTTCAGGAGTGAACGTTTATTGTTTATTTCACACTGTTTTCACTTTGTTTTCCACAATAAAAACATCTCATCGTAGCTTGTTGACACAATTTAATGACAAATGTGATGACAAATGGAAATAGAGGTTACATTAAATAACATCGGTCCGCCATATTATTTGCCCAAATCGGCCAATTTTTCGGAACATTTTTTAGGGGGCTATAGCCTATCCAGTAAAATAATACAGATCAGTGGAACACTCCCATGGGAGCGCTCCCATGACTTAGTGAATAGCTACCCAGGTGGTAGATATCATGTGACAGATGACAGGTGGCATCAAGGCACATGCGCATAACGACATTAAAAGTGGAGGAGTGCGCCAGAGTGACCCAACCCGTACTTTTTTTTATTTATATACCTTTATAACTTATTAGAATGTAATAACGGACCTAAACACAAAAGTTAAAAATTCAAGTTTAGGTTATTTTTTAGAACTCGGTTTGATTACAAATTTTGTTAATGAACAAAAGTTTACTTTGACAAAATTTCAGGCTGAAGTTTTGTGCTATCTCAACACAAATTTCGGTAACGAAATTTAATAAATACCTGGACTTTGAGAAGCATTAAACCCACAATAAATTAACAGCAATAACAGTTTTGTTTTTTATAAGACAACTTACCTTGTACTGGAATTACAGCTAATAATATTAAAACGCCCACTATCGAAGAGACTCCAACCCTCTTGTAAATCAAATAGCAGATAAGAATAGTCTGAATAATGGAAATCCAAATATCATTAAAAATGTTGAGCGAATGGTCGAACTGTGCAACGTCTTTGGTGATAACTGTTACAATATTACCTAAAAATGATGTTTAGTATCAATTTTTTGCTCGTTATCACTCGTTAATTTCGGCTTCAGCTATTCTATTCTTAATTTTAAGTTTTTATTTTTATAAACTCCAGAATATTCACGGAATATCCTGAATATCTTTATTTTTAAATAAAATAAAAACACTGACCTAAACTGGTGTCTGCAAGAGCCGAAGGGGTCAATCTAAGGGCTTTTCTATAAATTACAGAGCAAAAGGAGGCTTTAATCTGAAGAGCCAATTCGTTTAAATAAATAACGTAATTTTGAAAATATATTGTGTGAAAAGCCTTGAGTCCAATAATCATGGCTGAAAAGTATAAAGCATCGTAGATTGTCATTCTAGTTTGTCCAGGTTTAAAATATCCTACTAGTTGTGAAACTGCTTCCGGTTCTAAAGTACTGAAATAAAATTGTTTTACAATAGATAACTAAAAACAATATAAGTCTGTCACCTTATATAGGGTAGCGAAAAAGTCAGGCAACAACGTATTTTCTTTAAAACCTTCGAGCATATATACCTATTTCATGCTCGAAGTTTAAAACGAATGAATGTATAATTATTATGAAATTGTAGGGTGATGAATAGGATTTTATTCTGAATTTTTAGAGGATATGTTATGTGACGTCAGCGTTTGGCGTACCGCCGCCATCTTGTATTTCTTTAAATAGCAATATACGTTGAGTGATATATCAGAAAAAGATTAGTTTTACCTCTTTTCAAGAATACTACTAAAATACCTTGTTGGCAAACTTTTTCACTACCGTGTATATAGGATCAGTAAAAAAAATATTAATGTAATAGTAATACAATCCCATACACTCACTAATCAACAGGAATGTTCCACAGATGGTTAGTAGGTGGATACATAACATGCTCTCAAAGCGAGCATTAACAATAGTATAGAAGATGTGAATATAAAGGCGGGTACACGTACGCGTATGAGGCAAGTCGAGGACGCATGAGAATGCAAATGTGGACGGGCTTCCGAGGCGTGGCAAATTGCTTCGTTGTGTGCGCCGTACGGCCTCGCCCCGATCCGTTTGTTGGCGGTACATCAAAGGGAGACAATGCGCAGTACGAGCTCAGTCTGAACGGGGAATTTGTACCATACAGCACAGTACAGATTATAGCGAGTTTTTTGGATTTATTTTGCATGGAGTGGAACCAGGAAAACGTTTTGCTTCTCCTGGATTTAAATAATCAGTGTGATATCTTAAGAGAGCAAAACGTTAGTTCTATTATAACACCATAAAAAAGTATATCCTTGGCAGGAAATCGGCCATCGACTCCTTTCTCTCCTTTTTTCTTTAATGTGTCGGATAAAATAATAAAACCTGCCCTGAACTCCGCGACGTCATCCTCATCCTTCATTTTTGTTTTAATTTTACGAATTTTCTGGGTATACGGTTGCGTGCTCGCGAATTTACTGGATCAGTGGCGAACAGCGCCTCGTGCGTCCACCATTCGTGTATACAAAATGCGTCGCACGAGGCACTCGATTCGGCCTCGGCTTGCCTCATACGCATACGTGCTCAGATCTGTACCCGCCTTAAGAGGCTTGGTTGCGAGGGGGTGTCTACAAGGAGGGGTGCTATCCTCCGAGCAATGAGCGTGCTATCACCTCTACTGTCACTACAGTCACTACACAATAGCATATGCAGATGACCTGGTCATTCTGCAAACAGAGAAGTTAACATGGAACTCGCATTTAGAAAACAGAGTCAAAAGAGCATACATTGCTTATGAACAATGCCGCCGAACCGTGTGGCGCACCTGGGGTTTCTCCCCCAGAGTCGTCCCATGGACTTACACGGCTATCATAAGACCTATGCTAACATACGGTGCAGTTGTGTGGGTACCAAAAACCCAAAAATTAACAGCTATCCGTAAACCAGAACAATTTTAACGAACAGCATGTCTCAACATAACAGGAGCCATGAAAACAACACCTACCAGAGCCATGGAAGTCATTCTTAGTCTCACTCCCCACGACAATGACACGCCTCCGCACGGTTGGAATAGAACATGATGTAGGATCTGGTGAGGCGAGACGTGGCTTTTGGCAGGAGGCGCTCGATACGCTCCCACTGCTTCAAGCGAACATAGACTCCATCTCATCGAGATATATCTGCCATACAAAGTTGTAACATAACAAATAAAAGAGTCGGAAGTGGCAGGTACGATTCATATCTACACCGACGGTTCTAAAACAAAACAAGGCTCAGGATGTGGAATATACTCCAGATCCTTAAACCTTAACAGACAAGCACTACTACTCACCCTGAACAGACCACTAATTTATTCAGGGTTAGTACTAGAATGTCACGAAGTTTTGGCCGAAGTATCCATCAACAACGTGGTCACCTTAAGATAAATCAAAGGTCACGCTACATCGAAAGGTAACCGTCTTGCTGATTCACTGACCAAAAGAGCAGCCACTTTTTTGGACCTGGTAGTGACAGACCTAATTATTAAAGCACATTCCCTCGTGAAATTCAAGGAAAGATGGGATGAAACAAGAAACTGCAGAGTTGCCAGGGATCTTTTAAGTTATCCTGACAACATTGCAGCAAACAAATACTTGACTATGACTAGTCAGATTCTGCGCCTAGTCACAGGCATTCTAACTGGTCATTGCCAAGTACGGAAGCATCTCCATATCATGGGGCTGTCAGAATTAGAACTCTGCAGAGGGTGCAAATAAGAAGATGAGACTATCGAGCATATCCTCTACGATTGCTCGACATTCTCATTTATTAGAAGCTGGGTTCGGCGAGTATCGGCTAACACCGGCCGATACAAGAGAAGCACCTCCTGGCGACGTTGTTAACTACATCAGATCTGTAGGCTTGCTCACGAGCTAGGAGGTGCCTATTATCTTAGGAGGATGCACAATGGGCCTAGTGAGGCCTTAGTGCCGTGGGGGGTAACCCACCCTCCACACGTTACAGATACATATACAGAATACAATCCCATTCATCACCCTACAATTTCATAATTATACTCGTTACAAAAAAAATACCTTGTTGCAAAAATTTTTCGCTACCCGCGTATTTAGAAATAAATCGTTTCAAAACCAGAAAGTCTGAGCATGCAATAAAAATGCTTTTTCTATGTCTAAAACACAAAATGCCATTTCTCAACTCTTTTTATTAAGAAATGAGGTACCTTGTGTTATCTGAAGAAAAGAGAAATTTTTAAAAACTAAATAATAATGTTTAGCAGCAGCGTGAGTGTAAATAAGTGACGGTTTAGTCACAGTTTATAGCCAAAGCATTAGTTCGCTCACTCTGCGTCGGCACTTTTGATCTCAATGTTCCAATTTATACACTGCGCAACTCGGATTTGTATCCCTGGCGCATACAGAATCAAATCATAACCATAACCGCGTTTGAGAATCCACATCGGATGCATTTTTTACATCTCGAGCGTTTTTTTATCCACATCGGACACATCTGTCCCATTACATTTACGTATACTGAATCACGTGATCAAAGATTTACTACATCTCAGATGAATCCGATGTGGATTCTCAAACGCGCCAATAATATGACAACCGCCTATATTCAAACAGCAGTCTTCTGCGCATCCTGAATTTGTATCCCTGGAGTGGATATTATTTTGGAACATTCAACTGGTCCAAGTGAGCTAACTGATTCTTTAGCAATAAACTGGTTTAGTTTTGTTACTAGCTCTGTTTAGAGTCCAATTACAATAAGAACACAGCTTCCTCACTCTCCCGTTGGCGGTCACAATCTTCTTTGGTCCAGTACCTTGTTACTGATATTAAATATTATATGTATTTTTTTAAACCCAACAACTTATTATTCTTTATTAATTGTATTTTAAGTTTAAAATAATGTCAATATGGAAAAGTTAACATTATCAAAATGACAACTATTGTTTTTCATTATGATTTACAGTGAGGAAGAGCAAATATTTATCTTAAGCTATGATAAACTAAGATATTTGAGGCTTAATGGGATTATGCTTATTTAAAAAGTACCAAGCGCAAAATTGGTGTTTTGTGTTATTAAAGGTTAAAGATGATAATACTTTATTAAAATAATGAGTATAGACAACTAGCTCTCTGATTGTTTCTGATCTAGTATCAGATTTAGGCACAATTTTATTCCGAGTTTATTAAGCCAAGAAACATGAGTTTAACGATATTTTTGGTGGAGAGTTACCTTCAACGAAATTAGGAATTTATGCTTCCTAATGTGTCGTTTGTCAAAATATATCACTAGAGTAGAGCTAGACGGTATAAGATACGGGTGACTGTGAATTAAATACTTGTACAAACTTGAAATGGTGAATTTTTGACTAATTTTAAGGCAAAAAATTCATATGAACACACCCTATAGCTTAAAAATTAAGAGGTTTAGGACACGTCCTAAACTTCTTAATTTTTGAGCTATAGGGTGATAAAGTTTTCAGAAAAAAATCTTATTCCGTTTCATTTCAGGGTCAAATTACTCAGAAGGGTGTACATACATGCATGTAACGAAGTCACTAAATTTTATTTTTATTTCATTTTAAAAATGTATATTTTAATTAATTTCCTTGAAGGTACGCTTTAAAGGTCCCCATATGTTGGATTTCCTAGTCATTGCCGGCTCGGAGTAGCTGAGCAAGCCCCTCGTAGTTTAAAATATTCTCATTTGTAATGTAAAATCATGTTCGTATTAAAAGACCGAATTTTATGCAAAATTATCTAAATTGTTTGCGAAGCAGTGCGGGGGTCATTTTTTGTTGTTATTAGTAGCAAATAGTCCGAAAACTGGTGGTGGCTTCTCCCACTCCGAACTGGTCAAGGTACAGCGCTTCAGCTGAAAAGGCATAAGTAAGAGTGAAGTGAAAATTTTTATCTCTCACTTCTTGACCACCGAAGTGTCTTCTAGTTCCTCCGAAGCTCTTCACCGAAGTAGTGATACGAAGTTAGTGAACCGTTTAGTTTGTCTGTATTTTCGATTATTAACCAAGGTAGGCCTTCCTATATAATTTGTTCTTTTCTTCTATACGAAATTCATTTTTTTATTAATTATTGTTAATTAAATTATCGGGATCTAATGTTGCCAAACATCCCTTGGTTGAGCCATTTGCGGATCTCCTGAATAGGCTCTGACCCAGAAAGCTTTACAACCGACTGTCCTATATAGTATTCCTAGCTGTCGAAACACGGCCACAGGCCTCGAAAATTCACTGACCACGTGCAAACTTTATTTTTTTGTTAATTCTTAAACAGCCATCGCCGATCGAATATCCAGTGAACTGCATTAATTCTATTCCTCCTAAAATTTAATTTCACATACACCCGAGCGACGTAAACTTCAATATTATTTTTTTTAAACTTCAGTATCATTAGATCGTCGTGCATCACTGATTTACTAGTCGAAAAAGGTTTTCTTTTACACATAGAAGGCTCCGAAAATTCCGATTTGACCATTTTCCGTGTCATAATCATTCAACTGTTTTACTTCACTAGTTTTGAATATTGGGAAATGTATTTTCCGTCTACAGGGAGCGCTGTAGTTTTCTGCATTAATTTTAGTTCTTTATAATTCACCTGCTACATTTAACTAAATTTAGTTGTTGAGAAATTTATTTTCTGTATACCAAGAGCGTTGTATATTTCCGTATAATTTAAGTTTACTTTGTAGTTCCTTTTTAAATTACCTGCTTTATTTAACTAATTTTATTTAATCTTGAAAGAGTAAAACCAAATTTGGTAGATTTTATAGATAGATCTATCTATCTATCTGAATTAGTGCGTGGTTCAAAGCCCACTCGTACTGAAACTCTAGGCATATTACCTCTCTGAGTTTCTATCCCATCAGATTGATTTTCTTGATGAATTCAAGAATATGTCTGATGGGCGCTTTCGCGATTTCTTCAGGTTCCGGATATTGTACCCCGAAGTACCAGTCCCGTTCCCATTTAAGGTTCCGACAGTGGCATATTCTACATAGGGAGTCATCAGATATCCCTAAGAGATTTAGATGTCTTCTAAGGCCGCAGTGTCCCGTAAGGAGTCCTATTACGGCCTTGAGTTCGCTTCTGCTAAGGTTTGGCAGTTGATTTTGTCTGCTCGTGGATGGCCGCTCTATGAATCTTTTGGACTGTTTTAAGTCCAGGAAGTTCCAATCAGAGCCTGTGGTGTTCTCTATTTGTTTGTTCCTTTAACATCCATTTAACATGTTGGTATGAGGTACCACATGTGGGTTCTGGTACAATAAGAGTTTTTTCTGCTCCCTTCCTTGCTAGGAGGTCTGCTTTCTCGTTTCCAAACACTCCCTCATGTCCCGGCACCCATTCAAGGGTGACCTTGTTATGTTTTGCCAGGGCCTGGAGGGACTGTTGGCAATCAAGTATTGATTTAGATTGTACTTCTACCCTTTTCAGGGCTTTCATGACTATCTGTCATGATAAAGACCCTCTTATCTCTGAAAGAGTCGTTTAGCATAACTTTGGCGCGGGCATTTATTGCTGTTACTTTAGCTTGGAAGACTGTTGTCAGTGACCCCAGGTTCAGACTAATGGTGCTCCCTGAGTTCACAAGGTAGATTCCAGCTCCTGTGCTGTTTTTCATTTTCGAACCGTCTGTATACCAGATTGATTCGTTTTGTTATTCCATATTTTCCGGCTTTTGGTCCTTTCTGATCTTTGAATACCTCAAAGGTTAAGAGGTTTAGGACTCGTATTCATATAAACCTTCTGCCTTAAAATTTGATAAAGATTCACTATTTACAAGTACTTAATAAATACCCATGATACAATTTTAAAATAAAGAAAAAAAGATTATTCCAATAATTTAGAATATACCTACATAATATCACAGTCAAATAATATTTTTTTATTGTTTTCCTTGAAAGCTGCATGTCACTTTATTTTTAATGGAATTTGAACAAAATTCAGTCATAGGAGACAACATTTTTTGTATATGTAGTAATAATAATGATAAATGATGGGTATTTTATAATACAGCAAAGGAAAAATAGCAGAAATAAAAAATTAACTTTTCTATTTTTTCTTCTGATATAATGTAATACTAGTTGCTGTATTAGCCAAAGGAGTAGTTGTTTTCAGGAGGGAAACGGTCGCTTGACGTTTCTATGACACAGACTTTGAGTTATCTCTATTTCCTTTGTTTTATGTTTTTAAATTGGCAGCATTTGAGAATTTGAATTTATTTCATTTCATAATATTATGTGTTTTATCCATATTCATAAAGCTTCTTTAAATATTAACATACATGTAAATCCTTACGTCTAACATTAATTCAGAGAAAAAATATAGTAAATATAGTATATGATATTTGAAATACACTGTGAACCGTTATTGTGGTTAGTAAAATTTTAATAAATGAGGTTATTTTTAATACAATGATTAAATATTTAAGGGTAATATACCAAGACCTTGATAAATAGTCAGCTATTTTTGTTGCGTCTAAATCTCGATTATATTTTAATATCAATTTGATGAGACATAATTATGGCATTAATCAATTGATTATTAATGCCAAAATTATGTCGAATCAAATTGTAAAATATTAGAGAAATTCAACAACAACAACAACAACAACAACAACAAAAAAACAGAATATTAATCAAAGTCGTGTTGTATTTGAGACAACTATTTCACTAGACTTAATACTGACTAGTGAAATAGTCATTATTTTTACTATTTTTTGAGTAGAGTTATGAATTCCGACATGATAGGTCATTTTTTAAATGGAATTGACCTCTGTTTTTAAATTGTTTTCGATGTTTTTGATATAATTTTTAATAATTAATAAAAATGAACTAAATAAATCATTTTTCAAATAATACCTGACTAATAATTTTCCAATCATGTGAAAAAGTCCTAATGCAGCATATTTTAGCCCATATAAATTCCATATTAATCGTAATATAGAAATTTTCTTCCCTGGTTCCTTAATTTTGACGTTACTAAAATATGCGTGTTCCAACCTATCTGCACATTTTTTCGAACTACATTTTCCAATAACATCGTATAGATCATCGTCTTCAAGTTCTTTTTTGAAACCTCTAACAAATAGTGGACCTGTGTATCTGTAAACAAAATGGTTAGATATATCAATCGGAACTATTTGTTTATTGTGATTAGATCGGTTTAAAGTATTTATTTATTGTGTAAAAAATTAGGTAATGTTAGAAAAAAAATATAGCGAAATACAGAAACAGATGGAAGTAATAGATGAACTAGTTCTTAAGAAGGTATAAGGAGAAGTATAAGGTATAAGTTACAAGATATAAGAAGAAAAAGAAGAAGTAAAGGATAAAGAAGAAAAAGTAGGACAATATTTAAAAATATAGGCATACCAAAAATGAAAAAACGTCTAAAAACGCGTTGAACTTTCGAAATTTTATATACAGGGCGGCAATTTAAAAACTTACAATGGCTACATATATCGTCATCTTCCATTATTTCCATTTTGTGTATTGCAATTTTACAAAGGGATATTAGTACTTGTAATAGACCGATTTGTATAACTAGTGCTAATAAATTAATGACACAATGACAGTCAAAATTATAAAAATTAAACTTTTTAAGGTTAAATAATGGTTTAAGCTGAAAAATTTTTGGGCTTAGTATAGGGATTCTTAACGCCTTGATAAGTGGAACTTTAATAACTGTGCAAACGGTTATGCCTTCCTAAGTGTCACTTAGATGCTACGTAAAAGCGGTGCGAATGTCCCTTAAGAAATTGTGGCATAAATATTAATTTTTAATATTTTTAAAAATTCAAGTTTTTAGGCAATTCATTTTTATAATATTTTTTAAAATAGCAAACATTTTTTTTTAATTAATAAATCTAAAGTATTTAATTTTTTCTTTGGTTAATCCAAATGTATTTCCATTTTAATAATAATTCAAACAAAATAAATAATTTATTCAATTTAAAATTTCAAATTTCAAGTAAAAACTTTTGACTTCATAATTGAAAAGAAAATATCCATCCATATTCATCGCTATTATCGGTCTTTAATCTTAATGGATGCGTTGTACATCATTTTTTTTTTCTACGATGAAAATAAATACAGTTTGATGAAAGGTCGGTTAAACATGCGATTAATTAAATCTGGTGTAAATAGGGGGATTAGGGAATCAATCCCCCTATCCTCCTATATCGAAAAAAGCTATTTACGCCAGTGTATCGATGAGATTAAAACCTATAATGAGCATGATGACAACCATAATATGAAAACAGTTATACCTAAATGACATATAATGGAATCATGGTAATTTATCAGGGCCGGCAAGAGGGGGGGGGGCAGCCGGGACTAATTCCCGGGGCCCGGGCTCAAATGGGGGCCCGGCAACTGTGCCGAGGATTTTTTTGTTACTTTCAGAAGTTCGATACAAGAGGGGGGAAGTTTTTGATTGAAGACCTTTTTTTTGAGAAATTCAAGTAGTGGAGGAGAAATTATTGCTTGAAGACCTTTTTAGAAAAATTCAAGTAGAGGAGGATAAGTTTTTGCTTGAAGACCTTTTTTTTAAACTTTTTTATAAAATTGTCGCGAGGCCCGATCTGGAGAATAGTCCTGGGGCCCGACCGGGCTCTCGGCGGCCCTGTAATCTATCAG
Organism: Psylliodes chrysocephalus; assembly: GCA_927349885.1. NCBI lineage: Eukaryota > Metazoa > Arthropoda > Insecta > Coleoptera > Chrysomelidae > Psylliodes > Psylliodes chrysocephalus. Next base: position 23,378,244 of record OV651822.1, on the reverse strand, counting down.
CGATAATACAACATTCTGATATTGTCATTTATTAATTATATTCAATTGATCGAAAGCAGCATCACGTGGCATAAGAATTATAGATATTCTCAGCTAAATAAGTCACAAAATGTTTGAAGCTGATTTACTAGTCCCGTAATCTTACACTATATTTTTAAATTTTTAGAAGTTTTACTAATTTAGTTTTCATTTTTAACATTCACGAAAAAATAATTATTACTGAATACTTAAATATAAATTTGCTTACCCGAAAAATATAACAGAAAATATGTTGGCACTTTGTCTAGGATGGATCTGCCTGCGAACTTTTTCACTGTGATCCATGATTACCTTCCGAACTTTAGCTCATTACAAAAATTTTTCATTGACAATACTTCTCTGTACAATTTAAAGTAATAAGTAAACTTTGAGACAATGCATCTTATATAATTAATATATTCTTTTTAACACTGATAAAAAAAATTATAATAATATAAGTAAATACATATTTTTCTTTGATAATAAAAATCTGATACTAAAAAGAAAAGTATATTAAACATATTTTTAGCTTGTTATATTTATTTTTGACATTTTTATAGCCGATCTTGGAAATTTCCCTTCATGTTATTTTAGAAAACTCAAAAATTAAAACACGTATTCTCTCGTTTCAAATAATATTACTGAATTAATTTTAACTGCATTTCGAAAGTGTCTTTAAATTAAAATCGTTTACTAATTATTGCCTGTATATTTTAGAATAGTAGGTATATTAAATAGGTACCTAACAAGTTTCATAAGACAGGTTTTATTCTTATGACAAACGAGTTCTGTACTTACACCACTTTTTCTATTTTAAATCCATTTTTGAATTTTGTAACTCTAAAGGAACTTTGAAAGAGAAGTGAACAAAAATGTATGGGTTATTATAATTTAGTTTTATTTATGGTTGGCCAAACGAAAACAAATCCGAATCGATATCTGGAATGGCATCAACATTTTACAAAGACGCTTGGACCCTTTAATTTTTAATCACAGGGGGACACATTTCTATCATATCCTCAACTGCCATACGTCATCCCCTTCCCATCCATCAATCAAACCAATTAGGCATTACTATGAAGACTAGATATAAGGAGGCGATACGGCAAAGATCAAATTTCAAATTTCTGTCCTTCTTTTTATAAAGTTTGCTAAATTGACTGTAGTTGGCAGGTCGAACGTTACTGACGTTCATTTTCTATAAGTCAATGTATAAAGAAGTAATTTTTTAAAAAAATGGTGAAAATAATCAAAATAATATGAAAAAAAGTACCTGAGTACAAGTAACATGAGTGATAAAAAACATTATAGCAAGATTTACTTCGTTCCCCATTGTAAAATAGGATAAAAACAAATGTATAACTAAGGAAAACACAAGGAGAAATCAATTCACTGTCTTTTTAAAGCTTCTAATGTAGTTAAAATAATGTATTTATGTCTAAATATATTTATTTTATACTAGTCACAAGTTTCTATAAAACAAAATTTTACAGTGATAATCCTGACTTACAAACAACAATAATTATATATTAAATTTAACTTACTAGAAAAAAAAACTTGTTTTTTATAGAGTTTTAATGTTAGATAATGAGTTGCTACTGTTATTTTTTTGTTGAACCCCAATTTTCTCATTGTAAATGTTTTTTATAGGATCCTAAACGCTTAGAACAGTGGCAGCATATATATCGTTCCTAGGGCCAATAAAGCACTTTCTAGAGATGATGCTGTTCTACATTTTTTAGAAGATATTTCTAAATATTATGAGACTCTTTTTACTGATGGTACTGTTGTGTGACAGTTGAGGATATGATAGAAAGATGTCTTCCTTTGATAAAAATTGACGACTCTGGTATTAAATAACGCATCAGCTGTACTTGCTGAATCAGACTTTGATCGAAGTTTAAAAACGCCAAATCAGTCTCATATAAATCGATTAAAACCGAGTCATAACGAGTAACGAGTGGTGCTGTTAAAGACGACATCGTTCTCATTGAGGGAATATTGTGTAGCTAGCTATGTTTGCGAATTGGGACCTTTCCGCATTTTAATGATTACATCATAATTTCAATTCCAGTTTTAAAATGTATTCGTTAGAGAAAACATTTTGGCCGACAAATTTTAAGATTTTTGAGATACGAATTTGTCAAGTAGTGTTAAATTTGTTCTAGTTGGACTGTCTATAGTTTTATCAAATACGTTCGCAGGATAATAGTTCAATTCTTCATTATTGTGTCTTCTAGAATTAAAACTAAATGCTCGGGACTCACATATTTTATTTGGTAAGGAAAAATTGGCTAAATTATTTTTTATTTCTCTTATTTCAGTACGTCAAATCTGGTATACCAGATATATAAAGATATATTAAAAGAAATACGGTACTTTCGGAAAAACCTGTATTTTTGACTAAATCTCAATTCCATTCAAATGATGTTTCTTATGACCCTAATTGCAATTAAAAAATCAAGATGGCTGCAATCACAGAAAATGTTTGCGAAAAATATCCAATTATATGAACTCTGAACCCGAGGGTTGAGTGCCTACCAGGCGCGTCTCCAGGTGGCGAATAGAAGGACGGCCAGAATCTCTGGCTATGACAGATATAAGTAGGGTAAGTAAAAATCTCCAAATTACTCTGCGACAACTGCCACCGTGAACCAACTCGCCTTCGCCGGAGGTTGAGGCGGGATAATCATATTAGACATGGGTAACGCAGCGCTGCGTTGCGTTATTGCGTTAACGCAGTTGTATGCGTTATGAGCGTTGATACACCAGCTGTTACTGTATCAGCGCAACGCAATTTTCGATTGAGTCGAAAGGATCGCGAGTTGTTGGTGCGCCATGCGCCAGGCACTGATTGCGTTTTTCGTGACGAGTTGAGAATTTTAATTTACGTAATTGATGCAACTCGTAATGTAGATTATCCAAAATCTATCAAGTAATTATGTTCTTTGCAACATGTCACATCATTTTTTGTAGGATTGTAGGTCGAATTTTGTGGATTTTAACCTTGTACACTGTCAGTTTTTAGTTCCTCCCATTTTGATTGGCTACTAGTATACAAAAGTTATATCCTTTTTATATAAATTGAAATTTTTGTATTCTTTGTAAAATCCGAACACAATGAATTAAAAAATGGGTGCATTACACTGTAATATTTTCGATTATTTTTAAACATATAATTTAGTTAAATTCCCAATTGCGTTATTGCCTTGAACACGGTTTGACCCTTATAAAAGGACAGCCCGCGCTGAATAACACCGGTATCATGCGATACACCGAGGTGCATCGACTTCATTCGGCGCAGGCAGTGGTGTGACGCAATAACGCAATTGCGTTAACGCAATGAGTTGGCGCAATAGAGTGCGCCGGAGTTAGTGTATCAACGCAAGGAATTTTAGTGCGTTACCCATGTCTAAATCATATCTTAACTTCACGGGTCCTCGCTTTGCCGCAAGGGAGGGGTTTTCAGTTTAATGATATGACCCTACTGCCAAAGGTACAGGTATATATGCCATGTTGTTGAAAGTAGGGGCCATTAAAAACTAACCAAGAAGGGCGAACGCCAAGCTTAATCTAAGTTGTCAGTAATAAACCGTGCCGATAGATGCGTAGCAGCTATGCCTGCCTCGAAACAACTATGTCAAACGGTACCTCGAGATACCGGCCGCCCTCCTAAGTATAGGCTTGCCCGTCTAAGGCGAGGCTCTAGACGGATTGACTTATCTTTCCCCAGGGGACAAATATGGACCTCATAAAAAACAATTTTTTCACACACTTCTACTACTGAACAGGTAAATGTGCCGCCAGCAGTAGTCGAACAAGAGCAATCTCAAGCAGAAGTACCAGAGATAGTGAAACAGGCTACACCTCCGAAGATGAGATTGTCATGATAGACATAGAAGTCAGATTCTTTGTCATCTCTGGTCGAACAAAAACAAGGCTAAACAACTTGGTTAAATGTGGCCGACTTTATTACTGCCAAAAGAGGCATAATTAAAGAAAACTTCGTCAGATCCCAAGAAAAGCCACCGACAACTTTCGCTACCGAGGCGATACAGATCGATAAGAAGACCACAAAAAGGCCAAGATCAGAATGCAACACTCCCCCTGCATATCGAAAAGTGGGAAAGAAGGGTTAACCCTCAAAGATGACTTTACCACTACAAAGATTTCAGTAGTGAGAACCGACTTCCCGGATGCACTTATGGAAACCGAGCAGCAAAAAACTGTCGAGAAATCCATCATAAATGCCTACGAAGGTATAACAATAGGAGGGCCACAGGTGCGTTTTACCAAATGCATACACGATGTGCAGCTGGCCATAGTGCACAATAGTTAAAGGATGTGGTCCCCACCCTAAAACCCTGGGAGACTCTGGAGGACCACGATATCCCTAAATCAAAAATCTGTACAACGTACATAGCATACTAGGGTGGAAAGAGGCTAGACTTTCAAAGAGTCCTCAACAGGCTGAGGGTAAGCAATAACACCCTTAAAATCGACCTCTGGAAGGTTCTGACCCCACCTCGAACGGAGAAAGGCCAAACTTGGGCCATTTCGTGGACCTCCGATTAAACACTTTTTTTAAATGGAAATTAATTTGATTTAACACTAATACATTGTTAACATAGAAACATACACTTTTCACATTATTTACAAATACTTTTTTCTCGGAAATTTATTGACTTAAGCCATGTTGCTTAAATTACTTTATATTTTTTATAATGACGGGCACAGCGTCCCATTCCATCACAGGAAACGCGTGTGGTGTCGTTAACTGGTAGATACACAGTTTAGATGATGAATCGGACGAGTGAGCTTAAGGCTAACGTCGTAATTTTTAACCAATGAGGACGGGATGACGCTCAAAACGTACATCTATCAACAATGGATGCAAAAAGAGTCTCAGGAATGGTGGAACAACTATCCAAGATTGAGACAAGCCAAACAGTTCATCAAGGAACCATCGATCGGCCAAGTTCATGAAATACCTACTAGATCAGAAACGTCAAATCTTCTTATAGGACACTTTTGTCTAAAAAGACACATGAGTGTAAATAATCCAGCAGAAGAAGCAAAATTGTGCAGATTCTGTGAAGAAATATTAATCCACCTGCTGTGCCAGTGTAAAAGCCTGAGTAAATTTAGATTTCTATTATTAGGCGAAGAAAAGCCAGACGCATGGAAGCCACTATTAAAGCTACTAAGTCCAATAAAAACGACCAAGTTAGACGACATACTCTAAATAACCAAGTCCTACAAATAATGTCCAACTTCTTTCAAATCTAATCTAATCTACTTTGAATAAAACTAAAAATAAAAAATCAAAATTTATTAATTATTCATATATATTTTACATAAAATATTATAACACAGGAAACATCACTTTAACGATGTAATTCTTGAAGAAACATCATGCATACCAGCATTTCTCAACATTCCAGAGAAATAACCATTTTCATTTTTTAGTAAATTTAGAGGTGTATCAAATTCTGCAACTCTACCTCTATCTAAAACTAATATTTTATCACAATCTAAAATCGAATCTAACCTGTGGGCTATTATAAATAGTGTACAAGATAAGAAGTTGTCTTCAATAATTTTTTGGGCAATTTGTTCAGATTCGGGATCCATATTTGCTGTTGCTTCGTCTAAAACAACGATCTTATTTTTTCTAATAATAGCTCTACTTAAACATATCAGTTGTCTTTGTCCAGTACTAAAATTAAGCTCAGTTATATCAGTGTCTAAACTAGGAATGCTGCTATCTAAATGAACTTTATGTAATGCCTTCCAAATGTCTTCGTCTACAAACTCCCCGAAAGGGTCAATGTTACTTCTAATTGTTCCAGAAAACATTATAGGGTCTTGAGGTATGATCGATATATGTTTTCTTAGGAAATCTAATGCCAGAGTTTTAAGTTCGATCCCATCAATGAAAATTTGTCCTTCGTAATTATACAATCTGAAATTAATTTATTTTATTAGCTACTCCTTATAAATCACTATAAAAACATATAATTGTAATATTAGTGTATTTCTATGAAAAAAATAGATAAATTCTATGAAAATTCCCAAATACATTTTTCAAAATTGTCTTTACGAAACTATTTTATTAATCTAAGATCCAAAATAAGGTCGACCTTTACCCATCTGTTTAATGGATGAAACTTTCTTTTTATTAAATAAAATATGTTTTTAAATAAACCGCAAATGGGTTGCCTAAGAAAATTCGGTCCAGACTATTTATTTTCTTAAAGTAAAAAAAAAACGACACCCTGTAAAGTATTCTCCAAATGCTTTGATTGTGCCCAAACTTTAATCAGCTCATCGCAAGATAGATTAAAGCTTAAGTTCATAATTTGGTGTTTTTCTCTTCATCCGTTTTTGAGTTATCTTCAAAATTCATATAGAGACAAAATAATAGAGAATGACATCATAGGCAACTGTTATCATGATTCCTATACTTTCCTTATCTGTACACAGAGGAAAGTAAAAAATGGTCGTGATCGTATTTTCTTAGGCAACCCATTTGCGGTATATTTAAAAACATATTTTATTTAATAAAAAATAACTTTTATCCATTAAACAGATGGTTGAAAGTCGACCTTACTTACGGATCCTGGACTATATTAAAAAACTGAAAAAACTAAAGCAGGAAAAATTTGAATTCTCCACATTTACGTTTTACACACGCTGTCTTATCAACGCGTCTATCAGGACGTTAGATATTTGGAATCCGAGTTGTCAATTTGTATATTAGATTTGAATTTCACCCGGTGACAGAATATTCTCAATTTTTCAATAAACCACTCATGCCAATATTTCACTTTACGGAACTTTGGCCGCTCTTGGGATACTTTTCACTCTTTGGTTCTGTATATAAGTGAGTCACTCTGCCATACTTCTGTTCTTCTCCTACAAGTTTTCGTGTTTATTCGCCGCTTCAGTTATTTTTCTCCATTCCATTGAATTTATTATCTTCGCTCCATCCACCAATCCCTATCTTATGTATGTCCTTTTAATTTGGTCTTCCCAACGAATATTCGGTCGTACCCTAGGTCTATTATTCTGTGGCTACCATTTAATTATCTTTTTAATTCATGATTAATTTCCATTTTTTTGTACGTGTGCGTATTTTCTTTCTTTCTAATATAGCGTTTATTTCTGTGGTCCTACTATTTTTTAATTATTGTTCTTTTGAAAATCTTTAGTCTCTCTTCATCTGCATTAGTTAGGCACATTGTCTATCCTGCGTATATCACTACTGGCTTTACGGCGATTTGAAATACTTCTCGAATTTTGTCTTTTTACTTAACTTCTTATTCTTCATTATTTACTTATATTTATAATATGCTTTTTGGCCTTCTTGGATTCTTTCCCTGTTTTATTTCTATATTCTTGTCGGTTTTATTGTTTATCTTTGTTCACAGATATCAAATTTTTTTATTGTCTCTAATTTATGTTTTTCTATTTTTATTCCTTTTTGTTCTTTCAGTACGTCTTTCCGGCTTATTCTCATGTATTTATTCTTCTTTTCGTTTATTTTCCAATCCTCTTTTTTGCTGTTTTGTTTATGTTGTTCACAGCCTACTCTAGGTTTTTTCTTTCGTGCTATAATTATGCTATTAGTAAAATGAGAAAAACCATAGAAATTCAATTTCCATTATGTAGGTGTTTCATTATTTAAATTCCTGAATTTCTATTATGTTTTTCATAATTTTAATTCATAAATTTCTATTATGTTTTTCATAATAAAAATAAATTTCCATTATTCTGAATTTCTATTATGTATTTCGTAATTTTAATTAATGAATTTCTGTATTTCATAATTGTAAATCGGCAATTTTTATTATGTTTTTTATAATAGTCCATGCAAGTGGTACTTTCTGCCTTACATCAAATGAGGTAGTTCTGAATTTTTTATATGTTGGTAGTGATAAGTTGGTAATGACAAATCCAAATTTTCCATCTCGAAATCCCTTCGGATCATTGTTAAATACTAAAAAATCTTTAAATTTTAGGACTTTTTCAGTTTTTGTCAATTTTACCACCTAGGACCTGTGTTACGACAAAAGTTACTATGTACACTTTTTAAGTAGAGTAAATTTTCAATGAAATAAGAATAATTTGGTTTTGGTAGGCCAAATAGTTTATAAGATACGGCTATTCAAAAGTTTGCAAAATTTCAAAAAAAGGAAGTATTACTTTTTTTTAGATTTCGGCAATTTTTATGGGAAAAGTTACTTTTAAAGTTATTAAAGTTCACTAAATTCCCAATAAAATGAGCGCAATTATGTCAACTTACACCTGATAATTCCTGAGACACAGCTGTTGATGTAAGTAAACAATTATGTACTAGAAGGGTTTGCAAAATGAGGTAGTGAAATAAGCATTATAATTTATTTAAATAAACATTTTACTAATTAAAACATTAATATGAAAAATGTAATGAAACGCCTCATTGTATTTTATGTACAGCACAGTTGTTGAGGAAATAGTTATTACTCGCATTTTTTGTATATTTTTGATGGACCAGGCTCGTCCTCTGAATCCACAGCACACCTTTTAGGGGCAGCTTGCTAAAGTAGAATTTCTTCATCGAACTGCTCAGAAAGGTTGAAATCGTCATTTGATGGTGTGTCATCAATTAATGGTTCATCAACGTCGCCACACATCAGCTCTTGTCTGTTCTCGCAAGATTGGCCAGTGCAGTAGCTACAAACAGCCGAGCATTTCAGTCCTGCTTTCCTGCAACCACAACTGCTGATACAACCTTTTTTGCAGTTATAGAAAATCATATTTAGCAGAGCTTAAGGAGCTGGTGGTGCCATCATCTGTTGAGGAACGAGACCTTGTGTACTCCGCATCCAGCCCCAATCAAGAGGATTTCCCAGCCACTTCTGTACCTGAAACAAAATCAACAACAAAATAAGAAACCATGTATAAAGAATGTAGTCTGAAACAGAAAGGAATACAAGCAAAAAACTTATTCTTATCTGGTGGTATATTCCCAGAGAGTGAAATCTTACAGCATCCCTGGTTGGAGGCAATCTGGCGAGGTCCATGTTGCTCTAGTGAACAACTGGAAGCGAAAGTCGCTAAGATTTTGCGATTCTCTGTTGCCTCCATAAAGTGAAACGAGTAAGATCTCTCCTGCGTCGGCAACTTGCTTACGTGTGTTATCGGAGTTTAAGAAAACTTCTGCATTTTGTTCGAGGCGTGGCCGTTTTTTTTTATTGTAGATAAAGAACAGTGTTATTCAGGGTTGTGATAATTGCGTAAACGAATTTATCGAGTAGATGACATCTGGGTTTTTTCCTCTTCCATATTATACAAATATAATATTATTATTTGATCTGTTTGTTGGGAGGATGTGGTCTTCTACATCTCGTGACAAAGCACACAGTAAGACCAACAAATCTATATCCTCGCCGACGATCTTCACTACTTCGTAGGAAGAGGATATAAAAATGGCTGTGGTTACAATTAACCTATCAGCATCTTCCTCTGCCTGTAATGTTAGAATTTTGTTCTTCTGAGGGTGAACCACCAGCAAGTCTATGAGTCTAACTTTATTCCTGTCATTCAATAGGAAGTTATCCTGAGCAACTGAAGCAATGGTTGTTTCATCAAATATAACACCCACGGGGTACTGGCGTTAGCATGTTAGTTCGAGTGTCAAATCGGTGACACAAGTTTTTGTTGTATTGTTTCTTCCGTGATATTAGTTGCAAATAAAAGTAAAAACAGAACACACTTTCAGTAAAATCTACCAAATAACTAACAAAATTGTAATACTTCCTTTTTTTAAAATTTTGCAAACTATCTGGCCTACCAAAACCAAATTACATAATTGTTTACTTACCTCAACAATTTTGGACAGCTATGTCTCAGGAACTATCAGGAGTAAGTTAACATAATTGGTCTTATTTTGTTGGGAATTTAGTGGACTTTAATAACTAAAAAAAGTAACTTTTTCAATAAACCCACTGTAATACTTTTTTTGAAATTTTGCAAACTTTTAAATATCCGTATCTTAAAAACTATTTGGCCTACCAAAACCAAATTATTCTCATTTAATTGAAAATTTAGTCTACTTAAAAAGTGTTAATTGTAACTTTTATCGTAACGTAGGTACTTGGTGGTAAAAATTTACAAAACGGAAAAACTCTTAAATTTTAATGAATTTTCAAATATTTGACTGTGATCCGAAGGGCTTTCGAGGTGGAAACCTTAAATTTGTCATTGCCCATTTCATCACTACCAACTCATAAAAAAATTAGAACTACCTCATTTGATGTAAGGCAACACTTCTTTTTTGGTACGATTTCTATGTACTATAATGGAAATACGTGTATTAAAATTATGAAATACATAATTTTAATTCTTTAACAGAATAATTAAAATTTTGGAAGAAAAGATTATTTTTTTCTTGCTTTTTTAAACGATGTTATTAAATACTAAAACGACACGTCATATTACTAGAGCCTCTATAAGATCTTAATTAAGTCTTGCATCTTTCTCTCTCTTTTCTTCCTTATTAGTACCTATGTGTTTTATCAGGTTTTCTCTTGTTTGTTCTGGTAGTGTCTATATTATTTTGTGTGCTCGTTTGTGCTTGAATTTCGTTCTCGATATTACTAGATTAATTTTTGTTGCTAATTGATACATAATCTTATTCCATTGTCAGAAATTATTTTTTTTTTCAGCTACCTCATTTGGGAAAACTTCCTTACCAATTTTGGCAATAAAATCTCCTGTGTCGTGATTTAAGTATTCATTATTTCGTAGGAGTAAAAATTAATTTGGAAATTTTTAAAGAATTTATCTACTTTATTTTCGGAGCGTATATAATAGTTTTTCGGAACTTTACACCGATTCCATCACGATTTGTTGTTTGATTTTGTGACACAAATATTTAAATTATTGTTTTTTTTGTATCAAGGGACTATTCTGATTTTGTCACCTAATATCTATAGCACAAAGTTTTAAAGAATATTAGACTTATTAGACATATTATGATAAAATTGAGGAACGTTTACGTTATCCGTAACGTACATGTTGGGCCGAATTTTAAAAGTAACGAGGCAAGTTCGTATGATGTAAACCTGTTAAATTAGAACGTAACAGGCGGAAAATAACAGTAATGTGTTGGAAAAAGTTTTCCATAAGTTTTCCATCTTACGAACTTGCCTTGTTACTGTTAAAACTCGGCCTAACATGTACGTTACGAATAACGTAAACGTAGCCAGGGTCAGTCACTATTATCGCCGCTCTTATTTTGACATCTGAGCATGCGCAGATCGTTTACGTTTTAGAACTGACTTCATTAAAGTTTGGGCCTGTCCTGAATTATGTATGTTTAAGCAGCAGATAGTGGCGACTGTATAGCTTTCTGTTGAGCTCGCCGATATTCGTATCAGTTCGAAGTTTTTTAATGTTAAATATTTAATATCATCGTCATCTAAACCTTCTGAAATGGTAATTTTTAATGCCTCTTCCACATTATGTACTATTATAGACAATAAAAAAGAAGGACTGATTTAAAAATTTTGAAATGAGGTTAGAAATATGTATAAAGACTAGGATTCTAATGTCAAAACTTCATGTTTGCAATAAGTCTTATTTTAGCATGGAATTTATTTGACTCTAATTACCAGAGATAAGATCTCTGCTAATTACGTTGTCACTATTAGTGACTGACATTTGCACTATCTCTGTAATCTTTATTGATAAAATAATTGGAACAATAATATACTCAGATAGCAATTTATGTTGTGTGAGCCATTTTCGACCAGTCAGCAGAGAAACGACTCGAGTTGAAAGCGTGCAGCCATATTTAAATCCGTGCTACCTGCAGCCCTTTGACCAGCACAGATCGTTATTATCGCTACCGTCTCGAAAATATCAGGTATATCTCTGCCGTATTTAAGCCTTTTACAGCCTCCACTTTTTTCATACCATCAATATTTGATAAAATAAGTCAACCTCAGAAATCCCTCTCTATAGGGTCCCAATGGTCTCCATTAGTTGAATCATTCATTCTAGAAAATACTGAATCCGTGGCGAAGATCATAGAGGCATCGATTTTGGTGAATGCGCTATTTTATTCGTGATTTGGGTTGCCAGACGTGCTGCTTTAGGCCAAATTGTCCCACTTCAAGCGTAATTGTCCTGCATTTTCACTTGCTGACACGCGTCACACCAAAGTACGAAAACGTTCTGACCTAAATGCCTCACTTTTTACTCAAATGCCACAGGAAGATCTGGTTTACAAAAATATTAGCAAAGGACCTTTTTTTGGAAATTTTATAAGATAAAGAACCTGATTTTATAAATATACGTCGTTTTTTAATCTGGTTTCCTGTCATCACCGCTGTTCCGCTATGGCCTTTTGTAAATCTGGCAACCCTATTCGTGATGTATGTTTTAGCCTTTCATTTCGGTGACACCATAGTTTTTGTTCGTGTTTATTTCTGATTCTTGAATTAAACGACATTTAATAATTGGTTTATTACAATGGTTTATTGTGTGGCATATCAGTGTTAATGTTATAGCGGCAAGAAATAAGCAGATATTACGTTTTACAGGTAAATGTTAAACATTAATCGTTTTCACTTTATATATTTTTCATTTTATTTGGTGTAATACAACTTGGTATTTACATATTGTACATGTCTCACTTCAGAGTAATAAATTTTACCCACCAATTTGTTTATTTTATGCTTTTCATTGATATTTAAGCAATTAATGATATTAAAATGGCAAAACATGTAATTTTTTCCAGTTAAATATTAACTTTTATTAAATCCTAATTTACTTTTGCTTCTTATTTAATTGCAGCAAGGTTTATTTGCTGTTTTTTGTTAGATTCCCTGTGGATCCAGCAAAAAAATCTTTGGATTCAAGCAATGAAAATTGCAAATTGGATGCTTACGCCAAATGATAGTGTTCAAAACATTTTAAAAATTTTTTTTTTTAATGTAAAAAAACGTTTACTAAATAGAGCAGTTCCCACTATATTTCCTGAATTCTCTAAATACATGCAGCCGAAGAAGGTGCGTATACTAATAAACATAATTAAACATATATATTTTTTTAATTACTTTTCATTATTATGTTATGAACTTTTAAGAATTTAGCAACCCTTCTGTATATAATTCAAAACATTACCGTAATAATTGATTGTTTGTAGTACTTAAAAAGAAGAGCATTTCATTTGGAGGCTGAGCCAGGCCTTTCAAATAGAACTTCAAATAAGGAATCTATCGTAGCAAGCCCTAGCATAAAACGGCTTAGAAGACAACTTTTACAACAGGTAGAAAAGAATAAAGAAAAAAACAAGACAAATCAAAGTTCTTAAAGTTAAGGGTCAGTAATAAAGGACCCCGCACAAAAAGATAGGAAATGCACTCTCGGTCAAATTGTCTGAATTTTTAATGTGTTATACATTTTGTCATCCTGAACAAAAGTCTCAATGGGCACTAAGCTCCAAAGTCCATGGTTTGGCTCCTATGGAGCTCTGAAGCTCCGTGACTCCACCATAGTATAGAAACCTCTAAAACGCATGTCACCTTTTTGAAAATCATATTTTAATTATTTTAGTGTATGCCATTAAGTTTTTGAGGATGCTGAATTTGAATATGATGTCAAATCGATAATATTGACAGTTGACAGCTGTCAAATAGCTGTCAAATGCTTCAAAGAAAAACAAATCTTATATTAAAGAATGTTATCATATGTCTTGAGGACGCTGAATTCAAATAAGATGTCAAATCGATAATATTGACAGTTGACAGCTGTCAAATAGCTGTCAAACGCTTCAAAGAAAAACAAATCTTATATTAAAGAATGTTATCATATGTTTTTGAGGACGCTGAATTCAAATAAGATGTCAAATCGATAATATAAGATTAATATAAGATTTCCCTTGTTTTAAAGCATTTGACAGCTGTTTGACAGCTGTCAATTGCCAATATTATGGATTTGACATCATATTTCAATTCAGTATCCTCAAAAACTTAAGGGCATACATTAAAATAATTAAAATATGATTTTCAAAAAGGTGACATGCGTTTTAGAGGTTTCTATACTATGGTGGAGTCACGGAGCTTCGGAGCTCCATAGGAGCCAAACCATGGACTTTGGAGCTTAGTGCCCATTGAGACTTTTGTTTAGGATGACAAAATGTATAACATATTAAAAATTCAGACAATTTGACCGAGAGTGCATTTCCTATCTTTTTATGCGGGGTCCTTTATCTTCATTTATGTATAATTTTTTTTACTAGCTTAATTTAATAATATCTAGAGAGCACACTACATCTTAAAGACGACCAGTTCATGTCTTACTTTCGTCCAAACGTCCTAGTACGTAAAATGGGCGGTTTTAAGACGCCCTGCTCAGGACATGTTTAAAACATCTTTTTTGGGATGTTTTTGAGACGTTTTAAATATGTCGGTTTAACTCTTCTCGCTATATTTGAATATGGCGCCACGACAACGTTCTTGGCGCTGCCTGCAGCGCATGTAGATCGTCATTCGTCATTGGCTAATTGGAGTCTCGCGCGCGCATATCGAGTCGTGTTCTTCCTCTAGCTGCCTTCTTCTGGGGACAGCGATTGTATAATATTTTTAGAGTCAGTCTGTTAACATTGTCATTACTTTTTTGTGGTTGTGTGTTTTTATATATTGTCTTTTTATATTATTTATTTGCCATTATTGGAACTGTGGTATACCGGAACTAGTAAACTTTATCATTAAAAACGGTAACTTTTAAATTATTTGCCTTTTAATATCATAACCTCACTATAATAATGTCTTATTTTTTAGAAAAACACCTTAAAATAATAACTTATTTATGTTTAATGTGTTGTTAGATATTGTTAAGATAAATTGTCAAAGTAATTTAGTATATAATTGTTTAAGATATAAATCAGTAAAAATAAATTAAGTTGTGAAATACCATAGTATAAATTGTAAATATAAATTAAATAAATAACCTGTTTAAATAAATAAACGTTAGATTTACCTAAACAAAGTTGATATAATTGTAGACTTTCCAGCTCCAGTTCTACCCACAATACCAATTTTGTTTCCGGGCTTTACATCAAAACAAACATCTGCCAGAATATTTTCATTGGAATTAGAATATTTAAGCGAAACATTTTTAAATATTATTTCTCCTCTATTTGGCCAATCAACCATTTCCAAACCGGTTTTATTTTCATTTTCGATGGTAGTATATTCCATGACTCTTTCGAATGAGGTCATATTGTTCTCAACTTCTGACCAAGTCGATAAACCGAAATGGATAATCATGGTCAACAAACCTGCTTGCGTCAGAGTTAATCCAGCATCTCCAGCGTTAATACCTGAAAAAGTAAATTTGTTTGCCTATCTATAATTTATAAAATTGTGATTGTTGTTTACCTGTATCAAAAAAGAAGAATCTAGCAATAACCGTAACCAAAAAGAATAAAGACGAAATCTCCATAATAAACCCGAAGGCTCCTCTAATACATAGCGACGTATAAAAAGCACTAGTATATAGATCTTGATGTTTGTCGAACTCGTCTTTCAAAATATCTTGAGCTTTATAAGCTCTTATGGTAGTTAGACCTTCCATTGTGGAATTTAAATGTCCTACTATTGGACTACGTGCTAAAAACTTATCAGATGAAAGTACTGAATTGGTCGAAAGATTAAATTACTTACTGGCAGCCTCTAAACGTTTTAAACTCCTGGAAGTTTTGATGTAAACAGTCCGAACTAATATTGAAAAGAGAGCCAACCCAGCTGCCGGGATTATAAATTTCCAATTCACGGAAGCAATCAATCCGATTACTCCGACTAAGTGAAATAGAGTCTGAAATAGTAAAATTTTTGACCATTGAATTTAGAATTCCAACAAAACTGTTAAAAGTTATTCATACATTTTTTTTAATAAACTTCCGATTATAGGTTATAGTCTGGGAGCCAATGAACATTTTTGGTACTTATTTTTGCAGTAAGTCTTAAATTAGGAAGTAACTATTTCCGAAATCGATGTATATTTCGACCCCGGAATCCCGAATCGTTGATCGAAATCCCACAATCATCATCGAAATAGCATTCGAAATCTCGTGCAATCAATATGCAATAACTAAATCCCGCAATCATCGTTACATTATCAATTTAGAATCGAGTGGAGCATACCCAATGTGACAGATTGCGCTTGTGTGAACACATGAGGTCTTGTACTATGGCAGAAGCAGAAATTGGAAAGGCTTTGGTAGGTTGAGAGGGGGTAAACGTCAAACCACGTTGGAAGACTTCGAGAATTTCGTAGTAATGTTTACTTGCCAGTATCGTTTCATAGAATAAGTAATTGTTACCGGCGGAACCGGACAATCGCACCTATTTATGGCCTATAAATAATTATTAAACATGTATTATAACATCCAAATCATAATTCTACAAAATTTCAACAGCTATTCACAATTTATTAAACTATTTACTCGAAATTGTTATTAATATCAATAAAATAATTTTGTACGCCAGCGTATCGCGTCCACTTCGGTTAAATCCGCCGCAAACCTGTCCATTTATGTGTATAAAGTGCGAGAACTGGCAAAAGCCTTTCCAACTTCTGCCCCTGCTATAAGTTTTGATCACTGTTGCCAATCGGCAAAAAATTATTCGCTTTCCGGAAAAGAGAAGATTCGGAGAATTTTACTGAGAAGATAATTTAACGGAGAATATCAATTTTTTCAAATTATTCAAATTCCCTAGGATATTTTGATGATTCAATCGTCTTTAACTAACACTTTTTCTTTTTATAAGAAAAAACCGCTAGTTATATTACACTAAGCGGAGAACCTTGTGTGTTTTCGGTGAATTTGGTTATCTGTCGCCGGAGAATTAAGAAGAAGCTTGTAACACTGGTTTTGATTATAATGAACATTTTAGTTCAATCATAATAATATTTAATGTTGGTTGGTGCTCAAGTGAAAATTTAAAAACTAATTACTATCAGTTTTATTTAATTTCATTTTCCAAAATAGACTTAACTTGTCCAAAAGAAAATAAATGTGTGGATATTCTACTAGTACCAGTATCAGTATTCAATATAGGCGAAATAAAATTGTACTTCGAATGAACTTGGAAGTTTTGGTTGAATAATCTATGAAGTTAACTAGTTTCTTTTTAAATAAAACCCATTAACTTCTAATACCTATACTTGTCATACTAAGCAAAGTAACACGTAAATGATAAATAATTTCTCCATCGGTTATATATCCAGCAACATAACTATTTTTAATGTATGATTAATACAATAGATTCGTATAATCCATAAAATAAACTCTAAAAAGTTAATAGTTAAATATACAAACATTTTTAAAAAATCGAAATCATCCGCAAACATTCGCAATCATCTGAAATCTTCCGCAATCAATCCGAAATCATTGGGATTTCCGAAATTGATGTACATTTTTGCTATAGTAGTTAACTCCTCGGTGTCTTAAATGACATTTTTATAGGGTGACCATATCTATTTTCACCCAATGCTGGACGCTGAACGACATGAAATTCAACATTGATGAACTTTGGAGAGGCGAGGACCATTTTTTTAGCTCTGCATTACGTTTTTGTCTTATTTTTTAGGTTTCAGTAAATTATTTATTACATTGTTGGACGCTAGACAATAAAATACAGCGTTTTGGTGGACAAATATGACGTTTTTGTGGATAAATAGGGCGTTTTGCTGAGAATGCTGGACATACTCGGAAAATGCTGTATAATACAGCGAAATGCTGTATATATGATAACCCTACATTTATAGTATATTTCAATAATAAAGTAGATAAAACTATTCTGAAAATAATCAAGGAACTTAATCAAACCATGTAATTCCTGGAGGTACGTCTATGACCAGCTGTAGCCTATTATTCTAACAAACAATAACAGGTAAATACATTTTTTCTACACCCACGTGATTATTAACTTATCTACGCATAGACTACAAAACGAAAAAATATGAAATTACGTTCAACTGAACGAATATATTTTATATACATTCTAGTGCTGAGATCGGGTGGAAAACTCAGTAAAGTTAGCGCAGGAGCAAATTTTGGTTACGTGGCATCGGAGTTAATCTTAAATAAATTGATGTGGATTGTAAAATTTGCAATGTAGAATTGATTTTGACGTTATTCTTGAAATACTCGTATACTATAGATTACATTAATGATTCTTTTCAACACATTATATGTTTGGCTATATATTTATATTGGATTGAATCAGGATAAGCTATAAAGGTTTTATTTTTCAAATAAGAAAGTGTTTTTGCATTGATAAAAGCGACAGTGCTTTAGAATAATATTGTAAAAGTTAACAAATAAGCAGTCTGGAGAATCCTAGATTATGAAAACTCAGTCTGGCACGGATTTATCTGGCACGTATTTATTAAAAACAAAAAATTCTCTGCTTTTATATTTCCAATGCTGAAAATTTGATTGTTTACAAAATTTAAATATACAGGGTGTCTGTAAAAGGTCTTTACAAAAACATACCACATATTCCTTAGACCAAAATAGGTCGATTTAAGTAAAATTACCTTAGTACAAAGTTGCTTCGTTTGGGCTCCAGAGGGCCTTGAAGTTACAATTTTTAAATCGTTTTTCCCATATAAATTTAAAACGGCATATGCGATTTTGCTGAAATTTGGTATATTGGTAGAGTTTTATGTGGCAAAAAAAGGTATTAAAATTTTGTCCGATAATAATACATAGGCGTAGAACTTGATTTTTTAAATAATTGCACCTTTAAAAATTCTACGCCAATGGAAGAAAAGGAGTTTAAGTATCAAATTTGGATTGCGCAACTCATTTACTTTAAAAAAAGGTACTCTTGATAAGACTCGATTACTCTCATTGTTTTGACGAAATTTGCATTTTAGTAATTTTAGAACATAAACAATAATTATTAAAATACAGACTTTGTCAAAACCATGAGAGTAAATCGAGTGTTATCAAGGGTACTTTTTTGTAGTAAATGAGTACCCAATCCAAATTTCATACTCAAACCTCATTTTTGCCATTGGCGTAGAATTTTTAAGGTGCAATTATTTAAAAAATCAAGTTCTACGCCTATGTATTATTATCGGACAAAATTTTATACGATGAAAAACATAAAAATGTACTTTTTTCATATCTTCTTCAACACCTCTAATCAAGACTTTTAACAAAAATACTCGATTCTTGCCATGTACGATTTTTTGAGGAATATTAATTATTTGCCTGCAATACGTATACAAAAACATTTGTTGTTGGTTTCCATAGTTTCATCTAAATAAAAATATTGTCAAGTTTTAACACCTAATCTCTTGTTAACGATTGAAAGTGTTCTATTTGACTCAATAATTAAAAAAACAAATGCGTGGTTTATTAATATGGCTGTACAATATACCAATGCAGAATATACCGATATGTTACTGACATTAGGATTTTGTGAAGGAAATGCTCAAGAGAGTGTCAAGGTGTACTCTGAAAGGTTTCCAAATCGTCGTGTACCTAGCCACCCAACTTTTGCTGCTGTTGAGAGACGTCTTCGGGAGACCGGTTCCTTTGCTCCCAACACTATTGATAATGAAAGAGAACGTTTTGTAAGGATTCCTGAAGTTGAAGAAGACATTTTAGAACATGTTGAAGAAGATCCAGAATTAAGCACCAGATGAATTGGAAGGGAACTAGGACTAAGTAAAGATGTCGTTCATAAAGTGCTTAAAGAACAATTGCTATATCCATACCATAAGAAGCCAGTACAAGAATTATTAGTCCATGATCCTCAAATTCGTTTGGGTTTTTGTCGATTTGTTAATATGCAAAGAGAAAGAGATCCAAACTTTGTCAAGAAGGTTCTCTTTACCGATGAAGCGGGTTTTACAAGATGTATAACTAATACCCATAATTAACATGTTTATGCCGTTGAAAATCCGCATGCAATAAAGGTAAATCATTTTCAGCACGAATTCAAAATTAATGTGTGGGCTGGAATAATTTGTAATTTCATTGTTGGTCCTGTCATACTTCCACGAAGATTAACTGGAGAAAATTATTTGGATATTCTACAAAATACCTACGTTGCCAGAGTTGTTAGAAGATTTACCTCTCCAACTTCGGAGAGATATGTGGTTTATGCAAGATGGAGCTCCACCACATTTTTCTTTAAACGTTAGAAACCACTTGAATGAACAATATACACACAAATGGATAGGCAGAGGTAATGACGCACCTGTAAACTGGCCACCACGTTACCCAGACCTAACACCGATGGATTACTTTTTATGGGGACATCTGAAATCCACAGTTTACAGGGAACCTGTAGAAAATGAGGAACAACGTATTCAAGATGCAATAAACAATCTTAGAGGTGATGAAGAAGTTATGGAAAGGGTACATTTTAATTTTCTTCGACGTATAAATCTTTGTATGCGTGAGAAGGTGAACATTTTGAACAATTTTTGTAAAATCTCTGTTTTGATTATGTTGTAAATAAATATTTTTGTGAAACCTATACACTCTAAATTATTAAAACAGAAATTTAGCGAAAACCATGAGAATAATCGAGTCTTATCAAGAGTACCTTTTTTAAAATAAATTAGTTGCGCAATCTAAATTTCATACTCAAACTCCTTTTCTTCCATTGGCGTATAATTTTTAAAGGAGCAATTATTTAAAAAATCAAGTTCTACGCCTATGTATTATTATCGGACAAAATTTTAATACCATTTTTTTGCCACATAAAACTCTACCAATATACCAAATTTCAGCAAAATCGCATATGCCGTTTTAAATTTATATGGGAAAAACGATTTAAAAATTGTAACTTCAAGGCCCTCTGGAGCCCAAACGAAGCAACTTTGTACTAAGGTAATTTTACTTAAATCGACTTATTTTGATCTAAGGAATATGTGGTGTGTTTTTGTAAAGACCTTTTACAGACACCCATAAGAGTCGGGGTGTTATTCACGTCACCGAAGCAGTAATGCTTCGGTAACGATGAATATGGATGTGCACCTTACTATTATGGGTGAATCCTTAGTTGATTATTTTTTTAAAGTGTGCATAAGTCGATAAAATAAATATCTTTCTTAAATAATTTTCTTTTTTTGAATAAGGAAGATAAATAAATAAAAAAATTAAGTCCGAGCCTAGAATACTGTTAAATGAGGAGTCTATGTTTTATCGGTTTTTATTTTTTGTGTGAATTATGTGCCAGCTACTGTAAGTTACGCGGCAGAAATCCCTACACCGGAAGTAACAAAACCAGGTGACATAAAATGCTTGCAACGGTATTTTTTATTGTTATAGACGTCTAGAAGTAAATTATTTCATTGCAAGCAAAAAACGAAAAAATTCATCGATAAGTAGGTAACTTTACTTTGTATTTGACAGGTTACACAACAGCTTCCACCACTGGGACATAGTACATGTTGTTAACTCTCCTCTACTGTACACTAATAGCAAGCAAAAAATACGTGCCACTTTTTGCAGTCACATGAGGGATTATTTTTAACGTAAAATCCGTTGCGATTCCTCAAATTTTTACTAATGCAGTGCAATATTTTTGTATGAATTTTTGAGCTGCCGCCAGACTTAAATTCCATCAAACAAACTGTTTTTCTACTGATTTTTATAAATATATTACTAGTACACCAAAAAAATATATTTTCGATATGTTCTACCCGTTAAAATCCTTACATCCACACTTCATATTTTAAATCCGTTACTTTTAAAGATCTAGTTAATTAATGGTTTATATGCTCCATCCTGTATATCTATAATATATTCTTTACTTACAAGTAACCAGTGAGCCGCAAATTTTGTTCTAGAATCAGCCATGGAGTAAATAACGCATATGTGAGCTTATAATTTAATTTTCTTTAATTTAAATTTTCATTTATAGGCGTGTGTAGTAATCACATATATGATTCGTATTTTTGTTATTGTCGGTGATGACCTAATATAGAACTTGTCTTTAAGAACAAAATATTTTACTTTCAACTCTTTATTGTATGTTTTGTGAAATTATTGATGCTTTATTTATACAGGAATAAGTTAATACTTTTTTAACTGTTTTCAAATTACTTTTTTAAAAAAAAATCAAAAATAATAAACTTGCAATAAGTTATTCCAAAATGTATCCAACACACTTCTTGTCTTCTTGTATCGATCATCCTACATCTGTTTTACAAAAAATTGTAAAACAGATAAAAAAACGTAAACAAATTTCTCATTTAAATTAATTTTTGATACACAATTCCAGACCCTCATTTAGATTTATTATTTCTGTATCTTTCTTTAATTTTGTTAAAGTTATTTAAAAAATATGTTCATTTTAACGACTTCTAGAAACAGTTAATAAAGTATCAACATAGAATTATGACTCACCCCAATAAACGCTGTCATAACGAATATCAAATGTTCGTCAATAACATTCAAGTCCTGAGAAAATCTGTTCAAAATATTACCGATGAAGAAACTATCGAAAAACGTCATCACTGCATGCAATGCTCTTGTGACCATTATCTTATGAATATTGATAGAAGCTGTTATACCCATTTTCAAAACGAGATAGTGTTTGATCAACTCTGTAACTGCATATCCAATAATAGACATAGTGTATAAGTTCATGGTTTGTGAAGCTTGAATTTCAAGTCTTCCTATTTCTTGAATTATATCAGTTGAAACATTGAAAGTTTCATTTAGGAAAATTGTTGTAGTATTCTCCAAATCAAATTGTTCCAAATCAATAGTTGTATTTTGAATGTATTTTTCTTTAACATGGCTTATATTAGATTTCTGGTTTATCCTAAAACAATTGTTTAAATTGAATATTAATATATACAGGGTAAATCATCGAAAACAAAACGTAGAAGGTGAATTTAAATTATAATGAAAAAACTCATTCCTACTCATCAGTTTGGGTTTAGAAACAAGCATTCAGGAATTGACCAGATTTGCATGAGAGTGGTCTTATTGTTACTAAATAAAAATGTTTAAATAATTAAAATGTATTCAGTCGTCGAAAAATATAATAATATAAAAATAAAGGTTGTTTATCTGGGGTTCGTCGTTTTCTCGTAGTTCTTGATTCTTCTATCTTGTTTTTTGTTTTTGTATCCCCTTCCCAACCGTAATCAAGGTTCAGCGGGAAAATAGGATGCACAAAGGTTATTGACCATAAATACATTAAAACATGACGTCAGTTCCTGCCATTGACAATTGACTAACCTCAAAAATGTTGACCTAACAGCACATACTCTGATTTTCTTTTACTATACGGAGAATGGTCGCACTGCGCAGCTTTCTGGGTGCCTTTTAAAAGGAGATAGAAAACTCCGCCATTTTGAACCCTTATTACGTGTTGCCTACATCTTGGTGCAATATTTTTAATAGGTGCGATTTAATCATCCGCTTCTGCTTCGGAATTGTCGGTTTTCTTGTTTTAATCTGACGGGTTAGAACGAGTGAACCGACAATTCCGGAAGCAGAAGCGGATGATTAAAACGCATCTGATCTTAGAGCATATAATAGCATCTGATATTTTGCTTGCTGCTGTCAGTGTCAGTGAATATTATTTTTGAAGTCACAGTTTATTGCTAAAGAATCAGTTAGCTCACTCGGACCAGTTGAAAGTTCCAAAATAACATCCACTCCAGGGATACAAATTCAGGATACGCAGAAGACTGCTGTTTTATTATAGGCGGTTGTCATATATTGTATTATCCGAGTTGCACAGTGTATAAACTGAAACATTGAGATCAAAAGTGCCGACACAGAGTGAGCGATCTGATTCTTTAGCTGTAAACTGTGTCACAGGGTTCAAAATGGCCGCGTCCTATGTTGGGCGTGTCGGACCTCTCTCTTGCCTCGTATTTATTTTTATTTATTTTATTTATTTATTTTGTTTGGAACACAAACAGGACATACCCAAAAAAGTGTTCCCAATGCTTCTTACATAATGGGTTTAAACTAAACAACTTTAACCTAATTAATAACAAAATATTATTACACTAGATACGAAATAAATGTGAAATAAGAGAACAGAAAAAATACTAAAGTTATTGCATTATAACAGAAATTCAAAAATTTTACATTAAAAAATATGTCGTAATTTAAGATTTTAAGGTACACTAGACAAAAAGTGTTTTTTTAAGCAATTTTTGAATGCACTTTCGGAAATAGAAAAAATATCAACTTCTAGTACGTTCATTATTGTGTCGAGAGTTTTAATACACCTATGTAAAGGAGAATTTTTAAAGTAATTAGTATTACTTGTATCTGAGTAAAACAAATTATTGCTTCGGGTATTATAAAAAGAAACGTTATAATTAATCATGCTATTAATGGGAATTGAATTTACTAAATTGTTACAAACTTTATATGTAAAAGTAATGTCTGTAATTTTCCTTCTGTTATAAAGTGGAATTAGGTTCATTTTATGTTGCGTAAATGTTAAGTCTTCTGTATATTGTGAAAGGGTTTTTTTATGAACAAATTTTATAAATTTATATTGTATATTTTCCAAACAGTTAATGTAGACATTATATTGCGGATTCCAAATAACCGAACCATAGCTTAATACGCTATTAACGTATGCCATATAAAGTGAACGAAGAGTGTTTATATTTGTAAAATCAAAAGAAGAACGCATGATAAATCCCAGCATTTTATTTGCCTTATTTGTGACATATTCTATGTGTTGGTTGAATAACATTTTTGAGTCAAAAATTATACCTAAATCCTTAATATCAGATACAGAGTTAATATTTAAGTTATACTGAAATTTTATCAGTTTAATATTGCGACTAAAGCTTATTTGGAAGCATTTATTCAGGTTTAAAAATAAACTATTATCTTGACAGTATTTATAGAGTCGGTCAAGGTCATTTTGTATTAAGACACAATCAGCGATATTATTTATGGTGTGGTAAATTTTTAAATCGTCAGCATACATAAGAAAACGTGCAGATTTAAAGCAGGTTGATATATCATTCACATAAATATTAAACAAGAGGGGTCCAAGATGGGAGCCCTGCGGGACTCCGGAACAGACTTTTGAATAAGACGATAAACAGTTACCGACGGATACAGCTTGGCAACGGTCACTGAGGTAAGATAGAAACCATTTCAGAAGGTTTCTATCTACACCAACTTCAGATAATTTTTTTAATAAGATACCGTGATCAAGTTTATCGAAAGCTTTGCTGAAATCAGTGTAGATAGAATCCACCTGAAGTCTGTTGTTTAGATTACTCAAAATGTATTCAGAATATATGAAGAGATTCGTGTCTACAGACCGTTGTTTTATAAAACCATGCTGTTCATCGTTGAGTATATTAATAACGTCAAAGAAAAGAAAATCAAAAATTAAAGATTCAAATAATTTTGCAATAATACATAATTTAGATATTGGCCTAAAATTTTCTACTAAGTGTTTGTCACCAGATTTGTGTATAGGGATAACATGAGCAGTTTTCCATATCTCAGGAAAATGCCCCTCACATAGAGATTTATTAAAAATTAAAAATAATGGCCGGGATAAATCAACAATGCAATTTTTTATCAAATTAGTATGAATATTATCAGGGCCTGCTGCTTTATTAGGTAAGTTTTTGATTTTTTCTATGATTCTATGTTCGTCAATGTGATAGTTCTTTATATGATGCCCGTGATGTGTTTTGTCAAATTCATGTAAGGAAATTTTTGAATTAGTAGAGTTAAAAGATGATAAAAAGTAGTTTGCAAAAATATTGCAGACATCTTTGATATCGGTGACTAAATTATTGTTATTTTTAAGAAATGAAATAGTATCAGGATTTTTCCTTTTTGATTTTATAAACTGCCATAACATTTTAGGGTTTTCTGAAATGCTACTCTCACAAGTTTTAATGTATTTTGCATAATCTTGAGAAATGAGGTATTTGGATCGCCCTCGCAATAATTTGAAAGTTAGAAAATCTAATTTATTTTCATACCTTTTCCATAAAGAATGATATTTTTTCTTTTCCTTTAGGACTTTAATTGTTTCAAGAGTATACCATGATGGAAATTTTTTATAAGATTTTGAATTTTTCGGGACATGTTCTTCAATTAGATCATTTAATAGAGAATAGAATATATTTGTACATTGACTGGTATTTAAATTGTTTGTATAGTAATCAAAGTATGTGATTCTAAGACAAACAGGAGAAAGCATTTTTTACTATAAGAGATATTAACGCAGATGTTGAACAAAGTAGTTTGCTAGGATACGTACTTTACCTATTGTACACTTGTGAGTGATATACCCTTCGAGCGTAATATGCTCGAAGGATATACCACAAACCGAACATATGACGATCGCTACTTGTACTGACGATATTCATAGACAGACATAGCTTAGCAGATAAACATAACAACGAAAAACTATAAATAAAACAGATATGTACCAATGTAACTTAATGAAACAAGATGTGGAGAAAAAGGATAAATGAGAGCAATTCATCGTTCATTAACTTTGGCTATAAAGAATGCTATGAAAGAATGGGAACAATTACAAATAACCATAAATAGTTAGGTATATACCAAACTACGATATAGAGACTGAAATACCTGGGAATGAACCTGGATATTCGATTAAAATAAAAATACACTTTTTAATTGAAATGTATCTCGTAAACCGTTAATAACAAAGAGTTGGTTAAAAGGGAAAGAGTTGTAAGTATATGTCAACCAATCTGAGAAAGTATTGAAAACAAAAAACAGCGCAGGTTTCTGAAATACTAGATAAAAAATTCATAATTTCCATTTAATTCAGTATTCTTTCCATTTATTTAATTTAGTATTCACTTGACTTTCTAAGAGTGAGAAGGTCTGAGCAGTGTACAGTAGGTGAGTTCGGGCTGCGCACTCCAGAGTGGAGTGGAGTAATTAGGCGTAAACGGAGTGCGAATATGATTTTACTCCTTTAACTCTCGGAGTGCAATGTCAGTTGTCAATGTGACATACCAGTACTTAAAATTGAATCGTACTTATCAGTAACGACCGTATAAGTTTCTTCCACATTAATGATATTCACGGGAACCAAAAAAAAAACTTATTTACTAAAGAATCAGTCACAATTAACTTATTATCGATTTAAATCACCTTATGCGCATGCTCGATCCACACTCCACTCCACCATCTCCGAATGGTCAAAGAGGAACTTTTATTTTAACTCCTTCCGTACCCGAACGCCTTAGGTACTTTAGGAGTGAATATAGTGAAAAGAGTGCGTAGACCGAACTCACCAAGTGAATAGTGTATAGTAGCAAAGTTCAAAAGATTAAACCGCAACCGGTATGTATTACAAATTAAAATTTATCAAAAGCAAACACCGTTTATTAGCACCGTGGACCAAGCCCACAACATGTACGGACAAAATATACATCAACAACAAACACCACAACAATTTCATTACCAAGTTTTTTCACAACAGTAATTTCCACAATAACAATTCATGCTACAACAAATTATAAATCCAGCTTCACAATATCCAACAAATAAGTTAAATTATAACACAAATATGCCCAGCTCTATCAATAGCGAATATGTCCAGCTCTATAAAAAAACGGCCCATAAAAAAAAAACAATACAGAAAATCCCTAGAAGAAATTGAAAAGTACTCCGTAATAATTAGTAAATACAATTCGCAAGTACTTAAAAAAAAGATCACAGTTATCTCCAGAGGTAAACAAAATAAGTACACCATTTGCATGTGATACCCAGAATAGATATGAGCAACTCTCATACATGTTAGATGATTATGAAAACCTACAAAACACCAAAACTGATGATGCTTCGACAAGTCAAACAACGAAACAACCAAGAGAACCAAAATATATCTATGGAGTAGCAAATTATGAAGAATTGGAAGCATATTTAGCAAACAGCAGAAATTACAAACGCATTAAAGATGAAGGACATTAAGTACGAAATATTTTATCTTCTCTTATTCTTTATAGATCTAGAACCAATAAAAAATAATAAAAATATATTTAATGTAAAATACTTGTGTAATATGAAGATTAACGTTGAAACTCCAAGGAAGAAAACTAGCATCGTTCAATGTACTAGATGTCAGTCCTATAGATATAGAGAAACCTATTGAGCTAGACCATATGGATGCGTTAAATGCGGAGGAGGTCATAATACATCCAATTGTAAGAAACCTGCTAATGTACCACCCAAATGCACACTTTGCGAAAGAACCCATCCGGCAAAATACAAAGGATGCCAAGTCTACAAGAACCTTCAACAAGCTAGAGGAAAGCCAACAAATACGCCACGTTATAACACTAGACAATCAAATATCAATATAAATGACACCAACCAATTCCCTCCAATAAATACCAATCAACCTCAAAACCAAATATACTCAGCCACACAAAATTCATATTCTCAAATTCTTACACAAAACCAAAAACCAATTAACATAATGGAACAACTAACTTCTTTCAAGGCAATGTTCAACCAGCTTATGAACCAGAATAGCATGATATTAAATATGCTTAGCACTGTCATCACCAAAATTGCTAAAAAGTGGCTAATCTGCGAATTGTTCTCTGGAACGCTAATGGGCTAAGCAACCATAAACTTGAACTCATCAATTTTATTTAGATGCACAAAATCGATATTGCTCTTATATCAGAAACGTACTTTACAACCATAACATATTTTAAAATACCGCAATATAATATTTATCACGTATCTAACCCAGGTCCTGCTAATCCGCAATACAATATCCCATCATGAACTCGATCTATCACCAGACATAAAATTCAAGCTGCAAACGTCAAAGTAGACGCTAATCCATGGCTTTGAACAATATAAACCATCTACTGTCCTTCTCGACATGCCATATCGACTAAAGAATATGTAGAATATCCATTCAGAGGCTTCAAAGGCTTATAGTTTAAAGTATTGAGATCAATAACCAATGCAACATGGTACGTGAGCAATTTCACATTGCACAATGACCTGCAAGTCCCTTTCGTCACAAAAAAAGGAAGAGAAGGGGGAAAGAGGTCCCATCACCACCCCCGTAACTAGCAGCTACATTCCTCAATCGTTCAGGTTGGAGTGTTAGGCTTTCCATAGGAGTGGATGAGAAAGGATTTTTTTATTATTTATTGAAATTTAAACAATTTACTATTTTATTTCTTACGTTACAATTATGCGAGCCTTCTTTCTTCATTATTTCGTGATCCACTAGTGGTCCACTGTGTTCTTTGGCGTTGGGTGGAGAGCAGGCTTGGCTAATGCCAGTCTCAGCGTTGTACCTTATTAATTAACCCCCGGTTCCAACTATCGGGAAGATGCAGAAAATTTTGTAAGATAGTGGAAAAATGTATTGAAATGTGTTAACTATGGTTTCCAGAGAGTGATATTTGTAGGAAAAGAATATATGGGGGAAAGGAAATTATTATTATAATATTTTACAGAAAATTTAAATATTAAGAAAGTGTCTATAAACGTTTACGTGTCCCTTTTGGGGAAAGGTACTCTGGCTTCTCAAGGGAAGTCGTCAGGTTCGAATTGAGCTAACTGTGGAAGGTGTTCAATAAGGTTGAGAAATGCAGTAGGAGGATGAATTGGATTTTTCCCAAAATAAAGGTCCAGCAGAATTCTTTCGTTGTCAAAGTTTCGACAAAATATGATACGATGTACGGGTATATCTTCTACGCCACAGTTGATGCAGTTTGGACTGACTGCTTTTCCTATCCTGTGCAGGTGGATCATGGAATTTCCGTGTCCGCTTGGACATGTACCACTTTTTGCTTGAGTGGTTATGTGCTGGAGGAGAGCCAATTCTCTACACTCGGGATGAGTGAGTGTAGGTGCCTGCCCTTGGTGGTGTTGTCCCATTCGACCTGCCATGTTCGTATCAGGATGTGTTTCATCTCCAGTGATACCGCTGTCCAGAATCTGTGGTCTACTGCTACTATGTGGTTTCCTAAGAAGTAGGTCGGTCCTGTATTCCTTAGTTCAGCCAGTGATTTGAGGAATATCAAGTGTAAGTGTAGTGGAGGTTGTTTCGCCAAAATACATAGAGTCTTAGTCGGTGTGGAGCTGTATGCTCCAAGGATAACTTTGAGACAGGTTGCTTGTGCCGACCTGATTTTGTTTTTATTTACCACGAAGTGTCCCCAGATTGGTAGCGCGTACGACATGATGGGAATGATTGTGTAGGTATATATGTGACGTAGAGCGTCGTGGAATTTGTCGATTCGTCCCCAGTTTCGACTTAGTGTTCTTCGCAGGAGGTGAAAGATTTTCCTGCACATATCCGTTATATGATATGCGTTCCCCAAAGGCTAGTTTATGGTCCAGTATCACACCCAGGCATTTGATGGATTAGACTCTTTGAATTGGCTTATCATTGTATCTGATTACTAGGTTTCTTGCAAGTAATAGGTTAGAAAATACGATGTATTTAGTTTTGGCTTCAGATATTTTTAATTTGTTTCTTGCCACCCATTGTGATAATGTTGTCATGCATTCACTTGCCACGTTTTCTAGTTCTCGACTACTTGTACCGGTTATCGTGATGGTGATGTGTTTACGTTTGCTGGTCAGTGGGTAGTAAAAAGTGAATCCATATAACCACGTTCCAGAGCGTTGGTCCCAATACAGATCCTCGAGGGCATCCTTTGGTGGATGGCTCGTTCACAGTAGTGTGTTTAGAGGAGTAGCTAATATTTTTATATTTAGGAGGTAGTTTTTGATCATGCATAATAGAGAGCTTGATATGCCCTTTTGGTTTAGTTCCGTGATAAGAATTGGCCACCATAAGTTGTCTAAAACTCCTGATATGTCTACGAAGATGGATAGGCAGCGATTTAGGCTCTTGCGTATACTATCTGTTATTTCTGCGAGAGCCATTACCGTCGATTTCCCCTTTCTTAATCCGTATTGTGCCTCACTAAAGAGTTGGTTTTCGGGCTTTTCTTGATATAGCTAGTTTAAGAGGATTCTTTCTAAGATTTTCCCTAATTCTGACAGTAAGGTTATCGGCCTTAATGATTTTGGATCTGCTGGATCTTTTTCAGGACTCTTAAGGATTGTAACAAATTTATCTGTCTTCCATTTTGTAGGAAAATATCTTAGTCTGAAGCATGCTTGGTACAGCCGTATTATTTGTCTTTTGATGACAAAGACACTTTCAAGACAATGTCACAACAGCCTACAAGACAACGAAAATCTATACATAGCGGCATTTAAACAACCCGCCAAATGACACAAGAAGACTACAACGACAGTGGCCCACAGACCTGATGCAGTAGATTTACGACGAGGATTAATCTTCAGCTAACAACCTTAGCCATGGTATCGATAAGAGGTTCGTCACTAGATGATTTTACTTTTCAAGTCATCTTCATATAACACATTTACTTATTGCTCTAATGAGAGTAGATTGTAAATATGCAAATGAAAATAAAAAAAAAATATATTAATACCACTAGAGTATGTTTATTTTAAAAAGTAGACAAAAACTTGTTCAAGATTTTTTATATCAAGTTGTGCGTATTTAAATTTTTTATCCGCCATTTCGTAAATTCTGAATAGAATAGAATATTTCGGAAAATTTAAGCATCATCAGGTAAGTTTACTAGTACAATACGTAACAGTTCTTATATCTCGCTAAAACCAAAAGTAACGCAATGAACCGTCATATTGCCGAATTCCACAAAGATGACATTTTAAATTATGTGTCATACTTGGTACTTTCCATATTAAAATTAAGGTGTCGCCATTGGAATAAAAAACGTAGTTTTTACGTTTTTTTTATTTATATTACAAAATAATTTATTATAACTTACCAATTAGTCAACATCTTTTGCGAAACACTTTCAAGAAAGGTAGCACCAATATACGAACTCAAAAGTAAACTCCCTATTAGAAATCCTCCTGAATATTTAAAATATTTTTGGTACAAATGGTAATCAACACTTCCACTCTTTTTGTTTTCATGATAAATTTGCCTTCTACGTATTTCAGGTTTTACAATTAATAATTTTTCTTTTTCATTACTTTCTTCCTGATCTTCTTTCTCCTTTTCGTTATCATTATATGCTGGTACACTTTCGAAAGAATCTAATATATCTTCAGAAATATTTTGTTGTTTTCCCTCAAACGTTACACTTCCATCGTGTAAAATCACCAGATTGTCAGCTAGTTTAATATGCTTGGCATTGTGAGTTACCAGAATAACACATTTATTTTTTAATAAACCTTGAATACAATGAGTAAAAATATGTTCTTGCACTTTAGTATCTAAAGCAGTTAAAGCATCATCTATTAAGTAAATATCGGCTTCTTTGTAAATAGATCGGGCTAAATTAATCCTAGCTTGCTGACCTTTGCTTAAATTCATTCCTCCATCAGCTACAATGGTTTCATCGCCATTTTCTAGAACACCGAAATCATATTCCAAAGCGCAAGCTTGTACCACCTTAAACAAAAATATACGTTTCTTAAATTTATTTCCAAATAATGTAGGGAAACTAGTACACTTACGAGTATTAGTCAATAATCCTATTAATTGTGAATAAAAAAGAATATTGTTACCCGAAACGCGAATATTAGCGTATAAAATAATTACATTGTCGTCAGCAAAAGATGAAATATTTCTATTAAATCCATGCGTAAACAAGGAGTTAATATAAATGCGAAATAAGAGTGATCCCAGCAGTTTGTCTTGGGGTACATCAGTAACAATTTTCTGATCAGCACTTAGTTCATTACCAATTTTTACAAATTGTGTTCTATTTTTAAGGTAATATTGGAGAAGGCTTAATGCTATTCCCCTAATGCCCAGGCATTCCAATTCTGTAAATCAAGTTATTGTGATTGTACTTATATGTTACAGAGAGAGAAGAGGGTCCGGATTTAAGATTTGGAACCAGCGCTACACATTGTCTTGTTACGCCACTGCTACCAGGAATCAGTTCTATGAGCTAATGGGGGAAACGAGTGTGAAGAAAAAGAGGCAATAGTGAATAATAGTGTAAGTATTAGAAATATAGAAGGTGAGCCGAAAATGACTAATACATATTAGGTTTATTCCAACTTGGTGTTTGGTACCGTTCTTGTATCATACTAATATCGGTTCATGAACGATATACTGCGCAAGCGCATCTCTAAATGGTTTTGGAATCGCTTTTAAAACTGTTGAGATGGTCCAGAAATAGAGAAAAAGAGGAAGAAAATTCTTACCAAACTTTTCGAATGCAAAATAAAAGTTTTCTGTTTTATTGATGTTGTTAATTATTTTTTATCATTCTAGATTTTAGGGCACAATGGAAAATAATTATTTTTATTAATTATTTTATTTAGACTGTTTAGAGAACATAATTTAAGTTTATATTTGTATGCAACACTTGTTTTTCAGTAATTTTGTTCCAATTTCTTGTTTTAAATCCGGTAAATTCAAATATTGTGATTTATAAATAGTAGTTTCTAAATAAAAATGTATCTCGTGTTCTCATTTGCCTATCAAAACGCTATTAATATGTAGGTTAAGTTAACTAAAACTAACCACTATCAAAATATATCGATCATTCTGCGCAAGTCAGGCCTAACAGTTCCACAAAAATTTGTGAATCGATATGACGGTACAGAAACGATTCCGGAAATATCCATTTTTTAGTTGGAACGAATTCTGTATCAACCCGCACATCGTACAAATTAAGTTGGAATGCTAGGAATGTAATACGCATGCGGTGTACGGTTACGGAATGGTTTTGTATCGAGTTGGAACAAACCACTGATCTGTATTATTTTACTGGATAGGATATAGCCCCCTAAAAAACGTTCCGAAAAATTGGCCGATTTGGGCAAATAATATGGCGGACCGGATGTT
This sequence comes from Psylliodes chrysocephalus, assembly GCA_927349885.1. Lineage (NCBI taxonomy): Eukaryota > Metazoa > Arthropoda > Insecta > Coleoptera > Chrysomelidae > Psylliodes > Psylliodes chrysocephalus. The sequence goes on along the minus strand of OV651822.1, from coordinate 23,344,294 downwards.
ATTTAACGTAACCTCTATTTCCATTTGTCATCACATTTGTCATTTAATTGTGTCAACAAGCTACGATGAGATGTTTTTATTGTGGAAAACAAAGTAAAAAGAGTATGAAATAAACAATAAACGTTCATTCCTGAAGACACAATATGCTTCACGTTTCCATTTTTATATTTTCTTTCACAAAAAATCAAATCATGGGTGAATTTTCCCGAAGTACATCACCCGCAAAAGGAATAGAAGAAGAATAAGAAGAAAAACTAATCAAATTATAGTTTAGGTATGTCAAATTATCCCAAATTTCAGTTCTGTGAACCCACCATAATTTGCCCAAATCGGCCAGCATTGTTGCACTTCCGGTCTCCTTGGTGGAACGGTTTTTTAATATGTTAAATATAGCCTATATCCTATCCAGTAAAATAATACAGATCAGTGGAACAAACCTATTAGTGTACTCCATAGAAAAACTAAAACGTGTACTCGTTAGACACTGTTGGAGACTGTTACTCTTATAAGAATAAAGACATATCGTAACCGGATGAAAATATATAGTTAGTTTTTAAGTAATCTTACCGAAATATATCTTTTATAATCGTATTTCTCCCCAAACAAAATGTTTTGTTTAATGGAAGATGGAAATAACCAAGGATCCTGAGAAGCGTAACTTTTTCTACCCCTTGTTCTAATTTCCCCACCATCTAATAGATAATCTCTCAATATTACTTTAATCAGAGAACTTTTACCACAACCGAGTTGACCAGTAATAACATTCAATCCGACTTCAAATTTTAAATTGATATTTTTCAAGATGTCTCTGTTATTTAATTTCAAAGAAATGTTACGTAAGTCAATTTGAGGTTCATCATCAGGTTTATCAATATACTCTGGAAGTTCTTCGAGCTGTAAGATATGGTTAATTCTCTTTAGGGATGCTGAGAGTTCTCCAAGTCTAGCAAATCCAAATGAAAATGACATAGCTATCGTGTGTTTTAGATGGTTAAATATCTTCATCACATAAAAAATATCTTCTGCGCTCATATCATTGTGTAACCATATGTATATCATTATTATTGCGTAAAACGCAAATTTTGCAACTAGGCTGCTAGATATCATTAACACTATTTTAAAATAAGCTCCTTTCATCAAAATTTTCATTTCTTTGCTACAAAAAACAAATATATTTAATAAAGAAACTAAATTATCCACAATTTTTTTTAAAAATAGACCATGACTGACAAAGTCAAATATACGAGTCGCGTCCGTGATGACTACGGACGCCTGGATTAAATCCAAACTATTTAAAAAGAAAGATTAATTGTACGCTCCCATGGTATAAAAAATAAAAGGTAGGGAAGGATATCAACAGTATCAAAAATAAAATGGCCACTCGCATGACGTCACGCGTAGAGTTTGTATAGGCGCGAATTTAAAAATACTGACGAAGTGAGAGAAAAATATATGCTATTTACAGAAATTTCATGAATACTAAAGGATAATATTTAAGGAATTAATTGAAATATCTAAGGATATTATTATGGGATAGTTAAAGAAAGAACCATAAAGAAAAATAAATGCTAATACATACATAAAATGAATATTTATTTAAATAACAGTTTTTTTCCTGTTTCTTTTTATTGATTTATTGTTGTTATACAAATTCGAATGCAGGTTTTTAATTTTGAAGAACATTCGACTTGAAAAGAATAGTTTCTATAACCAGGATAATGAGAAGGATATCTTCGTAACTCGGAACTTCTTAACTGCTGACCCTGCGTATAAATTTCGCATCTGGGGACGCCGGAAATTTTTACCTGATTAGGATTCTCAACTGGTGTGACTCATTTATCTGTATTATTGAATATACTTAACTTAATATTTTATGAAAAGATAGGATTTATGTATAAGTACCTGGCTCTTCTATTGGCCTGACAAAATCGGTAGTGGCAGACCTAATCAAAAAACATTCCCTTGTGAAATTCAAGGAAAGATGGAATGAAACAAGAAACTGCAGAGTTGCCAGGGAACTCTCAAGTTATCCTGACAACACTGCAGCAAACAAATACTTGACTATGACTAGACATGATCTGCGCCTAGTCACAGGCATTCTGACTGGTGATTGCCAAGTACGAAAGCATCTCCATATCATAGGGCTGTCAGAATCCACACTCTGCATATCCTTTACGATTGCTCGACGCTCTCATTTATGAGAATATTTGTGTTCGGCGAGTATCGGCTAACACCGGCCGATATAAGAGAAGCGCCTCTTAGAGACGTTGTCAACTACATTAAATCTGTAGGCTGGTTCACGAGTCAGGAGATGCCTATCATCTCAGGAGGATGCACAATGGACCTAATAAACCTAAGTGCCGTGGGGGTAACCCACCCTCCACACGTTACAGATACAGATGTATAAGATAACCAAAATTTGTTTTTAAAAAATAGTTTTCATACAATATAATACATAGCATAAAAATAATGTACTAAATACAAATAACTGCTACATGGTGGGTGTATATACAAAATGAAAATACATTTTTTCCTATGCAAAATCACTGACAGTTTTTTTTAATTCTTTCATCGAGAACAACATGTAGAAATTTTCCTTTTCTTGCAAATATACAATTTTACTTTTGCTGTATATTACGAATGAACTAAAGTGAAGTTCTGCTTTTAGGATCCTTTTATAATTATTGGAAGGTTAAAAGTGCTTGGAATAGACATGACAATTTCTGTTTTAAATATATCTGCACGGCCACAGGCCACTGAAAGGGCTGCTCCAAATAAAATTTCGAGGGGATAGCATTGCCTTTAACAATTCCCTTATATCATTTTTTTTTATTAAAAGGCTCATGGATTTTAATTATTTTATCTAGGGGGAAAGGGTGACATGGTCCCCTGGAATCCCCACAGGAGCTGCCCTTGTGCCACTGCTCACTTATGACTAATCTCTTACTGTCGAGGAAAGCGAAAAACAATGTCTCTTTTAAGTCCTTTGCTTTGATTATTACTGTTACACCCGTAAATAGCGTACCTTATTAATGTTGTTCACCTATACCACAACATAATATAATACAAATATTCTCTTAAAATGTTATAGAGCACTAAAAACGACTTACAAATCACTGCAACTTGCATCTGCCATGTGATATTTACTTCGTGCCACCTCTACTAACTCTACGCATGACGTCACCGCCGCCATGACACCATGCGCGATATCCCCCCCTGATTTTACCATGACCTATTTTATAAACATAGTACTTACAATCTTGATTCACCGATTTTTTCAGCGAAAACATTTTCCCAGGTATACATTTTTATAGTTTTTATTGTAGATAATGTTTCTTGCATTCTTTGTAATCTTTCATCGGTTCTTTTTGACATCTTTAGCCTAAAACTTCGAATAATCCTAGATGTATATCCTAAAAAAAAATTACATATTATGCCACTTGGGCTTTGATACAAATCATTTTGTTTTTATAAGAGCGTCATTTTTTATTGTTATTTCTTAAACAATATTAACAATGGTGAGTGAGTGAGCGAGCAATATGTGAGATATAGTATAGGATATACTAAATAGGGAAAAAAGAAAAGTCCTTTGTATCTCAGTGTTATTTTTAATGAGCAGGGTTCGAACTTTGTATTATTGCATCTTCGGACACACCTAAATAGGCCAATTATGTTGCTGATATGTTACATTACGATAGATAATTATTTACTTAATTAGTAAATAAAAAACAGAATAGATCATACATTGAAAACAAACAATATTGTAAAAAAATTATACAATTTTCAATAAATTCATGAATAAACGGTACTATATATTTTTAATATTTATATAGTATATCTACATGTAACACAATGGGCCGAATTAATGCAACAAAGGAAAACTTTTTACTTGCAAATGCTTTGAGTTGTATTATTAAAAATTAAGCAGAACGTTTTCCTCTTTGAACAAAAGCAAATGCTTATCCAGTAGACGTTTAAGTAAATGGGTATTCATAAATGAAGCAAATCCTTGCAGAATGATGTACCCAGGGCCGACAAGAGGAGGGGGGTAGCCGGGACCAATTCCCGGAGCCCGGGCTCAAGTGGGGGCCCGGCAGCTTTAGGTGAGGACGTTTTTTATTTTTTTAGAAGTTCGCCACAAGAGCAGAATAGGGAGGATCTTGCGGGGCCCGACCTGGAAAATTGTCCCTTGGCCCGACCTTGGCCCTGGATCAAAGAAGTAGAGAGGGTAGAACGATAAGGTACCGTCTGTGCATCCATCACGAGTGTGGAAATTATGCGTGATTCAACCTTCCACTCTCATACATGTAAATGATAAGGAGAGGTTGCCCTAAATCACTGTAAACAAATTCCAGGATTGGCTTTGTTCAGCGATTATGTTCATGTTCAGCTCTGTTTTTTGTTTCTTTTGTGGCTGTTGTAAGCTTCTTTGGCGTCAATTCTTTGTTATATTGCGTATATTTGTGATTTTTTGTGCTTTTATTTCAATTTAGTATTAAATTATACTTGTTAATTATTTTCCGATGCACTATTTTATAGTTGTTGCACAAAATGTTGTTAAACCGTCCCTGAATCTTGTTTACAAAATGTGCAAAACGAAATTGTGCATAGTGTCTAGATTTTTTCATTGACAGTTATCATTCTACCCCTCTTCCCCTCCATCGAGTCTGTTGCAGACTTATCATTGTAGTTGAAGGAGTGTTTCCGTCTTCTATGGCTGAGGTAACTCGTTAACGTAAGACTCGTCAAATATTATAAACCTCGTGATAATCCACACAGCAAGGATTTTAAAAAGTTATTTCGTTTTGAAGAAAATAATGTTGAATGGCTCAAACTAATTTCTAGATGAAGTTCAAAAGTCCCGAGGTGGCATGCTGTCGGTACTAAAAAAAATGAAAATATGTTTGTGGATATCTAGCCGATTTCGATTATCAAAGTGGAATCAGAGAAGAATTTAGAATGCCTCAAGGTAATAATAACAATAATAATATTGCCTTATTCACTTTCTTACGAGTGAATTTCAACCTCAAAAGTCGATTGAGCTTGAGTGGAGAAGGAACGGCTATTATTATTATTATTATTATTATTTGCCGTGGAGTTCAGGGGCTATTTAAAGATGATTAATGGTGCCATTTGACGAGTGAAGAACATCCGGAAAATCTCACCCATCATCATCGAAACGATAAAGCACTGAGATTTATAATCTTAATGCCAACAACCATTAAATCCTATAACTAAGCATGCAAATTATTTAAAAATGCACATGGGTTACTCTAGAATTCGAAGACGTGTTCGTTAAACCACCAAGAGCCCCGTAAATCAATAGGAGCTGTTCGAACATACTGCGGTACCAAGTCGAATAAGTATTATATTTGTTCTTACCACTTAACTAGTTTTATTCTATTATTTCTTGTTTTCTTTAAGTTCATTTTTTTATTAACCCTAGTCCTTATATTGTAACTTTCCTTATAAAACCTGAGTTTTTCCTAAATATTCCTTTGTATTTCTTAAATACCCTTGCGATTGCTCCATCTTTTCTTTTTTTAAACTTTTGGAACTTGAGACCAAAATATCAGGACAAGCTTGAAGTTATCAGAAATAAATTTCAACTCGCTGCTGTTGCTACGTTCTTCAGTTTCACTTTCACTAGAAAATGTCATGTCAAAAACCAAAGTTTATACACACTAACAAAATATTAATTTCACGACCCCTACTAACAAGAGGACCACTATTGACTAATTATCAACAGTAAAAATATCGACAGCAAAAAATGTAATGACATGCTTGTGCTAAACAACATCTGCTTTGGGTGTCTCATTAATATTACCAGTGGACCCATTTACTCTTGACTGAAAGGATTTGCTTGCAAGTACATGTAAGGTAATCAATATTAATACAAGTAGAAGGATTTGCTTTTACTTCTACCTCTTACTTGCATCAAAACTTTTTACTTTTGCCTTTTCCTTTCAAGCCTTTCCTTCTTTTTATTAATTCCACTAAATAGGCCGTATTTATAAAAATAAATGAGGATTTGCTTTTACTTCCAGAAATGGAAGCATTTACTTCACATTCTATTCATAAAAAAAGAAGGAACCTATTTGTACTTGAAGTAAAAAGGCTCCAAGGCAAAAGTTTCACTTTTTTGGAATCTATAAATAGTAGTATTTGTTTAAAAAATGAAGGATTTACTTCAAAAAACATTCATCTAATGCAGAAAAGCTTCTGTAGTAAATTTTTAGGAAAGGGGTATGATCTAAGTGTTATTTTGCACGACAGATCCAATACCATTTTATGGTGAAGATGTTTTATGCTCAACAGCCCTCTGCCTCCCTGGTCGTGTGAAAGGTATATTCTTTGTATAGATGAATTTGGATGCAAACACCTATGGATATGCATCATCTTGCGGGTCTTGATGTCTAGTTGGCGCAGCTCCTCTTGTGTTCATTTTATTACACCAAATGAGTAAAGGAGGATCGGAATGGCAAGCACCCACTATGTTTTTTCTAGACAGTTCTGATGACCAGAACTGCCGAATGAGATTCCAGTTCTTGCCACGTAGAGTCTCTTTAATGAGAACAATCTTATGCATTTGACGTTTTTGCATCCCCAGATATATGACTCTCCGACGTTTAAATGTTGTAAAATGTTTCCATCCAAAAACTGCACTTCCTCTCCAAAATTCTCGCTTAAAAACGCATAATCAAGCAACAAATCGGTTTAAATCTGGACTAAGATTAAAAATATTTTTTTTTTCATGTTTATTTTATTTTATAAATTAGTATAAATCATACATTATTTTAAAATTAGTTATTTTATTTTAATAACCTAAAACATTTTTTTATATTTGTAGATTTTGTTAGGGGGTCAAGTGGATTGTCCATATCGAACTCTTGTTGCACAAAGTAGTATTTAATAACCAATAATGTGCCATTTGTTTAAACTCAGTATTTATTTTTCATTAATATTATAGTTAAATAAATAATACAAGGAGGTAGGTAAATCTCTTTTTTTTTTAATTTAATATCTATGTTGTGAAAAAGTATATAAAACCTTTTTATATTATAATTTATCCTCTTCTGGTAGGTACCTTTTAATTTGTTTAATAAAAAATTTTCCTATTTTATATTAATCATATTCATAAATAAAAATATTTGCAAGGCACGTGTGATTACAAATTAATTGTTTTCATAAATAGATTTATATTTTCAAGCAAAAAAAATTATTTTCAATCGCCATATATTTAGACTTACTCTTGTAATAAACTAACAGAATAAAAATAATATACATATCTATACAACAAAAAAGTTTATATCTCAAAAAAGACGATGTAGATATTTCTGTACATTTTAAATGGCCTGCGTCTGAAAATGTATTAATGGTGACGCAGCTGCTTTGCCACTACGTGTAAGAAATCGGGGAATTCGGCTATCCTGTAGTATAAAGTCGTTGGTTATAACCGTCCCACAGGAAAGGCAATACAACAAGAAGTAACAAATTAACGCAAATACGGAAATCAAATGAATCGATTTAGTTTTTAAAACTATTTAGCTACTGTAAGCGTATTTTTATTTAAGTATAGGTAAAAAAATCGTTTTAGGAAACTTTTTACTTGTGAGTAAAATACATGTTTAGAAACCTGCTTATATTTATGACAATTGATTTATATTTGTAATGGTTAAAAAATAAATATGCCAATCGTACTTTTTAAGAAAATAATTTATTTAGCACTTTTTCTCCGTGTGTGTTTATGTTAAAAATAATTGTTTAGGTTTATAGTATTCATTTTACATGTGGAAAAACAAATGTTATCTTGTATTTGCTTTGCATTGTAGAAATAAAATTTGTGGTAATGCAATCGTTGATCTACTAGGTACTTAGAATTCCGATTGTCGTTTTATTTATTTTAAATTTAAGTCACATTTACATATTTACAGTTCACAAAATATTAAAAAAATTACATTAAGAGGCATTGAACCCACAATAAATTAACAGCGACAAGAGTTGGTTTTTTTTATATAAAATGCATATCTTACCTTGTACTGGAATTACAGCTAATAATATTAAAACGCCCACTACCGAAGAGACTCCAACCCTCTGGTAAATCAAATAGCAAATAACGATAGTTTGAACAATGGAAATCCAAATATCATTAAAAATGTTGAGCGAATGTTCGAATTGTGTAACGTCTTTGGTAATAACTGTTACAATATTACCTGAAACATAAATTTTAATAATAATTTTTCAGGAATACCTTCTGAAATGGGATACACTTTCTTGATGTTCATGCTTTTTTAATTATTAAAGTCCCTCTGGTATAGAAATGTTCAAGCTGCAGCTACGACCATCGCATCCTATACATATATTATTACCAGCGGAATCGGGTAAACGTATCTATTTACGGGCTAGGAGTAATTATTTAAGTAAAAAATAATATCTCAAACCATATTTCTGCAAAAGTTCAACAGCTATTCACAATTTATTAAACTATTTACGCGAAATTGTTAGTGGCCAGTATAAAATAATTTTCTACGCCAATGTTTCGTGTTCACTACGGCTAGCTCCGCAGCAAAAGTGTCAAATCCTGTGTATGAAGTGGAAGAACTGCAAAAAGCCTTTTAAACTTCTGTCCCTGCTATACTAAAAGGTAAAGGATGTATAGTTCATTTGCCCAATTGAGAGCGGACCAGTGTTCCCAACCCTTCTCATGCGATTTACCGTATTGACCATCCAAAATTACCGTATTTTTCGCCGTATTGCCTTAAATTATTAAAAATAACATTTAAGGTTACCTATATTTTTTTTCACATAGCAAAAATGTTCTATATTGACATTGTATGAGAGTGGGTATAATGGCATAATGAATTTGATGCTTAGTTTTTCTATGCTAACCAATACACATGGAGGAAGGATATAGAACCAATATAATTAGGTCAGTAAACAAGGAAACTTAAAGCAAAAAATTTAGATAATTTTGCTTATCCCTAATAGTTTACAAAAACAAAGTGAGAAATTATTCTATAATTATACAGGGTGTTTCTAAATGCATGCGACAAAATACAGGAGGTGATTGCTCGTATGAAATTAAGATGGGTCTTTCCTATACCAAAATTTCCTCAGCCCACCCCTTTCCGAGATATCACCCTTAAAAGGTGGTGAATAAAATTGAGTTTTAATTTTTTTTTTTTTTTTCTAAAATTTCAGTAAAGCTAGAAACTTGAAATTCTGTAATTTTCATGCACTCGCAAAGGACTAACCACGTATTTTTTCAATATTCCTGTTACATTATAGGGGGGTGAAATTAGTAACCCATACTTTATTTCATATCAAAACTTTTTTTCGAGATGAAGTTTTATGAAATAAAAGTATAACTTGAAATCCTTGTTTTATTTAAAAAAAAATTTATTCTTAATTTTTTCCCAAAATCAACAGCTGCAGAGAAAAAAAAAATAAACACCATAATTTAAATTATAGATTCACTAGTTTCTATTGATGTATACATGATGGCTTTAGTCATTCTTAACAATATTGGTTTTGTTGGAACAAAGTTAACACAGCTTTGGTTAAAATATAGCATAATATAGATTTGCATAAGCATTTTTTTTTTTAATTTTGGACATTTAAACTTAAATATATTACAATACTCCAAAGTAAATTTTATGCTTACCGTACATTTGCGTACGGTAATAAACTATTTTGTTCAGCCGCATTGGATGGACCAGGGATAGGGTCTGAGGTCGAGATAACGGCGGTAGGTATCTGAGAAAATATTTAAAAGAAAATTTACATTAAATTTTCAAATTATTTTCCATTGACCGCTGTACCTACACTGACTTAACCAGATAATAAATACATTCTTTTCTAACATTTTGTGGCATATTGGGTGCTATGTTCTGCATTTCTTGTCTGATCTGATCTTTTTGCTCACGGATATTTTGGGGTCTGTTAACATATACCTTACATTTTAAATAACTCAAAAAAAGAAGTCTCGTCGACTCAGATCAGGTGATCGAGCGAAGCATTTCACTGTTTCCCTTCTTCCTATCCACCGATGTGGAGAAGAACTCCCGCACAGCTCGAGCGTAATATGGCAGTGTGTCATCCTGTTGAAACCAGATTTTGCGGTCTAAATTATTGAGTATTTGAATATCAGAAAAAAGTTGGATCAAATCAGAAATTAATCTATTTTTCCTATGACCACTTAGGAAAATGACACATATCACACTATATAGTCCTATGAAAAGTGCCCTATATCACACGCGTATGAATAAGAATTTACTTTCCACCCGTGTACGAATATGCTACTTTCCGCAGTACCTAGCTGTCACAAAATGTCAAACACATAATTTCTATTTTGATCTACCTATGTAATGTCCATATTAATACTAAAATCGATATGATTGTTAAATTGTTGAAATTGTTGTAAATTAGATATTTATCTTTAACAATTATTATTAAAATAATTTTAAAATAACTAAGATATGTTTGCTCTTTATTCTGGTTAAATACATAACCGATTAGATCATTCAATTGACATAAGGGGTATTAGCTTAGATGGTTAGAACGTCGATCTTATCAACTTTGCCATTTGAGACCTGGTGAGCAACCGCGTTCAAATCCTGGCAGGGCCAGAATTTTTTTTTTTTCGTTTTTTAGAAAATATGAAAATTTAATAAATACGATTATTGTTGATTATTTTTTTAAATACATTTTAATTATTATAGTAATAATAACCTGGTTTTACATTTTTTGATGACATTATTTTGTGATCGTAGGAAAAATATTGTACATCACTTGTGTGAAAAGTGATTTTCCACACTCGTGTGATAGTCGCACTCGGCATGTGCCTCGTGCGACAAATTTTCCACTCGTGTGAAAAATGTCACTTTCCACACTCGTAATGTTATTCTTTGAAATCCTGTTATTTTTCTTAAAAAAAAATGGACAAATAATTGTATTTCTCACAATACCAGTCCATAAGTTGATTTTTTGTGGTCTTTGCTTATAGCATGGTATTCTTGCATCCAGTGAGGATTTTTATCAGACCAATAACGGGTTTTTTGCCGGTTAATATGCCCGTTTAAATAAAACGTTGCCGCATCTGAATATAAAACGTTTGTTTTCTTTTATTTTGGTCCACACATACACGCAGAATTCAGTTCTTCGGTCAAAGTCGCCTTTAGAAAATTAATGGACGAGACATACTTTATAAGGATGGTATTTTATTATTTTAAAAGTTTTCGATATAAAACACTTTCCAATACCCAAATCCTTAGATAATGCCCTAATGCCCACACTCTACAGTGCGAATTTTCTATTGCCGCTAAAATTACATCTTGTTGAATATTTTCATTAATTAACGTAGGTCTACTTTGCTCTGCTGAAACCCTCTTAATTCTCTGTATTTTCGCTATATTCTTCTTACAGTAGATTGTGAAATAGGTTCAAGATCTGGGAGCACTTCTTGAAATAATCTGCATATACAGGGTGTCCCAAAATTCCGTGTACATAGATCTACTGTATGTTGGTGAGATCAAAATAAGTCAATTGAGCCAAAATTACCTGTATCACAAAGTCCATCGTTTGCCTGTGAGGAAGCTTCAAAGTTGGAAGAAAATTTTAAATTTTTTTTAATAACACAAAAACGCTTCGTTCGTTTTTTATAAAATTTGGTGTGTAGCTATTTTAATTGAAGAGTCATTGTTCAAAGCAAAAATTACACCAACTGAAATTATGGAAGGGTAAAAACCACCCTAATCCTACCATAAATGACATCGTATTTTTTTTTCAGGGTGGCCCCTGTTCCCTAAATTTTTTTTGTGGAGAGCTGTTTCCATTTGTAGCATTTTTTTCTCTCTTGCAAAAAACATGTATCTCTCATGGTATTTGAGTAAAAAAAAATTTATGGACAGAGGGTTAGTCACTTAAAATTTTCAAGAAAACTAAGTTGGCGGTGTCAACGTTACAATAAACAATTTGATAATTTTGACAGATATGTATGTTGTAGAACTGTAAAAATTGTCGATACTACTCATTTTATGTATGTATTGTATTTTTTTTGTTTCGATTTAAAGTTTTTGTGAAGGAATTATTTCAAACATTTTATGGTTGGTATGGAGTACACATTCAATGAACAAACTGATATGTTGCTAGTGCTTGGTTTCTGTAATGGCAACTGCCGTGAGAGTGTTTGGGTATACCATGAAAGATTTCCAAATCGACAGATTCCGAATCACCAGACTTTTACTTCTATCGAGAGGCGACTTCGAGAAATTGGTCAACTGAAACCGAACAGAAATAATGCTGGAAGACCTCGTCATGTTAGAACTCCTGCTGCAGAGGAGAGAATACTTGAAATAGTTGAAAATAATCCCGGAATTAGTACCCGACGACTGACACGCCAAACTAGGATTTCAAAAAGCACATCCAACAGAATAATTAGATAACAACTTATGTATCCCTTTCACATTCAAAGTGTCCAGGAACTCCTACCTCCTGATTATGAGTCTCGTTTGCATTTTGTACAAGTTATTCAAGAGCACAGAGCGGCCGATCCAGTTTTTCACAGAAAAATTTTGTTTACAGACGAGTCATGCTTTACACGACATGGTATAACAAATTCACATAACGAACATGTTTACGCAGATGAAAATCCACATGCCATTAAAGAGAAACACTTTCAACGAGAGTTTAAAATTAATGTGTGGGTGGGTATTATTGACACCTACTTGATTGGTCCATTTAGATTACCAGATCGTCTTAACGGTGACAGTTACTTGCATTTTATACGTCAAGATTTGCCTCAACTGTTAGAAGATTTACCGCTCAATTTACGCCGTGACATGTTTTTTATGCACGATGGTGCACCACCTCATTTTTCCTGCATTGTGAGAGATTATTTAAACGACCAATACCATAGAAGATGGATTGGCAGAGGTCGGGATGCTCCTATTCAGTGGCCACCTCGATCACCGGACTGTAATCCTTGTGATTATTTTATCTGGGGTCACTTGAAAACCAAAGTTTATGAAGTTCCTATCGACAACATTGAACAATTATGGGGTAGGATTCAAACTTCTGTGAACTCTATGCGAAATGATCTAGGCATTTTGAGAAGGGTACACTTCAATTTCTTGCGCCGAATTGAAATCTGCATGAACGAAAGAGGTGGCCATATTGAGCATTTATTGTAAAAAAAATTGATCCTTCTTTTCGAATTGTTATTTTTCAATAGATACCTATGCCTATTAATGATTGTTTTATTGTAATAACGATAAAATCGTGTTCGGGTTGCAGTAGTAACCGCCAACTTAGTTTTCTTGAAAATTTTAAGTGACTAACCATCAGTCCATAAATTTTTTTTTACTCAAATAACATGAGAGAAACAATTTTTTTGCAAGAGAGAAAAAATGCTACAAGTGAAAACAGCTCTCCACAAAATTTAGGGAACAGGGGTCACCCTGAAAAAAAAAATACGATGTCATTTATGGTAGGATTAGGGTGGTTTTTACCCTTCCATAATTTCAGTTGGTGTAATTTTTGCTTTGAACAATGGCTCTTCAATTAAAATAGCTACACACCAAATTTTATAAAAAACGAACGAAGCGTTTTTGTGTTATTAAAAAAAATTTTAAATGTTCTTCCAACTTTGAAGCTTCCTCACAGGCAAACGATGGACTTTGTGATATAGGTAATTTTGGCTCAATCGACTTATTTTGATCTCACCAACATACAGTAGATCTGTGTACACGGAATTTAGGGACACCCTGTATATCTTTTGTTAAGATCATTTCCTATCGTCGACACCAATCATCATTAATATTTCAATCCTCCTTGTATCTGTAACCTTTGGAGGGTGGGTTAACCCACAGCACTTAGCCGTGACTAGGCTCATTGTGCATTTCAATCCTCTCATTTTCAGTTACAGACATTTTCAAAAAATCAGGTTGTAAAATAGGTTAAATAGATTTCACGTAAACGTACCGACTTCATAGCGTTGATAATATAGAATTTCTCTGTTCTACATCTTTACATCTTTATCAAAGTATGTGCTTTTCTAATATTTATGACAGTTTTCAACGTCAAAAAAATTTTTAAAGAAATACTTTCAAACCATGGTGGAAAAATACAGGTACGAAATTCAGTCAGCCTTGCGCATGACGTCACTTTCGAAGTAGATTTTTATTTTGCCTATGTCTTCATGTTAAAAAGCGAGTTTTTATGTTACTATGACATTTTTCTGATAGTGCTTAGAACTTTATAGATGTATTTATCTTAAAATTTAATATTATTTCTATACATCAAGATGTCTTTTTAGTAATTATTGGTAGGTATTATTCAATTAATTTCTAATTAAATTGATAGTGTAATTGATATAAAGTTAGGTTATGTCATATTTTTGCTGTATTAATTATTATTATTGTTACCTACATTAAAATCTACTATTTTAGGAAGTGTAGCTACTAGCCAGGTTGTGCGGTGTATGGCTACAAGAACTATTCGTGAAAAACAAAGGGAACAAACATTAAGTATTTTGGTTTTCGAAACCAGACGTATTTAAAGCATAGATCAATGCTTGCAGGAGGAAAGATACAAATAACCTGAAGAATGGTATGGTTTTTGCAAAACTAAATTGAATTATAATCATTTTTGTAGGTATTGTTTCTTTTTTAAGCTTGTATTTTTCTACACATTTTTTAAAGGATGGTTTTGAAATATCCTTACAACAGATGCTGTTAAACTGCTCACCTAAAACTGGAAGAAATTTAAAACCAACAATAATTTCTACTGAAAATCTCTGAGTTAAAAAAAGGACAACAATTGTCTGCAGAATATGACGATAAATTAATAAGGGAGACAAAAAAATATCGACAAACATTTATTGATAGCTTTGTTAATATTTCAGTATCTCCATAACTAGAAATGTAAGTACGAATTTACCTTATTAACAAAAAATATTCTTAATGTGAAAATTGTATTAGGTACCTGTGGCTTTGAAATGAAAATTACGTAACTTAGCACGTAGAACTATTGAATATTACACGGAATTAAATAGAAATGTATAATATTTTTAATTAATCTCTATATCATTGTTTCAGATGTGACCACCAAAATGAAATTGTTATTTTAGAGAAAACTATTGAAAGTCTTCGTGAAGAACTAAAAGAAATAACTAAAAATACACCAAATCAAAAATAGATTTGCACCTGCAGGAGTGTGACAGAAAAATCCGTCACTCCTAGAACTCCACGAGCCAAATAAATATAGATTATAAAGTGTCAAGCAAGATAAAAAAGTAAACCTTATGTATCAACAATTTATAAACATTATTAAACATGAATAAACCAATTCCAAATAAACAGCTCTGTGCTTTTTATTAAAATAAAATGTTATGCCAAGTGTTTCTATTTATTAAATACATAAACAGATTTATCAGCACACAACTGTACAAATTAGGTAATACATTCATAATTATCCTATAAAAGTGACTACTATTCAGGCCCTTCAAGTTGATTATTTAAGAAAATCCACAACTAAAAAAATATCTTGTTAAATTTATTTCACTTTAATTTTATGGTCCTGTCTTTGTTAACATTTACAAAATTTTGTTTATGTAAGGGACATTTATTTAGTTCTTTCGGAATTGAGTCACATATTTTGTTTTTACAACATTTAAATCTCCTTATTTGTACCTAAGGCCTTCTATCTATTCCAATTTTTATCGGGACTGAGACATTAAAACTTTATAATGGTGATGTCCATGAAAGATTAGGTTCATAGGTTCTAGACGTTCTGGCTATCATCTTGATCTCAGTCTATCAGATAGTGATGCTAGGTATGAAGATTTAAATCCTAGATGTACATAACATCTTCATGTTTTGTTGTGGAAGAAATCGGTTTCAGATGAACACTGTATCTTGTTTATCCTCAAGAAAAATGCATATCATCTGATTAAGCTAAAAGAGCAGAAAATATTTTTTATTTTGAATTTCTTTGCACAAGGGTCCAATATGTGCCTATAGTGAGTTTCTTGGCATTTTCCATTTTCTTGTATTATTGAGCATAACTTAATGTGATTTATCAGTTGTTATTTTCATCTAAATATATATTTTCAGTTTTACAATGATTATAGAACTAGGAAATAAAAGAGTAACATCTTGACAATCATTTTCTTTGCTCTCCAATGAGAGAAGTCCTTGTTTTTGCTCTTCAATAAGATAGGACCTTTTACTCTTCAATTAGAGCGGACCTTTTTGTTTGTTGCTCTTCAATGAGAGAGAACCTTTTTTTGTTGCTCTTCAATGAAAAAAGACCTCCTTTTTGTTTTGCTCTTCAATGAGCCATAAAAAAGGTGGGCCCTTCTCCCTCCTGACCGGTAGGCACTGGAGGTCACAATCCGACACTGAACACAGTATTGTTATACAAAGCATGAATAAATAAATGATCTTTAAAATATAAACACACATTATTATAAATTAACATGAATACATAGTTACATCTAAAAATAATATAAAACAAAATAAAACACATAATATCAGTGTCTCGTCATTATAAAATTCTATAAAATCATAATAAGACCTCCTGAGCAACTTTTTAAAACAATTTTGTGACTCAATATGTCTGTCAGCGTATGTGATAGCCTGTTGATATCATACTGTATATGAAATAATCTTGTATGAGTTCAGTTTTCGGAATAACTTCAGTTACCTGTTTGGCAAGTTACACGGGATATATTCAAATTATTCTTATGGATCATGCAACAATTATCATTAATGATAATATTTCATGTTTTAAGAACAGTTGTCTACTTGAACCTAATCTGTCTGCTCCAAATAAGAACCTTATTTCCCGTTTCTACATTATAAAGACTACCAATGAACTCGGCAGAACAAACTCCCCAAAACTGAACAGCCTAAGGTAAATGGGTGTCAACTAACGCATAATATGCAGTTTTTGCTGCACAAACTCCTAAATTATTATATTTAAACTTGTAGAGTTTTTGGCTTCTATAGTATCCATATCTATTAAAATATCAGGAATATTACATTTAACGATTATTATTTTTGTTTTTTTTTTTAATTTAATGAAAAAAATTTGTAGTGCACCTTGTTTTAAAAGATTTAAGATCTTTACTAATATTTGTTTGAAGAAAATTGTAGGCAATAGACATATATATTTTCTCTCTCTCTCTCTCTCTCTCTCTCTCTCTCTCTCTCTCTCTCTCTCTCTCTCTCTCTCTCTCTCTCTCTCTCTCTCACACACACACACACACACACACACACACACACACACACACACACACACACACACACACACACACACACACACACACACACACACACACACACACACACTCACACTTACACTCACACTCACACTCACACTCACACTCACACTCACACTCACACTCACACTCACACTCACACTCATACTCACACTCACACACACACACCTATTTTTTTCAATGTAACACTCATTTTTCCAATTACTTGTAAAATAAGAAATAAATGAAATGAAATTATGTATTGTCTCACAACTACTTTGATAAACTATAAAAAACACCCCGTATATTTTTAACATTGTACCTAACCGCTTTTACTAGTGCTCCTAGCCCCTCAATTGTTGTTTGAGAGTATTTCTTACTAATTTTTTTTGACGTTGAAAACTGTCATAAATATGAGAATACAGATATTATGTATTATCAACGCAATGAAGTCGGTACGTTTACGTGAAATCTTTTTAATCTATTTTACAACCTGATTTTTTAAAAATGCCTTTAACTGAAAATGAGAAGATTGTAGTATCATCAGCAAACAGAGTGAAAGTTCCTGAGATATTCAACCTACCTAAATCATTAATATAAATTAAAAAAAAGGTGGGCCCAAGGACAGAACATTGAAGAACGCCCCATTTTATGTCACTTGTTAGCAAGTCTGAAACAGTTCGGACTGTTTGTGATCCAAAAGGTAGAATTTTATCCAGCTCAATGCCAGATCTCTTATACCGTAAGCTTTCGCAGCAGTACTCCGTTGTTGATATAGTCTAAAACTTACGTCAGATCACAAAATACTGCAGCTACGGCCTCGTTGAAATTTATACTTGTCATAGCTAATTCTAAACAAGAAGAAACAGCATCCGATTCTTATGTTGAAAACCGAATTGATTTATGTCCATTATATTATTTTGATCAAGATATCTAACTAGTCAAGTTTTTTCAAGTTTTTCAATAATTTTTCCTAATGACGGAATTAGAGATATGGACCTAAAATTAGACGACTCAGTCACCTCCATTATATAATGGAACCACAACATTCGTGACGTAATTACACGAAGGTAGTTCATCCTGTATATTAGATTATTATTTTAGAAAACACCAAATTAAAATCAAAAATCGACCTCTTTCGGGAATTTTTAATAGTATTGTTTATTTAGCTAATAATGAGCTTATGCTTTACTTTGTGGACGCACTATATATTGCTCGTTATCGCTCGTTAATTTCGGCCATTCTATTCTTAATTTCAAGTTTTAATTTTTATGAATCCCAGAATGGTCACGAAATATCCTGAATATATTTATTTTTAAATAAAATTAAAACATTTACTAACCTAAACTGGTGTCTGCAAGAGCCGAAGGCGTCAATCTAAGAGCCTTTCTATAAATTAAAGAGCAAAAGGAGACTTTTATCTGGAGAGCCAATTCGTTTAAATAAATAACGTAATTTTGAAAATATATTGTGTGAAAAGCCTTGAGTCCAATCATCATTGCCGCAAAGTATAAAGCATCGTAGATTGTCATTCTAGTTTGTCCAGGTTTAAAATATCCTACTAGTTGTGAAACGGCTTCTGGTTCCAAAGTACTGAAAGAAAATTATTTTAATATAGAAAAGGATATACTTTCACTATATTTTACGTCTCAAAATAGGAAATTACGAGAATGCAGTAAAAACGCTTTCCCTACGGTTACAACACAAAATGCACTTGCTCAGATTTATTTAATTAAGAAATGAGGTACATTGTGTGAGGGAATTGTATTTTCTTAACTGATAACACAATAAATTCGCCCTATATACTTGATTGTTAAATAACGTTTCTAAGTTCTAAGCACATGAATATTTATATCTTCCTCCATAAGCACATAATCTTTATTAATTGTTTCAATTCTATTTTTGTACTTTTCTTTAACTGATTTTTCGGATTTAAATTTTTATTAAATAAAATCACTTCCTCATATAATTATAACGTATTTCCCAACGAGTTTTCAATTCTGGTTATTTAACATCAATTTGAAGACGAATTAAAATTATGGTAAATGGTTGGTATTGTTTTAAGAGTAAATATTTACAAAATAATATAACTAAAGAGGACTGATGTTTAGAACAGATAGGTATTCTAATCCTCGGGGCGGAAAATAAGCATGCACAAGCACGTCCCGACACTAAGTGCAAATAAAAAATATTATGCGTTTTATTCGTATTCACAAAGATAAATACATGTCAAAAAGTGAACGCTAATTCAGAGAAATAGTACAGTTGATTTTCTAAACCCACTGTGAAGCGTTATATGTGGTTAATAAAATGGCCGCCGCCACACGAACGTAAGGAGAGGGTCTGCCACCCCCCCCCCCCAAAAAATTTGTGATTTTGTATGTTTTTGCCATGCTTCCTGCTATAGCCTGCGGCGTGTTAACCCTGCCTGTAAGACTTGACCGCCCCCCCCCCCTCTGGAAATGTTGTGAATGGCACCCATGAGATGAGGTTATGTTTCCTAAACTCATTAACAAATGAAATATTCATTATTATTATTATAAGTTTACCAATATTAGAAATTCGTTCGTGTACCCATGTGTAACTTACAGATGTGTTTAGTTTATAAATCAATCAGTTATAAAAAAGTACACATATACAGTTATTAGATTTAAAGATACCTGTTGTCACTGAATATAAATATCTCGGTATGGTATTAGATCCAAAACTGCTTTGGACGAGCCATATCGAATATTTAAGAAACAGATGTGAAAAAGGGTTAAACATTCTTCGTTGTGTTACCAAAAAATCTTGGGGCGCTGCCCCACAAAAAGCATTACTATTTTATAGGTCATTTATCAGAGCTATTATTGACTACGGCTGTGTTTTTTACGGATCATCATCAAACACAAATTTAAAAAAAGTTGATCGTATACAATACAAAGCAATAAGACTTTGTATCGGAGCAATGAAATATTCTCCTACTAACGCAATTCTGGCGGAAGCAAATGAACCACCCTTACGTTTTAGGCGACAATTAATCGCTAACAAATATATTACTAAGTTGAGCACATAGGTATAATTCGTTCTTAATGCTTAAAATCAGTAATTTGAACACACAAATTTTAACAAACCGCTACTGGAGAATAAAAAACTTACCTTTATTGCCAACTGCTTTTCTTGAAACTAATGAATTTAGTCAA
Organism: Psylliodes chrysocephalus; assembly: GCA_927349885.1. Lineage (NCBI taxonomy): Eukaryota > Metazoa > Arthropoda > Insecta > Coleoptera > Chrysomelidae > Psylliodes > Psylliodes chrysocephalus. The sequence continues at coordinate 23,323,852 of OV651822.1, read as the reverse complement.
TTTATTGAAACAACAAATAAGTTACCTGTGTTTAAACATAGCTACGAATCAATTTTTTCAAAGTCCACCGTCATATTTCCGAACTATAATGAATTACCCTCCTATAATAAAACTTCATTACTTTCTGCAATTAGCAGTTATAAAGTAAATACAATAATTTATACAGATGGAAGTAAAAATCTGAAAGGAGTCGGTAGTGCCTTCTATATAAAAAATAATAAAGAAATGTGTAAATTTCAATTACCAGCGATTTGTAGCATTTTTACAGCTGAAAACAAGGTACAAAGTGCAATAATAATATCTGACTCAAAATCGGTGTTAGAGAGCATAAAAAATATAACAATAAAACATTTTGATAATTTTATTATATGTAAGATAAAAAATTTGCTTAATCAGTTAGAAGTTAAAAAGGTTAAAATTATATTTATATGGACGAAAGGACATAGTGGCATCTATGGAAATGAGTTAGTTGATAAGGCTGCAAAAGAAGCAAGGGAATGCAATAATCTTTTAAAAAATCCTTGTTACAAAGATCTTTACGGAAAATATAAAGATAGTATTTACAGAGATTGGAATAAATATTGGAGAGAAATAACAAAAAATTCAAATAGTTCATATTTTTCTATCTACAAGGAGTTGCCAAATAAAATATCACATATATTCAATGACAAAGTTAATAAAAAGTACTGCACAATTATAACTAGATTGAAAATTAACCATGGGTGCTTTCCGTCTCATTTATATAAAATAGGACTGACAGATTCTCCACTATGTTCTTTTGATAACGAGGTCGCAGATCTCGATCACATATTTTTCGGCTGTAAGAGTTTTTGTAATAATGACCTGTGGGATGGTCTTATGAAAGCAGGTATTCAGTTTCCTACGTGTGTTAAGGTGTTGCTCGCGACTGGAAATCAATCTGTGTACGATTTATTGGTAGATTATGTAAGTAAAAATAATATTAATATCTAATATTTAAACGTAATACCTTTCAATTGGTGTGTGGCTAAAGGACTAATGTCCATTGCCAATAAAGCGAGAAAAAAATCAGTTATAAAGGGTGTCTCAGAAATATTTTCGTTTATTATTTCGTTCGCTGGCGCAATAGGCACATTCCCGAGAAAGAAGCAGTTGGCAAACAGTGGTCGACATGTTAAGATTGTTAAGTTTTAGTTGCAATGGAGCAATTTACACGGCTTCAACGTGCTTTTTGCATTCGTGTGTTTTATAAAAACAATTATTCTTTTGTTCTTGTGCGTCGTTTGTACAGAAATCATTATAAAATAGCAAGAATGATTGATGTCCCAACTGCAAATTTAATTAAATATTCGTTAAAAAAGTTTAAAAGTACTGGAATTTAAATTTGCACTTGGGATATCTTTTATTCTTGTGTGCAAACGACGTACAAGAATATAAGAGTAATTGTTTTTATAAAACACACGAATACAAAAAACACGTTGCAGCCAAGTAAATTGCTCCATTGCAACTAAAACTTAAGGACGCCACAGCACTTCCGGTTTTTGATTCAATGATTTAAATGTGAATTTTAGTTAATCCTTTCCTACGTAGATGTAGCTACACTCTTTAACCTCCATATTTTGTCCATTATATCGCAAAAATCGGCCAGCTAAATAATATACGCAACATACTCCTATTTTATGTTTTCTAATAAGTTGGTCTGGTGAAAAAGATTTGTCAACACCGCATATTTATTGAAATATATTATTAGGCAGTCTACCAATTCTTTAGCGAGGTTTTTCTCGTTTACAGTGAATTAAATATTTAACTGTCTAATTAGGGTAGCAGCAGGTACTTGGGATAATCCGATTAAATAATAATCGAGAATTTGTTAGTAGCACTGACCTTCCCTAATCTATTATAAATAGGTAGGTATATTTAGCCCTATTTCCAAATAATGATTGAAATAAATAAGTATATATATGGGCTATTTGTTTTATTTATTTTAGTTATGTGTATTTTTGATTTGTGTTCGTAAGTTTAATTTGAGTGTTTATTATATTTCCAGTATATTTTTATTATTTTTCGTTAATTTTACATTAACTGTGTAGTTTTTTTGTGTACTAAATTTGGGTGGTAAGTACCTATTACTATTATTAAACTATAATTTAAATTCATTATTTAAAAAAATATGGTTTGTGGATTGAAGTCTCCAAAAAAATCTATCGAAATCAGGTGTTAGGTCATTTTAACTTTATACCGAGTTCACCTGAAAATTTTGGATGGCTTTATTTTTGGTAAAATTTAAATTGGAATCTTGAATTTTTGGGGGCGAGGCAGTGCATCGAGGAAATAAATTTCACATTCTTTTCATACATATAGCTCCCTTGATTTTTCCTAGCAAATAAAATATTTTGCCAAAATTTTAAATTAAAATATTCTAAAAAGTATTCTTTGTAATTTTTTAATATGGATGTACTTAAAAGTGTGCTCTTTCATAATACTTTACAATAAATGCAGGGTACCATTGAAAATTTTGAGATAAGGGTAGGTTGATGCAAAGGGTGATAAAAACATATGTGGAAGTACGATCCCTATGCACTGCTTCATATCTTAATAATTTAAAATTTAAGTTTAAACAAAAATAAACTAAACCGAAGGGCGGTAGGGGTAAATATTTTTGTTGAATAAACACATGTCCGAAATACAGGGAATTTTAACCAAAAGTTATAGCGTCTATTATATATTTACAATGTTGATACTTGTTTTGAATAAAACAACTAAAAATACTACTTTATTGTCTCTTTATATTTTTGCGAATTTCTTTTCGCTTTCTGATAAACAAATAATATCTAAACTTTTGCATGCACGTCTCTGAAGCAACTAAAAATACATCTCAAAACGAAAGGCGCTATACAACAAAAAAAAAATAAAATACAAAGAGTTGTATTTTATAACGTTTAATCAAAACCATTATAAAAATTTAAAAATATACATGGTGATATTCTTTTTCAGCAGAAATCTAATAAAATTATATAATAACGCTGGATACACGCTAAAAGGCCCAAAAGATAATTTATTAAAATAGGAAACAACAAACTTTAAAAATTTCATTGAAATGAATTAAAATTTTTCGAGATATTCATTAAAATTTGAATTTTATTTAAAACTTATCTTGGAAACGAAGAGTTTTTGGACATACATTTTTAGAACAAAAATTGTGTATTTTAGCGTCTCCTACCATCCTAAAAGATTGTAGGCATATATATGTATTTAGGGTGTTCCATTTAAAACGAACATTTTTTTTTGATTCGCTGACACATGAAAATTTTGTTCATTTTATCAAAAAAAACTTCCCTTAAATTTTGAGCCCGTAATTTTGATTTTAAGTGGTTCCTTTCGATCGATGTATGTTTCCCATTTAAATAACAAATAGACCATGATTTTTAAAATTTAAATTAATATAGCTCCGTTTGATTTCATGGTAATCCATTGCGATTAGTCTGAATTTGTAGTATATTAGTGACTCTTTGAAAGTGCCCACTAACATTTTTTTGTACTTGAACCCGTCTCATCGGTGTCGGCTTCGAAAGCCCAATTTTTTCAAAAAGTATTATATTTTCGTTCTTATCAACAAAACAGTTGAAGTTATAAAAAAATTGTCAAAGAACAATTTGTAGGAAATTAAATTTTCTACAAAAATACCCCTCTATGGATTTTCTGAGGTGCGTAGTCCAAAAGGTATAAAAATCTAAAAAAGAAAAATATGAAATTTTAATTTTTATTGTATGATTTTGAACTTACGCTTTTTTTAACAAAATTAACCTCATTTAACTTTTTTTTTTTAGAAAAAAGGAATATTCCAAAACGACTGAAAGCCAGAGAGGCCATTTGAAAAGAATATTTTGTTATTTATTTACATACCTATTTATTGAATTAAATAAAGCTTTTACTGGATACTTAGAAATTTTTCATTTTATCCTTCCTAATAAAAAACATTTTTGAAGAGTTAATGAAAGAGTCATGAGTGTTATTTTAACTGATTTTTTTTTGAAACCATGAACTGGAGCAAAAAGATATCGGTGTCACTAATAGCCTAATATAGTATATTATGCAACGATCATGTAATGATGGTTATTAATACACGAGCATTAACCGGGATACGAAACGAGCCAAAGGCGAGTTTCGTATGGTTTATGCGAGTGTTTTAATAACCATTACATGAGAGTTGCATACGCTATTTTTTCTACACCCGATAAATAATCAAGACCTATAAATATTATATTTATATTGGTATTGAACACAATAACAGTAATTACTCGTATTTCTATAAAAAATTCTACAAAATTGTAATTAATGGTATTACTTCAGGTATTGGTATTTCCCTAGATTTTTGCGGTAAAATATTTTGTACTGTATTTTCTGCTTTCTCCGATATGTGTGGAGGAGTCTTCTATATCGCTAATATCAGACATTTTAATATTATAATTATCGAAGTTTAGCTACCTACGAAAATTTAATACGTTTTGACAACTAAAATAATTACATAGGAACCTAGGACAAACGTCAAACAGCATGCTTGATTGAAAAATTGTAGGTTTCTATTGATTAAAAATCTGTATCGTAATGAAAAATCTGTATCATAATGGGTATCATTATGAAACGGATTATGGGCATATAAGTGCATTATTATAATACGGGTGTAGAAAAAATATATTATTACATTACTGGCCTTCAAAGTAGCATCACTTTATTGCATTGATGAATATTTCTCTCATGATAGTTAACATATTGAATAACCAACTCATGCCCATTTTGCCGAATTCACACTTTATTTACAAAAAAAAAACTCAGCATACATTAAAAAAATTACATCTTTAACCAATTTTTTTACAAACTTTTGTTTTTCCTCGTATAAAGACATTTATTTTAAATATTGGTTAATTTAGATTTTAATTTTAGACAAAGCACCAAATTTTATTAAAAATTCGTCTTAATAAGAAAACGTTAAAAAATGAGTCTCCTGTATATATAATTTACATTTGTGTAAATTGTAAATAACCATAATAATATATTTTTGTCTAAATTCAAGACAATTTTAAAATATGGCAACACGGCGCCGAAGCTTTCGCTACTTTTGCTTCATCGGACATCTATAATTTAGGTCCTGAACTAAAAAACAACATGGACGTAGTGAAATTATCAATTTTAGATGAAATCGTATTTTGTACAGAACTTAAAAAGTACGCAACATTGATTATTAAAATTTGGCAAGAATATTCAGAAAAATATGTAGAATGCTATAAAGTTTTTTGAACTACATCTGTGACTATCACTTTTTTATATTTTTTAATAGTATTTAATAAATAGCAGGACAAATGAAAATGTCTCATTTCAATCATTAAACATTTTTCTATAATCTGCCAAAGTTTCATTAAAATCCATCCAGTGAAAAATAAGTTCTGTAAAAAATCGTAAACCTATGTTTTGACCACGTAAAATACACTGAAATGGCGCCCTTAAGCCATATTCGAGCGGTCTACTGGTTTAAATATATTTCTTGCGGTTCGAAAACGGTTTGAACTATTCCCATTCGAGTGACCAAACAATGACGTCACGTTGAAACAGGTTTAAACCAGCTACATCTGTTTTTGAAACGTTTCATTGAGAACGGTTCAAGGAAATAGAAATGTCATTAATGTCAAAAATTGTAGCGAAGATCATGCATTAAAATTAATTATCAAAAAAGATTTTTTGTATTACGGTTATAAGAAAAAATAGAAAATGCATAATTATGAAGGTTTATAATTTTTAGTAATTTTTGAAAACTTGACCTTGTAATTCTTAATAACTGGTTAAAGTCGGATTCTAAATATAATGATCTATTTTACATAAAACTCTGGTAATATATGAGCTTTTTTTGAGGCAAAAGTTATCTGTTGCTAGAGATTTACACACTCAAAAATCCTTAACTGTTAGTGACATCACTGTTTTAAAATCATCTATTTGAGCGCTTTCAAAATCTATGACGTAGTATTAAAACTGGTTCTAAAAGTTGTTGAAAATATTTTTAAACCAAAGAGACCCCTCGAATATGGCTTTTATTGTCGACCACCGTTTGCCAAACGTCTTCTTTCTCGGGAATGTGCCTATTGCGCCAGCGAACGGATTAATAAACGAAAATATTACTGAGACACCCTTTAGTAAAAGAAATATTCAATTAGATGCCACGAAATGAAATAGTGGGTTCACTGAAAACATTCTACTTGAGTTCGTAAATTAATTTTTTAAAAAATCTAATATTTTATTTTTTATATTTTTATTTATAAACTATGTTCTAGTGTTAGAGTTTTTATAACATCGGTAGTTTGATTTTTTAAAAGATGAGCATTTACGTTTTATTAATTATTAATGAACAAGAACTAAATAAAACACTTTTTGAATAATACCTACCTGAATAATATTTTTCCAGTCATGTGGAAAAGTCCTAATGCAACATATTGTAAACCATATAAATTCCATATAATTCGTAATATAGAAACTTTCTTCCCTGGTTCTTTTATTTTCACCTTACTAAAATATGCATGTTCCAACCTATCTGCACATTTTTTCGAACGACATTTTCCAATAACATCGTATAGATCATCGTCTTCGAGTTCTTTTCTAAAGCCTCTCACAAACAATGGACATGTGTAACTGTAAACAAAATGGTTATGTATATTAATCGGAACTATTTATTCATGGTAAACAGATTGATTTAAAGTTCCGAAATCTTATGTATTTATTTATTGTGTAAAAACTTGAGCAATAAAATAAACTAATATAGCAAAATATAGTAGGAGGCAATAGATGAAAAAGAACACGGACTTCCAAACTAACTCCCAAAAAGATATAAAGTATAAGAAGAAGAAAAAAGAAAAAAAACTGTTTATAACGATTTCTTTGGTGACGATGTGACAAGTCGCTAACTTTTATTTTTAATTAATTATAAAAATGAATATTTTAATTAATTTCCGCCTGGGAACGTTTAGAAGGGCCCCCGTATTTGTGTTTCCCAGGAATTCCCATTTTTAAACAATTACAAGTACCCTCGTAGATTAAAATATTTCCATATTTGCCGAAATCCGAAAGGGCATTTGTAGATTCAATTTCATGTCAATTATCAGTTGTATTCATCAAGGTTCTGGAAGAACATTTGAATTGGGTATCTCCCACTCCGAAATTGCCGGGCTTCGAGCTTGCCTGCTGAGAAGGTATAAATAAGACGGTCAAATCAAATTTCATCTGGCCCATAAAACCCACCTTGAAGCCACATTCAGAACCCCCGACAACCCCCACTTTGACGAACAATTCAAAATCGAGACCGAACATCACGTCCTTCAGACACTTGCCGCCCCACTCCCCCCTTTGGATGTCGAAAACCCCCTCACCGCCCCATTCACCCCCCAAGACATCCAATACGCCTGCCAAGCAGGCAAAAACACGGCCTCCGGGCCTGACTCCATCCACAGGAGAACTCTGAAACATCTCCCTGAAACCATATTTCCTATTCTCACTCTTATCCTAAACTCCTGCCTCTCCTTATCCTATTTTCCACTTGCCTGGAAATCCGCAAACACCATTTTGATCCCCAAACCAGGCAAGGACCCCAAATCCCTAAATTCATACAGACCCATCTCTCTCATATCGGTCCTAGGTAAACTCCTCGAGCTTCTGCTCAAGGAAAGAATCTGGGAATTTTGTGAAGAGAGAAACATCATACCCCAATCCCAACATGGTTTCAGACCCCACCACTCCACCCAGGACGCAATATCATCCCTTCACACTACCGCTGTCACGGCGGTAAATTCCCAGCACATCTCCTCAGCTGTTCTCCTAGATGTTCAAAAAGCCTTTGACCAAGTCTGGCATGCCGGACTAGTCAAAAAACTTATGAACATAGGTCTCCCCCCCCCAAATTTCGAAACTCATACACTCCTACCTCTCAGACAGAAAAATTACAGTCAAAGTGGGCAACTCCTTATCCGAAACATTCACCCCACTAGCAGGAGTCCCACAGGGCTCCGTCCTTGCCCCCCTCCTCTATCTCATTTACACGCACGACATTCCCCCCCCAAACCACCCCACATCCAAATGCCTGCTATACGCAGACGACACAGCTCTAATTTCGGTAGCCAAAAATTCTAACCAACTAAATATTCGAACCCAAAATCTGTTAAACCGGTACTCTCACTGGTGTAGCAGATGGAGGGTCTCATTAAATCCACAGAAAACTCAATTTATCGTCTTCAAACACCCAAATTCCAAAAGAACCTCTCAGAACCCCCAACTCGTAAACGTAAATCTCCTAGGAGTCAGGCTAGCTCAACAGACCGAAGTCGACTATTTGGGGGTACGATTTTCTCGTACTCTTAACTGGTCCTCTGACGTCCAACGCACTCTTGATAAGATGCGAAAGCGAGCCAGTCTCCTTGGAGCTTTGTGCGGGCGAATAGGGCGCTGTAACCCAGATACCCTCATCCATACTTACAATTCCTTCATCCGACCCGTTGCCGAATACAGAGCTATACCCTACGGTGTACTTCCCACACACCTGTCCCACAAACTCACCACACTCGAGAGACGTATCCTCAGACGATGCCAATACCTCCCCTATCGCTCCCCCAGCGGAGAAGTCTTTTTAAACACCCCCAACACCCCCATCCTCACACGTTTCCAGTCCCTCAGGAAACAATACGTCTCTCGCACGCTGAAAGGCACAAACACACACTCCCAAAACACACTTCGCACCCCTTGGCGACCCAACCAACTCCCCCTCTTTCGAAGACCGAAAAGAAAATTGCCACAGCCGAATCTAAAACTCCTCACAGACGCCCAAGACCTCCCCCTCACCGCTGAACTCCAGGATCTGCTGGAATCAGCCCCGCTGAGTATAAGATAAACCTTCCCAAATTATTTAATTAGAAAATCAAAACACATGTACAATATCGTGGTTTAGGTTTTGTGGTTTTCCTAAATCATATTCCCCACCTCATACATGGACCTGTCCAATTATGAGGTTGGAAATAGCAAAATTGGCGATATTCTTGGGGAACAAACCTGCCACACAGGTCCCACACACACGCGCACAAAATTAGGAATTAGCTAGCTAGGTTACTTTTGTAATCAGGGCAGACCACCCTGAAAAGGAGGATAACTCCTATAGCAGGGAAATAGGAAAACAATATGTCCTAGAAAATGTAAAACACTTAAGATTTCCGCTAATAAATCAAAAAAAAAAAAAAAAAAAAAAAAAAAAAAAAAAAAAAAAAAAAAAAAAAAAAAAAAAAAAAAAAATCAAATTTCATCCTCTTCGGCTCCTGACCACCGTAGTCTCTTCTTCTTCTACAGTATTTGCCGCTCTAGTGAAAGTTATTAGTTTCCCGCCGACCGAGAGTATTAGCGACCAAAGTGTTATTCAAGGTAGGACATTTTCTTATTTTCTCTTTATATTTCATTTGAGACATCCGTTTAATTAGCCGGAGAATTTTGATTCGTATTCAGAGTTGTTTTCATTTCATCCCTTATTGGAGAAACCGTTGGTAATTTTGTCTCGAGATTGGACTGAGGCTTGATCTAAGTGTATCGCAATTTCACGACTCTATCCAATCTCCTTTAAAAGACACCCTAGTCAAAGCTGGAGTGAGAGGTTTAATTCGATTTTGTCATTTTTTTCTTATTTAATTGTAGCGCAATTTCAACAACGCTATCCAGTCTCGACTATACAAGAAAAGTGCAACCAACTAGACAAAATAAAATTGACACTAATGACATAATAAATCATTTTAGTTTGCTTTTTGGTTTTTCCGATCTTCTTTCATGCAACGTGAAAAAGACTTTTTAGTTTAGGGTATTTTACATTTAAAGGTTGAAACATTTTGTCATTGTTAGCTGTCAATTATGTTGATGGTAGAACACAGGCGTAACCATAGATGGACATAACGTAACTAGTATTGTATTAGTTGTATATTGTATAGAACTTGTATTCGTAGCAGCAGCATTTTGCAATCGACATAAATAAATAAAACCAAATAAAAAAAATGTTTCAAGAAATCGGGAGAAACACAAATAGACTGTTAACAACAAAAATAAAATGCAATGCTACGCTTATGTTTTGACATTATCCACAGCTGATATTGACAAATGTTTTCAACCTTTAAATGTAAAATACCCTAAAATAAAAAGTATTTTTACGTTACGGGTACAACAACGGGTCTAAACGACATAAAAGTAGATAAAAAAACCAAAAATTTAACAAAAAAACAGCCTCTTTATGTGACCCGATTTCTTATGTCATTAGTGTCAAAAAAAAATGGTCGAGTTGGTTGCACTTCCTTTGTATAGAAGTCCTCTATTAATTAGGCATTCCAACGACCTGTCCAAATGGCTACCAGTGGGTAATGACAGTTTAGATATGGCAACCCTGTTGTCATGTTGTCATTAACAGGGTCAATGATACATATATAGTTTACGAGCGGCCATATTGCCTGGCAAATATTTATTAATTTGAATCGGTTTAGCAAAAATGTGTTTTAAAACCAATTTTTAGCCTCTAGATATTTAAAAAAAATAATTGCTTACATTTTTACTTCAAGGCATAAGCTTATGTATATTTTGAAAAATATGGATGATCAATCTATGTAACTATCTATTTCATTGACCTTGTCAAATCACCAGGCCTACAGGGTTGCCATAATTTTGCTATATCACAACCCGTCAGAACCACTGATCTGTATTATTTTACTGGATAGGATATAGCCCTCTAAAAAACGTTCCGAAAAATTGGCCGATTTGGGCAAATAATATGACGGACCGGATGTTATTTAACATAACCTCTTTTTCCATTTGTCATTTAATTGTGTCAACAAGTTACGATGAGATGTTTTTTTTATTTATTTAGGTAATATCGAATAGCATTACTATGATATAAACAATAAACGTTCATTCGTGAAGACACAATATGCTTCACGTTTCCATTTTTATATTTTCTTTCATAAAAAAATAAAATTATGGGTGAATTGTCCCGAAGGACATTGCCCGCAAAAGGAATAGAAGAAGAATAAGAAGAAAAACTTATCAAATTATAGGTTAGGTATGTCAAATTATCCCAAAATTCAGTTATGTGAACCCACCATAATTTGCCCAAATCGGCCAGCAGTGTTGCACTTCCGGTCTCCTTGGTGGCACGGATTTTTAGTATGTTAAATATATCCTATATCCTATCCAGTAAAATAATACAGATCAGTGGTCAGAACCCACTGGTAGCCATTCAGTTTGGCATGCCTAATTACTAGTCTTACATACTTTGATTTTCTTTTACTAGTCCGGACGGTCCTCGCTCCATCCTTTTTATTTATTTATTTTTTCTTTTCTTGCTTTCTCCAGTCATTCCGTTTCCCGTCACCACATACTTTGATTACTATACGGGGCAAGAGAGAGGTCCGACACGCCCAACATAGGGCGCGGCCATTTTGATTCCTATGACACAGTTTATAGCTAAAGAATCAGATCGCTCACTCTGCGTCGGCACTTTTGATCTCAATGTTCCAGTTTATACACTGCGCAACTCGGATAATACAATATATGACAACCGCCTATAATAAAACAGCAATCTTCTGGGTATCCTGAATTTGTATCCCTGGAGTGGATGTTATTTTGTAACTTTCAACTGGTCCGAGTGAGCTAACTGATTCTTTAGCAATAAACTGTAACTCCAAAAATAATATTCACTGACACTGAGAGCAGCAAGCAAAATATCAGGTGCGTTTTAATCATCCGCTTCTGCTTCCGGAATTGTCGGTTTAGTCGTTTTAACCTGTCAGATTAAAACAAGAAAACCGACAATTCCGAAGCAGAAGCGGATGATTAAAACACACCTATTAAAAATATTGCGCCAAGATGTAGGCAACACGTAATAATTGTTCAAAATGGCGGAGTTTTCTATCTCCTTTTAAGAGGCACTCAGAAAGCTGCGCAGTGCGACCATTCTCCGTATAGTAAAAGAAAATCAAAGTATGTACCCGTCACAAACTAACTCTTAAGCGAGCCATTCGAAGTCGCACAGAATTCAAGAAGCCGTTTCGATTGGGATCGCAAAGAATTAGTTATACAAAAATTTTGTTTTCATAGTGCAATATCGTTTGGATGCCGTGGTAGATATATCAGATTATCAGTTCTCGCCTATCAAACGACGGCTAGATGCTAAATACGGGGGGTGCCGAAATAATCGTTCGCAATAATAATAACTAATAGTATCTGTAATTAACTCTTATTTTCCTACAATCGTCAACCGTTATTTATAAACAATTTATTTGGCGGAAAATTAATTTTCTATATACAGGAAGCATCGTAGCTACCCGTTTTTATTTATTTTGAGCTTCTTTATTGATCAACAGTAATATTTAAAATAATTACTCTTTTAATTATGTTCTGTTTCTTTATTATTTCGCCAGGATATTTAATTTAATTTTAGTTATTGGGAAATTCATTTTCCGAATACAGGGAGTGTCACAAATTCCCGTGTTAATTATTTTGGCTCTTGCAATATTCAACTGTTATTTATAAACAATTTTATTTATTGGAAAATTAATTTTTATTATACAGGGAGCGTCGTAGCTACTCGTTTTTATTTATTTTGACCTGCTTTATTGTTCAACCGTAATATGTAAAATAATTACTCTGTTTTAATTATTTTCCGTTTCTGTATTATTTAGCCAGGATATTTAACTTAATTTTAGTTATTAGGAAATTCATATTCCGAATACAGGGAGGTTCAAGTTTCCGTTTTAATTATTTATTTGTCTGTATTATCCAACCGTAATATCAAATTTCAGTTCCTCTCATAGCTTTGGCCTTGGCTCCATCAGTAATAATACAGGAACATTATTTATCGATTATACTATGGAGAGGAAAAGATCACGCATCAATAAGTTCATTAAACTTCCTTCCACGTGTAGCGTACACACTGGGGAACTATATGGCATATTAGAAGCATTCCGGATGTTAACATCCAATGATTGTCATACTGCAATCTGTACAGACTCACTTTCATCGATCCACTCAATTAAAGATGCTTTCTCGGAACACCTCTTAGTTAACGCAATTCATGACACCTATTCCAACTTCGTGACAAATGGAGTGCCCGTCACTATCATTTGGATCCCGTCTCACGTTGGACTTAGCGGTAACGAAGCAGCTGGCCGTGCAGCCAAAGAAGCTTCCACATTGGACGTACCGGCTGAAAATATTCATATATATAAAGATGTCAAGAGTGTGTTTAGAAAAACAGTTCATGACGATTGGCAAACACACTGAAATATGGAGACCACACAGTTACGATACATACAACCCATTATTGCTTCCCCAGATTATCCTCTTTGTCCAGAACAAATGCAGTCATAATAAGAAGATTACGAATTGGACACACTAAACTTACTCACAGCCACTTGATGACAACCAGTGAGGCACCCATATGCACCTACTGTGATAGTGTCTTGATTGTAAAACATATTTTGATAGACTGTTACCACTTTTCCGAACAAAGAAGACGAAACAAGTTGAAATCAAGACTAGAAGAAATATTAGGGGAACCTACAGAATACCAGTGCCTTTTCAGTTTTTTAAAAGACGTTCAACTTTTACAAAAAATTTAAATCAAAGTAATTTTATGAAAACAATATTGTAAAACCACTCTGTAGATAATTGTAGTTGTGTCAATGACCTCAGCAGTCGAGACTCGTTAATTTTAATAAAAAAAAAAATTAAAGTCCTTTTAAATAGTTCGAACAAAAATTAAGTTGGCTGTTCAGTGCTTTTATCCAAGCAGAGTGAAAAATATTTACATTTTTTAATTATTTTGTCGTGCAATTTTTTTGAATACGTATTGATTAAAGTGGTCTACACGTCTTGCAATTATTTGATACGACACTGGGATTGTTTCGAATTTTTCGGCAATTTTTGTTTCATTAAATTCTTTTGCCATTTTGATTTCACAATTCTTAATAAGCACTCCATCACTAAAATATTTTTTCGTTCTACATATGTTATCATTTATCAGCGCATACTTTTTGAAAAAATGTGTTTTCCACGAAAATAAATTCTGTCCTACTATTTGACCAAAAGTTTAAAACCATTCATTAATTGTTTATTTTTCTGTTTCTGGATTTTTAAAGATTTATTTGTTTTATTAAAAAAAAAATGAATTTAATTTTCTCAACTTTACCAAAAATGAGTTACTACAGTCTTCATTGTAGTCGTCGACTTGTTTTATTAATTTTACTTTCTTCATGAGATTGTCAGTGAACTGATTATTTAAAATGGAAAATATTCCTTGTTCGCTGCGTGCATGACAGCAGCGCCAATTCATTTATGTACTAATGGACTATTTTTGCGTATACTGATAATACAATTTTTAATAGAATTCGTAATTAAAAAGTATATATGTTAGTTTTAATAAAAGTATATGGATTTGTAAAACAAGTGAAACATTAATTTATTATTATTATATATTTTTATCGCTTAAACTAAAAAAACTAAGTATAATCAATAAAAATCAATAATAAAATATAGGCAGGCAACAGTATTTACGGTAAAATGTATGAGAAATTGCCTAAGTCTAATAAGTTGTCTTTAAAGAATTAACCTATTCTGTCAAAATAAAAAAAAATACCACTCAATAATAGCGTGAAGTTAAAATGTATAAACAGAAGGACTGTTATTTATGTTTTCATGTGTGTTCGAAAGAAAAGAGAATGAATTATTAAAACTGGTTTCCTATCAGTAAGTCACAAAATTGCATTCCAGCACATACAATAATCAAATGCAGAAAACTAGTTCTTGCTGAACATTTAAGATTAAAGGGATGTTGAAGAACATCGTAAAATGATCATTTATCGTTTATTTAAAACCTTTCAAGTTTCTGATGTCTACTGCTATTTCCAGTATTACTGTTATTATTACCAAAATAAGGGTAATTTTTCTTCTTACTGTACAGCTATCCATTTATTTCTTTGATTTAATTTCCACTTTGCTACTGAAAATTTTTATAATTTACACTGTTTTTTCTAGTATTTTTACAATTTACAACACACCAACTCCGGTTGCTTATTGTATTGTTTTTACCTATTTTGTTGAATAAAGTAAAATGTATACGTGTAGTTAATATGCCAAAATTACAAAATATCGCCCTAAAATGCACGAATTATACGCAGCTAGCGCTAGTATCGCTTTTTCTTCCCCTACCATGACTTCGCATTGAGCGAATTGACAAAAGTAAGCCAAATTAAATTCGCGCATTACGTCACTGGAGTACCGTTGAGATTGCGCATAAAGTGCCTTTGCAAGTCTGTTTTAACCATTTTATGTACTTGTTTTAAAAGCAGGAGAAATTAATATTTCTGAAACTCAACAATATAAAAATCCAATTTACTTTTCCTTATTATATTCCTAAAGGTGGTATCTTTACTACTTGAAGTAATTCAAATTTTTTAACAACAATCCGAAACCATTCATTAGCACCAGGATTCTGCGCAATAAACTATTTGGACCGCCAAATTCCCCAATCCTGGTGTCAATGACTGGTTTCTGATCGTTGTTGGAACATACCTACTGTAAATCGCCAGCAATAATACAACTTACGAGACAACTTCTTATTAACAAAATTTAGTCGTCTCGATTAGTCGAATCGAAAGCAGCTTCACGTGACATATGAATTATGTTTTCAGCTAAATAAGTTACAAGATGATTGAAGCGATTTTACTAGTCCCGCAATTTTATACTAATGTGACGCGAAGCCAACCTTGTTTATTACCGTACCCCCGACAGGAAGTCACATCGAGACCCATTGGGAGACTCGAAAAACCGAATCTAATGTTTTCCATCGCAGTCTGACACGTGGAGAATATTTCCCGGAACTTCTAGACTGAGCTTCTATTCAGTTGGTCCTTTCGAGAATGTTACATTTCTATAAAAATAGCGCGTTTTGTTGACAGACGACAAGTTTCAAATTAAGTGTTGGATAGTAAAAACAAATTGTAATAAATAAATTAGAATTGTGAGTTGTAATAGTAATAAATTAATTAGTACGTTATAAATAAATTATAAATAAAGTGTTTTAAATAAATAAACTATAAATAAATTAAACAAACGTTACATTACGATATTTTTTAATTTTCAGAAAATTTACTATAGTTTTTATTTTAAACATTTATGAAAAAAGAATTATCACTGAATAATTAAATATAAATTTGCTTACCCGAAAAATATAAGAGAAAATATGTTGGCATTTTGTCTAGGATGAATCTGCCTACGGACTTTTTCACTGTGATCCATGATTTCCTAAGAGTGATCTTTCGAACTTCAGTTCATTACAAAAATATTTCAATGACTACTATCTGTACAATTAAATTAAAAAGTAAACTTGGAGACAATACATCTTAGATATATTCTTAACACTGATAAAATTTTTATTAATAATATAAGTAAATACATATTTTTCTTTGATAATAAATATTTTATTCAAAAAGGTAAAGTATATTGTTAACATATTATATGTTTAGCTTGTTAAATTTACTTTCTACATTTTTATTTTTCTATAATATAAATTTATAGCTGACCTTGCAGGATTCCGTATTTGTTTTAAATCATGTTAGTTTAAAAAACCAAAAATTAGTGTGTGTTCCGTCGTTTCAAATAATATTACTGAATTAATTTTAACTGCATTTCGAAAGTGGCTTTAAATTCAAATTGTTTACTAATTAGTATATTTTAGAATAGTAGGTATATTAAATAGATAGGTACTTAACAAGTTTCATTCTTATGACAAACGAGTTCTGTACCTACACTATTTTCTCTATTTTAAATCCATTTTTACTTTCCTGTATCCAGTAAGGAAAATATAGAAATCATTAGATTTGACCTCGATTTTTCGATGTTTTTGGGTCCCCTGAATCAGTTTGGACTATTTTCGCGATGATATTTGTCTTTATGTGTGGTGTATCTGTACCCACGATTACTCAAAAACGAATAAAGAGAAAACTATCAAATTTGCTTTATTTTAGATGATAAATTTTGACTGATTATTTTATTATGGTTTTTGAGCTGTTGATATTTTTATGCAAAATAACTTTTTTTATTCGAATGTGTCATAAAACGTCATTTTTTTCGGACAGAAAACAATCGAAAAAAAGAACTTTAAAGCATACTGCATATGAAGTGTTGAATAGTACCATTACGGCCCAGGCCGCAAAAGTAAAACTGCACCGCTATCTAAACATTCTGTTTAATTTTCAGTTTATCTTTTAATACTGCTGGTGATAATTTCTTTTACTATTGTAAAATAGTAGTCCCTAATCCACATCAAATTTGAGTAGAAACCATTTTGATTGAATAATAGAAAAATTAAATAAACTATAATTAAATCGATTTGACATAAGCAACTGACATGACAGCAATTGTTCAATTGTTATCAAGAATATACCTATCTAGTTATTCTTATCGATCACAGCCATGTAAGAGGATGTTGAACTTTACAGGGCCGCTCCGACCCTAGACTTCTCCCTACAAACTGCCGCGCTGCCTCCTCTGTATTTACACTGTCGCTGTTGTTATGTCTGTGTCGCTTTCGCTGCCCGTCTTCCTCATACTAATGTTGCCAAGTAAAGATAAATTTTATTGTAAAATAAATAAATTAGAAGTGTAATCATAATAGTGCTTAAGTATTCTAAATAAATTCATTAGTAATTGGTGTAAACAAATTAAAAATAAACTGTTTTATATAAACTTGCTATTTTTAAAATAAACAATCGTTACAATATGGAATACTTTTTTATTATTTTCACGAAAAATAGTAGCTTATTACGTCTCCCCTAGAAAACTTCTCGTAGTGGCCCGAAAATCTAAACTTTTCGTCCTCATAACATAAATGACTATTTCACAGTTCATAGCTAAAGAATCAGTTAGCTCACTCGGACCAATTGGATGTTCCAAAATAACATCCACTCCAGGGATAAAAATTCAGGATGCGCAGAAGACTGCTGTTTGTTGTCATATATTGTATTAGGCATTCCAAACAAATGAACTGCCAGTGGGAAGATTTGGTATATCCAAGAGTTGCAACATACGATGTATTCTGTTTACAATACGTAAAATTATGAATAATGGATTACATTTAAATATTTTATGTTAAACACAATAAAAATAATAATAAAAATAAGATACATTTTTTCATAAATTGGCAGGCTTGGTGACTATTATTTTAAATAAAAAAGCGTTTAAGATGCAAGACTATTAGCGTCTTCGATTCCACTGCCCTGCCTGCGTGGAGTGCACATAAAAGATGAGCGATATATCGATACCAGTTACATTTCAGATTGAAACGTAACTGGTATTGACACATCTCCCACCTTTCGTATGCACTCAGTGCAAGCTGTGCACTAGATTCGAAGACGCTATTAGTCTCTACCAATGAGGTTGAATACTATGGAGATGACATGCCAAAAAAAAAACGACACCCCTTCCCCCTCTCTTAGTGGTCATGTCATAGTTGTTAAAGAGCTGTCAGAACTTTGTTCAAATTTAAATATTTCGACATTATTTCTATCTTAATAAGTGTTTTTTTTTATTAATTTGTATAAAAATCATGACTAAGTGTGCCAAAATTAATTGTAAAAACTCTTCAGTGAAAGAGCGTAAGAAAATATCTAATTTAAGTTTTCATAAGTAAGTGTAAGGAGTGTACTTAGAATTTTTTTAGAATGCTTAACTTTTTTTTATTATAGGTTTCCAAAAGACCCACAATATCTTAAAATTTGGTCTAAATTTGTGGGAAAAGACCAATTTGAGCCTAAACCGAATAGCATGTTGTGCTCTATTCACTTCAAGGAAGAATTTTTTGATAAGAGTGAGTTTAGGGTCAGATTGAAGAAGAATAAATAAATGTTTAGTTAGTATACACTTTATTTACAATAAAACTTAAATAACTAACTTAATAAAGAACATTGGCTTGACTAACTTTATAATAAAGACAAATAACTATATTAAAACTTAGATAACTATAATAAAACTTAAATAACTAACTTTATAATTAAACTTAAAACCAACTATAATCAAACTTAAACACCAACTTATAATTAAACTTAAAAACCAACTTATAATTACACTTAAATGACTAACTTTTTAAGTAACACATAATTTAGAATAAAATTTCAAGTATTTAAAAGCAGTTTTTATTAGATCCTAATTTCCTATTATTATACCGTTTTGATAATGAATATATTTTAATCAGACTCTTCAGTTGTTCTGTATCCCTTTCTCAATGAGACACCTTGTATATAAACTTCCCACTTGAACAATTTTATATTTTTCAAGTATGTACAATACAGGTGTATCAGAAATTAAAGCAAAAAGACAACTCATAACAAAGGTTTAAATTTAGTAATGTCAAGTCATCCTTGCACTCTAAAAAAGTACCAATGAAGAAATTATTCCTCCAATGCAACCAAACAATTATTTTTAGGATAAGATTTTATGTCAAATGTTATCCACAGCCACAGGGTTTCTTTTTAAATGGCATGACATTCAAAATTTTGGTTAAAACAATTTACATCATGCACTTTTCTTGGAAATTCACAATGCTTTAATAGGATTAAAAACACCAGTTTCTAGAAACTTTTTCACTATAACACTAACATTACTGATAAGAAAAAGTGGTTAAAGTTTTCTTTTTGTAATCACAAATCGCAACTGAATGCCTATTTTTAAAATAAATTATCTCTATAATTCCATTTATATAGTTGTATGCTATGCATCTGTGAGATTGTTGTTTATTATACATAGGTACCAATTATAGAAATCTTTAGTAAATACTTGCTTGCAATTTTAGTAATATATGTACCTACCCTATATAATTAATTATTTCAAACATAAATAAAACCAACAACTATTATCTGAGTCTTTTTAGTTCCGATTGGTTTTGACAGAGTAATTTTGATCATGGTTTTCTTCCATCTACTTTTAACCATAAAGTCATACCTAGCTGAATTTTTGGTCTTTTTAAACTTTTGATTGTAGCGGGTCAAATTTTTAATATATGTCATCTGCAGCAGGAAGACCTACATGTTTTACATTTAAAAGTAATTAATTGTCCTTTCTACAAACTCGGCTGTATTTTTACTGAAATATATTTATTCACAATTCACGTAGTGGTTTGGTTTTTGGTTTGGTAATTTGATGTCATAATTCTCCTCATTGTCAGATTTTGACATTGGCAGCTTCAAGACAAGAGAGTCCTTGAACGAAAAATCGTAGTTCGGGTTTTAGTTTTAAATCACAAAGAGATTAATAAATCTGATGCACAGTGTTATTCGAACGTTGATTTTGGATCACACAGGTCATATATCGGACGGTTTCGGCGAAGCCAGACAAATATAATAATATTAATCTCTTTTATGGTCTTAGCATTGGCTTGGTCGGAAAACGGTTAATAAATAATAGTAAATAGTGTAGAAGTCATAATTGCGCAATATCATCAAATTAATTTCGAATCGATCATGTTGAAACAAATCTTAGGTAAGTAAGTCATTTAAAAGTTGTAATTCTGCATACGTACTTTAATTATATTTGAATACGACCCTGCTTAGTCAACCATTTAAGCCACGCCCAGTGGGGTAATTTTTAATAAAACGTATCATATGCAAAACAATTGCCTCATGGCATCTCCATTAGTATTATACCTCCAAGGTCTCTACCCCCTTAGATATACCAGACCTTCTCACTGACATCTATTGTTTGACAGGTCGTTGGAATGCCTAATTGGTTATACCTAGTAAAAGAGCCCACTGCAAATTAACAATCCTAATTCATTGTGAACCTAGCTTTTAAACCGGACTTATTAATATTTTTACCTACCTACCTTTTGCAGAGATAGTCAATAATAATTATTATAAACTCTTGTTAGATAATTCTTTTAAACCATAATCATAGTAGTTTTTTTGTCGTTTCTATGGCAACCTGTAAAAATGAATCACAACAATAGGCATACAAATAAATTTTTAAATCAGCAAAAATTGATTCATATTTTTAATGATTTTTACCTACTAATCCTGTGTAGAAGTTTTTGTGCGATGTTAAGAGAAAGAAAATGTTTCCCGTTAACGTTATACAGGGTGTTAAAAAAAAAAGTGTCACAAAATAAAACGGGAGGTAGTATGGGCCAAAATATGCAGAAAAGTCTTAATAAACATATGTCCGCAAATGAATGGTTTCAGAGTGTTTCAGGTGTTTTGTATCATTTTTTGATTATCTTTTTTCATTCTCAAAAACTTGCTTTTCTTATCGGAGTCTACCGATGTTTTTTCATAGATACTATTTGCAGTTATTATTTTGTTGTGGGTGAATAATTTTATAAATTTTCGTTATGCCTGTTTACACTAATATTGAATTAGCTGACATGCATTTTATGTACGGTCGTGCAAATGGCAATGCATTGAAATGGAGGGAGGGCAATTTGAACATCTCATTTAACTCTATGTTGTTATTGATTGTTTATAAATATCATTGTTTTTTTATAATAATAAAAAATTGTTATAAACACAAAATGGTCCGTATCTCCGAAACCGTTAATTTGCGGTCATATATTTATTAAGACTTTTCTGCTTATTTTGGGTCAAACTATTTACCATTTCATTTTGTGACACTTTTTTTTAACACCCTGTATATCAAGATATATTTGAATACGTTATTATCTGGAAAACAAAATTAGCGCTGTCATGCCTTATGTGACTTTTTTAATATAAATTTTTTTTTAACCACTTTGCTCTGGATTGGGATTGGCACAGATGCCATTCGGTAAAGAACAATGTTTTTACAAGCTTTTGGGGTATATTTTATTTCATTATCAGATAAAAATTTGCAGTGGCCTCTTGGGCTATTATGATTTGATTCTGTATGCGCCAGGGATACAAATCCGAGTTGCGCAATGTATAAACTGGAACATTGAGATCAAAAGTGCCGACGCAGAGTGAGCGAACTGATTCTTTAGCTATAAACTATGACTATTTTTCGTAAAAATAATAAAAAAGTATTCCATAACATGATCAACCCGCTATAAAGATCAACATCCTCCAACTTTGCTTTTAGACTATAAAACTATTAACAAATGACATTCCAAATCCTTCTGTATATAGACAATGCTTTCTAACTTTGCTTTTGAATCTTCTATATTTTTCCATTATCCATGGTTAAAATGTTGATACTATATTATGTACCAGTTAAAAAATAGAAATAAAATAGTTACTTACTTATCTTGTTTACATTTAATCTACTTTTCAAATAGATTTTTTATGCACAATGTAAACATACAAATCCAATCACTAAGATGGTGAGAGCATAGGAACATTTTTTCATAATTAACAGGGTGTTACTATATTCAACCGACAACGCTCTACCCCAGAGAGCTCTCGTTAATTGATGAATTTTGACATGAACCTTTAAAGGGTTTACCCGAGATACAAGGTGTTAAAAGTTTGAAATCAAAATCAAAATAATTTCTTAAAATTTAGTGATCAATTTAAGGCTATTTTCGCTGTTTACTATTTTAGCATTATGAATATATCTAAGTTATTTATCATCAGCGCATTCAAAAGAAGCACCCTAATAATCTCTAGTCTTTTAATTTTTTTGTTACACCCTAGTTTTTTAAATAAAAATTAAAAATAATTAAATTTTATCAATTTGCAGATTTCAATTTTTGAAAAACTGGAGTTTGTAGCTGATTTTTTCGATTTCTTTTTCTATTCACAAGTTTTTGCTAAAATCAAAAACTAATTGAGTTTTGTCCCTAACCGTTTTCCAATAATATTTTTATTTCGAACTCGTGAAAATATTTCCCTCTTTATCACATACCTGGAACCAATGGTTGCCTGGATTAGCAATTATAAAGTGATTCGCCCAGGGTCTAACTCGCGCTTTTGATTGTAAAAATTTAGTATATTATATTTTTTATTATTTTTTACGTGTTGTTTAACTAATTATGAAAGAAAAGTCGTGCAGTTATTAGAAAAAGGTTAGACTATTTTTATTATATTTTATTGTAGAAAAATAAATATAATTTGATTGATATGCGACTATGATTTTTTTGTTATGATCTGTGGAAAGAACATCGCAGTAATATGCTCACTGATTCAAATTTTGGAACAGTTTGCAAATTACGCAAAACAACAGATGCAAAAAAGACTGTTAATAACCTATTATTTTCATCTTTTTACGGATTAGTCTCTACAAAATGAGGACAAGATCATGAATTTATTGCGATAGAAGAATTTAAAAATAAATATGGAAAAACGGTACAAGAATGTGGATTATTTATTTATGAAAAACATCTATATTCTTGTTCCAAATTGACACCAGAAATGGGAATTCAAGAAAAAAATAATTAAATATCTAGCCAATACAGATGGCCAAATTAAATTAAAAAAAATGATAATTATTATTATCAGGCACAAGGACAATTGGCTATAACTAAAGCCAAATATTGTTATTTATAGTTTAGACCCCACTAGGAATGTTAGTAGGAAAAAAAGTTTTCAAAAAATTTTTCGTCTTCACTATAAATTAATTGTGAGATTGATGCGATTTTGTTTAAAAAAACAAATATTTTATATTATGTACCACTGTATATTAAAGCACTTTCCAAAAATCTTACTTTAAGTATACCATAAATAAAGCCATCCAAAGCTTTCGCGCGGATACCAAGTGTATATTATCGAATATTAGTAATAATAAGAACAATAATGTTTATTTACAAAAAATACGATCAATAATTATATGTATAAAAATCCTTTACTATTTCACCTTAGAATATAAATAAAATCAATTTAAATGTAGTTAATCATTTATTTAAAAAATAGTTTCACTAGATGACCCTCAAAAAACGTTAATCAATAAATAAGAAAGAAAACTTTCGAATCCGTCGTAATAAATAAAAATATTATCTGCAAAGAAATTACTAGCAACACAATAGTTGTTACAATGTAGAGACAAATTTGGCCAGCCCGCGTTTCAGGTGGAGTAAAATACCGAGAAAGATAGGCGTCCCATTAGACTGAACGGAGAAAAAGATAAAATTATTACACGTACAATTGTCTTATTTTTTTTGTTAATTAAAATTGTTTTGATTAGGTAGAATTGTTAAGTATACCAAATCATTTTAATATTAATTTACCTACTGAATGTTAAACTGAATTGAATTTGTTTTTATGAATGTCTAAATAATAAAATTACAAATTCGTCTCTGGAATGACGACTTGAGACTCGACGCCCGTTTTAATGCTCTGCTTGAATCTAAATTACCTAATAGTAAGAAAGGTAAACAGTCGTAAAATTTTAAATTCTATAAGCACTAACAAATTGAAAAATTCAAAACAAAAGGAGCAGTAAAATAAATTATTATACATGTCACTTTTGTTGCGAATAATAAATTATTTTAAAGTAAGCATACTGCATTTTTCCTTTATCCATATATTATAAGTAAAAACCAATTGAAATACGAAAAATATTTTTTTTAATACCAGCTGTATAATGGCGTATTAAAATTACATGTAAAAAATTCCCGATACGGTTTTCTTCTGATTTAAAGCAATGTATCATGGCTTCCACACAAACATTACAAAACTACTCGATTCCCAGCTAACTATCAAAAAATTTCTGTTCTTCGGTCACAATGTAAAAGACTAAATCGTGAATGTTATGATCAACACATTTTTTTTAATGACAGCTGCTTGCTCACAAACGTTAACAAGTTCTGATCTTTTGTAAACCTAAAAGGAAAGCAAAATGGTATACCAATCTCAATTCAATTCAATAGTAAACATGTTTGCTGAGTATTTTGCATCAGTATATTCTGATAGCACTTTTGAAATTCTTAAGTATCTCTATGATACTAGTAATATCAAGTTCTTTAGTCACAGAATTTCACAGATATTTATTTGAAATTAAGCAACCTCAATATAAATAAGGGACCTGGTCAGGTGTTTCATTTCATCATTGATGTGTCTTGGTTCACATATACTTCACACTCTGTTTACTAAGATGTTGATAACTGTGCGCTTTTGTTTTGGATGATGGTTGGATCCATATTGTAGGTATCGATCAGTGTGTGCATTCTTTCTAGTTTATTATCTTATCGGCTGACTAACACATTAAGGAAAGGAATTTGTCGGTTTTCTTCTATTTTCATAGTGAACTGGACTTTAGGATGAAAACTGTTCAGATGGTTTGGGAAATTCTGGAGGTCTTTTCTCCTGTGGCTCCAGATTACAAATGTGTCATCTAGATACCTCAGCCAATGCTTTAGTTGTTTTTCAGCAGTGCGAATAGCTCTCTCCTCAAATTTTTCCATGTAAAAATTTGCCACAACTGAGCTGAGTGGACTGCCCATGGCGACTTCGTCAATTTGTTCATGGAATGTTTGATTCCACTGGAAATATGATGTTGTGAGCTGACTACTTCTTCGAGTGACACATTTGTGAATAAAGAGATGATGCCAAAGCTGACTAGGATGTCGTTAGGCTCTAAACTACGAGATATATCTTCCATAAGCCATATAAAGTTATAACAGAACAAATAGAAGAGCCGGAAGTGGCAGGGACGATTCATATCTACACCGATGGTTCTAAAACAAAGTAAGACTCAGGATGTGGAATATACTTGTTAAACCTAAATATAAAATGGGCTGTGAGCAATAGTGCCAGTGTTGTTCAAATAGGGCTAACGGGGATTCTCATAGCAGCAAAATAAATCACTAGAAACAACACTGGAAGGATCATGCTCATCTATACAGATAACAGACAAGCCCTACTCACCCTGGACAGACCACGAATTTATTCAGGGTTAGTACTAGAATATCACGAAGCTTTGGCCGAAGTATCCATCAACAATGTGGGTCACCTTAATATGGATCAAAGGTCACACCACATCGAAAGGTAACCGTCTTGCTGATTCACTATCGGTAGTGACAGACCTAATTAAAGAACATTCCCTTGTGAAATTCAAGGAAAGATGGGATGAAACAAGAAACTGCAGAGTTGCCAGGGAGCTCTTAAGTTACCCTGACAACACTGCAGCAAGCAAATACTTGACTATGACTAAACATAATCTGCACCTAATCACAGGCATACTGACTGGTCATTGCCAAGTACAGAAGCATCTCCATATTATGAGACTGTTAGAATCCGCACTCTGCAGAGGGTGCGAACAAGAAGCTGAGACCATCGAGCATATTTTTTACGATTGCTCGACGCTCCCATTTATTAGAAGCTTGTGTTCGGCGAGTATCGGCTAACACCGGCCGTAATAAGAAAAGCACCTCTTGGCGACGTTGTCAACTACATTAAATCTGTATGCTGGCTCACGAGCTAGGTGTCTATCATCTTAGGAGGATGCACAATGGGCCTAGTGAGGCATAAGTCTCGCTACAGATACAAATAGGCTCTAAACTGATAGTCTACGTGTTCGATGAAGTGCGTAGAGTTTCGCACGTAGGTTTTTGTATTTCCTACGTGTGTTTGCAGAATTTCCGCCATATGTTTGTCCAGGTTGTAAATTGGTGATCCTATGGTACTTAATATTGATCTTAGTGGTACATTATCTTTGTGAATTTTTGGTAATTCACATAGTATTGGTGGTAGAGTTCCAGTAGTGCAGATTATCTTCTTTGTCTTCGGTGGTAGTGATGACTCTTTTATTAATTTGGTGGTTTTTCTTAAAATTTTCTGTAATGGATCTTTCGTCAATTTCCTGTATTTGTCTTGATTAACCATATCATTCAGCTTACTCCTGTACTCCGATGTATTCATGAC
This sequence comes from Psylliodes chrysocephalus, assembly GCA_927349885.1. Lineage (NCBI taxonomy): Eukaryota > Metazoa > Arthropoda > Insecta > Coleoptera > Chrysomelidae > Psylliodes > Psylliodes chrysocephalus. Next base: position 23,297,003 of record OV651822.1, on the reverse strand, counting down.
GACTGTTGCATTCTTCTTATAGCTGCCTTCTCGCCTCTTGAAATATTGCTTTTTGGTGGTTTGGCTTTCCGTAGAATTCTTGCAGATTCACTGCATACCACTTCTTTGACATCAGGTGGTAGTTTTTCAATTCCGTCTTCTATATTGGCAATGATTTCTTCTGTAGGTGTTGTCTGTAGGGTTATGCTGAAATTTCCTTCTTTAGCTAGTAAGTTCGTTTCGTTAACCGTGAGTGGCCGATTTGAGAGTTTGATTACAGTCTGTTTCAAATTTGTCATCGGAGTCTGTGGTGTTGATTCAATTCTACTGAGTGTTATTATGTCGATCTTTTCCCAATCTTCCCATTCTAGTATATAACTTAGCTTTAAATGTAGTTTAAACAGTTGTTTATCATTTCTTGATAAGTCGTTTCGTGTTTGATGGAGTCTCTTCCTTGGTAATGCTTTTTCCATCTGGTTAAAAAATCATTGGGCATGTGGTGTTTTGATGTTTATTTTAGAACGTGGAAATTTTGGTGTGGTTTTTGTGTCTCGGAAACGTAGAAAAAATGTTAAAGAACTTAAAATTTGGGCTTTCTTCTTGAGTGAGAATTCTAGTCTCCCAACTGACTGGTAAGTTTCATCCCTGTAGAATCGATTAATGTAAGAATGTAGGCTTGCACCCAACGTTTCAGCTGCAACGTTTCAGTAGATACGTCGAGAAGAGTACTTCGTCCACGCCACTGAAGATGGCTGCCGCAGTTGCAGCTGAAACGTTGGGTAGTAATTACCAAGAAGGACCACGGGATAACTGTTCGGAAACAAACAATTACATTGACGCCGGCCGTGAAAGCCTACATTCTCACCTTTCGTCAATGTTTATGCTATAAATGATATTCATCTGCAAAAATTTGAGGCTATAAAGGATCTAGGTGTGACCTTTGATAAATCACTTAACTTCATTCCCCACATTAACTTAGCGATAAGCAAACCTCTTAAAATGATCGGTTTCGTTAAACGTAATACACAAAACTTCTCAAATATATTTGCAATAAAACTTTTATATTTATAATTAATTAGATCTCATATTGAAAATGCTTCTTGTCTATGATCACCTTGCTATAATATACATATTAACAAATTGGAGCAACTTCATCACAAATTTCTGCGATATGTCTCATACAAGTTAAGCTACAACCTCATAGAATCCGTGTTGAGTGTATTATTACTTGACGTTCTCTGTCCACCTGGTAGGTGTACAAGCGCAACATTTAGTGACCCTGTCGAGATCTTTTTTGAAGCTGCAACTTTGAGATATTCAGAAGAATACTAAGATGGAGAGGCTTCTGAAGTTGAAAGAAATGTATAGCAACTCATTTAAGAGACATTTCGATGAAGTTCAGATGGAACTGAATAGAGATGAATCAGATATGTTCACGGTTTAAGGAACTATGAAGACTCTTGGAGGTACATTTGAATCCTTAAATGAAATAAATAAGAAAATCATCGATTTTGTTTTGGACGATGATACTCTTAATGCCGATGTTGATAGAATGAAGTCTGAAATCAATGATGTTATTAAGCATTTTCACACACTGCAAATGAAAGTCGATTTTCAACTTCATAAAGATACAGCAGTCTTTCTTCTAGTAGTAAAAGACGCCTCAAGCTACCAAAAATGAAATTTAAGAAATTTAGCGGAAACCTGAAAGAGTGGTTGTCTTTTTGGAGCCAGTTCCGAAGAATCCAATGAGGATAACCAAATAGAGAAGGAAGACAAATTTCAATACCTTATTCAGACCACCACTCCCAAATCTCGAGCCAGACAACTCATTGAAAGCTATCCTGCTACTTCTAAAAATTATTACAAGGTGATAGAGAGCTTGAAATCTAGATTTGGCAGAAAAGATTTACTGGTAGAAATGTATGTCAGAGAATTACTAAAATAAGTTTTAAGCAGTTTAAATAATAAAACTAAACTAAGTGTATGATAAGATGGAGGCTCAATTCCCAATAGAGTCAAGAAGAGCCACAAAAGATCTAGTGCTCATGTATGATATTATAAATTTTACAAAAAAAAATGATCTGACTTTCTACATAAGTTGCAATTCAATATTCCCTTCAAGTCAACCAGAGCAACGTACTTGTTCTACTTACCAACTTGTAATACCAACCACACAGAAAACTCATATTTGATCAGATCAATGAAATTGGCAAATTCGATGTCTTCAACAACAGATTTGTTTGTTAAAAAATCTCTTTTTGTGTCCTTAATTTGTAGGGAAATATAACTTATTAATTATAAATTTATTATGTACACTTATTAATTTTAAGTATATTTTATCCAAAGTGTAAAGATATTGGGCACTGCTCCTTAATAATGAACAATAAATAAATTATATCAATTTTATCGACGATCTTTTGCTATATAGCAAAGATTTCCAAACCAGATAATATTTCTTGTAACATGGTAGACCTCAAATAATTTTTATTTTTAATTTTGAGAAGTATATCTCACCAGCAGCTACAGATACAGGTAAAATAAGCAGGATTCTTAACGAAATATAAGATAAAGATGAAGTCAGGGCCGCGTTAAGGCAAATTGGCACCCCAAGCACATTTTTTTGACACCACCTGTCACTAATAAAAATTCAAGTAAACATTTGTATAACAACATATTTTTATTTAAAAACAAGTTTTTAATACTGATTAGTGGTAACAAAAACATAATAATTAAAAAAAAATATTCTATAAAAGGACTTCTTTGAATTTTCTTGTGCAAAATCAATAATAATTTTCTTCATATCTCATACTATATCAGCCTCCTTCTTTTCCTGATCAGTTAGGTTTTATTGTAGAGCACGACAGCTTTTTAAAAGATCCACGTCATTTAATTTAAAAATATCACTAAAAAAACAAAAACAGAAACAAAAACAAAATTTGGGTAATTGATTTTTTGTTAAATAAACTAAAATACCTTTGTCACCCAGTATATAATAAACGAAAGGTATCTGGGAACACAATAATGGCAGAAATAAAACTTTTTCAGATTCCTCTATCATCTGGTAAAGTTTGACTAATCACTCGCAAAACACCCTGTGTAATTTAATATTTAACAAAACTGTATCTTAGATTATCTTTCTTTTCAGTCATAACTACCAAGGTTATTATTATTATTAGTAGATAACTGGATTTTCCAATAGCATCATAGGTTTTCCATTTATTCATTTATCTTTTAAATACCTAATAATATTTTAAGTCAAACAAAAAGTTTTTCTACGCTCACATGTATATTATCTTTTTTATGAAAAACTATTATTATTACAATTATTTTTTTTTCAAAATTTTAAATTAATCAACTAATTTTCCGTTTATCTTTTTAAAAGTAAGGTAAAATTTAAAAATGGAAATTTTAAAAACTTCAAAAACGTGCAGATGCCGTCACCACATCTTAACCAACCACCCCTGAGGTGCCCCCTTACTAACAAAAAAAGAATCATATAAATTGGAAAAGGTGGTAAAGTATTATCGCTAAACATACATAAAAAATTAAGAGTTTGAAGATTTTCTCATGGACCCAATTATTAGATTTTGACCAAATGTATATGTTACCACCCCTGAGGTAGTCCCTTTCTAACAAAAAAAGAATTATTGAAATCGGACACCGTGTTAAAGAATTATCGCTGAACATACATGAAAAAAAATATCGCGACGAATTTATAACCTCCTCCTTTTTTGAAGTCGGTTAATAAACCCTAAAAAACAGTGTATGTAAAAATATTTATAAAACTTAAGGGCATTTGTATATACACACCTTTCGGTAAAACATTCTTTTCTTGTTGGCCAAAATCCCCATTAATATTCAAACGTGCAGTTAGTTGGTTAAAACAAATCGACTGGAACATACAAGGTTATTCCAAATTTTATCCAATGTTAAATGAAAATTAGGAAAAATTTCTTCCAAAAAATTTATATATTTAATTTCGACAGCACTTTGTATTCATTCATCAGCGTTTCAATCGCAGTATTGAATTAATTAAATAATTTGACTAATTATTTTGGTTACTGTTAATCTGTTTTTATAATAATAATATTTATAATATAATAGTGTATGAAATTTATAAAATTGGTAACCAACAAAAATTTCAAAAAAATTGTTTTTAAAATAATAATTTTAGTAGTACCTATAACTAATAATAATTATAAATGAATGTAATGATTATTACTAAAAATTAAAAACTGAGTAGGTGAATTTTTATATAGTTTATAGTTCCAATAGAATAACCTAAAATAAATTATTAGTAATGTTAGAATTTGTTTTTAATAATACATAATAATTTATTCCCAAAGTCTACAACATATTTTTTTTTACTTTTTTCTCATTTTCCTTAGAGGAAAAGGTGACTTCTGATACTCGAACGTGTTCTATGAAAAATGAAATTACTGCTGATATTTCTTCTATAACCTTGGAAGAAAAAGTGTTTTCTGAATTGTCTTCAATGGAAATTAAAGTCTTAACTAATATCTCTTCTATAAAAAATAAAACGTCTTCTTTAAAAGATGAAATTTTTTTTGACTAAGAAAGTAAAATTTATTCCGTGTAAAATAATATTTCTATGGTTTAGAATAAAATAAACGAGATGGAGAAGAAGACAGAATAAATAGAACAGAACAGGCCAAAACGGTGAAATAAAGTTCCATGAAATGGAGTCAAAGTTGACATTAGAAGGAAATGTAAATTCTGCCCGTGTTAAAACCCCAATTTTTGGTGGAAAAATGTCATGAACCAATTATCTGAAATAGTTAAAGAATCGCAAACAGAAACGAGACGAGACCCTTTGAAAATATGAAGTAGATATTACCAGGTTGGTACGATTTGCCTATCCATCAGCTCCAGAAAACATGATTAAATGTTTGGCAGTCCAAGCATTTGTTTATGGACTCCATGATCACGAAATATAGAAAACACTCCGCTTAGCCCGCCACAAAACACAGGCTTCTAAAGGATACAGTAAAGTGAGAACTGTAGAAGAAGAAACTGTGGAAGATAAACTCGACCAACTGATATCTTTACTGACAAGAAGATAAAGACGAAGACTACCAGGTGCTGGAATTGCGGTGATCTGGGAGATGTACGCAGTTGGTGCAAACTAGGATCACAACAAACCAAGAAAACAGGCCGCAGAAAAACTAGAGCAGGTCTGATTAGAGGGGGCAGCTTCGACCCGAAACCGTTCCAAGGACCCTCTCATACTGATAGTATCTTTAAAATGTAGCGATGATAATGTAAACGTAGACGGTGAAGTATATAGTAACAAGTGTACATCATTAGTGGATATCAGAGCAACTAGGACCATTATACGATCAACAACCATAAATAACCGCAAGAGATTTGTACAACAAGATTGCGACTACGTACTACCACAGGTGAAAATGCCAACATCCACGAGTAAATCCAAGTTCAATTAGGAATTAGTACAGAAAAGTTCACTAGCACTGTTATTGTCGCTAGTATGGGAAAAAATATTGTATTAGGAATGGATGTATTAACTTCTGATAATTACAACGACCAATTCGAGCAAATGATTGCAATCTCTGAATCAATTAGAAAAAACGGAAAATAAAGGAATTTCTTCGACAATATCGTGAATTTTTTGTGCCTAAGAGAGCAAAAACAGGAAGAAAATCTGTTGTAAAATATAAAACTGTCACTGGTGATGACATGCCAATTCGTCAATCAGCTTGAAGATTTCCAAAGGCCAAAAGAAAGAGGTAGCTGAAAGGATTGTTCAAGAAATGGAGAAAGATAGGATGGTAGAACCTTCTACTAGTCTATGGCTCTCTCTGGTAGTTTTTACACCTATATAAATATGTACATACAAATAAACGAATTAAATAAATTAAGAAGCGGGCGTTCTGTATAAAATATTATTGGCAGGGATAACTTTTATTCAAATAAATATTTAAACTTTTTCACGGATGATTTTTTAAGCGAAACTTAATATTTTTACTACAGCTTTTAATTTCGTTAATTTTTTTCAGTCACAAAGCGATTATGTGAGGCACTATATATAACATATTTTTTGGGGTTGCTAATTTGTAAACTAAATTTAATAAATAACTAATTTAGAACAATGATAAATAATCTTTTTCGTAAGCGTTAATTTTTTCACAAAAGTGGTCCCTATAAATTATTTTCATGTATCTAACTTCACCAATAGATGGCGTAATGCACATGGCCAATGTTAGAAACTGTTTTTTCTTATTTAAATGAAGGCAAATGACGGCAAATTAAGTTATGTCGAAAATATGGAAATATTAATCTGTATAAAAGTTCACTCAATTTTGACTACGCACTCGTTTATCTATTTATCATTAGTCATGTGCATTACGTAATCTAGTGGTACAGTTAGATACTTAAAAATAATTTTCAACGATTCCTCTTGACTACTTAAAAAAAAGATTACAAAATTTTTCTCAAAATTTTATGACGCATAGTTTGTGATACAGGCCTACAGCCGGCGTCCTATCTTATTTAGACACCTAGTATAATAAGCTCAAGCTTCTAGGTTCTAGACCTTCTCGAAAAATTTCTGCTTCATGTTATTTTTGTTTTAGTACTTTCTGGATATTGTAAACTAGTCGGGGTCTGATACATTTCTTTAATATTTGTTGTAGAAAAGTATCAGCATTACACAAAATCATTAATAGTTTTATTTTCTAACTAGCTGTTAGGTTATTCACTTTTTTACTATAAAGAAAATGTTGGACAATTTTAATTGTAATTAATTTATTTGTTTAAGACATTAAGTAAATTCAATACTATTTAGGTAATAGAAACATCAATAATATCCTTTTATTTTATATGAGGGGACCCCAGAAAACATAGCTTTGTTCTGGGGAAGATAAGGTACTATTATTTTTTGACATTGCGATCTTACGGGCTTATAAGTGATTAATGAATGGTACCATTTGACAAACAGGCGAGGAAAACCCGCCCACTATCCATGAAACGAGGATTGCCTGAAAATTGATAAAGTTGATAAATATATTTTTAAGTGCTTGTGGAAACCTTTTGACCATAGTTCGACATCAATCTTTTCGATCACAAACAAATGATACTAGGATCGTATTTATACACATACCGTTATTTGACAATTATTTAAATTTAAGCTGTTAGCAATCATTTTATTGATATTTTTATTATCGGTAGTTTACCTACGGGCAAAGAAGTAAACCTAAACAAAATGATTAAAATTTGATTGACCGAATTAAATGTGCAAAATTATTTAAAACATCAAATCTAACAGAAAGTAAACAAAATACCCACGAAAGTGTGTGAACTTTGAAATCATCTTGTAGCTTTGATATACGGGGATTCAAAGAACTTGACTTGTATCTACCGTTCATCTGAAACGGGTCAAACTTCTCATTAGTATATAAAGTGGAACATTTTCGTACCTCGGTTCATTTCAAAATGAACCGTAGGATTTTATTTTATATTGTGCTTGAATTATTAATTAGTTTAGCGGTAGTATCATCAATAACTGAAGGTCAGTGGTTATTATTTGTTATATAAAGTTGGAAGGTATTTTATTGTAAAAAAAACAGTTTTAATAAAAACATCAAACAAATATTTACTTAATGTTTAAATGAATTTTTAAATATCAAAAAATCGGAGAGGTCAATTTTTGATTTTACTTTTTTTTTTAATTATTTTTACCCCACTATCGATAAATTTTAATACGCCATATTAGTTGATGTAATTTTGGTTTCACTGACACTTAACTTCTAACCAAACTTTTAACAAAAACATCATTGAATTTGACATACAGTGTGACAGTTTAAAAACATGGGCTATATCTCACAAACGAAAGATATCAAAAAATGCTTAAAACCGTTTCTAGGGTAGGAAAGGGGGAACTAAAATGGCATAATGGAGAAGTCACAAATTTGTAATTCAACAAAAACTTTATAAAATTTTCCTTTTAAGGCAAGGTTTCACAATTTTTGATTCACCCTGTACAATTAATATTTATACCATTGGATAGCATTTTATTTATAAAAGTTCATAAACTATAAAATTTAGATAAACAAAATGAACAAAACGCACTCAAAAACAATAAAGAAGTCTACTGTCACTGTAATAATTATCAGTGGAACCAAAATTACTAATTTTTCGAATTTAGCGTATTGAAATGGTACCTATTTATATTTTTATATCAAAAATTATTTGAATAACAGTTTTGTGATGTTATTCTCTATAATTTTTGTCCTATACAGGATTTCTTTAAAATAGACCGTAATGGAGAAATTTGAGAAAGAGGACAAAATGTGAATTTTTCAATAGTATTTTCGTTGACAATAAAGATATGAATAAATGTTTTGAATAATTGTTATCTCTATTAAATGTCTACGAGGAGGCTACGGAGGCTAATTTTGAATATATACTTAATACAAATATATATTTCTATCAGAATACAAAAAGCAGATTTATTACATTGCATTCTTAGAGAAATATATATTTGTATTAAGTATATATTCAAAAGTAGCCTCTTAATAATTATTGTAGATAAATATTTTTTGTAAAGCAATGTAAGATTAATTTAAATAACTTTAATCTGTATACAAAAACACATACATATATGCTACATTTTTATAAAGAAAAAATATACAATGTATTCCATTTAAAATCATACCTGAAAGTATGTTCTTTCCGGTTAAACCGGAAGTGATTAGAAAAAGACAGACAGAAAAAATTAGAGGACTGGTGAAAACTTATTTTATTATCAGGACTAGTTTAAAAGTAAGCAATTTACGTGTTTCTTAGTTAGAAATAGAAATATTACGAGGGTTTTTCGTGAAACAGGCGGGAATTGAAATGGAAAATATATGAGTGCTGTAATATTTAATCATCTTAACTGAAATAAAACTAAAAAGAGAATTATTTAACAAAGAAATAAAAAATAATAGTTAAAATAAATAAAATAATAAAATGTAATTTGTTATTTTAACTTAATATTTAGCCCTATAATCAATCGATAACTACCGAAGTGTTTCAATGTGTGGTTAAAAAAAGAAATAAGAATAGGAATAGGAATTAAACTGTAAACCAAAAACTAGAATGAAGATATATAATGCTTGGCTTTCTATATTATACTCTTTTTTCAGAATCGATGGGCTTCATCTTCTTATAGAACTTGATTTTTACTAAAACATTTCATGTTGATATCACTTTTCGTTTTTGATTTATGATTTTTTTAACCAATTTCAAAAAAAGGAGGAGGTTCTCAATTCGTAGGAATTTTTTTTTAACCGACTTCAAAAAAAAGGAAGAGGTTGTCAATTCGTAGGAATTTTTTTTTTACCGACTCTAAAAAAAGGAGGAGGTTCTCAATTCGTCGGAATATTTTTTTAACTGACTTCAAAAAAAGAAGGAGGTTCTCAATTCGTCGGAATATATATTTTTTTAATGTATGTTTTGTTAATAATTCTTTTTTTTTAGAAAGGGGGTACTTTTCAGGGGTAGTCCCATATAAATTTAATCAAGATCCAAAAATGGGGTCCATGAGAAAATCCTCAAACTCTTCATTTTTTATGTATGTTCGGCGATAGTTCTTTAACACCTTTTCAGAATTCAATGATTCTTTTTTTGTTAGAAAGGGTGTACTTCAGGGGTGGTTCCATACAAATTTGGTCAAGATCTGGTGATGGCATCTGCACGATTTTGAAGTTGATTTCTCAAAATTACTTTTATAACTTGTTTATTTCAACTCCCCTTAACCCCCCATTTTTATTCATATCTTTTTCAAAATGAATACGTTTCGTTCCCTTATTTTTTTTAAAATTTCCTAAAATTAAGTTTATATCATTTTTGTTTTTTGACTTATAATACTTTTCACAGACTCTGTGTACCTATAATTAGAATATCGTTATTATAATGAAACATAGAAAAATAAACGGAGAAGTTAACTACCGTAGCACGTCATGATTTTCATGTAACACAAAGAAAACGTTATGAAGAAATTGCATTTAAAGCTTTAAGAATTTCGGAAGTATAGTTACAAAACTAAAATTAAAAAAGTATTTTACCTATAACTTCCGTCGATATAGAAATTGTAATAACAGGGAACTCCTAAGCACTTAAATTTTATTAATTTAAAATTAAAACCACCAAACCAAAAACTTTTTTTCACATTTCTCTCTTCATCGATCTTTCTCTTGATCCCACCCGAATTCTCACTTCGCGTTCAGTCGGTATTCTTCGTCACGTTCGCCGTTAATGAATGGCTGCTTTTAAAATGGTCCAGTTACACAAACCAAAAGGACGATGTTTATTATTTCCTACAAGGGGGACATTTTTTTGATTAAATACGATTCCTTTCAACGCCGTTTTGAATTTTTAAAAACTTATTTAGGATCTGCTATCTTTAACTTCTAAAATTCTGAGATACCAATTTTAGTCGAAATCTGTGACTTTTAAAAATAAATTTTATTTTTAAAACTGCTCATCCTAAATATAACTGATCGGAAGTATAACTGATTTTGAGCCAGAAAGAAACCTTACCTGCATACATTTGAAGTTTTTTAAAAAGCCGTTTTTGAGACAGACGATAAACAGACAGACGGAATGGGGAAACATGTTTTTCGTCATCTAGGGACCTTGAAACGTGAAAATCTGAAATAATCTCGCAAGGTGACTTTTTCACGATTACAATACTTCCCTTTTATTGAGGGAAGTAAAAACGGTATTTGAAACTTCACAACAAATTTACGTAAATGCGAAAAATTATAGATCAAAAATATTATTTTTCCACTCCATTCCCGCCTAACAACAATAGTAGCATCATATTTTATTCCAGACCGTATAAAAATGTTCCTGTAATTTTCAAGTTTAAACAAGTTCATTTAAATTATTATTTGAAATATTAACATTAGAACCTTCATCAGTTACCAGCTGATGTAGACGAGTTAATACAGTAACACATCTAAGATTAAGATATACTTTATCTAATATTTTATATAAATAATCCTGGTGGCACAAAATTGATCGAAAATATTTATACGAATACATTTGATCGAAAACATTTGATTGAATGCATTTGATCGAAAAACAATTTATCGAATAACAATTAATCGAAAAGAAAAATGATCGAAAAGAAAAATGATCGAAAACAAAAATAATCGAAAAGAAAATTGATCGAAAATGGATTTAATAGAAAAAGAAATTGATCGAAAAACCAAATATAGATAAAATTTAAAAAAAAAACCTAACTAACTTACCTAACTTCTGCGGCCTAGAGTCATCGCTAGTTGTTCCGCAAAAAAAAATATACACAAATAAAAAAAATAAAAAAAAAATAAAAAAAAAACTTAACTAATCAGCCTAACCTGTGCGTGAGTAATCGAATAAATTTAAATGGCTCCAGGTTAGGTAAATTAGTTTAGTTTTTTAAGTTTTTCTAATTTTTATATATGTTTTTGGCGACGCTGCAGGTTAGGTAGATTAGTTAAGTTTTAATTTTTTTTTCATTTATGTATATTTTTTTGCGAGAAAACATGTGACGCCTTCAGGCCGCACATGTTAGGTAAATTAGTTTAGTTTTCTTCTTACAGAAATTCATAGTTTGAGCAAATTAATCACAATGCCTTTGTAATCTCAATGACGATAAATAATCGTTTAGCTCTAAAAATATTAATTTGTAAATTATTAGTATTGCAAGAATAAAATTTGTTAAATGAGACAAATATGGTTTTAGATTATCAACAAATTTGCTATTAGTACCTAATTTGACGATAGCCGTTGAGTTTAGTTTCCCCGGTAATAGGGATTAGCTGGTGTTTTTTAATTTTTTATATTTTACTATTTTTATGTTGATTTTCGATATACAGTGTGTCCCGAAATTCGACGGTAATATTTTAACAACGTAATCTACATCCTAAAATAGGAGTAAAAGTTCATATAAACATAGGTCCGAAAACGTGTCTTTTCTGAGATACAGGGTATTAAAAGTGAAGTCCTGAGACACACTATTGTAAATATTTTCTAAACGTTTAAAGATAACTAAGTGAAATTTGGTACAAATGCTTACATTTTTAAGCTCTATTTAATGTACTAAACCCTAGTTTTTGATAATCTTCATAGGTGTGTAAGTTAGGTGCATCTTAGGGTAAAATTGCTCTAAGTTTTTTTTTTAACAGTTTTTAACATTTTTAACTATAAAATTTGAAAAACCAATGTTTTCTTTATAATAAAGCTACTTTTGTTGCATCTCGCTAGGACGCACCATTTTCAAGAGAAAAGGGTTTAAAAATATCATGATAAGTTGATGTTATCTTATTCGAAAGTGTAAACAATAATTAGTAGGCCTGTGGAATCAGAAATTTTATTTTTTTTTAACTTTGGAAAACCGGTGACTAAAGAAATTTTAGAAAATAATTACAGAAATGTGCCATCAGGACTTCACTTGTAACACCCTGTATCTCGAAAACGAAACGTTTTCACACCTATGTTTATATGAACTTTTACTCCTATTTTAGAATGTAGATTACGGTGTTCAAATATGACCGTCTAATTTCTGGACGCCTTGTATTGTCCTTTCGATCTAAGGAATTTTAGATCTCTTGTCTTTTCGATAAAATATATCTTCCATCAAATGTTATTTAATAAAATATATTTTCGATCAAATGTCATTCGATAAAATGTATTTTCGATCAAATTTCCAATTTGATTAAATGTTTTCAATCAATTTTGTACCACCCTAAAAATCCATCTAATATTAATTAAGTCAATATGCTGTATAACGTATATTTTGCAAATTAGGAATTTCTTTTTAAAAGAGTATCTATCAGTTAAGGGTTTCAAAAACATTCTTATAGATGACAAAGAATTAGCATCTTGCTTAACAGTAGATGCCAGACGTCACTTTAAAAAGTCAAGAAAGTTTAGAAGATGACAATAAAAACAATTTTCCTACGAAAGTGAGGATCGACCAATAGAAAATCAAAAATTAAAATCTGAGATCAAATATTTTTTGAAATGCTTAGGTACTATTTCATCTGCAAATTAAAAATTTTACACATTCTTACAAGACGTTTTAAATTTTTTATGGAATATTGTTGAATTTGGCAAGTATTGTCAGCAATACCAATTTAATTTATGTAAACAACTCTAAGAAGCTTTAACTGACAAAAATCTTAATTAAAAAGACGTAAACGAAACAGAACTTATTTTACCATTGCGCTGTAGCTAGAGCTGAAAGATAATTTTATATTTTATATAGAATATGACTTTTTTTTAAAGCAGCTTGATTTTGCCAAAAGCGAAGCTATGAAAATAAGTTATTTTGGAACAATTCACATTGTGACAGGCTTCTGGTTCAACTACAGTAAATCAGAACGTGACACGACATATCGTCCCAACGACAATTCAGCCCAGCAACAATTCATACCTTGGAAAAAAAAATGACAAATCATCCCACGATAACTCATCCCTCGACGATTCATTCCTCTGGCAATTCATCCCACAAATATTCTAAAAATCTGATTCTCTTATGAATACAAAGTTTTATGCTGTTTTTAATAATATTACTGAAAATAAATACACAGAGTTTAGATTTTAGATCGTTTATTAATAATATTGTTGACAATAAATTCACAGAGTCGTGGTAAGCTTCGAGGCCGTTGCTCTCCCAAAAGATTTGTTTACTGTTATGATTATCATTATTATTCAATATAGAGTTATTGGTGTTCGAATAAATAATCAAAAATTCCATGCATGACAGTAAACTGAGAGAATCTAGAGTGCGTGTTTCAAGAGAATATCAATAAGTGTCAAGTAAAATGCCGCTCGAGTTTGTTAAAAGACAAAGGGGTAAAAACCAATTAAAATTGGACGGGTTTCTTTATGGTTGTCACCGTGAAACAAGTTATCGTGTTAGTTGGCGATGTGTCCATTACCAGTCTAGAAAATGCGGGAGTAGAGTTTCCACAACATCGATGAAAAAAACCGGTAAGATTTCAAATTAAAAGTTTTCTGGATTCAATTAGGTGAAATATGATTGGTGATAATGCACAATTATTTTTCTCACATTTTAGGGACTATAATAGATCCACCGACGGCTCACAACCACTCACCTGAATCAGCCGATATTGCGGTGAAACGTATTATTTCCCGCATAAAAAGAAAAGCTGCCCTTTCAGACGATGCAACCGACAACATCATCAAGCAGGCTTTAATCAATGTGTCCGAAAGCGTTGCTGTGCAACTGCCAACTCTAGGCTCATTACAGCGAGCGGTTCAAAGAGCTCGGGAGAAACATTGGAATTATTTTAAAAATCCAGCCACTGTTGAAGAACTTGTACTTCCCGATGCATATAAAAAGACTATGAGAGACAAGAACTTCCTTCTATATGATAATGACGCCGGTAAGAACAGAATCATGATTTTTACTACCCCGGAAAATTTAGAGTATTTGAAATCTTGCTCCATTTGGTTATTGGATGGAACGTTTGTGAGCGTACCTTTGACTTTTGGCCAATTATATACAATTCATGGATACGCTGAGGCCAAAGTGCCCCCTCTTGTCTACGTACTGTAGTGCAATAAGAATAAAACAACATACACCAACGTATTTGATATGCTATTGGGGGAAGCAGATCTGAACCCAGAACAAATTATCATAGACTTTGAAATGGCAGCTTATAAGGCTTGCAAATTAAAATTTCCGAGAACTACGATCAAAGGATGTCATTTTCATTTTGGACAAGCCATATGGAGAAAAGTTTAGGTTGACAGCTGTGTGCACGTAGTTTAGATTCAAAAGGTGACAGCTGTGTGCACGTAGTTTAGATTCAAAAGGAAAAACTTGTATTTCGTGCAAAACTTTTTTATTAATCAATGCAAAGCGCTTTCGGCTTATTTGCCATCATCAGTGCTCATCTACAAAAATTGTGGATGTAAACTTACAATTTAAAAAGATTTTAAAAAATATATTATAAAATCTGAATTAGACTTTTAAGTCAAAAGTTAAAATAGTATATATACAATTGTTTGAACAAATTAAAAATTACAAGAAACAAACAAAGTGACAAAAAACTGGTATTGGGAATAGTGAGTGTGAGATAAGCCCTTACAAATCAAATCTGATCTCCAGAAGCAAGTTAGCTTGTGTGGAATTAAGGAATCATGCCACCCTCACTATTCACAAAATTGAAAAAAGGTTAACAAATTAGTTAAAATTTAAAGAAATTTACAATTAGAGGGTGACTGTGGAAGATATATTGAAATTTGAATCTAGAATACAATATTTGATATGAAGAAAGTAAAACGCAGAAGGCCAAAGTAAAAAAAAAACTGAAGTTTTTTTTATATATTTTATATACATTATAATTATGAAAAAGTCTACCTACTGTCCACAACGTATCCAACAAGTTCTTGGTCATCCTCACTCCCAAAATTATATATTTCGGGATATTTACAACTTGCTAAATCATAATTTTATTAATATTAATATTTTCAAATTTAAATTTCTCTCTTCATTTTGGTTCAAGTTGTTTAACCGTTTCCACATGACAGTGGTGACAAGCGACACTTGAAGACTTTGACTTTTCAAATGTCAACAGAAGGAGGTGCGTTCACCTCAGTGTGGAACATGTTTCTCCGAGTGTGATTCGAGTGATTGGAGGTTAACGGAGATCAAAATTTGTTATTGAATTTAAAGATTTAATTTATTGTTAGTTAAATTTAAATAAATGTTTAATATAAATGATATTATTATTTTGATGTCAAGACAAAACAAAAATGTCACTCGCGTGATTCTGATGTGCCAGCCCGGGCTCTGCAGAACATTCTTTCAGAGAACCCAAGATGGCACAACTGAACCCGCGGTCCCTAAAGGTGAATCTGATGTTTAGTGTTTACTCCTAAAAATTACTAAATCACTCAACAAGCGTACTCATGGTTAAAAGAGACAAAATAGAGAACAAAAAAGTTTTAAACAAAGGAGTACCATGGTCCCAAAGGTAGGCTCTGATGGGTGAAATCGAGTTTAGGAGGGGATGGCACACTCATTATTCCCAATACCAGTTTTTTGTCACTTTGTTTGTTTCTTGTAATTTTTAATTTGTTCAAACAATTGTATATATACTATTTTAACTTTTGACTTAAAAGTCTAATTCAGATTTTATAATATATTTTTTAAAATCTTTTTAAATTGTAAGTTTACATCCACAATTTTTGTAGATGAGCACTGATGATGGCAAATAAGCCGAAAGCGCTTTGCATTGATTACTAAAAAAGTTTTGCACAAAAAAAAAAAAAAAAAAAAAAAAAAAAAAAAAAAAAAAAAAAAAAGTTTAGGTTTTCAAACAAAATATGTAGAGGATGAGCAATTTCAGGGAGCAGTGAAAATGTTGATCGCGTTGGCTTTTGTGCCCATTGAAGATGAATTAGACGCTTATGAAACTTTCCTTACTTACTCCGATCATTATATTACTGATGCCCAGGAAGAATTCCAGCCTTTGCTTGATTATTTTGAAGAAACGTGGATTGGTGTACGTAGACGTGATGGAACGCGCAGTGAACCATTGTTCAAAGTGGAAATGTGGAATGTTTATGATTCTGTATTGCACGATTGCCCACGCACTAATAATGCTGTGGAAGGCTGGCATAATGCATTTAATAATCGAATTCGAACTGCCCATGCAGGCGTCGCCAAATTCATCAAAGTTTTAAAAGAGGAACAAAATTCGGTTGAAATTAAAATTCAACAAAACAATGCTGGTCGGGAAATGGCCCCGAAAAAGAGAAGGCGTTACAAAGAGTACGATGAACGGTTGAAAAACTTAATTAATAAATACGATAAAAATCGTGTCATACAATATCTCATTGGCATTTCTCATAACATTGCTATATAATAAATTATCGAATAAATAATCAAAAATTAAAAAATAACTAAAAATATTGTTGTATAATATGAGGGCCTTATAATATGAGTAATATGTTTATGTTTATTACATTTATAAACCTTTAAATTATATTTTTATTGTTTTTTCAAAAATTAAATGTCTTTGCAGTTCCGTCATTGCACTTGAAAAGGTTTTAGTTTATCATTCAGTTATTTGTGTTTCAATAAATAATCGGAAGTTTAATTTAAGTTTAATTGAAGTTGAATTTTTTCAAGACCAAACTGGATCATTTCGAGATTGAAAAATCCACTATCCAAGTTGACATGATAAAGCATGCTTAAACCCGATTTAGGAATTTTTTCAAATTTAATTGGAAAGCATGATAAATCATGCTTAAGCCCGATCTACGGATTTTTTTAAATTTATTTTAAAAACATGATAAAGCATGCTTAAGCCCGATCTACGGATTTTTTAAAATTTATTTTAAAAACATGATAAAGCATGCTTAAGCCCGATTCTGCGCTGTGGATTATACCGGTAATCCGATTTATTTATAACTGTTGGGGATGAGATGTCGTAGGATGAGTTATCGGGGGATGAAATGTCGTTGGGATGAATAGTCGCAGGGATGAATTGTCGTGGGAAGAATTGTCGGGATGAATTGTCGGGATGAATTGTCGTGGGATGAGTTGTCGTTGGGACGATATGTCGTAGAACCCAAACTTGCTAATAACATAAATAATATTATTAAAATTGATTGGAGTGTAACCATAGGTCGTTTTAAGAAAAGTATATTGTTATACATATTAAATTATAGTGTATGACTCTGGTGTCTTTGTTAAGCTCTTTATATTAATATTAATAGTTAATTAGTAATATAATAATTAATTATATAAATTAGAAGTAGTAGTAATAGAGAGCATGCGGTTGTAATAATACTCTGTATATATGATGTATTGTGTACAATTTGTAATTTGTAAACTGATCATTCCTTTTATTGTCCATTATTTTTTTTGCTAAATTTTTCTTGTATATAAATTGATATCCTGTAATTAGGATGTAAAACCTGTTGGGTATTAAATAAATAAATAAATTTCTATTTTTATTATTTTTGCTTATGAAAATTGTCACATTTGAGCAGATGAATAACCGCAACGAATTATAATTATATTTTTTTTAATTTAGATTCAGAAAACTTTGTACAAAGTAGAAAAACAAGAGATGCTTTAGAAGAACCCACATCTAAAGTAAATTATACTGGAAATCAGATATGGAAAACCAAGTTAATCAATGACCAACATAAGAAAGTAATAATGTCTCTTAGAAATCAGGGTTGTAAGTATTGGATAAATGTGATTTTAAAATACCATAATATTTAGCATTGTAGGACCTATAAATGAAATAAAAATGTTTAATGGTTAGATATTTTTCTTAATATGTTAAATTTGTTTCTAGTGATTCAAACATGGGGTGGCAACAGAACTAGTTTGGATATATTGGTTAATCCTATTAATCTAAATGAAGTAGCAGACACTTTAAGAAATAATGATATATTATATAATATTATAATAGACAATTTACAACAGGCAATTGAAGATGAAAATCCTCCAATTACTCATGATAATGAAGATAGGCAAGGTAAATAATAATTATTATATAATAGTACATTATATACCTAGGGTGAGAAGTGAGCTATTATTTACCGAGCACTTTTATATCCTGAGGCGCGTAGCGCCGAGGGATATAATGTGCGAGGTAAATAATAGCTTTCTCAGCCGAGGTATATATAGAATTTTTTTTACTACTAACATTAATGTATTAGCAATTTTAATTTTGACATAAAGTAATTTCCTAACAATTTGTTATATATTTCGAAATATCAAGCAGACTGGAGCGTGTTTCTAATCAGACTGGCTTTATTTATGTAAAAATTTGGCATGTGTCAAATTTTGGTATGATTCTAGGAAATATCCCATTGCATTTTTGATATTTTAATGACATGGATTTATTGGTATTAATTAATAATTTTTAAAGCCGGTATTGAATTTCCTAGTTAATATATATTTTTACTGTTTACACTGATATATATTATCATATTTGATTTGATTAGATTTGATAAACCCAGCTTTAGTTATTTCCTACTTATTTTTCAAATATTTCAAAATATCAAGTAGTCTGGGAGTTTAGTTGTCAAATTAACAAAATGAAACTAATGAAATTTAGTTTCATTATTTACCTAGGTTTTTTTTTTATTATCATTATTTACCTAGGGTGAGAAATATTACTTCTCATTAGAGGAATGGAGTAAATAATGGTGCTTTCTCATGTTAGTAGTAAAAAAATATTTTTTTCTACGATCGCTATCCAAAGTAGGCTTTTGCGCTTCAAAATACAACCGCAAAGTTGACGTTTTCCGCGAACTGACATTAAGTGACAGCTTTGTCGCTCGCCGAGCGGAAAACTTGACAGCATTGTTGCTCGCCTAATTTAAATTATATATAATATAATAATATTTCTTTTTATTAAATGGTTTTCAAATTATTTGTACGTAGTTTGATGTTTTTTTGTTTTATTATCCAAGTTAACATTGACTTTAAATATTAACTACGTTTTTCATTATTAACTTAGATATAGGCAACACATTATACACTACTTACGTCAAATGTTTAGCTTTATATCTATTTATTTCTTAAAATAATTTGATCGTAGAAAAAATCTTGTGTGCATTTTGAGCGAAAAGTTCGTTACCGCACAAATATCTATTTTTTCCCAATATTCCACCATTTTCTTATCCAATTTATTAATACTTCCCTATTCAGTCATATTCTCCACGTCAATCACGCTTTACATTTATGATGTACAATGTTATACGTTAAGAAAATATTTTCGTTAAACATAGCTTTGTATTTAAATTTTTATTATTTAAAATTGTAGGTCATCGGATGACTTGGAATTCATACCACAGAACGAGTGATATATGGGGATTTATTGATTACTTAGCACAAACGTTTCCAGATTTCTGCAAGGTGTTCACCATAGGACAAACACACGAGAAACGTGATATTAAGGTTAGATTTATTACTTATAAAATAATCAGTACATTACAAAAAATCGGTAAAGTTTTTACCCAGAACTTCCCTCGATCTAGAAATTGTAAAAACAGGGACTACGTTTAAAATTTTAGGTACCAATTTTATAATTATGTATAAATGGAAAATATAGTAACAGATTCTGTTGAAATAAAATAACTAAGTTGCTTCACCTGTTATTTTGAAGTAATTAGTACAATATAATAATATTGTAGAAGGTTAAATCACCAAACCAGTTATCTCTGCACCAAAACAAAAACCCTTTTTCACCTTTCTCTCTCCATGAATCCTTCTCTTCATCCCACTCGAACTCCTACTTCGCATCCTCCCGGTATTCTTCGCCACGTTCACCGTTATTGAACGATAATGATTGAATGCTTTTAAAATGGTCCAATTACACAAACCAAAGGGGCGCTTTTATTATTTCCATCCTATGGGGACCATTTTTATTTAAATACGCTTTCTTTCAACACCAATTTGAATTATTAAAAAATTATTTTGGATCTCTTATATTTGACTTCTAAAGTACTCAGATTCCAATTTTAGTCGAAATCTGCCGACTTTTAAAAACATTTTTACACCACAATCCCTTCAGCACTTGCAGATAAATGTTGGTATACTGTAGCACCATAATGAACAAATTCAACGTGTACGACTTATATGATTTTGCGCAAGATAAAATACTTTTATTTTCGACAAACCCTGTATACAACTGATAATATTTGATATCAGATGATTGAATTTTAGATTTTAGACCACACATAACTTTTTATGTAAAGTAACTTTTCATTCTAAAATTAATAGACCATTCAATTGTTTATAAAAAATAAGTTTTTTTCTTAAAATTCTTTAAAAAGTTTTCCGTATTCTGCCAACTTACGTTAACACACTGTACATAAAAATGAGATAAAAATTTTTGAATAATTTTTACTTATGCAGATTTAAATAAAGTATTGTGGGTAAATAAGGTTATAAAAACACTTTTTTATTATATTTTTTTTATTTTGTTCTTTGGCTGCAAGACCTTTCGGTATATACAGGGTATTCCATTAAGAATGGGAGCAACTGAAGATTAACTGATTAGAAATAAGCCGATTAAACGAAACATCCGTAGATAAAACATTACTCGTTTCCGAAAAACAGGCTCTTAAAGTTGAAAATCAAAAATTATGAATAGCTACAATTTTTTTATTACTCAGTTTAATTTTACTAAATTCGACAAACGTTATTGGTGTAATAAAATACACCTATCAGCAAAAAAATAAGTTAAATAAGCTTTGCCAGTGGCGTACTTCATGGGCAAGTAACACCTTTTTCCCTTCTAAATTTTAGTCCATTGTCCAAAAACTTTTGATGTTTTTCAAATAAATTTGAGTTAGTTTTTGAGATATTCGCACATATTTGAAAATTCTGAAATTTTTAAATTTCGATTTTTTTTTATTAAATTTCTAAAAAGAGTACATTATTTATTTAAAAATCATCAAAAAATTTAAAATTTGATGTCCAAATAACTTATTGGATAGTGACGTAATATTTATAGAGGGGATGCGGTATTACGTACCAATGCTGTACGCCACTGGAAAAGTTAATTAAGGTAACTAATTTTTTTGCTGATAGGTGGATATTATAACACCAAAAACGTTTGCCAAATTTAGTAAAATTGTTGTGAGTAATAAAAAAATATAGCCATAAATATTTTTTGGATTTTAACACCGTAATTCGGAAACGAGAAACATTTTATCTAAGCATGATTTGTTTAGTTGTCTTATTTTTATTCAGAGAATCGTCAGTTGTTCTATGTCCCATTCTTAACGAAACACCATGTATAGTATAATAGGTCCCTACGTAATGATACGAAGACCTTTATCCTTTGTCGACTCGACACAAGAATGAACTACTAAGTAAATATACCGATATTCCGAATCTAATCCAAAACTTTTATTTAGGTACCTGCTACATCGAAAATATTTGTCAAGAACTCGTTTACTTATCATCGCATAGTGGCTAGGGGTAATGAATTTGTTATTTTATAACAGTTACCGTTTAGAACTAATAAAATTATTACGCCATTTGTTGAACAAAAGAACTATTAAATATGGAATATTGCTCCATCTGTTGAACAAAAGGATTCTTACTTTATGACACATAAATGACATCTTTCAAAATTAGTTCATGTTACGAATATTGGGGGTGGTACTGTGGCCTTAATAGAGAGTTATTGCAAATTTCTATAACGTCAGCCACTAATAGTGATAACGTAATTAGAGGCAAATAAATTCCATGCTAAAATAAGACTTATTTCAAACCTGAAATTTTGACATTAGAGTTCTTGTCCATATTTCTAACCTCATTTTAAAAATTTTAAATTACAGTAGTTCATCTTTTTTGTTATTTATAATACATAATATGGAAGATGCATTAGAAATTACCATTTTAGAAGGTTCAGATGACGATTATATTAATTATTTAATATTAAAAAACTTCTAACTGATACGAATGTTGGCGAGCGCACCCGAAAACTATAAAGTCGCCACTAACTGCTGTCCTTAATCATCCACAATTAAGGACAGGCACAATCTTTATTAAAGTCGGTTCTAGAATGTAAGTGATATGCGCATGCTCAGATGTCAAAATAAGAGCGACACTATTAGTGCACTTGCACTAATAGTGCACTTGCAATAACTCTCTAAGTCTGTTGTGGACAAGGCGAGACCCGAAGGGAATTAATCTGTAAATGACGTTTGGACATTCTGTCTCATCGAGATAAAATAAAGTAGAGATGACATAACACTATTTTGCGATATGACAATAAACGCACTTCGAGTGACGGTAAAGTGAAAGTGTAATGAAAATGGCGACTTGAAGTAAACTTTGATTTATTTAAGCTCAATAATTTTATATTTGAAGACTGACGGAATGGAAATGATTTTATATCATTTAAATGAAGCTATTTAAAAAAATGACATTTATTCTCACCAAAACTGACTAGCTCCACTATCTTGAGTTTGACATATTACGTAAGAGTGTAATGCAAAGGTTCGGACACTTTAGCATCGTCATAGCATCTCCTCCTTATTTTATCTCAATAATTTTTTCTTTGGTATCCTATAAACCAATAATTTTGCCTGCTTTCTTCTTTGAAAATCTAGCATTATACGTATTATATAAACATTTTAGAACTTACCAAATAGGTAGGTACAAGTTTGAAGAAAAAATAAATGAAACTCATATTCAATACGACATAATTTATTTCCCAAATTACTAAGCGTAAGCGACTAGTTTCGCCATTTTAGGTCATCTTCAGGCCTATAACAGTAAAATGTCCAATATAGAAAGGGAAGAAAAATAAAATAGTAAAGTTGCGTAGGTAGGTACTTACATATAAACGTGTCTTGAAACACTTTTCTTATCGCTAAGCACTTAAAACGATAGGAGTGCTTGGTGATGCGCACCATCAGAGCTAAAATGAAAAGGAACCCGGAAACGTGGGGTCAAATTGACCCTTCGGGTGGGATGTGTAAACAAGTGTGGTTGGAAAACGTCACTATTCAAAAGCCACGTCTACGTATTATAACCAATAAAACAAAATAATAACTGATCTTGGTGAGTGCAATACCGGCTGAGACAGAAATGTGGAAATGCAAGTCATTGACGTTAAATGTCAAATAGATGTTCAATGAATGTCAAAAGTTAGAAATTAGTGTTTACCTGATGAACTCAAGTTACAAAAATAAAGTGTTTCAACATACGTTTATATGTATTATGACTATTTTATTTTTCTTCCCTTCCTATATTGAACATTTTTGTATTATAGGTCTGAAGATGGCCCAATAAGGCTAAAACTAGTCGCTTTAGTAATCTGTGAAATAAATATTGTCGTATTAATTTAGAATTTAATTCATTCTTTCTTCAAGAAGATCGACCACATTTGAGAATATGGATAATTTTTCATTGTTAGGTACAAGTTTGATTAAGTTTATGCTTTCCGACCCTTAATAGTAATATCTTCATATATCAATCAATAATCAACTTCCAAATAGTTTATGCAGTATATTAATGTAGGGAGTATTCAGTCGTACCTAGAACCCTAGCTTATGTTCTTTATTACATAAACTTTCTATTTACAATCATTATTTATAGGTTTTAAAAATTTCCAATGGCAAGGTTGGAAATAAAGCGGTATGGATCGACGGAGGCATGCATGCAAGAGAATGGATTTCACCAGCAGTTGTTACATATATTATTAATCAGTTAGTATATAATTTGGACAATGAACCTGACTATATGCAAAATATCGACTATTATATAGCACCTGTAATGAATCCTGATGGATATGAATATTCTCATACTATTGACCGAATTTGGAGAAAAAATAGAAGACCCAATGACCCAACTTTATCAGGATTTAAACTCTGTTATGGAACAGACTTGAATAGAAATTTTGGGTAAGTTATAAGTTATTTTTTGCAAGCTTTACAGATCTAGTGACGCTCGTAGTCATAATATTTGGCAAGGTAGGATAGGTGTCTACGACGCCGCATTGATTTGCGAGCCAATTTTGTGGTAAAAGAGACACCAGCTTCGAATCCTAGAGATAGAAGACCATGTGAATTTGTTTGCATGATTCTCTATAAAATTTGATTGATGCCGTATTAGCAGAAATTTAATTTCTGTTGATATGACATCCAGCTTATAAAAATCACCATGCCTTACCGTTTTCGATGATGATGGATGGGGTTTTCCGGGTTTTCCTCACTTGTAAGTCAAATGGCGCCATCAATCATCTTTAAGTCGTCCCTTCTCCTACACAAGTCGCTCAGTCGACTTCAGGGGTTGAAATTCACTCGAAAGGGGGTGAATTAGGGAGAGTATTATTATTAATATACCTTATAAACTAAACGTTTTTAAACAGTGTTCCTAGAAGAAATTAGTTGGCTAAGGAGTTATTTACTTTGTCAATAAAATAAATCATTTTAACCTTTGTTCGTAAAATCTAGATATTTTATTTGACAGCAAAAATCCAGCGTAAAGATGTACATAATATATATTATGATTTTTTAAGTATTCAAATATTATCTTATTGAATTGTTTTAGGCATATAGGCATACCAGAAAAACAGAAGTAGGTAAAAAAAAAATATTTATTAAATTTTTTCAGTATTATGTTCAATATCATCTAACTATATTTCTTGCTGTGGAAATATTTTGTTTGCCGAGAAGATGCAGTTTAAATGATATTTTTTTTATTCATTTTTGAGTATACTTCTATGATGTAATTTTTAGAACATTGTAGATATCCCAAGTATTACCAAGAATCCAATCAATTTGACTATTTTCTGAAAACAAAATAAATAACTTTTCTTAACTGTACTACCAGTAGTATTTAACATGTACGTACAAAAGTAAATTTTATATTTTATCGTTTCAATTTATTATGTATAAAGTACTCCAGGTCGGTTTTACATGGGTGCTATTTGGTGCTGTAGAACCGGGCGGTAAATCGTAAATAGGAAAGGGCGGTGAGCAGGAGAAAGCTATTAATGGTAGTATAAAGCCTATTGAGGCCTATTCTGTAACGTTTTAGTTAATTTTAACTGCCAGGATAAAAGGTTATTTATAACAACACTATTGTATTTGAATAAAATGATTTAAATTACAATTATTTTTGCCAACTCTGTATGACGTATGGCGAGACATACAACGTTCAACAGTAAGAAAGAACGCAGGGATTACGGTATTCCCAAAGCCGACGAGAGGGGGGTAGCCGAGACAAATTCCCAGGCCCGGGCTCAAGTGAGGGCCCGGCAGCGGTATAAGGGGGGGCCCGGCAGCGCTTTTGGTGACGACGTTCGCCACAAGAGCACAAGAGAGAGGACCTTTTTTATAAATGTGATATTGAAAGGGCTTAATTTTGTTATAAAAATGTTGTGGAGCCCAACTTGGAAAATTGTCCCGGGGCCCGACCTGGCTCTTGGCGGCCCTGGGTATTCCACAGGTAAATTAATGTTCAAACAATTAAGGTTAAGTTATCCCCAAAGCAGATTATTTTTGTGGCTGGGTACAGTTATGAAAGTTGTTTCCCTCGAACTCTGGTATGCAGTTATAGTATTTATACACAAAGTTGGTACTAGACCTGTATTAGGTAAATTAAATACTATTATTTATTTATTTACAGTTATAAGTGGGGACTAGGAGGAACGTCTAAAGATCCTTGCGACGTTACATATGGTGGAACTAGACCATTTTCTGAATTGGAATCTAAAGCTATGAAGGAGTTTATCCAAGGTAAAAATATATTTTTTCCTATTACATATAAATGTTAAAGACATATATAGAGACTTTTGTACCAGATGTAATTACATTTCTACTACGACGTTTATTTACTATTGTCCCACATGCCTATAAATTAAGTAAGAAACTTAAATTATAAATTATAAACTTTGTAACGTAATATCTAGTTATTCTTTCTACTTGTTATATGTGTTCAAGCTTAATTTATAGGACGTGGGTTAGTTTTTTAAATAACTCGAATAACTTTGAAAAATAAGTCACTGCCCACGTTGGGCGCCATTTTTGTAACGTAATATCTAGTTATTCTATATACTTGTTACATGTGTTTAAGCTCAATTTATAGGGCATGGGTTAGGTTTTTAAATAACTCGAATAACTTTGAAAAAGAAGTTGAGCACCACTATATTTAAAGCTTACTACACTTGATTCTAGATTAGTGATAAAAATATAGAAAATCACTAACCACTAACAAATAATACTTAAACCATGCTTTAGATAGGGTAGTTAGCCAATTCTAATTCACATAAGTTTTACTAAATTCAAATTTAAGATGATTTATTGAGTAAGCACTTATCTTTTGGTAAGTTTGGTAATATACGGAATGTAAAACTAGGTTATCTCAAGATATATCATCAGGCAACTTCCACAAAGGGATTCGGGATCCTTATTCGTAATTCTGCATAATTCTGCATAATTCTGCAACGTGAATGATCTTCAGTATTCAAACTTGAACTCGAACTCGAAACTGTCTAGCGATGAGACCAAAATGTCTAGATATAAATCCAAAACGTCTAGAGACGAATTCAAAACCGTCTAGAGATTGAACCAAAACTGTCTAGATATAGCCATTAGCTTAAAAGGATTAAAATGTTATCGTAGAAGAAAGGAAGTTTAAAAAGAATTAAACTATTAAATGAATGATTTCACAGAGACCAAACTTAATATGAAAGGAAAAATCTTATTTATTATATTTATATATAGTAAAGCATAATATCTTATTCCAAAAAAAATAATATATAATCCTATATAAAACTAACATGTGTTATTCATTGTTGATATTGAGGTTATGTTTAAAACTTGACAATTTATTTAAGAATATATATATTTAATAATATATTATTATTAAAACTTACCTTATAAATTCAGATGGATTCTACGATAAAAAAAATCATTTAGTAAGTTAATAATTAAGTTGATTGTCGCTCTTAACCAAATCAAAAATAAATCTCAGAAGACGACAAATGACATTTGAGTAAGAGGTGGTTGTGTCTAAATAACGAAATAACGGTTACTTGTTTTATTACAGAAGGGAACACAAAAAGGTCAGATAAATAATACTAAATATTCTGAGGTCAAAAATTTGGATTTGCCCTAACTTATCTCAACATATCCAGAAGTGCATACAATTTTAAATTCTTCTTTTTTCAATAACTCAGAATTTGTCAAGAAATTAGATACTTGGTCTTTTTATAGTAGGTAAGAGCAATTTTGCAAGAAAAAACTACGAAAACAATATTTTATGAGGATTGGGTTCCTAGACTTCTATGTACTTTAGAAAATCAAATTGTCATTTATTTAAATTTAAGAAAGTCTAACAGAAAATATATCGGGAGGCTGTATATTTCTGTTAAAGTTTCCAAGTAGCTAAGAAGACAAAAATCGTTCAAGCAGTGTTAAGGTGATTACAGCACCCCCTTATAATTTTCGGACAATGATATCTCAAAAAGTAATTTTTTTAAAAAATTAAAATTTTGGCAAAATATATTAGGCAATAATATCTAAAATATGCATATATTTTAAAATTTTAATTCCTTCCAGTTTCCGAGAAAAAAAATCAAAGGGCATTAAATTTTGAAATATCATAATGAAAATAAATGCATTCCTCAACAGCACTATTCTTAATATAATCCTCAAATTTAAGCTCTTAATCTCTTGTTAATGATTTTTTAAAATTCGCCGAATTTAGTGGCTAAAAGGCCTCGTTAAGTACTATTTTCTGGTTTAAACTGGTGTAAACTGGTGTAAATCATTGCAAGAAACGAATGATGACTCAGAGTGTACGATATGATAGTTACAGACGCCCAAATTTAAATTTTCTAAAAAAATTACTTTTTGAGATATCCTTGTCCGAAAATTATAAGGGGGTGCTGTAATCACCTTAATGGAATCAATTTTTTTGCGACAGTACCGCTTGAATGAAGAATTTTTGAAAGGTTCTCTCATAAGACAACTCAAGTCAAATCTAATCTAAAAATCGCTAGAGGATGTGAATCAATAAATGAATCTTAATGCAAAATACCAATAAGAGAACGCCTGTAGATGTAACAACTTTGGAAATCTTGAGAAACAGGGAGTGTTGTGGTGAGTACAGGAAGTGTTATTGGGAAAACACTGATAGCTTATGCATTTCCTAAATATGACACTGTTCCAAACACGCGTTAAATGCTAATAATGGCATGCAACAGTTTGTTTGTAAAAGTTTAACTGTATCAGTAAAAAAAATTAGTACGTCATATAGGTACTTTGTTTCATACCACTTAACAAACAGTTCCAACCTTGGAACTTATTAATAATTATATTTTTATTTCTCATAATCAAGGTAGGTACGCAATTTTCTTATTTAAGGCAGGCGATCGTATCTTTTTCAAAAATCAGCTTTTGGAGGAAACAGCAAACATATAAATAAATATGTGCTGATAATGTATTGCTTATTTTTTCTAAATCACTAATTTTATCGAATTGCACCA
Organism: Psylliodes chrysocephalus; assembly: GCA_927349885.1. NCBI lineage: Eukaryota > Metazoa > Arthropoda > Insecta > Coleoptera > Chrysomelidae > Psylliodes > Psylliodes chrysocephalus. Next base: position 23,267,991 of record OV651822.1, on the reverse strand, counting down.
AGAGATGCTTATTTGGGAAAGTTATTAATTGTAATATTCAAAAGTAAAATGGTACAATTTTTGAGTTATTGACCATTATACATAATGTATCTCTGAGGCAATTTGGATTTATTTATAACATAAAAAGTGCATAATATGTACAGGTGTTATAAACCAATAAAATTAGGCATTTTAATATCTACTGAATAGTTTTAGACCAGAGCATACTGGCGCATTCGTTTGCAAAATTGTTTTAATTCGTAATTTTTTTTTAATGTCCAGTAGGCTTTCCTGGTTATAAAAGTGTAAGATGACACTCGATATTTGTTGATGTTATTGCTTAAACAACGAAAAATTAATTAAGCCAGAAAAAATGCATTTTTTGCAATGAATTAATTTTTTTTATATTCTTTAGGATATTTCGAATAAAAAAAGTCCTTACACCCATCATCGTATCTTCAGCCCTTCAATTGTTATGAATTTTTAAAATCTAAAATTGACGAAATTTCTAATTTTCTTGAATTAAATAATATACCTTAAAATTTAAAATGCTATAATTTTTTACCGAATATTCAAACTATAATAAACAAAATTACCTAAATAAATTTTCAAAATTTTGTTTGTTTTTTTTACGTTATAACAATATGCTTCCTACGCGCCACGATGCCACGAAAAAGATTGTTATTAGTATTTTCATTAAACAACAAATTAAATCACACAGTCACGTTATCGTTTCGACGAAGAGTTGCATTTTTTAATTTTAAATATGTATCAGATTTCGGACACTTCACTAACGCCTCGCCATGATCACAAAATAAACACTTTTTGTCGTCAGATAATTTAATTTTTTTTTGGAATTAAAGAGAACGACATTATTACTCAGAAAATTACACGACTGCAAAGTAAACCAGTAGATGTAGAATCGAGCAAGACTGATTAACAACTAAAAAATAATTTTCAAAACGAGCCAAAAATTCTAAGGTAGGGTTGAATTTTCTATTTGGAAGGTTGTAAAAATTGTTTATGACAGGAAAAAAATAGAAGAAGAGTTAAACGTACATTTTTTTCAAAATACGCAATAAGTCCCTTTACCTATTTGTATTCATAGTGCAAAACATTGATAGTCATAAAAAAATTAATATTTATAGTACTTACTCTTAATATTAGAAAAAAAATTTTTTTCCTTATTTTTGTTAAATGGAGAAAGGTTTGGATATTTTTGAAATCATAAAATTTTATAACCCCAGTAAGCCTACTATGTTATAAATTTTTCACGGATCACGACAAGTGCATTTGGCTTTTTTATGGTATTGAAAAAAAAAAAGGTTGAAGAAGATTTTACTTCTCAGGCAGTATCTGAAAATAATTTTTTCATGAATAAAAATAAATGGTAAAAATAATAGTTTCTGTTAACTTAAATAAATAAAAAAGTTATCAAAAGTATCTAAAAAAGTGAAAAAAATCACATGATACAAAACTATTAATCGGCAAATATAACAAAGTGTTATGAAAAATGTTAATAATAATTTTTTTAAACTTATCTCTGAAATACAGCAAAAAATTGATTTAGCGCGTCATCGGGCTTATACATTGAGTTGGAAGTGAGATAGAAGAACTTCTCTCTAAAAGTATACGCTCGTAGGAAGCATATTGTTATAACGTAAAAAAAACATAACAACAAACAAAATTTTAAAAATTTATTTAGGTTATTTTGTTTATTATAGTTTGAATATTCGGTAAAAAATTTAAAATTATAGCATTTTAAATTTTGAGTTATATTATTTAATTCAAGAAAATTAGAATTTTCGTCAATTTTGGATTTTAAAAAATTCATAATAATTAAAGGGTTAAAGATACGATGATGGGCGTATGGACTTTTTTTATTTGAAATATCCTAAAGAATATAAAAAAAATTAATTCATTGCAGAAAATGGATTTTTTCTGGCTTAATTAATTTTTCGTTGTTTAAACAATAACATCAACAAATATCGAGTGTCATCTTACACTTTTATAATCAGAAAAGCCTTTCGGACATTTTAAAAAAAAAATTACGAATTAAAACAATTTTGCAAACGAATGCGCCACTATGCTCTGCACTATATTATTTTAAATAATAAAAACGAAATTTAAATAAGAGTATTTCGGATTTTAAGTATTAATTTATATTTTTGTTTCAGGAACTGCAGCCAACTGGAAGGCATATATTTCATTCCATTCCTATGGTCAATATATTTTATACCCTTGGGGTTACGCATCAGCAGTAACCACAGATTACAAGGACTTGCAAAATGTAGCGCATAAAGCTGGTGCAGCCATTCGTGCTGCAGGTGGTCCAACTTACACAATTGGTCCTGCAGCAAGCACCTTGTATCCAGCTGCTGGTGGATCAGATGACTGGGCAAAAGGAGTTGTCCGCATGAAATATTCTTATACTATTGAACTTCGAGATGACGGAAGGTATGTTTTCTTTCTCATACACATTTACAACCAAGGGACCATTGAATTATAAAGGATAATATAATAATTGATACTAAATGAATGTTAAGTGTTGGATTTTCAAAAAAATTATCGATATTTAAGAATACCATGAAGTTAAGTTATTTAGAAATATATGACCACCATATGACAACGATTATAGCTGACAAATAATGGTTTATATCGAAGAAGTTAGTTTCGTAGCCATGGACATCCATGTACCAGAGCGATAATATGGTATATTATTACTTATTAATTAATAACAAACTAGATTGAACGAAAGCAATAAAATTGATTGTAAACGCAGCGTCACGTGACATGGAGTCACCTGCTGTACTTCGATTACAGATAGTGCTCAATTTATACAGTATGTCCCCCTAGGTTGGAATCATATGGAAAACTTTTTTATTATTAATTTTAGGAAAAAAGTGATTCTTCATAAAAAATTCTGTATTATCTTAAACCTAGAATACAGTCATCAAATATCAAATTTATTCACATGAGATTTGTCAAAAAATATGAGTTTTACTCAAGAGTAAAATACCTTTATTCTTTATACGACTAATAAAATTTGATATCTGATGGTTGTATTTTAGGTTTTAGACCATGCTCGACTTTTTATAAAGAATAACTTTTTTCCCAATATTAATAATAAAAAAGATTTTCATATGCCGCCAATTTACGTAGAAAGTTGTGTTTAAAACGGAAAATGGAAAATACCAGGGTCTCGTTGTGCTTAGACTTTATTTTTTAGAAATTATCAATATCGAAATTTATTCGTTATTGACACGACAAAGAATTACTGGAAGCTAAAAGAGTTAAATATGGTCGATACAGAGTTGAATAACCGCAATTGTAAGCCAATCAAAAAAAAAAAATGAATACCTATATTGCTTACCAAGTAAATTAAAAGTTTTACTATTCGAAAGCCTATTCCAACGCCTATTCCTTTGAGAAGGGAAAAAAGGTATAGCGACACGGAAACAAAAATATATAAGTGAATAAATAAATATATCGATAAATCGATAAATCGATAAATAAATCGATAAATAAATCGATAAATCGATAAATCGATAAATCGATAAATCGATAAATCGATAAATCGATAAATCGATAAATCGATAAATCGATAAATCGATAAATCGATGATGTGACTGACAAATTGTATAGAATATTTTTTTTTAATTTTTGAATGATTAAATTAATTTTAAAATATGATAAAACAACAGGTTCATTACATACTTTCCTGGACTTATGAGCAATTAGATTGTATTTGATAAAAGCTGGTTGTTGTCACCATTTCTTAAAACACAATTTGACATTTGAGTGTGTCCTCTATTGTTATTATTGGTGCTACATAAAACTCAATTTTATTAACACTACAACTGTTTTAATTTTTCACTGCTGTCTGGCTAAACAATTAACTCTTCTCTCGACCATCGGCGGTACAAATTAGTGATTATTATTATTATTATTATTATTTCTTCTATTCTCTTATACTCTGTCCACTGCTTGTACACATTTATAGTCGATAGATACGACAGCTCTTTCATACCAAGAGTGGCTAAACTTATCGAAAAAATTCTTCATCATGTCACTCGGTACACACACTAAAATTAGATATACATTCACTTAACAACAAATCAACACAAACCATGTTCCATTTTATTTCGGTACTCATAATGACTCCATTATTTGTTACTTTTCAGATATGGTTTTGTATTGCCCGCCAGTTATATCCAGGTAACAAGCAAAGAAGCTCTTGCAGCTGTGCGAGTCATAGTAGAAGCGGCTTCTCAAGCTTAACACTTTTTGCTCAAATTTTGGATTTTCTACTATCGAGACTACATTAATGGAAAAGTGTAAAATTAGTACACTGTGATATAATTTGGTAGGTATATAACAATTAGCTGTGTATTAGAAAATATACTGTTTATTTTTGCTGTAATAGAACTGATTAAATTCTACCTGTACATTTTATAGTTTCATTTTGAAAATCCCTACCATATTCTCACCTTAACAATATGTTCATTAATCTATTCCAAACAGACTCACATTTATTTTATGCAGATGAGCGCATTTTCCGAATATGTAAATATACATATTCCAAACCATACTACATACTACATACTACATACTACATACTACATACTACATACTACATACTACATACTACATACTACATACTACATACTACATACTACATACTACATACTACATACTACATACTACATACTACATACTACATACTACATACTACATACTACATACTACATACTACATACTACATACTACATACTACATACTACATACTACATACTACATACTACATACTACATACTACATACTACATACTACATACTACATACTACATACTACATACTACATACTACATACTACATACTACATACTACATACTACATACTACATACTACATACTACATACTACATACTACATACTACATACTACATACTACATACTACATACTACATACTACATACTACATACTACATACTACATACTACATACTACATACTACATACTACATACTACATACTACATACTACATACTACATACTACATACTACATACTACATACTACATACTACATACTACATACTACATACTACATACTACATACTACATACTACATACTACATACTACATACTACATACTACATACTACATACTACATACTACATACTACATACTACATACTACATACTACATACTACATACTACATACTACATACTACATACTACATACTACATACTACATACTACATACTACATACTACATACTACATACTACATACTACATACTACATACTACATACTACATACTACATACTACATACTACATACTACATACTACATACTACATACTACATACTACATACTACATACTACATACTACATACTACATACTACATACTACATACTACATACTACATACTACATACTACATACTACATACTACATACTACATACTACATACTACATACTACATACTACATACTACATACTACATACTACATACTACATACTACATACTACATACTACATACTACATACTACATACTACATACTACATACTACATACTACATACTACATACTACATACTACATACTACATACTACATACTACATACTACATACTACATACTACATACTACATACTACATACTACATACTACATACTACATACTACATACTACATACTACATACTACATACTACATACTACATACTACATACTACATACTACATACTACATACTACATACTACATACTACATACTACATACTACATACTACATACTACATACTACATACTACATACTACATACTACATACTACATACTACATACTACATACTACATACTACATACTACATACTACATACTACATACTACATACTACATACTACATACTACATACTACATACTACATACTACATACTACATACTACATACTACATACTACATACTACATACTACATACTACATACTACATACTACATACTACATACTACATACTACATACTACATACTACATACTACATACTACATACTACATACTACATACTACATACTACATACTACATACTACATACTACATACTACATACTACATACTACATACTACATACTACATACTACATACTACATACTACATACTACATACTACATACTACATACTACATACTACATACTACATACTACATACTACATACTACATACTACATACTACATACTACATACTACATACTACATACTACATACTACATACTACATACTACATACTACATACTACATACTACATACTACATACTACATACTACATACTACATACTACATACTACATACTACATACTACATACTACATACTACATACTACATACATACTACATACTACATACTACATACTACATACTACATACTACATACTACATACTACATACTACATACTACATACTACATACTACATACTACATACTACATACTACATACTACATACTACATACTACATACTACATACTACATACTTCATACTACATACTACATACTACATACTACATACTACATACTACATACTACATACTACATACTACATACTACATACTACATACTACATACTACATACTACATACTACATACTACATACTACATACTACATACTACATACTACATACTACATACTACATACTACATACTACATACTACATACTACATACTACATACTACATACTACGTACTACATACTACATACTACATACTACATACTACATACTACATACTACGTACTACGTACTACGTACTACGTACTACATACTACATACTACGTACTACATACTACATACTACATACTACATACTATAGACATAGTACATGCTACATACTGTATACATATTACATACAAACCCCTTTCTTGTGGAAAACCGTGACTGGTACAGATCAAAGCTACCTCGCAATACTGAGTTTTCTCTATACCGAAGGATGTCTTATTTAGACAAACATGTCTAATTGGTCTAAATAACCTAATCTATCATAAACGTTCATGTTGGTTTATGCCACGAAAAATACCTTATAAAGTGTATTACCTCAAAATAATGCAACAAAAAAAGAAACAAATAATTCATTTAATATCGAAATCACAATCAAAATTTACATAAAACTACAGTATTTGTTAGGTTATCCATTGCAACATTTGCAGTGTGTTGTGGATCTCTTCACACTTTTTTGTTGTGCGATTTCTCAGTTTTTCCAGACACATTATTTAAATTAGGAGAATGGATTTGATATCAATGCTCGCTCAAAATGTACGTTCCGATGAGGAGATTCAAAATTAAGGCTTTCGAGTTTTCACAATGAGTATGTGTTAGACATGGCAATTGTCATTGTGTAATTTGAATTTGAAAATAAATGCTAATTAATCAATTTAAAATCAAGGTTACATAACTTTTATTGACAGTGAAATTGTTAATAGCTATTCATGTAATCAGTTTAAAAATGCCTTATTTTGGGTAACGAGTGAATATTTGATAACGAGTTATACAAAATGGCAATTCGTAACTTGTTACGTATACTAGCTATTTATGAAATCAGTTACGAAATGCTTTATTTTGGGTAACGAGTGAATATGTAATAAACGAGTTATACAAAATGGCATTTCGTAACTTGTTACATATAGGTACTAGCTATTTATGAAATCAGTTATGAAATGCCTTATTTTATGTAACAAGTGAATATTTGCTGGAAAAGCAGAGGGTTTCCCAATATATGACTTTTTAGAAAACGCGGGAATCAACTAGAAATTATTTTATTTGGGACAAGAGGTTTCAGTGACCGATAGTGTTCATCTTTTTCTTTTGAGTAAACGTAAAAACGTGAATTCGTAAAAATTGTGGGTTACGACTTGTTAAAATTAAGCCATCGAACTGCGAACTCGACAATAAAGTGCTCAACACTCGACACGTTACGTATCGAATATATTGCGTCTCGTCTCGGCATTACATCATAGATAGGCGTCTCGATACGTGACACACGTGACGTATATTGAAAGATTTCTGTTTTTTTCGCGCGAAATGTTAACAAAAAAGTCGAAATCGGAATTTTTGTAGATACAACCTCTTACCTTACCTGGGCAGTACGGTCCTGTATACCAGTTTTAGATACTAAGTACCCTTGATGGTGGAGGCCATATAAAACTAAAAACAGAATATTTATTCTTCTAATTATTTTATAACTTTTGTCTCTAGACATACAACCATTCGGTACGAAAAAAACTCCAAGAAATGATTAAAAAATTAAAAAAAGAAGAAACTTTTTAACCTACAAAACAAAAACGATTGTTGTTGTTTTCGTTTATATCGTTCGTCCATGTTCACCCGTTTTCAATTTGTGCTTTTTTTGATGTTGATGTGTTTTTAGTTGTAAAATTATATACCAAATACCAAGCAAAGGTGTTGCAGTTGCAAATTGTAAAGCATCTTTAACTAGTGCCTTTTTTTATGTTAAAAGGCACTGATCTGTATTAGATCAGTGTTAAAAGGTATATTTGAATAAAAATGAATTACAATTTTGAAACTCTCCGAATTGAATATAAAGTAAGTATAGAACTGATAAAGCTTAAGTATTTATTTTTGATTAATTGGAGATGTTTAACTTAATATAACAATTTTTAATTTTAGGATATTCTACAAACGTCTTTTAAAACCAACAATGTTGAACCATTGGAACAAAAAGTAAAATCTTTAAATCGGACTGATTTGGATATAAAAACACCCTTGGATCAAACTATAAGAGATATTTTATTGAATCTTCTTGAAGAAGAGAGTAGTGTTGCAATTCTTAGAGACTATGTAGATTTTTCCATACTGCTCTGTAGAAGAGGATTAAGTTCTCCTACAATACCTGTTGTACTTCTTGGAGATATATTTGAAACTTTAACTCTAGATATTTGTGAAAGCATGTTTACATTTGTTGGTTGGTTATATTTTATTATAAAAATATTTGCTAATCTAAAATGAAATCTCAAAAAGGTATATTTGTAGTTTGGGCGGGTACTAATACATATATCTGTACTCATTGCTGCTCTCACTTGGTCTGACAGGCCAAAGAGGATGAAGGCGCAACCCATACTTGGTTACGCCGACAGGCATAGGCTCCAATTGCTCAAATTGACCTGAAAAGTCTCAAACAAGAGTGTAGACATACATTTCAGTACCCACCTAAACTACAAGTTTGCCCTCAAAAATTATTGTGTTTATAATATAATTTGTAAAATTGAAAATCACCATTTCATAAAAATTGGACAATTTTTGTCTTTTATTTTTTAAATATTGTTCTCTGTATTTGATTAAGAACCTTAAAATGTTTCTTTCACTTTTAGAACAGAATGTCAATGTTTGGAAGGAAGAGTTATTTTTTTCTGGGTGCAAAAACAACTTATTACGTTTATGTAATGATCTATTAAGAAGATTGTCTAGAACTACAGCAACTGTGTTTTGTGGGAAAATTCTTTTATTTTTGGCAAAATTTTTCCCATTTTCTGAACGTTCAGGTTTAAATATTGTTAGCGAATTTAATTTGGAGAATGTAACAGAATATGGTACAGATCAAATAGAAGAGGATATTACAGAAATTAAATCTGGAGATGAGAAACATACCATAGATTTTACTTTCTACTGTAAATTTTGGCAATTACAAGATTTTTTTAGGAATCCTATTCAGTGTTATAATAAGGTTCAATGGAAACTCTTCAGTTCTGTAAGTAGTTTATTTTTATTCATTGTATTACAGCCTGCATAAGTATGGGTGTATCCCTAATATGTTCATCTATAGGTTGTTTTGTAATTTCTGGGTACAAAAATCTTAATTTTGTACATAAAATGTATCAATATTACTTTTTAGCATGCCACTAATGTATTAAATACTTTCCATGGAATAAAACTTGACTATGTGACATCTACAGAAAATTCTGCAAATTTGGGATATTTTGCAAAATATCTAACAAGTCAGAAATTATTAGATTTGCAATTGCATGATGTAAATTTCCGAAGATCTGTATTACTCCAATTTCTAATAATCTTTCAGTATTTCACATCTACAGTTAAATTTAAATCGTAAGTTTTTTAATTTAATTTTTGTATGATTTTTTTTAAATCTCTGCTTCCCTGAACTAACCATTTGCGTTTTTAAGAGATATTCATGAATTGAAAAATGACCAAAAAGAATGGATTAGCAGTTACACAGAAAAAGTATATACTCTCTTGAGAGAAACTCCACCAGATGGAGAAGAGTTTGCACAAATTGTAAAACATGTGTTAAGTCGTGAAGAATTATGGAATGCTTGGAAAAATGACAGCTGCCCAGGTAATGTAATTAAATAACAATTTCAGACATTAGGGCATAATCTGTAACGTTTTAGTTCATTTTAACCATCAGGTTAAAAGGTTATTTATAACTGTTGTTTAAATTTTTACCAAAATCTCTACTTGGTATTCAGTTGAACTTTTTATTATTAGTTATTTTAAAACCAGGCCTGGTTAAAATTGACATGGCAATGATGAAATATACCTAAAAGTGCATTTAAATTAAGCCCAATGAATCATTAAAATTAAGAATATATTTGACATGTAATTTTAACCAAATAATACAGAATACAAAATTAAAAATAACTGATTATTTTTATTACTTAGGGTTAATTTTAACAAAATATACTGGGTATGTCGAAAGATACCCCCTCTCAATATTGATGTAAATTAAAAACAGTTTCATATTCTAATAATTACCCTCTGTATTAATGACTGGCTCGCCTTAAAATGGAAATCATAAAACAAAAGGAGTTTTAAATTATTGATTTTTGTTGTCAGAGATCAAAAAGACTCTACCCCAGCAAACAGAAGTGTCAGAAAAAAGAAGAGATTCGGAAAAACCACTTCTAGGAGATATCATTAAAGAAGCTAGTGATCAAGGAAAATATTTTATTGGCAGGTGAGTAAAATATTTACCAAAATAACATTTCTGGCAAAAAAATTACCTTTGGACTTTTTCATTAATATTATTAACTACAAAAACCAATACAGATAAAAAATAATTATTAATAGGAATTGTCCATTTAATATGAAACTTTTATTTATTTAAATTTTATTTTTATTTCAGTGGTGAGCTAACCAAATTATGGAATCATTGTCCAAATAATTTAGAAGCATGTAAAGGAAGAAATTTCTTGCCAACTTTAGATGAATACTTTGCAGATCCAATTCAGCAGGTTGAAACTCACAGCAAAGGAGATGATAATTTGTTGAAAGACAGTAATTTTGGTTGGAGAGCATTGAGGCTTTTAGCAAGACGCAGTCCTCATTTTTTCACTTACAGTACTACTATTATGAATCCTTTGTCATCCTATTTAGGTAAATGCTCACATTTATTCAAATTATGATCGATTTATTTATAATTTGTACATAGATGTATTTACAGTTATCAAATATTACACCGTATAAAATGTATATGGTAAAAATAATACAAAACTGCCACTCTTAGTTTAACTAGTCAAAAGATCATTAGTGTTCAATACATTCTTGTATGAAGTTTACTTACTGGAAGAGGGCATTGAAAGCGATATACCTGCAGTTTGTGTCTTACTTAAGCATGCATAGATAAATTATATCTAAACATTTTCATGCTGATTATTCTTTTAGAAATGATGGTAAGAAAGATAATTCATGAAAAACCTGGAAAGGAAATGTCACAAGAAAGTCAAAATGATAATGAGCTGGAGAGTATTCTTACTGAAGCAGATCAAGCTACAGAAGATCTTAAACAAACAGATCATGAAGAATTTGTTGATGACACAAATGTGAGACAAGATAATAAAAATTTAACTTACGAGCAATTGTTATATTTCAGTGAAAAAATTTCCCCAGATTGGCCAAAATTGGCAGTTAAATTAGGTAGGTTATATATTTGCTTTATTAAATTTATTATTTCACCGAATTTAATTATGCATTCTTACAAACTTATATTTAAACATTGGCACTTTATTAATTTTATTTTAGGTTATAAACCTGATGAAATTGATTTTTTTAAAAATGAAAATCCTACTCCCATTGAACAAGCAAGGAATTTGTTACAAATATGGTTTGAAGATGATGAAGATGCAAGTTTAGATAATTTACTGTATATCCTTGAAGGTCTAGAAATGAATGAAGCTGCAGAAGCTGTAAGATCTGAAATATCAAATAATATGGAAACATTTTTAATACAGTAACAGTCTCACAGGCAGACTGTATATAGGAATTCCATACAGTGTTTCCCTTGTGAAATCACAGTGTGATAATTCAGAAGGTAGAAATAATTCAACAGTGTTATACTTATAATAATGTAATTTTATTACAATCAAAAAATAAATGATTATTATAAAAGGACTAGCAATTTCTTTGGTACACGATTTGAAATATACAAAAATGTAGTTCTCAATGTATAGTAAAGTGAAGAAAAAGCAAAAACTAGGAAAACGTGATTAGATTAGCAATTCATCTACCACTACATTATTGCATACCCATAAAAATATCGAGAATAAAAGTTACTCTCCATATTTTTATAAATAATATTACTTTAAAAAAATATAAATAAGGATAATTTCTCGACCGTAGCAGAATTTTATAAAAATAAAAATTTCCTAGGTTTATTCGGTCATGTTTTTTTTAGCACAGCACTACATATGTTTCGGAATTTTTTTTCCATCTTCGGTGCAGTCAAAATTTAATAAAACTTGGGGAAAAAATGTTTCCGAAACATATATAGTGCTGTGCTAAAATAAAATGACAGAATAAACCTAGGAAATTTTTATTTAAATAGTGTTGATATTCAAACTTGATACTATTATTAGACTGGTTAGCTGATCATCTATAGAACTGTTTTTATTTAATTTAAAAGCACAAAATTCTTATAAAACAATAAAATATTGTAATTTAGAATATTGTCAAATATTTTATCAGCATTAAGTAAAACTAGTGGATTTGTAATGTCGTTTGAAGTTAAATTTGAGAAGTCATTAAAAATACTATTATTGAGTTTAAAATCAAAAATTATTTTATGTATCTACCTATGTTATCAGCATATGAAAAATTTCATTAATTTGACAAATAATAGATATAATAAAAGTAATTTTAAAAAAACCGACTCCAAATTGTAGAGATACCCTTAAAAATTGAGTTTTTTTATCTTCTCATGAATTCATAAACCATAAAATCCTGACCAACTGTATACAGGACCACCGCTGAGGTATCCTCTTTCTAATAAAAAATAATCCTAGAAATCGAACGTGGTAAAGAATTATGAAAATACATAAAAAATTAAGAGTGATAATTTTTTCATGGACACCATTATTAGATATTGACCAAAGGACCCCGCAATAATCTTATGGAAATTGGGTGTATGTCAAATTGTCTGAATTTTTGATATGTTGTAGATTTTGTCATCCTGAACAAAAGTCTTCATGGGCACAAAGTGCCAAAATGAATATTTTGGCAGCTACGGAGCTGCCAAAGCTCCCATGACCCGTTGCAAAACTATTCATTTTCAATACTATTTACAGATGTCAAAAGCATATTTTAATTATTCTAATATATAGGGTAATGTTTTTGAGGTCACTGGATTCAATCCTCATGTCAGATTGGACAAATTGACCGTTGACAACTGTCAATTCAGTGTCAACGAGGAATGTAAAAGTAAATATCCTCTTTTCACATTGAGAGTTTGTCCAATCTGACATGAGAATTGAATTCAGCGACCTCAAAAACCCAAACTCTCAATGTGAAAAGAGGATATTTACTTTTATATTCCTCGTTGACAGTGAATTGACAGCTGTCAATTTGTCCAATCTGACATGAAGATTGAATCCAGTGACCTCAAAACATTACCCTATATATTAGAATAATTAAAATATGCTTTTGACATCTGTAAATAGTATTGAAAATGAATAGTTTTGCAACGGGTCAGGGGAGCTTTGGCAGCTCCGTAGCTGCCAAAATATTCATTTTGGCACTTTGTGCCCATGAAGACTTTTGTTCAGGATGACAAAATCTACAACATATCAAAAATTCAGACAATTTGACAGAAACCCAATTTCCATAAGATTATTGCGGGGTCCTTTATATGGAACCAACCCTGAGGTACACCCTTTCTAACATAGAAATCGGACAACGTAGTAAAGAATTAATTATGGCAGAACATACATAAAAAAATATATATTCCGACGAATTTAATTTTTGAATTTGGTTTAAAAAATGTTATTCTTGATAAAAAAAGTCCTGCACTAGAATTAATAATCAAGAATCAAATTTGTAAAATATTTAATATTGTACAGGGAACATAAAAAATATCAAAATATGAATTGAAAATGTCAGAAATATCAAAATATGAATTGAAAATGTCAGAAATTAAAAAATATGTGTAAGTTTAATTCGTTACACTTGTTTTTAAGTGATTTCGATTTAATTTATTCAATGGGTAAAATGACCAATGTAAAAGTGTGTATTGGAAAGTTTTGAATTTTTCAAATGTGACGCTTGATTACTTTTTATAATAACTTTTTTCTTAAAGTATCAATTGTTTCCAAAAGTTGGTAACTTAGATATAATGGAGTGTTAAATAATTAATATCTACAACATAGGCTTAAAATATTTTTTCTAACCATTTTTGAATAACAACTGACAAATCCACATCTGTTAGTTATTTATCAGCTCTAACTCTCATAGGTTCCATTACTTTGTTTTAATTTCTTTGAAACTGTTAAATGTGAAACATTTATACAGGGTGTTAAAAAAAAAGTGTCACAAAATAAAACGGGGGGTAGTATGGGCCAAAATATGCAGAAAAGTCTTAATAAACATATGTCCGCAAATGAATGGTTTCAGAGATACGGAGTGTTTTGTATCATTTTTTGATTATCTTTTTTCATTCTCAAAAACTTGCTTTTCTTATCGGAGTCTACCGATGTTTTTTCATAGATACTATTTACAGTTATTATTTTGTTGTGGGTGAATAATTTTATAAATTTTCGTTATGCCTGTTTACACTAATATTGAATTAGCTGACATGCATTTTATGTACGGTCGTGCAAATGGCAATGCGAGGGAAGCGCTACGTCAGTATATCGACGCTTTCCCTAATCGCCACATCCCTTCAGTTCGTGTGTTTGAAAGATTGCACCAAAGATTGCGTGATACAGGTAAATTTGGGAAACAGTCACATGATTCCGGGAGACCAAGGTCGGTGTCCACCCCTGAGGCAGAAGAAGCAATTTTAGCACGAGTAGAAGAGAATCCAGAAACTAGTGTGCGAAGAATATCAGCGGAGGTAGGAATTGGGGCTCCTCTGGTTTGGAGAATCCTCCACGAGCAGCAGCTTTACCCGTACCATCTTCAACGAGTGCAAGCTCTGAATGCACCTGATTATCAAGCACGTTTGTCGATGGTTTCTGAGAAATGATGCTGAGGATCCCAATTTTATTGCACTAATTCTTTTTACTGATGAGGCAGGGTTTACACGAAATGGAGTTTTTAATTTCCATAATTTGCATATGTGGGCCGACGAAAATCCCCATAGTATCGTGGAATCCAGGCATCAAGTTCGTTTTTCATTAAACATTTGGATGGGTATTTATGGCGACTGGTTACTAGGTCCGATTGTACTACCTAACCGATTAACGGGAGCTGACTACTTAAACTTTTTGCAGAACACATTGGGTGAAAGAAATCAAATGTGGTTCCAGCTCGATGGTGCTCCGGCGCATTTTTCAGTTGCCGTAAGAGAACATTTAGACGGATCCTTTGGTCGAAGATGGATAGGAAGGGGCGGACCTGTGCCATGGCCTGCAAGATCGCCTGATTTAAATCCGCTTGACTTTTTTCTTTGGGGACACTTAAAAAATTTAGTGTACGCCACTCCTGTGAATAACCTCGAAGAGCTGCAGCAACGAATAGAGCAGGGATGTCATCGAATCCTAGCCAATGAGGGTGTTTTGGAAAGAGTCCGACAGTCCTTTCGGAGGAGATGTCGTAGCTGCATTGAAATGGAGGGAGGACACTTTGAACATCTCATTTAACTCTATGTTGTTTTTGATTGTTTATAAATATCATTGTTTTTTTATAATAATAAAAAATTGTTATAAACACAAAATGGTCCGTATCTCCGAAACCGTTAATTTAAGACTTTTCTGCTTATTTTGGGTCATACTATTCACCATTTCATTTTGTGACACTTTTTTTAAACACCCTGTATAGTGATACATAAATTTTGGAAGATCCCACCTTACATTGTGAAAATTTAAAAATTGTGTTAAAGTACGGTCAATACACTAATGGCTTTTCTAGTAAAAAATATATTCGATAAATTTAGAATTATAAAAATGGAAGCTCTAGCTGTAATTAATACTCGAGTGGTTTCTAATTTAATTGGCCTTTAAGAGCCACTTCGCAATTTTACTTGCTTGCAAGTATTGCACGTCTGTGCACTTACGTACTTTTAATCAGCAGTTGCAACTTTTCTTACATTTACAGAAAATAACCGATTCAAAATGTACTGCAGTCGAAAAATGTTTGAAATGCACTGCCGATCCGTTTTAAAATTCCTAGAGCATACATTTCTGGCGTTAGACATGTTTTGTGTAATTATCAATAATTTACGGTTTACTTAATTACATATAATGGTAATACAAACAGCCATTTATCTTGCATTCAATAAGGAATTATTGCAATTTTACTTGCAGTAAGGAAAATTGCGAACTATTGTTGTACATAGTTCAAAATTTAACCAATAGGAAATTTTTAACTATTACTTTCAATCGATTAATAAAAATAAAGATTATTAACCCATTTTAACAGAGGATATATCTAGTTTTATTCCTTTTTTCCATGGGCACGGGTGAGTTAAAAAAATAGTGCTACTTTAAAATCAAAAATATCGTTTTTCTTTAATAACTCATCCTGAATATTTTTGAGTAAAAAAATAAGCTCCAATCTAATAATTTAACAATCTTTAATAACGTACGTTGTGTTTTGTAGTTGGGTACAGGGGAAGGGGTGAACAACATATATTATGTCCCGATGGTTGAAGCGGTCATTCGGGATATAGCTTAAACGTGCGTTTTCTGTATCTAAAATATTTCAAGCATTTGTTTATGTCTCGAAAGGATTGATGCACAAAAAATTGTAATCTTGAAATATCCGGGGTAAAAAATTGTAATCTTGAAATATCCGGGGTGTAAAATCGGAACCAAAAGTCGAAAAGTGCTCTCAAATTGTTTGTATGATTCTACAACTAAGTATATTACCCGTGCAAGCATTTTTTCAGTAGTTTTATCCCATTTAACCTTCCATTCCCCTTGGGTTTTCGAGGAAAAATATCAAATTAATCTAATTTATGGCGAATGGAGTAGAAGTACAGAATGGACAATACTCTTAGTTAAGTCTCATACAAATATTTTGAGAGCAATTAAACCATTTTTCGACTTTTGGTTACGATTTTACACCTATTTCAAGTTTTGTTTGCACATCAACCCTGTTGCAGACACAAAAATTGCTTGCAATATCATCTTATATTAAAAAAAAGCATTTAGGCTATATCCCGAATTTCGTTGAAATTCCTACACTGGAAGTATCAAAACTGAAAGACAGAAAATGCTTGCAAAAGGATATTTTATTGTTACTGACGCCTAGAAGCATATTATTTCATTACCAGCAAAAGACGAAAAAATCCATCGATAAGCAACTTGACTTTTCACAGGTCACATGACCGCTCCCACCACCGATACACAGTACATGTTCACCCTACTCACATGTACCAAACTACAACAGCAAGCAAAAAACCCGACGTACCCCTTTTTGTAATCATATAAGGGACTATAGCACGTACATTAGAAATAACAGGAGATGTAACTACAAACAAATATTGTGCCGTCGTGAATAAAACATTCTAAGGAACACCGCTATTGACATGCCTATTTAATTCTCGTTTTGTTTACAAAATTATTTACTTATCTTAAAAAAGCTAAAATAATTCCACCTATTTTATTGCAACTGAACCCAAAAAAAAATCATTAGTTATATTAAATTTAACTACATTAGATGTAATTTCATTAAATTAGATGTAATAATTTTCAATAAATTCCAAAGCCTAGTTAATGTTGAGTTGGATATAAAGTACTTTGTACTAAATGTGGCAACACGGCTTGCATTTTGTTATTATAGGCGTACAACGGCTTTGTTTATTCTTGGCTCATTGTGGACTGTGTCTAATTTAAATTAATAATTATTTCAGCAGTTTTATAAAAACAGTTTTTATTTTAAATGCAGAAAATAGATTAAACAATTTAAATTTCTTGTACAACCGTATGACGATACGATTTGTCTCGAGAGAATGTTTTCTGTCTACCACGCTAGCCGCTAGAAGAAACTTCATCCGAGCATTCACACAAGTAATGGCAGTGATTTTGAAAACAGGAAATGACTACTGAGCCGACAGACCTGTTAACATTAAACAGGCTTACACATAATATACAATTGTTTTGTACCGCCGTCAAATCGTTGTTTATCCCTTTCCACACCTCACACCACATGTCTCTTCACTCCTGATCTTTAACTGGACCGTATCGAATTATTTCGGGTCGGTAGTGTAGCGGTCTTATATTCATTTATAGGCAAGTTTATGAGTCTGAGACTGCTGGGCTTCGAATCCCAGACCAGACCATGTGGATTTTTAATTAAATTGCATGGTTCGGTTTAGGATTTGATGTGTGCCGTATTAATAGAAATTCAATTTCTGTTGATATGACATGCAGATTAAAAAATCGCCATGCATTACCGTCTCGATGATGGTGGGTGAGATTTTCCTCACCTGTAAGTCAAATGGCACCATCAATCATCTTTAAGTCGCCCCGGAGCGCCACGGCAAATAATAATAATAGCCGTCCCTTCCTCTACACAAGTCGTTCAGTCGACTTCAGGGGTTGAAATTCACTCGTAAGGGGGTGAATTAGGGAGAGTATTATTATTATTATTTAATCTGTGGGATCGATGTCGGCATCACGAATATTATATTTTATCAATGAATAACTATATCTCCTGTTATCTCTGTCGTGCACCTACTTACATCAACCACAACCTTCACCTAAAATCGCTAAATCATCATAAATGTACAAAAAATTAGTAGATACAAATTTTTTAAATTCAATTGCACCTTTGTGTATCAGTAGTGTGATTTTGAATTAATGTAAAAAATGTACATACATTTTTTTTAAATATGGATCATAAAAACATGTCCAATAAAGAAACTTCTACATCCTTAATTTCAAAAAGCGCCCTTTTTGGCATAATTGTTCTCATGGGATAAAATGTGTACTCAGTAGGAATAAAACTAGAATATTAAAAACGATTGATGGCAGAGGGCTGGCTGATGGCAGAGGGCTGGCTGATGGCCTTTTGATACAATAAGTCTATGTCTCTCGTTGGATGAATACCGTATGTTTAGGTTTAAAGTGCGTTCTCTATTAAAATGGGCCAATATTATTTAATACTTCCTGAGTATATCAATATACAACTGTTTAGGAATGTTCTTACATTACAAATAATAAATAATAATAATAATATCATATTGGTGTACAATTTTATAAATAACTATAAAATATTCAAACATTTTAAACTGATATTATTTAAATATTTTTCTGTTTTCCTGTAAAAACCAACGTTTAAACTAAATATTCAAAAACTGGAATACATCGAATTTTTAAACAGGTAATTAAAAATAACTAAAAATTAGTTACATAAAAATATATAACTGATAATTTCCTAAAAAGTTAACAATAATTTTTATTCATTTTATACAGAATTGGGTGTACGTCTCAGAACACTCAATTTCTGATTAAATTAATAGTTTTATTAAAAGTTTCTTTAATTTTTCTGCGCCATTGAACGATGAATATGGATTCTCATTTATTAAGGTATCATATTTTGGAAATTTGGGAGTAGTTGGTAGTTTTGTAAAATAATCACTATTTTTATATTATCATGTTACCAATGTGTGTGAAAACGTTTTTTCGGTTTTAAAAATATGATATACACACAGTATTTGGTACAAAACTTAATTTCAGCTCTCTAGAAAAATATACAAAAATGGTGAATTTGTCATTTAACAGTATTAAAGAACTAAAATTACTACAACCGCAATAACCAAAATATTTTTTGATGAAACTATTATTTTAGCCATGATTAGAGGTTCTGACAGATATGCCTAATCCTGATAATTCATATTACAATTATAATGACTTTCAGTAAACACACATTCAGTTTTAATAATTTTTGGACAAAACGCACATTTATATATTTTTCCATTCTACTTTCTTTCAATATATCAACAATTTCAATACTGAATATTTTTGGAATGAACATTAATTGGACAATAACTTATCAACAGTTGTCTAAATTACTACATTCAAAATTTCTATCACAAGACTTTTTCTAAAAATTTACTAAATAAATTAATTTTAAACAAAAATTACATTATTTTTGTCAAGGGTTATATCAAAATAATTTCAATAAAATGAAACTATGTTTAACACGAAAATTAAATAATTTGATTTAAAAAATGTTCATTTATAAATCGGAATATAGGTAATATTTGATTATTTTTTCTCAATTAAATCCAAAACTATAGCAATTTATTTTATGGACTAAGGACAATTTTATCTTCACAATTTTCTATAAATATTAATTAGTAGCATACAAAGAGATTGTAAAAAATCGTTTAAGAAAAATAAATTTTACTTAAAATTGACATTGCGTTTCACATATACAGTAATAAATTATGGATACTCATGGACAAACGCATACCATATTTTTAGATATTTGGTGATTAATTTCGTCCAGTATAAAAATTTGTTACATCCACATTTATTTCTAATTATAAAATACAGATTGTCCTACTCGAAGGGCAATTTTTAAATAATATTAAGTTTGAAATAAATCAGTATATGTTACAAAATGTTGATTTCAAAACTGGATGTCTTTATCTTTTAGGAATGTATCTACACACTGTCTAACAAAGCTTTGCTTTTCTCCTATACTTCTAGAAATAAACTTGGCTATTATTATTGGTACACTCTGCAAAATATTAGAAAGTATTTTCCTTATCAAACTGTACCCAGCATTCAAACTATTGAAATAGAAAACAAATTAATTGCCAAATATGGCAACAAATGCAAAAGTCTTATTAAAAGATTAACTTTTAAAAGCACTTGGAATAATAATTGCATTATTGTAATGCTTGGACGGAAGGCATTAACTGGTCTAATTCTGCTTTGTAAGTAATCAACTGTTGTTGTCTTTCTGAACACTGTTCACAGCTTCTGTTCCCAAAGCTTTTTTGGGCCAAATTTTGGATCATAGTTCTTAGACGATATTCTCTATCTACATACTGTTTCTCCAAATACCCAATCTGAAATAAGCAATGGTACTTTGTAATTTTTTTATTATATTTTTGTCTAAAATACAAAATAGTTTTTTTTCTGCGTCCTTTGAAAACAGAATAGTTTTTGGAATATATTACCTTTTGCAACAAAGATGTTCCTTCCACTTTACTGTCCCCAACATTTGCAGTACCAGATGGCAAATTCAATCTATTACTCAAATGATCTCTTTCTACTCTAACAATTGCTAGTTCTTCTTCAGCTGAAGTAAGTTGAGATTGCAAGGAGGATACCGATAATTGATTAATTTCCAATTGTTCCCTTAATGGACTTATGCTGGCAATGTAATTAGCAACTTCTTCTTCATGAGCCTGCTGGAGTGAAGTCAACTGTAAGAAAATTATTCTAAGTTAAGCAAAATATAAAAATTTCTAATGGATTAGTAAGGAACGTGAAAGTTATATTTGTATCGCCAACCGTCAATACAGCCATGCATTACCATAGCAATTTACGGTAAGTAAACACTTTCTCTCACTGTAAAAATAAATATTTTATCTGCTGCTAATATTTATCAACATAGCCATGACCGCCTGACAGAAATAGTCTATAACTGATTTGTTTTGCATTAACTGTTATTTTTCTGTTTGGTTACTTTGTCATACTAAAATGCGATGTTATAATATCTCCTTTTTTATTAATTATAATTATTTACGGTTGGCGATAAAAGTTTGTATGGACCACATCAGCAAAGTGTCTTTGTCGAACTCAGAATAGTTTGATAAATAATCACTTTGCTGACTTTGTACATAAATAACTATTATTTCTCTTTTATATATTTTTTTAACTTACATCTTGAATTCTCTTGCTCTGTAAAGACTGATATTCATCTTGTAATTTATTTAACTTCGATTTCAGTTTATCTCTTTCACTTGTTATATTAAGAATGCGCTCTTCTTTCCCAAAATCTTTTTCAGAACTGCAACTATTTGACCTTGCTTGCAGTGATAACTTATCAGGAAAACTCTTGAATTCTTTTTTATCAATTAAATTTTTCAAACTCCCTTCCCTTTCTTTTTGCAATCTTCTATTGGTCTTTTTTAAGTCATCAATTTCTTTTTGTAGCCGATTTATAACTTTTTCTTTGTTTGTTAGATCAGTTTGAAGGCCCCGTATGGTGGCAATTAGGTAAGAATCTTCATTCTTTTTTGTTGCAAGTGACTTTTGAGGCTTTGAAGGAGGAGGTGTAGGTGTAGGTAAAAGTACAGGGGCAGGATCAGTTTGTGTAAATGTTGTAAAAGTTTCCTTTTGAGGTATCTTATCATCAATATGAGTTTGAGTATAAACATCATAAGTATCGCCTTTTCTTTTTAACTGATTTTTCAAATCTTTAACATGTAATTCTAAATCTTCAATATGATTTTCGTACTTCAATTTCATTTGGTTAAACTTTTCCTGTATTTCAACAAAAACTTTGGAAGACTGGCTTTCTCTGGTTTGCTGTTCTTGTTCTAAAGATTTTATTCTATTTTCTAAGATTTTTCTAGCTGTTAAGTTGGTATCTGTAGCATTTTCTTTTGCAGCTACAATTAGAGCAGATACAGAATCTGGATGTTTTCTTGCCACAATGCGTTCCATTTCTTTAATTTGTCTATTAAGATCTTGAATACATTTTGCATCTTTTTCATTCTGCAACTTAATACTTTTACTCTGCAGTTTTTCTATTTCTAACAATTTATTTAAGTTAGCTTCATTTTCAATCAACTTATCTTTTAATTGTTGCAAAGTTAAAATTTCATTTTTGTATTTATCTAAGCTACAATCTAATTCTATTAAACGTCGTTCCAGGTTTTTATTTGAATGTAATAGATCATCAAATGAAGTTTTTAGAAGCTGGTGACTTTTATTGACAGTATCAAGTTGAAGTTGTAAAGAAGTATTTTTCTCTTTAGAATCTTTTAAATCTTCCTTAGCTCTTTCCAATTCCTGGTTTATTTCTGGAGATGATTTTTTAGAAACTAGACCAAGTTTAGCTTGTTCCATAGAAAGTTGGGTTTTTTTAAGTTCCATCTAAACATAAAAACAATTATATAACAAAGCTATTTTTAAATAAGACTGATGAATTTATTCCAAAAAATCTAATCATTTTGGTTTATTGATAAAGAAAAACTTCTTAGTTGTTAAAAGAAGTAGCTATTTTTGTGGGAACTTAGTTTTTTTACTAAATGATTTTAATTTGATTATTTTTTTTTATATAAAGAAGTAGAGGTTTTGTTGCATTGGGAGGAAATTATATAATAATATATTTGTTTAATTCTTCTTTAAGATAGATACTTTTATTAAAGTTATTTAAAAAAGTCATTATTAGAAATTGCTGAAAATTATTTCTAAGTTACTAACTTCACAGCTAGAGCAAGGCGTAATACTCATTATCAACAAATAAAACTGTTTAAAAAAAAAAAGTTAAATAAAGTTATGTTGAGCATATCAAAATCATATTCTATACAAAATTTGACTCAATTTTGACTTGATTGATATTAAATATTTCCCTTTAACATTGATACGCCCGTGGATGTTTTCAATATTATATCATAGCAGATGATGAAGAGCGGTCCGCTATGTTATGCCAACATAATCGGTTCTTTTACACCGATTTAGAGATGGAATGATTTAGGCTTTCACTTTGCAAAAAATTAATTAATTTAAATATATTTGAAAAATAAAGTTTATAGAATTAAAATTGCTGTGAGAGTAGATTATTCTTTAATTATTTTTTTTTTTTTTTTGAATGATGTATTTGTTTCATTAAGTATTCATTATAAATTTTAACAGATTGGTAGGTAAGTGATTTCTGAAACATGGCTGAATTATGATGAGGAATGTAAAAAAGATTTCTAGAGTGGACATTTAGAGGGTGTAGTGCTGACGTCACAACTAACTTATCCAAAAGAGTTTTTGGTTTATTTCCATTTATGACATTATACAAGAAATTAATAAACTTATATTGACGTTTATTATTCATTTTTAAACATTTAAGTTCATAAATTTTATAAAATACTTGATCATATTTTTTAAGTTCATAAATAAATCTAGCACAATAATTTTGTATTTTTTGTATGTGGTTTTGTGTATAAGAATCAATAAAATTTCCATAGAAGACATCACCATATGAGAAAATATATGTGATTGTAGTTATAGATATACACATGTTAAAAGTTTATAAAGGTGTAAGCCAATACATTATTTTCTTTAAAAGTATTTCTGCAAGTTTCCTTAGTCAAGATCAAAAGTTATCTCACAATCTGTTTTTGTAATGACATTTCTGTGGCTCTCTCCCACACATCAATTGTGTATTTTAGAGTTGTAAGTTCAAATATAATTTATTTAATATCTTACAAAAACATTCTATAATGATCTTTATATTTAAAAAAAAAAGTTGAGGCATACAAAATATTATTTATAACTACCGAATAATGAAATGGCCTCAATAGCAAAACACATTTTAAATTTACAATGACATCTAAATATTCACTAATATAGTAAGGTTCTAATTCTGTAGTTTTTTTTTAAATTTATTATTTATTTTTATTTATTTATTTATTTAAGATTTACATCACTTAATAATAACTTAAAGAATGAAAAATTCCATTTAAGAAACAGTTTTTATTCTTAAGAATAATTTGTCATAAAATGTTTATTTCCATGTAGTATGGAGAATGGAGATTATCACAAGACAAATTCTCATAAGTGAAAAAAGTGTTGTAAAAATATGGCGGACGTTGTGACACTTTTGACTACCTGATTACGTCTCCTTTCCTTTCTACCCCATGGATTTAAATAATAATAATAATTATCATTTATTGAACTGAAAATTCAGTCCAATAGGCTATCGACTGAAGTCCTTCTGCCTAGGATTTAAACATATGTTATATTCTAATTCTGCTGTTACGAATGATTGAATGACCTTTGCAAAACTGTTAGGTAATTTAGTAAAAAGTTGATACCTACCACTTGAAATATTGAGACCTAATATATATTCTATAAATGTTTAAGAATGTTATCTCTTAATTATAAAGAAGTTCTGTAGGCAATATTACCCCTGTAATTTATATACATACCTTAATATCTTGCAGTTCCAGCTTTAAAACATCATTAGTCTTTTCCAAAGTTTCAATCAAGTGTTGTTTTGTCTCTACATCTTCATTGTATTTGTATAATTTTTCTTCATACTCGTTGTACTGTTCCTCACAGTTCTGAACAGGCGTATTGAGTGAAAATACATTTTTTCCCAAATTGGTCATCTCTGATTGGCTCTTCACAACTTTTTTTTTAATGTTAGGATCGCTAATTGTATTCAAAGACTGAGATTTTGATAAAGATAAGATCTTTTGATTATGTAAATCAGAACTCAAATTATCATTTTCAGATGGTTCTTTTATTATATAACTATCCTCTTTATTGTCCAATTTTAATGTCTCCATATTTTTTTTATTATCAGTTCCTAAGATCCCAATATTTTCTTTATTATCAAATTTTATTATCTTTGTATTCTCCTTATAGTTAATTACCTCCAACTCTAGAGGCTTAAATTTTGTATTGGTAGGAGATATATTGGCAGATTCTATTCTACTTTCTTCTGAAAAATCTTCTGTATAATCATCATCAGAAACACTTGACTTGTGTGGATCAGGGTCCATTGGTAAAGGACTTACACTCTTTGGTGTAGGTGTAGAATCTCTAGAAAGATTTGATAATAAATCGGATAAATTTTGGGACGTTTTACTTTTTTGGCTTAATTGATCAAAGCTTTTAGAACTTTCATGGTAAATTTTCTCTGCTTCTTTTATTAGATCATCAACACTTCTACCGCTAACTGATCTTTCAAAGGGGCCTAAGGGACTTTGAGCTGCAACTCTATTTATTTCTTCAATAATACTACCTACATCTACATCTGAATCAAAATTACTGTTTTTGTCATCTAATAAATCGACTATAGAGGTGGAATTTAAATCCAACTTAGGAACCAACGAATTTCCTTCCTTATCTTGAACATTTGCAGGCGATTTTAACCACCAGAAATTATTTTTTGTTTCCATGTTAATATTGATTATTCTAACACTTCAAGTGTTAGCAAATCACTTCGCAAAGCTCTTTAACACAAATTATTGAATTAACAGCTTTTAATGTAGTACACAACACATTAATCATTACTCACCCTCATCCCTTGTTATTTAAAAATTTGACTTTTGACATATTTATAAACAACTTTGACGTTTATGAACATTTGAGATTTCTTCTTTTTACAGAATTGATCTTTCACTCTGAATTGTTACTGGTGCCCATCCTTCCTCCATGTGGTACCCAATATCAAATTGCCGCGTTTGAGAATCCACGTGGAATCCACATCGGATGATTTTTTACACCTCGAGCGTTTCTTTTATCCTTCCTCCATGGTTTCTTTATTCATATCGGACACATTTGCCCCATTACATTTACGAATACTGAAACTGAATCACGTGATCAAAGATTTATTACATCTCAGATGCATCCGATGTGGATTCTCAAACGCGGCATATGTATGATATCCCACCATGCCAAATAAAGTTGAGCAGCATAAATTAGCAAATAAAAACCAAAAATGAATTTTAATGCCTATGTATAATAATTACCAGCCACTAAACCTTTCACGGTTTGATTCTCCTAATTAACAGTGGTGTTCCTAAAGTAGTACTGTGAAACAAACAAAAAGCATATAATAATACTCAATGCAGTTGGTCATCTTTATTATTGAGAATAAATTTTCTAAAAATTACAATTATATTCTGCCTAATAATAACAATGTCATGCGAACCATTTTTGACCCGTCCGGTCATGCTCTAATCCCTTATTAAGTCCCTATCTGGCCTTATTTGGAATTTTTACGTCCTTCATTTTTCCGTTATCAAGAATATTCGATGAAATAAACCAACCTCCGTAACCCCCTTATGGACGACTATGGTCGGCGCCAGTCGTATTGAATAATCCATCTAGAATGCACTGAATTGCTGGACGAGGCGCCTAGACAACGATTTTGGTGGATACACCCACTGATCTGTGGATACACCTCATATATTATTCTATAAAACGGTGGAAGCACTGGCGCGGGGCACCGGTCTAGCATATGTTTTAAAACGTCTATAATCTTCGACAAAAAGTTTGGAGCGCCCAAGTTTGCCGTTTTATAGTCAGTTTTTAGTTAGATAATATGTATTCTGTTCACTTAAATATATTGTCCAAGTAAATTAGTGTATAAGCATTTTAGACATAAATTAGTGTTAAATTGAGTATAAAATAAATTGGTATCTTAGTGAAAATAAATAACCATTACAATAAGACCATTCCTATAATTTACGCTCTCTTACGAGGGAACCCCTGAAGCTCCGAAGAGCTTATTCGAGGGTGGACGCGGCCCCTCCTGTGGAAAGGGATAATGCCATTTGAATTATAACTGAGGACAACATCATCCACCTTTATCAAAACGGTAACCCACTGCAATTTGTAATCTGGATGTCATATATCTACAGAAATTAAATTACAAATCTTACAACAAACCATGTAAAATAATTAACAATTATTATTCAAATGGTTTGGTCTGGAATCCGACACTAAACAACTAAAATAAATATCCGCCGCGCCGTTTTATATAGGCTGCTTGACGATCAGGGATCAGGACAATGTATCCAGTGTGAGTCTAGAACATTTTGGAAAAACTATGTGAAGTTACACAATAGTATATTACATTACGAGTGTGGAAAATCACTTTTCACACAAGTGATGTACAATATTTTTCCTACGACCACAAAATAATTTCATCAAAAAATGTAAAACCAGGTTATTATATTAAAATGTATTTAAAAAAAATAATCAACAATAATCGTATTTATTCAATTTTCATATTTTCTAAACAAAAAAAAAATAAAAAAAACAAAAAAAAATTCTGGCCCCGCCAGAATTTGAACGCGGTCGCTCGCCAGGTCTCAAATAGCAAAGTTGGTAAGTTTGACGCCCTAACCATCTGAGCTAATAGACGTTGCGTAAATTGAAAATGATCAAATCGGTTACGTGTTTAACCAGAATAAACATATCTTAGTTATTTTAATAAATATCTAGGATCTAATTTAAAACAATTTCAATAATTTAACAATCATATCGATTTTAGTATTAATATGGACATTACGTAGATCAAAATAGAAATGATTTGTTTGACATTTTGTGACAGCTGCTGCGGAAAGTAGCATATTCCTACACGGGTGGAAAGTAAATTCTTATTCATACGCGTGTGATATAGGGCCCTTTCCATAGGACTATATAGTGTGATATGTGTCACATTCCTAAGTGGTCGTAGGAAAAAAAATTAACAACAAAATGAGTCTAATTTAAACAAATTCCTAAAACTATTATTTTTTTACAATGCAGCCAAAGTTATCATAACTAGTATATTACTTAAGTGAATTCCGTTTTAACACTATTACCGTCAATGGTCACTTTAACTTTCAAATAGCAAGTTTCTCAAATCTGTATAAATTAGTAACGGGTCGCAAATCTAGCGGGATACATTAGATTAGCGAAAATAGGTGATGTTTTAAACTGACACTTTATACGAAATGGAAATTTACCAGACATTGCCGACTCAAAAGGCACCTATACACCTATAACCGAGACTATAGTAGAAGGTAGCGAGTGAAGATTCTGTGAGGAGGAGAACGTAATCTCCATTCACAGTCTGACTGAATGTGTAGCAATCCAGAATGCAAGGACACTATATTTTAGGAGCATATCAAATCTACCTGACTTATTGAAACCATATACAGAGACAATGTCTCTGCCACATATTTTAGGTCGCAATGTATTTAATACCCATACATAACATAAGCGCCATTTATTTTAAAAGTGTTTAGAATATGAATTAAACATAAAAAATTAGGCATTCCAAACAAATGAATTGCCAGTGGGAAGGTTTGGTATATCTAAGGGTGGCGACATACGGTGTATTCTATCTACTTTACGTAAAATCATGAATAATGGATTACATTTAAATATTTTATGGCAAACACAATACAAATAATATTTAAAAAACCCACCTATACATTTCTTCATAAATTGGCAGGCTTGGCGACTACTACTTCGAATAAAAATAGTGTCCAAGTTGCAAGACTATGTCGCTACCCCCTTAGATATACAAGAATTTCCCACTGGCACATTCGATCATGTCCAATACATGATCGAATACTGGCTGGCACCAATGAACTCCAGTTCATTGGCTGGCACCTATTGTTTGACAGGTCGTTGGAATGCCTAATTCTTTGAATAAAGTTTGATGTCACAGCCTACTGACGTGAATTTCACTGATTTTTTCTTCAAAATCTATGTACGAGGATGATTTATTATTTTTTTTATAAATGTTTTTTACTCTATTTTAGTCATTTTCACTAAACAGTTTTAATTGTAACAATTATAATTTACATTATTTACAAAAATTACCTAGCTTTTTCTTAAATTAAAGCTTTTATATACAAATTTTTGTAAAATATTTCATAAAATTATTGACCAACAAATTACTTTATTTTTACTTTTTTTAATGATATTTAGTTATTTTGAGATTCTAAATATTTGAAGACTCTTCTAGAAACCATATTTAAAATTATGTATGCATTAAATCTCATCTACATGTTTTAAAATTAAATATTTTTTTAGGATCAGAGGTAGTCTGCACTGACATCTTAATTTGTATCCAGCTATTAGGATTGGACTTCCCAAAGTGTGGATTGTGTCAGTAACTAATCACACAAGACTCCATTCTAAAAGTTTCCAGTAAAATTTTTCTCAAAAAAGCTTTGTTAATGATATAAAATTGCACGTGAAGTCAAATTTGGTATGTTGATACTCCAAATCTATATTATTAATTCGTATTAATTTACAATTCATCGTACACTCTTATGAACTTATTGTGCCTCTTAGCTTAAAATTAGATCTTTTTAACATTATTTACACAAGTTATATATGAATAAATAATTGGAAACATTAATTAAAAATCGCAATTTACTAGTACTGTATCTTGTACATTTTTAGACTATAAGTATTTCAACAAAAGTATTGTCCGTTACAATATATTTTCATCTAAATTAGTCATGATTCTTGTGAGATTAATAATACTGACTTAACAAATATTTAAAATACTACACATATTAGTACATTTTTAACGAAAATAAAATACGTTTTACAAACTGAAAATAATAGAGGTCCCAATTACTTATTTAATTTAACCTAAGCCCGATAAAATATAAATTTTCAAAATTTAATTACCTCAATTATACTTTTTTAAATAATATTATTCTCCATTCAGAACATAACATTTGACTCAGTGTTATTTAACAAAATATTAGTATGCTTAAAATATTTACCATTCCTTATGAAACACCCTGTATATGCTCATTTTTCATATATATTAGTTCCATTCCTTGCCGCGGTATGAAGTCTAGCGCTGGCCATATAGAGACAAACACACCGCTTCGAGAAGCTCCCGGAGTGATCCCTTTGGAAAGCCGAGTGTTCTGGTACACAGCTGGCTTTATATAAATAGCACAAGTTTGTCGACGGACGATAAGATTCAATGTAAGTGTTGGACAGAAAAGATAAATTGTAATAAATAAATTAGAATTGAGAGATATAATAGTGCCTAAATATTATATAAATTAATTAGTACGTTATAAATAAATTGTAAATAAAGTGTTTTAAATAAATAAACTATAAATTAAACAAACGTCTTACACTGTTGCCAAGTCGCACAAAAGTTTACTATTTTTTTTTCTTTCTCCTGGGCTCGTCTCCGAATAACACTGAAGCCTATTGGCTGATTGTATTTTACCCCATGTTAGTTCATAGCACCCACTCTGTCACCTTTGTACAAGTTTGTACAGATCTTTGGGTGAGTGGGTTCTATACGTTGTTGGATCAACCTGGGGTTGTCCAGAAAGAGCCTGTCTTTTGCGATCTAGAGCTTCGCATTCGCACAGTATGTGTTTGGCCGTTTCTGGTTTCTTGTGACATAGTCGGCACATGAGTTCCCCATTGTACATGCCAATTTTGTTCAAGTGTCCCTTTACTGGGGCGTGCCCAGTCATGAACCCTGTTATCACTTTCAACTAGTTGCTATTCATTAAGAGTAGTTCTCCAGTTCTTTTGGGACATGGTCTGCCTATGAAGGCTTTTTTCCATGTGCCTGTTTTGGGGTGCTTCCCCAATAGTTGATATGTTGTTCCCGAATCCAGTCGTTTATGAAACCCCGGGCTGTACTTTTTGGTACTCCTGGGTTTGTGTCTGGTTCCGGTGTTTCTTCTGACCCTCTTTTTGCAAGTTCGTCAGCCTTTTCGTTGCCTTCGATCCCTTGGTGACCTGGCACCCAAAATAGTTTTACTCTATTTCGGTCTGTCAGTGTTCTTAGTTCTTCGATGAATTCCCATACCAGCCTCGACGTAACTTTCTGACTCGATATGGCCTTAAGTGCCGCTTGGCTGTCTGACATTATTTGAATATGCCGATTTTCGACAGCTCTTTCATTGTTCGTTTTTGCACATTGCAAAATTGCGTATACATCGGCCTGAAATACCGAGGAATGTATTCCTATAGCATAGCTATGGTATCAGGGTTTTTGGAGAATACTCCTGCCCCAGTGCCTTCCGCAGTCTTAGACCCGTCTGTATACCAGGTTTCTTCCTGTCGTTGGGCATTGGGCTCCCTTATGGTGATCTCCGCTCTTTCCTGTATTAAAACCTCAAATGGAGTATTAAAAGAGTACTGCTTGGTTATGTGGTCTGGTCTCATGTCTAGCACGTCTCCTGTCACTAACCTTAAGATACTCATGTGACCTGGCCTAATGTCAAGATTTCCCAGTGTATTCCCTAATCTGTAAGCACCTAATCTTACCTCCCCTTGTATCACATAGTGAAGAGGGGAGTCCTATTAGTGCTTCCATTGCAGCAGTGGGGGTTGTTTTCATTGTCCCCGTTACTTCGAGGCAGGAAAGTCTTTGTACCTTGCTTAGCCTCGTTATTTCTTTCCTTTGCTGTGTCTTTAGCCACCACACCAAAGCTACGTATGTTATTATCGGTTTCACCACCATGTTATAAAGCCAATATACCATGTCTGGTTTTAACCCCCATTTTTTTTCCAAAGGATCGCCTTGCCATCATTAACGAGGTTTCCGCTCTCCTTGTGGTTTTTTCTAGATGCTGGTTCCAGGTAAGTCTCGAGATATTTTACCTCCCCCTTAAGCTGGATGCTTGCACCTCTTAGGTTTAGAGGCCCTAGTCCCTCCAATTTCCTCCTGCGGGTGAATGCAATTATGTCAGATTTATTTGGGCTAATGTTTAGTCCTTCCGCCTCTGTCCATTTTGTTACTATATTTAGAGCCTCTTGCATTCGATCTCTTACTACTGTGCCATGATCGCTAGATCATCGGCATATCCCAGGGTTCTATGTCCCTTATCTTTGAGAGCCCTAAGCAGCCGGTCCACTACAAGGTTCCACAGGAGTGAACACAGCACTCCACCCTGCGGACATCCTCTCGCTACCCATGTCGCTATTGCCTCTCCCATAAGGGTTGTGTGTATAGTTCTCTCCCTTAACATAGAGTCGATCCAGGACACGCATGTGTCCTCGGTTCCTCTGTGTTTAAGAGATCTAATGATCGATTCAACGGAGGTATTGTCAAATGCACCCTCGATATCCAATAATGCTCCCAGCATTACCTCCTTGTTTTCCAGTGTTCTCCACCCTTTTTATTAATTGATGGAGAGCTGTTTCAGTTGATTTCCCTGCACTATAGGCGTATTGGTCTTGGTATATTGGCCTCTGAACCAATATCTTGTCTCTAATATGCCTATCTAGCAGTTTTTCCAAAGTCTTAAGTACAAAGAACATAAGACTTATTGGTCTTAGGGACTTTGCCGTTTCCTGTCCCATTTTCCCAGGTTTTGGTATAAAAGTTACCCAAGCTTTTGGTATGTGTCCAAAGGCCAGAGTATATTACAGAGTCTGCTGTATAAAATATCAGGACCTCTTTGTAACATTGTTGGATAAATCCCGTCTATGCCCGGTGGTTTATATGGTTCGCATGAGCTAATTGTCCATTTCAGTTTATCATAGTTCACCACTTGTTTGGCTATCCTCCAATCTTCCCTATTGGCTCTAAAGTTTACTATTACAATTATTTAGTATCAAAAGTAAAGCAATTCATTTGTAATAAATGTCTTTGTCTCAACAATATTTTATACTATTATAATTATTGACATTGTTTTACCCATAAAGCATCCCTATTCGTAAAATTTATAAAATTAATGGAACAAAATGGAATATTTTTCTTTAAAAATATTATTTGTCTTTATTATTCATTTGCAAAAGATATGGAACTTTTTGTTAACAATAGCCATACCTACCAGAACCTATATGCTTAGTTTTTGTGTAATCGAAATGAGCTAAAACTAGATGACATTTACCAAATTTATCACAATCTGTGCATACAATTATTGATACAAGTTTTATCTTTTTTTTTTGTTTCTGTGCTTTCTACTTAAACATCTGATTTTCATGTTTACCATAATCGACTAAAACATAGCTTTTTTTAATTTCTAATTTAACGAATGCAAATGCTAACTTTACGTAATATTCGGTGAGATATGCGTCAGTTAGCAAAATAGATAATAAATTGTTCTACTTACGGTTTGTCTTCCATTTTATATATTATTGGCTATAACAAAGTTTTCACATAAAGCCAAAAAATCTTAGTAAAGTTACAACCCGCCACACCCAAATTAACGTGAAGTGAAAACTATACGTTTTTGACAAGACACAACCCACGCATGTTGTGTAACATATTTATATATATCAACACCATCAAACTTATTATTTGTTAGAATCATGCAACTATGCGAATCTTAGAATAAAAATGTTTTTTGTGGTTCCTGTAAAATTTACAATATTGGACTCATGTCTCTTTCTGGTAAAGTTGCAATAATATATTTTATCATAAATCTGGAGATTACAAAATTGGTAGATTAACAACAAATTTGCTGTAAGTGAATGTTTATTTTCTGCTCATCAAAATAAAATTAATAAATTATCTAAAATATAATTAATAAAATAATACAAACTATTGGATAATATACAACAACGGTAAATATGTACAATTTAAATAGTTTATGTTATGGAAAAAAATTACAAACATAAAATAATTAAAATATCAATTATCTTTTAAAAATAATTTCATAGCAATGTCTTCTATTCCAATTATTAAAGATTTAATATGAACCTAATAGTTTACTTCTATAATAAATTATTAAAAACTTAGTGTGACTGCTCCTGCATTTGGCGAGAAAATACATAAATCTTATTTAGTATATTTTTCATAAGTACGCAATAAGGGACTTTAAACTATAATTTTTCAATGCATCACACACCAATTTACAATCATTAGTAAGAAGGTGATTTGTTAAATTTAAGAAATATTGCAGTAGGACTCAAAGTGGTCACCATTTTGCTCAATTAATTAATAAATTTTTATTCACACCAGAAAATGACAAACATTTTAAAAATAATCATTAATTAAAAACAGTCAATTTCAAAGTTTTTTTTTTTTTAATTTAAAAAGCCTCAAAGTGAAAAAAATATTTATTATTAACTTTGGAAGTATCTGGAAAGTTACTGTTCCCAAAATATAAGGCTGTTCAAACATGTTTTTCCAACCAAATGACCAATTTCTCTATATTTTTCATCATCAATTATTGTTTTGTAATCTCTGAAAGACATTAAACGGAATCTATAAACAATCTTTGTTTTCAAAACATCTTCTTCTGAAGGAGCATTATCATCTAGGGCATCTATGTCATCATTTAGTCTGGAATATTTATTGACTTCTAAAAGTGGAATACATTTTTCGATTGGTATCCAAGAATATGTTTCTGGACAAACTAAATATGACGGTGATAATTTTCCTTTGTACCTCATTTTTGGACAGGAATGGATATAGAAACCCATGTAATAGTTACTCAGATTAGGTAAAGATTTTTGTAGATTTCTTGTTAGTTGAACTTCCCTTTAGAAAAAAAATAATATAAGTACATTTAAAAGCATATGAAGCGCTCAGAAGTAAAGTGGATCGAGTCAAAAAATTAAACCTAATTTTTTAGTCCTTGGTTCATCTAAAAATTATGAATTTTTGCGATGCCACAAGCAAGGGACAAATCACTTCCCCATGAAATAAGATGGTATATTTCTGTATTTACAATTTTCATAATCAATAGTGCTCTGACCAGAATTTCATGTTGTACTCTTCTGATAACAATTAATTTATAGCAAATCACTGCTATACTATAAATGAAAATGATCTTAAACTCTGATTATCTCAAAATTAGTTGTTATTCTTGATCCACTTTAGTTCTGAGCACCATAAAATTCGTTATAGTGAGATATTTACATAAACCTGCATCATTGTTTAAGTTTATGGTCAAATAAGAGGGTAGGTGTAAATTTTGTGTGGCTGATCCTTTTGCTCCACTCCTGACCCACTTACAATAAAAAAATTGCAAACATCTCACTCTTATTTTCCAACGCAGTTTTCATTATGATTAACATATTTTTTTCCATCTACTTTCTAGCATTTCCAAGAAAGATTGTTCAACCTCTGCAAACCACTGATTTACCGCACATATGACATTTACCGTGTTCTTTAAGTTTTGGATGCTCAACTAATTCAAAGCTTGCTTGAACAATTGCAGCTGTTGCAATGGCGAACCTGTGACTAGGTAGATTATCCTGATGCAAAAGAACACCTTTGTGCAACTTCCCCCAACATTTTTCCTAAGAACTTGTAATTGTGGCTCCTTTTTGCAGGAAATCTACTAAAATTATGCTTTCAGAATCTCTGCTGAAGGTTGCATTTTGATTAATTTTTTCAGCGATGGTGATCCTCGATGTGCCAACTCCTTGCTCTGTATTTTGGTCTCTACATCATAGTGAGTTTGCTTATGTGCATCTGTTAACATTCGTCATACGCATCTTGCAAACAATTTGCTCATGTCCAATTCGGCAGTAAGTACATTATATACCACATGTATAAGAGACCAATGTCTTCAACTAATAATAGTCACACGTCGATCTTGCAGCACAAGATCATGGACCTTTTTAACAATTTCTTGTGTAGTTGTGGTTGTAGACGCTCCATCTGCATGTTCATCTGTATATGACCATCTACCACATATAAACTCATGACATCACCTTTTCATTATGTCATATAATACTGCAGATTCCCTTAATGTATCCACTAAACCTTTATGAATTTGCGTTGGGGGCGTATTTAATCACCACTCGTTGCTCGACACGATCCATTTTGATACTGAAATGCGACTCTCGAATTCCGGCGTCTACTGTAGGCCTTCAATAGATTCAGACTTGTAATTTTCTAGTGTGAGTCTATACATAACAGATTACAATACGACGTGAAGATAAATGATTCTTTTGATTTATAAATGGGTCA
Source organism: Psylliodes chrysocephalus (assembly GCA_927349885.1). Classification (NCBI taxonomy): domain Eukaryota; kingdom Metazoa; phylum Arthropoda; class Insecta; order Coleoptera; family Chrysomelidae; genus Psylliodes; species Psylliodes chrysocephalus. Next base: position 23,231,005 of record OV651822.1, on the reverse strand, counting down.
GGTGCAGCGCAAAGGGATCAACCCTATAGTAATTTTACCTCATTGATCCATAAGTGCCTAGAGTCAAACTTCGGTAATCAGGATCATAAAAGAAATAAACTGAGCTAACGCATCTTGGTAAAATGTCAATAACTCCTACTGCAATTAGTTTATCATTGAGCCAATACTGTTGATGAAAAGACCCATAACCTGGACCATCTATATCTTCTGGAAAGCTCTGAGGCTGAAATACCACATTATCAGAACTGAGCAATTTTAAATGATCTAAATTTGACTCAAAGTGTTATTTCAAAACGTGAATGTTTAAGAGTCTTCAACAATGCATGTATTCCACATGATCTGATAAAAATGAAAATGGAATTAAGTTTTTAATATTACTTTTAACCAACTGATGACATCAATTTAGTTAAGTGGGATATGGGTATTGTTAAAGACTCTGAAGTATTATTTTTCGTTTCAGTCAATATGGCACAATCATAGCTCTTTTATTAACTTACGATTTGTTTTATTTCAAATTTAAACAGATTTTTATAATTGTTTATGATATAATCAACGCCAAACAACTACTAGACTAATCCTTTCATTCATAAATAAGCACTTGTTTACTTGCAAGAATTCGATTGGTATTTTATTTTAGACAGATAAACATGTCGCCTCGGCTGCCGCATTAGAAAGAGCGAGACGCCCATTAAATTGAGTGGGTATAGTATTTGCCAAGCAAGCATTTTATTAATTAACCAGTACTTACAACTAAGATGCATGCTTTACACTATTGTCACAACAAAATAAATGGCGTACTTTCCATCAATTATAATAGAAAAAGACATTAAACTGATAATAACTGGCATTAAGAATGTAAATTTACTTCCATAATGTAATTTTGAAAGACGTTTTAGAGTCTTTTGTTGAGTAAATTATAACCACTATCATGTAATAATTTGTCAACTACATGAATAAGAACGAGAATGTTTGCAATTTGCTTATTGCAAACAAAATTGATCTAGTATTTGTTCGTCATTGGATATAATGTAAGCCCTCATTGATATTTTTTTCCATATTTTTGCATATCTAACAACGCTATCAAAGCGCCCAAAACAGAGCGTTTATAGAGGAGCGTTAATATATGGAGGTGCCAATTTGAAAAAGAGTATTTTATAATTATTTAAGACATAAATTGCAATAATAATACTGTGAAACTCATAAACATTCTTACTCAATTTAAATTTGCAATATTGTTAACAGTATAATGAACTATTAGTATGCGCTGCATTAGTGTGGTAGTGAGCCAATCAAAAACAAATCGTTCTGTTTGTTTATTTTAACATAAAAGTTTTGAGTTTTTTTTTAATATTTATATTGTTTGAAGGGCATAAAAAATAGTTTAAAGGTATAAAACTAATTTTTTTTTTATTGTAGTACAGAATTATTACTACACAAAAATTAAATTAAAATGATATCTAATTACTTTAGGACCTAAAATCACTTAAATGAAATAACAGTTCAAAAACTAGATAGTTAATAAATAAACAATTTTGACTCATTTTACGTCATCACTAATGCACTGCATTATGACTTTAATACACATTAAACATAAAAAAGTCATTTGCAGCAAAAGCGCATCTTGTAAATAGACCATAAAATAAATATAACTATCACCAGGAAGCAGAGCAAAATATACCTGTAAAGGTGTTTCAACCAAAAAATTATAAAACTGGTCTTCGTTACATTCATGTGGAGGATCGTTGTGAATTTTCATTTGATATTTTTTGTATAATTCTGCACTTAAACTGAAGTTATCACTTGTAGATGTCATTCTTTCCAAAATAGTCTATAAAAACCATTAAGTCCTTATTAAGATAATAAAATTGATTTAGGATTAAGTATTATCTATATGGATAAAATTATGGTATTTGTTAGTAATAATGTGATAAAAATAACATCAATGGTTTCCACAAAATGTAATAATAGTGTGAGCTGATGATTTTCTTACAACCATTTACATTTACTTATTATATAAATTAATTTTGATATTTTAACATATAAAAACACTCTCAGCCCAATTCACAAAACATCTTTAAATTTACCCACACGTAGACCTTAAAGATAGAAATGTCATAATAATGAATGGCCAATAAAGTTTTAGTATTTTAATCTTGGGAAACTGACATTGTTTATATGTTTTTCTATTGATACTTTAAATGTTTACAATGAAGAATATAAACGAACATTTAATTTAAGGAAACGTAACCTCATTTATTTGAATTTTTACTAATAAAAAGAACGATTCAAACTGTGATTAAAAAATCATGTCATTGTCCACACCTACTTTTTCTCAGAATTGACGTTTATATCTTCAAGGATTTATACGTAAGTAAAATGCTTTGCGAATACAGAATTTTAAGTAAAGTCACCTTTATACACTTTGCTCTGCTTTTGATAATTTTCAAATAATTACCTTCAAAGGAGACTTCACTAAAAATCTATTAAAACCATTCAGTGTTAATTTACTAGGAGGGTCGTTGTGAATAATCATCTGATATTTTTTATATAGTTCAAATTCGATATCTTGAAGCTCATTCCAACTTGAATTCGGTATACTAGTTGGAATTAAGGAGATCTATTAAAAATTGAAACAAGGTATACCTGACAAAGTATTAGTGGATATATTCAATATATATAAGTGTTTCTACTCATTAAAAGAACTTACTCTCAATTTAATTTTATTATCATCTGATACACCTTCCTCAAGAAATTCTTCAAGGCTTTTTCCAGTTTTGACTGTTTGTGTTTTTTCAAATGATATTCCTTTTTTTATTGCTTTTGCCTTTTTTTTCTCTATCCTTAATAATTTGGCTTTCTTGCAAGGTGGTTTATTAGGATCGGCTCCCACCACCTCCTCTGTTAAGGAAGTCTTTGAATGTACATTTTTTTGACTAGATTTGTTTGCTATTTTATCTGTTGAACAAAAATGCATTAATAGAATCATTTTTATTTAAGCTGGTTAAATTCTAATATAAAACCAGTTTCTTCTTACTTATTTTTTATTTTCGTGATTTTGGAAAAAATTAAAAAAATTAAATATCACATTATCAACATTTATAAAAACAATATAATGGAGTAATTATTATAGACCTCTTATTTGTCATATTAGAATAATAAAATATAGAAATAAAAAATTGTTTGTGTATGTTTTTTACTGTTTTAAAAATGAGATGTATGAATTACTTACCACATATTTTTTCAGTTTTTTCCTGTATTTTTTTATCTTTTTTATGAGAAATTTCTTCAGATTTTTCACAATTTACAGAATTAGATGCGCCTTCTAATGATACAGTGTTGATGTCCATACATTCAGAAATATCTGATTTAACAGTATCTAAATTAATTTTAGGCATTTCTCTAGGAACAATAATACAACTTTCAGATTCTTCAATGATGTGGCTTTCAGAAGAATTGTCTTTACTATTTAGTTCACCATCTCTCAGAAACTTGTTAAATTTTTTTATAACTTTTTTTTGTGATTTGCTGAGTAAAAAATTAACGGCATCACATCTGTAAGAAATCCAGTTGATTTTTAAGATAGAATACAGAAACAAGCTTTAAAAAACATCTGAAAGGGCAATTGAAAAATATCAAATAATCTTAAATATTGAGTGGAATTTTTCTATAAGATGTAAAAAAACTAGAAAATAAAATGAATTCAAAACAATAATCAGATCGAGTCTAATAAATAATGAATATACTTACTTGATGGTATATAATGGACAACATGTCTTCTCCATAATAGGTTTGTAGCAATATTTACCTGATCTCCTCCAACCTCGATCAATAAGATCTTGATAATCATCAACTGTAAGGCTTTCAGCCCACATCCCTGCAAAAAATAAATAAATAGTAAAATATATTACCAGTGTTTAAGAAAACTGTAAAATTTTAATTATTTTACAATAGGTATCTAATTACAAATCAAATTAAATCATTATAAGGAGAAAACAGAATTGTTCTGAAAAATTCTAATGCTCAGACCTCTACTATTTTTCTTAAATAATTCATTTCTGTTGCATTTAATGGACTTTTGTATTTTTGTTGCAGTACCAATGATACATGTCCTTATGTAATTGTTGATATAGTTTGACTATAATCCTAGCCACTTTATTAAAAGTGGTAAAAGATTAAAAAAATGCAATTTGTATAAAATGTAGACAGTAGCATACAAATGGGTTTTTGGACAATTAAGATTAATATGCAAATAATAACAGTATACAGATTCGGGAAGAAAACATCTACAGAATAAATACACCAAAACTTAAAGAGTACACAATCGCAATACAGTGTGGCCCAGAATGGGCCTACATGTATGGGGATTTCGAAAACTGTAGAATATAGAGAAACGGTTAAATGGGAAAAATTTTATACGAATATATTTGAAACTTAAAGCCGTTTAGTACGTGATTCTATCGTTTTTTTTTTATATTAAAAAAAAAACAAAAAGTTGCAATTTCAAAATTATGCCTTTTTTTTATGTTCACTATTTTGGCAATCTATAAAAATAGTTTTTTAAAACCGACCAGAAAATATACACTTTCTGAACAATTTTCCAGAAAATAACATTTTGCTGATCAAGACCGGAAAGTAGACATTAGGATGAGTTTGGAGATAGTGCTGTTGTCAAATTTGAGGTGTTGCGAAAATTAATTTTCTTGATTTTTAAAGCCAATTTCATTTATTTCCCAATAAGTAATACATCATTGTAAATCTGATATGAATAGCTACCTTTTAAGTATAAAATACAATATAGCATCCATAAGAAAAAATTAACCTGAAGATGGTATAAAATAATTGAAACGTCGTGTTCAAAATCCAATTGCAGAACTGAAATCTATATCAAAAGTTACTTCAAAAATGTTTTTAAAGATTGCCAAAATAGTGAACAATAAAAAGCTACAGCATAATTTAGAAAATGCAACTTTTTTGTTTTTTTTTTTAATATCTTAAAAACAAAAAAAGATAGAATCGCGTACTAAACAGCTTTAAGCTGCAAATATATTCGTATAAAAATTTACCCATTTAACCATTTTTCTGTATTCTATAGTTTTCAAGATCCCCATACATGTACTTAGGCCCAATTAGGGCCACACTGTATATGACCAGATAACTAAAAGAGAAGTGCACTATTGATGCAACTCAGTGTTAAGCTACCAATGCTACTTTAACATATTTGCTCAATATTATGGAAGAAATTGTAATCTTCTGCTCTACAGTTTAACAATACTGTAAAAGTTTTATTTCTAAATCTGTATATTATTCTTAAACAAGTAACACTGGAAGTGTTGGTTTAAAAAGCTTACTGGAAAGTAAAAGATATATAATTACATTAAATATTCATGTTCAAAATACATTAACACCAGTAAAGATAGAATATCAATAAACCAATACTGTAACAAACATCTACTATTTAATATTTAATTTAAAAGTACTTTCTCCATATTTAAAATGAACTTAATGAATTAAAAGAAAACAGATCAATATCAAATTAATTCATTAGTAATATCCTCAGCGTGGCATAACAGCAACCATTAAATGTAAATTGTTTAGTGAATGATAAATTATTTGGAATTTTAGTAACTAACAATTATAGTGAGGTTCTTAAGAAACTAATAAATTTTTCCTAATAAGTGATTTTCAAGAAAAATCCTAAAACAGGATGCTTTTTAATTCTAAAATTACACTACTTGAACAAAATTCTACTTCTCCCCTTCAAACCCCTTGCACTAACAGCTTTAAAATGTTTAAATTAAATGATGAGCTAAATGGTTCTCTATAGTCTATAATTTAAACATAAAAAAGTATGGTGTTAGGCCTGCATAATAGGAATAGCGGTGGGTTAAAGTGAAATAATTTACAGCAGGTATTCAAACTGGAAGTCCACATATAAATAAAAAGCCTTTAACTTGCTGACAATATTAAAATTTTTAAAGGGGTAGCTTCCATTCCAAGGGGATTATTGAAAGAAGATGTATATATGCTATTCAAATAGTTATACTGCCCTGCTTAAACAAAAGGTACTATCTACAAAATGAAAATGTTTAGTAAGTGTACATAATTACATCATTTTAGAACTCGTAAAGTAAGTTTTGCAGTTTTGACTAACTTTTATATTAAGTAATTTGAACTGATTTCTAATGCAAATAGGTTTTTCTAACATTGTATCATAATAAAATAAAATGCAAGCTTACCAAATGTGTAAAAATTTTGAAATCTAAATTTTTGTAGATACAACCTCTTGTCTTAGCAGGGCAGAATAGTATATTATATTAGAATTAAAACATAGATCTGTATCAGGATTTTCCTTAAAAATCAGTGCAAACAATTATTTTGTCAGTTAACTAATGGGCCTCACTTTATATAAACCCTATTTGAAAATTGTTTTTTTTTTAATGAAAAATGGACTACTTATATTTTATTTATTATAATCATGACATTTACAAGATTTTGAATATTTTCTGTAACTATAGTCTATAGTACTTATCTGGGCTCTAAGTTAACATTAAAATGTTAATAAAATTAAAGTCATTTTGAATGGGTAGGAATTGAAATTAGAAGTTTGTGGTAGAAATGCAACATAGATTTCTATAATGTATAAATTAATTCTATATTTAGTTATATAAGATAAAAAGTATCTCATTTCTAGGTAATATTTGGAAATCCTCTTCTCACATACCCATTGATACACTACTCTGATTTTTACAATAACCACATCGGTGTTTTTCCGTTCCTTCAAACCATTGAACAACGCTAGATTTGCTTAAATCAACATTCATTTTCACGTTTTATTTTTTATATATAGAAAATGTATACAAAAACTTTTCCATAATCTACTATTTTCTGTTTACACTTGACTGAGCACAGAACACTTGGACCACAGAAATATGACAGAAATTGGACTGAGTCATATGATATGGATTGCACAGAACACTTATTCTGGTGGACTGCACAGAACCAAAGAAGTAGAGAGGGTAGAACGATAAGGTACCGTCTGCGCATCCATCACGAGTGTAGAAATTATGCGTGATTCACCCTTCCACTCTTACACACGTAAATGACAAGGAGAGGTTACCCTAAAGCACTGTAAACAAATTCCAGGATCGACTTTATTCAGCGATTATGTTCATGTTCAGCTGTTTTTTGTTTGTGTTTTGGCTGTTGTAAGCTTTTTTGGCGTCAATTCTTTGTTATCTTGATTATATTTATGATTTTTTATGCTTTTATTCCGATTTAGTATTAAATTATATTTGTTAATTATTGTTCGATGCACTATTTTATAATTGTTGCACAAAATGTTGTTAAACCGTCCCTGAATTTTGTTTACAAAATGTGCAAAACGAAATTGTGCATAGTAGGCGAGTTCGGTCAGTCAGGGGCTGGAGCGGGACAAATTTTAGGGTGCTTTTAGATGACATTTAGGGTCGGTTTTTCAATGTCCAGTCAAAGTGGCTGTTACGTAGCCGACAGCTATATTTAGCTGGCAGTCAAAGTCCCTGTTACCGATGGAATATGGATGGAAGTGTTTTTCATCACGAATTTAACTGCTAGCTACGTAGTCTAATAGTTTTTATTTATTCTTAGACAGGTTGGCATTTCTGCTAATTTGTTAAATGGTTTTTATTGGATAATTTAAATTTTCCGTTTTACATATCGTGTCTTGTGTTGATCGTCACCGACCTTCACATAAAAATTGTTCTATTTTGCTTCCATTTTTCTTTAAGATCTTGTTATTTTCTGTTTTTGGGCAATTGGTGATTTAGAAAAAAGAGAAAATATCTAATTACGCGGAATCAGATAGAGCCCTACTATTGAAATTTGGTTATCTTACAAAATGTAAAAAAAAAAAACGGAAAATGCAATATCACGGAAACGAAGGTTGCAGAAAAATCTAAAATTTAATAATTCGGCATCAACTGCTATGGTTATTAGCCTCGTGTTCTGTGTAGGCTTGGTTATTGTTTCCCAGCGCCACTTTAGGAACAGCACTGTTAATTAGTACCCAACAGTGAATGGTAGGATTCCCCACTCGACCATTTACTGTTGGGTACTAATTAACAGTGTTGTTCCTAAAGTGACGCTGGGAAACAGTTACAAAGTCTACACAGAACACGAGGCTAATAACCATGGCAGTTGATGCCGATGACACAAAAAAACAAAAAAAAATAAAATTCAGTTCATCGATATCGAAATAAATGGGCCGTTCCCTTACAACACACGGATTACACGGTCATCATTGATTAATATTCAATAATTTAAATAATTTATTTTTTGGCATCGTCGCTGTGAATATATTCAAAGAAACCCATTTTTCAGAAATAAAATTAATAAAAATATTAACCTCTAAATTTGACAAACAACGTCCTACGCAATACGCATGTACAATAATTAGCTGGCGGCTATCTATACGAAATTACCACTTGCAAGTGTCGGTTACGGTTACAGTCAAAATAGCTGACGGCTATCGTATAACTGGAGGTCGAAAAACGTTTTGACAGTCAGTGGCTGACGGCTATCTCCGTAGCTGCCAGCTATCCTAAATAGCCGGAGATTGAAAAACCGGACCTTAAGCGTGTTAAACTATCACTAATCGGACTAAACCTAATAATGGCTGCGTTCATCCGCGCCATATGCTACCTGATCGATCTGGTAGCGCTCTCGAGTGGCACGTATGAACGGTGTATTTTGACATTTCGCTCAAGGAGCGGCCGCCATTAAAAGTAGCGCATATAAGGTCTTTTCCTTTGCATCGAAAGTGTAGCACTGAGCTACATCACTTCTGAAAATATCGTTCCATTTATACAAATTGTATGGATGGAACGATATTTTTAGAAGTGGTGTAGCTCATTGCTACACCTTCAATGCAAAGGAAAAGACCTTTTATTTACGTCTGATCGGTGATCACTGATCTGTCTTACGCACTTACGTCCACGGTTTGCTTGGTGACTAGTAGGGTTATATTAGCATATTAGCAATTGAAAAATAAACAAACAAATCTTCAACCAGAGACATTCAACTCAAAAGTAAAATGAATAAACCAAAATCAAATGTCACTTTTAAACATGGTTCATCCGTGCATAAAGATCGATCAGGTAGCGTAAGTGATCGCTACTTTTGTAGCGCTCCTTGAAATGGCGCGGATGAACGCAGCCAATCTTTCCTCCATGGACTAAACCTAACGCTAAAAGGGTCGTTTGGAGTTAAAAGTGTTAAAGGAGTTAAAGGAACTTGGCAGACCGAACGCAATGAGTGTCCAGACCCAGACTTTTTCATTGACAGTTATCATTCTACCCCTCTCCACTTCATTGCACAGAACACTGTGGACTGTTGTCAATCCACAAAACACATACCTTAGCAATCTATCAAGTGTCAAATGGGAATAGAATTTGGTCGAACCCACATACGATTACTATACGAGGCAAGAGAGAGGTCCGACACGCCCAACATAGGGCGCGGCCATTTTGAACCCTGTAACACAGTTTACAGCTAAAGAATCAGATCGCTCACTCTGCGTCGGCACTTTTGATCTCAATATTTCAGTTTATACATTGTGCAACTCGGATAATACAATATATGACAACCGCCTATAGTAAAACAGCAGTCTTCTGCGTATCCTGAATTTGTATCCCTGGATAGCTATTCACTAAGTCATGGGAGCGCTCCCATGGGAGTGCTCCCATATATTTTGCTCTCTTACTCTTAGGTGGGTATATCGTGCTTACTCACTTTTAGCCCAGGTACATGCGTAGTAAGGTCAGATTTTATACTATGGGAGGGAGAATTGCGGGCTTGCCAGATTAGGTCCGTATTTATCACAAAGCAAATTTGAATTACTAAGGGCTGATTCCACCGTTGAGTTAAACGGAGATTAAAATGACATTGTTAATGTAAAAATGTCATTTTAAACTTCGTTTGACACAACGGTGGATCGGTCCTTAAATAGTAGATCAAAGTTATTCTGTCGACTTGGCAACGTTGGCATGGGAGTATGGGAGCATGGGAGTGTGGGAGTGCTCCCATGAGTTAGAGAATAGGTATCCTGGAGTGGATGTTATTTTGGAACTTTCAACTGGTCCGAGTGAGCTAACTCATTCTTTAGCAATAAACTGTGACTTCAAAAATAATATTCACTGACACTGACAGCAGCAAGCAAAATATCAGGTGCGTTTTAATCATCCGCTTCTGCTTCCGGAATTGTCGGTTTAGTCGTTTTAACCTGTCAGATTAAAACAAGAAAACCGACAATTCCGAAGCAGAAGCGGATGATTCAAACGCACCTATTAAAAATATTGCGCCAAGATGTAGGCAACACGTAATAAGGGTTCAAAATGGCGGAGTTTTCTATCTCCTTTTAAAAGGCACTCAGAAAACTGCGCAGTGCGACCATTCTCCGTATAGTAAAAGAAAATCAAAGTATGTGATATTTACATTTTTTTTGTATTGGTACTGATGGTAGCATAGATTACGCCAAGTGATGGTAGCTCTTTAGCAGCCAATGAAATATATGGTTAATAGATTGATCATCCACATGTAAAGGTAGGTCATATGCCGCGTTTGAGAATCCACATCAGATGCATTTTTTACATCTCGAGCGTTTTTTTATCCACATCGGACACATCTGTCCCATTACATTTACGTATACTGAATCACGTGATCAAAGATTTTTTACATCTCAGATGCATCCGATGTGGATTCTCAAACGCGGCATTTTAATATGTAAATCAAACGACAAAAAGCGGATTTTACTAGTTTATATTTCTTAATTAACACTATTGTAGGATGTTACTATAAAATTGGACTGTCCAACTTAACTAAGAAAATATCCTGGTCCTATAATAATCAGGCAATAATGTACAAAATTAATTTTGGTATTGCAGTATTTAATGGAACATTGATTTGTACTAAGTAGTTATTATAGGGTTGATATTAAATGAACTTTAAAATAGACCAAAATAGCGTTAAAAAGGAATTAATAAACATTACAAAAATGTGTTAAACTTTTATGAAAGTTAATACACGAAAAATAATATATATATTGGCACTAATGACAGAGAAAACGCACATTGAAAAAATATTATTTAATAATATTAAATCTGATAGAACATGAAAATTATAGAAATAACTTATTGTCATAGTTTTGAGCTTTAAAAAGAATAATCGAGCCTATAAATACACTTGGCACGAAAAAACGATACATCGCACTTTGAAACGTAGTAGTTATAACTTATTTTAATAAAAGGACACTAAGAGACAAATACGTCCCCTTTTTCTTTCGAAATTAAGTGAATTCTTGGTGCACTTGTTCAATTTTTGCAAACACTCTTTGAGTATGTTGGTCATTTTAAAACGAGCAAAAATGCCCATCGAAGCAAAAAGTGTACCTCTCGGCATGAAATGAAAAGAACACGGTCAACCAAAGCAAAAAAGGCTATATAAGTGGGCAGCATACCTGCACATTAATACTTCTCTTAAAGTTTAGTACCTATCCAAATTGGAATTCTATCATTTTATAGTGGCATATTGTTTAAAATATATCTAATCCAAAGAACAATTGTATCGTTTTATACTGGGTAAGTTTAAAGTTTCAGTATACCGAATCCATAGAACACTTACTCTACCGAATCCAATGTGCCATTTTATAATGGGTAAGCTCAAAGTTGAATTTAGACAAATGCAAAGTTCGATTCGGTCATCAGTTTATTACATAGTTGAAAGAATTTTTTAAAGTGCAATTATATATATATCCCTTTATTATAGTTCATATATTGTGGGCTTACTGCAAAAAGTGACCAAGTCAAATTTTATATTATTTGAGTTAATATGAACAATTCACTTGCTAAAGAAAGATTTACCAAAAAAAAAACTTACCAAGTCATATTTATACTGCCTCAAAGTACTAAATAAATTCGATCAATATGACTTGGTCATTTTTTTTTGTCAATTTTTAACAAGTGATTTGGTCATATTAACTCGAATCACATAAAATTTGACTTGGTCACTTTTTGCAGTAAGCTTACGATACATATATGCAAGTTGTTATGTAACAAGTTATTTTATAGAACCTTTCCACTGAGTTTAAATTATATCCTAATGATATTTTGTTAAAACAATAACGTTCAATAATTAGTAGGTACTAATGTATGATTTTAGATTTTTGCACGATAATTTTATATTGTTGTTTTTACACCTTTATGTGTAATAGTCACTAGTAATATTTTACTTCGATGCTATGGTCCAAAATAAAAAAAAAGATTTTAACAATAATATAAATTTTGGCGTTTTATGTCGCAGCTTTTTGAACATTACGAAAAATATGTTTTACTTTACCAACTATTAAAAACTAACACTATATACAAGCAGAATATTATTCTCTTTCTGAAATTCGCTTGCCATTTTATTCACCGAATAATTCACAATCAATTAATATTACAAAGAATCTATTTTGATCTAATTGTGTATCTGCTATGAAATGTAGAAAAAAATTCAATAAGAAGATATAAGTGACAATATGTACCTATATTTTTGGTCCAATCCAAATAAATTTAGTTACAAATTTTATAAAAGCTGTTTATATCTCCTATCAAAGTTGTTTATATCGTTTATCAAACTTGTTTACATACTTTTTCAAAGTTGTTTTGCATATTAGCTAAATTGTTCAGATCTCTTATTGACTATGATTATATGGAAATTTTGACTTTACAACACAAAAAATATCTTTTTTAAATGACTGTTTTGAAGTAAAAATATAGGTAATTATATTTTTTATTTTTTAATATATACAAAGGCTGAAATTTGATTTTAAAACACATTTGGGCTAGATCGATTCTGGCTTTTTCGCCTTCGTTTTCTTGTTTATTGACGGGTGAGTAATCTATATAACTATATATCATTGCAACAAGTGGACATATGACATTGTACAACTTTGACAGCGAGCTCTGAGCTCATGAAAAAAGAAAAAAGCGAAGAGTTTGTGATGGGTTTCTAATAAATAATATAAAATAATTTCCTCAACAACTCAACATAAATTACAATAAAACGAAAACCAAAAGGAATGTGTTTAACAAAATAATAACGGAACTATTTTTAAATTACTAAACCTTGGCTAAAGAAACCATGATTTGATAGATGTAGAAAATAATCTCCTAGGTAATTAATATTTTTATATTTCCTATTTGGTAAATGTATACCGTCAATTTAAAAATTAACTGAAGCAAGAGGTTAATGGTTAACGATTATTGTTATCAATAAAAAGCAATAAATTTCTATAAGTAATAATTATTATGCTTCCTTTTATGAAGCAGGTAATTTTGCATATCTATTAATTTATCAATGAGGTTAACAACTGGAGTTGAAATTGGATTAGTCATAAAGTTAATAAGAATTGAGAAAAGGTAAGTTTTACAAGGAGGTGCAACGTAAGACTTATTTTATTTAGTTCTAGCTTTGATTAAAATACTAGATATGCTGATAGAAAACATTTAAAACTAGATTTTACTACTCAACAATTGGCCCTGCTTTGTTTTAATTTTATATCCATCTATCTGGCTTATTTATTGGAGATATGTTGGCCCTTTTGTTTTTGTTTCACATAAATTTGCTTTTTATTATGCAATAGTTTTCATTTCATCTATAATTTAAATATTGATAAAAATTATGTGTTTCAGAATGCAATTAAAAATGCTATCTGCCCAAATCTGAATGTCTAAGAATGATTGAGAGTGTCTCTAAAAGAGCATTCAGTGGTTCTAGTGGTACCTATAACGTACATGCTTTAGAACTGGCTGCAGCAAGAGAAAGAAAATTAAAAACTCTCAGTATTACAGTAAAATTCTTGGATGATACTGAGCATGTTTTTCATGTTGAGAAACGTGCAAAAGGGTCCATCTTACTGGAACAAGTGTATCACCACCTTGAGTTAGTGGAAAAAGATTATTTTGGCCTACAGTATTCAGATAATGGCAGTTTGCCTGGAAATCGATGTTCAGTGTGGATGGTAAGTTATAACTGAATTTTGTTTTTTAGTTTAAATACTTAATATCAATTGTTTTTTTTTTAATATGTAATTTTGGTTTAATATAAATATATTTATAGAATTAGCATCATATCATTAGCTTTATTGATATAAAATGTTTGAAGTCATTTGTGGGTGTGTAAGAAAAGTACTGGTATTGGAAGAGATCAGGTTTCCACAGAAATTTTGATATTGCATGATATACATTTACAGCCCGTTATAAGAGTAAAAACATTGCAGCTGTAAAATAACATTTTTTGAAAATTACTTATTTTTTTTGTTCAGTGTCAGGTACTGGGTTCCAACTATAATAAACAAATGCATGATATAAATCTAGTTGTAGAAAGTGATTAATATATTTATCTTTTGAACCATTGTGGTTTAGCTTTAGCTTCCAAATTACAAGATACTTATAGATGAATTAACTCTGAAAATTAAAAAAAAAGTAATAAATAATAATTGTAACACATCACACTACAAGTTTTAGTTATAAGTGAATAAAAATGTTTTTAAAATATCTACAACTTATCTGCTTCAGGTATAAGTACCAATAAATGCCTAATAAGTAATCAAAGATATAATTTTCAAGGAAGGAATGATTTCAAATGGTGTATTCATAGACAAAATATAACATACATCGTTTTAAGAAAGTTTATTTCTTTTGTTTAGATATGTCTGCCCATTTGGAGACTGCAGAGAGGGGTATCAAGCTTTAGTAAACTAATGAATACATTTTTCTCTTCTGTATTTTTTATCAATCATAATAATTTAACAATTATGGATTAGCTTGAAAAATGATAGTTATAGAGTTCTTAGTTCCGAATAATATGGAAAAATTACAGAATAATAATTTTTCAAGTTAAAGAAGTGTGGTGTTAATTTTACAAGTTGTCATTGACAGTTAGGTAAATAAACCAAACCATCTGAAAAATATAGCAAATTGTGGCAACTTTTTCAGTTTTCCAAATAAAATCATATTGCTAGAAGTTAAATGATTTAACTTCAAAATTATTGTTTTTTCACTGTGTATACTATAACACCCTGTATAGCCACTTTGCAAAACATATGGTAACATGGTTTTATAATGTTTTATTAAATATCTCTTAACAGGTTGACTTCCAGTTGTAACTAAAGGGTCATTGCGGGGTACTAACTACATACTGAGCATTGCAAATCATAATGGAAACGACTCACATCGGTGCGTGGACGGCACTGTGTATTTCTCCTTCACCTCGCACCCGTGAGTGGTCGGCATTCAACCTTTTAAACAATGTTTAAATTCTAATTAATGAATGTCTTCAATGGGCACTAATGTACTTGCTTGCATTCGCTTGATCGAAATTCAAGTGTTCCTGGATACTGCGACGGGCGCGATGTGGTACCGACGGCCTCAGTAGCGCCGATCTCCTAATTTGTTGACTCTTACAATCTACAAGAAACATTTAAATTGACCTGTACGATTCCGAAAAATTTCTTGTTTTAAAAATATTTCCCATATTTTATGCTATTACTAACTTTCCGCTATTTTAATTTCTAAATATAAATGTTTTAGCATTGGTTAGATCCGTCCAAATCAATTAAGAAGCAGCTGGGAACATGCCAATATGCAATATATTTTAGAGTTAAGTTTTATGTATCCGATCCAAGTAAACTCCAAGAAGAATATACACGATATCAATTTTATTTACAATTAAGAAGAGATATTTTAGAGGGAAAATTATATTTACCTCCTAGTACTGCCATACTTTTAGCTAGTTATACTGTACAATGTAAGTTGGAAATTAATTATTTATAATGTTGATATTTTTAATATCATGTATCAATATTTACTAATTGAACAAAGATTCTTTTTGCATATTTACCTGTCAATTTATATAAACGTGGTGACAATATAAAAACTTAAAATGGCTATATCTCATCACTTAAAGATTAAATCAGAAAATGCTTAAAATTGTTTCTAGGGTACCTAAGGGAACTTAGAACTCAGCTCTATTCGCCACCTACCTTAACAAAAAGAAATAAACATAAACCCTCTTGTCATACATCCTTGAAAAGCTAGTAAAAATGCTTTTCAATGTAGAGTAGTTTATTCATGTTATTAAAATACAAAAAATTTTACACACATCAATAGTAAACACTTTAAAATATTAGGCATTTAAGTAAAAATATAAAAAAATACATAAATATATAATATAGCACATGGGTACCTAATTAAAATAGCATTAAGTCATAAAAAATGTTCAATGTAGTAAGGAACAATGTACATATAAACATTGTACAAATAGGTAACATAAAAACACTTATAGTTCCAAGACAGCCACCTGATTTTACTATGTTGTTACATCAATGTGAAAAATATTTGTTTTAAGTTATTATCAAATCATTAAAGTTGTGGTTTAATATTTCCTCAATTGAATAAAAAAACCTTAGATTTAAGATATTTTTTAAATGTATTTTGAAAAATCTTTGGAGACAGTTCTCGTATTTCAGGGGGCAATTTGTTAAAGACCTTTGGGCCATAGTAAGAAATTCCAGTTCTGGTTTTTTCCATTCTATGGTATTCAAGGTGTATATTTTTTTGCATTTCTAGTCATGTGGGTATGTACATTATTGTTAAATTATTTACTACATATTTCAATGAATACAAAATAAAGATGGCAATGTTAGTATACCCAAATTTAGGTAACTCTCCTTACAGTCCTCCCTGTAGCTCTTTCCATCGACTATCCTCATATATCTCCTTTGTAATAAAAATAGTCTATCAATAGATGTTGCGTGGCCCCAAGCTAAAATTACGTAGGAAATTTTACCTTGGACATATGCGTGAAATACATTAGGAAGAACTTTTTTTGACAGTATTTTTGATAAATTATATAGCAAGTAAGCTACGGAACATATTTCTTTTGCTAGTTGCTTAGTGTGTTTTTCCCAAGGTAACTTGGGGTCAAGATTGACTCCCAAATACCTGACAGTCTCAAAGTTGGGCACATCTATAGTAGGGATTGCACTACCGATTTACCGCCTTAAAAGTTCTTTAAATTACTGACGAAGAAATCGACATCTTTTACCAGTAATTTCGGTAAAAAATGCCAAGCTGACAACAGCGCGGATCAGTTGTTTCTATGATGCACGGCAGCGCGGACGGGGTGAATCGTAAACAAAGATTGAACGGGAACGCAGGTCGCGGCATGTTAACTGTCAAGTGAGGATTGTGAAATATTTAAGCTCTTAAATAGTGGAAGTAATTGGGCGGATTTCAAAACAAAACCTAGAAGAGTCTTCAGAAAATACAAATAGCATTGACCTCGATGATTCCTTTGATGAGGATAACATCCCCCTCAATCGGGTTTTGGGTCCATCAACATCAAAATCGGATAATGCTGCATTGTCGATTAAAGAAAAACTTCAACTAGCGATAAGAAAGAAAATTGATGTAAACAGTACTCTTCCAATTAGAAGACAGCAGGTTAGGCTTAACAGTGTTCATCAATGTGTGAAAACAGAAATGCAATATTTTTGGAAGGAGGGAATTCAGGGGAAAAACTTAAAAATGGCTTTCGCAGCACTCATGACAACTTGGCCTACTAGTGTGGAGTCTGAAAGAGCCTTTTCTGCGACAGGAACAATTTGTACTAAGATTAGGTCATGACTAAGTGATAATAGTATTGATAAGCTGTGTTTTCTAAGGGCCTTTTTTATTAAACAAAATTTCATTACTATTTTGAATGTTTTAGGGCCTGTTACTAGACTTTAAGTTAGGCATATGTATTAGTTTTTTTTTAAGTTTACCTAGAGTTTTACTTTTCTGTTATTATTCAATAAGAATTAAAGTTTGTTTATTTATTTTATGGCTTATTTCTTTGTTTTTTTTTTTATGTCGGAAGAACCGGTGATTCGGTAATTTTTTAAATAATTTACCGAATTACCGGTAAATTAAAATTCGGTAAATTTGCAATCCCTAATCTATAGGCTTCATAGAAAAATACATTCTTTTGTTCATTAAAACTAAGTTTTGTCCAAACCATTCTTTTGTTTTTGACTGCATCTCATCCAGGCTTCCCACTAAATCAACTAATATTTCAGCAACATCAACCCCATTTGTGTCGTCCTCAAAGTTTAGGTACTTTAGGTACCTCTGGGTCTCTGTTCTGGTTAAATCATCAATTTCGTTAATGTAGATAATAAACAATGACGGCCCCAGCACAGAGCCCTGAGACGCCCCTAGAGCCATCTCAATTAGATTTGACTTGTTTTTCTATATATTTACATACTGTTTCCTCTCACCAAGATAAATGTCTAATATTTTTACTCGGTAAATCAAAATCATATATATTCAGTTAGTGTATAAGTAACCTGGGTGAAATGCAATCAAAAGCTTTTGTTAAGTCGCAGAATAGAACACCTGTGTATTCTTTTTCTTTTTTTCAAAGCTTTGATTTATTATTTTTACTAAAGTGTTAATAGCGTCAACATGTCTTCTAGAGGACCTAAAACCAAACTGGAATTTATTAAATAAATTATTTGTTTCAAAGTATGTGATTATTTGTGATTGCAATATTTTTTCTAGTACCTTACCAATAACAGGCGTAATAGAAATAGGCTTATAATTGGAAGGATCGTTTTTACAGCCCTTTTTATAGACCGGGACCACCCTAGAGCATTTCAGACTGATAGATAGATAAATTGACTGTGTCAGACATTTATTAAAGAGAATCGTAAGGGGAAAAGTATTTCTGAGGAAATATTTTTTAATATTTTTGCATTCATCAAATGGCAATCAAGAGAGTTTTTGTTTTTTAAGTTTAAGATTATATTTTTAACAGTGGTGCAACTTACCATAGTAAAAGAAAACGTCAAATTGGTTTTTGGTAAGTTTGATATGTGTGAGATTAGTGTCCAGTTTTTTCCGTTTTGATTTTCAGTTATTTTGAGGATTTGAGGCATTTGTAATAACATTGTCATTTGCTCTTTTCTTTGCTGCAGCCAGTACCTGGCGTACCTGTTTAAAAGTGTTTATGATGTCAGGAGTGTTTCGCAGCTTAAATAAGTCATACAGAAAATTTATTGTTTCCCTCATCTGCTTAAGTTCTTCTGTGTACCTAATGATTGGCAAGCTATCTGTTTTTTTAGTTTTTGTCTTTTCTGGAAAACAGGTTTCAGTTCCTCTTTGCATAATTTCAAAAACTGGTTAAATTTCTGATTTATTGATGTATTAGTGTCAGTCACAAAAGTCCAGTTAATCTGTTTTATGTTTAAAAAATTGTTTAGACCCATTTTCGTTATTGGACGGTATTCTATTGTTTCTGGTTTGTTCACTTTTATGGGTAATTGAAAAGACATTGAGATACAGCTATGATCTGACAGGCCTTTGACTTCAATGACGTTTGTGAGAGTAAAAGTCTCAATATTGGAGACACTATTGTCAATACAGTTTTTCGCATTGGTTGGTTTGTCTATGTTCGGAGTTAGGTTAAAAGACAACACATCTGTCAGTTTTATTGTCTGCAGGTTATTTGGTTTGTTAAAATAAATGTTATAATCCCCTATCAGGATAATATTTGTTTGTTTTTTACATGTATTTTCGATGGTTCAAAAGTACATAATAATTAAAATATATTTAAATATTTATACTCCAGTAGTACAAAATAAATTATTGTTTTTATTAAGTTTCACTTTTATGATATCATCCTTAGTTCATGAGATATAGTTGTAAGTTTTTAAAATTGTCACCCCCTATCAGAGATAACAGGAGATGTAACTACTAACAAATATCGTGCGGTCCTGAATAACACATATTCTAAGGGACACAGGATGGTATAATATCCACTGTTGTCATATGCCTATTTCATTATTCTCGTTTTGTTTAAAAAATTATTTACGTATATTAAAAAAGCTAAAATAATTCAACCTATTTTATTGAAACTGAATCGAAACAATTTTAAATTATTAGTTATATCAAATTTAACTAAATTAGATGTAATTTCACTAAATTAGATGTAATAATTTTCAATAAATTCCAAAACCTAGTCATGTTAGGTTGGAATGGCAACAGGTCTTTCACCGGTATGGATATTTACGTTGTTTATTATAAGCGCACAGCACCTTACACTTTTATTCATTGATAAAAAGAGTTGTATCTTCGTAAAATTCTTCTCTTTATCCCCTCTCTTTTTTCTCACCTTTCGTGCCCTTGCCGCCGACCTACAAATAGATAGCGTATTGATTGTCTGTGTTATCTCTGCTCCCTATGCTAAAACAACACAATTCCACCAAGTTTTCTATGTAAATTATCAGTGATTATTTGCCAAGTTTTTTTACTGCAATAAATTAAATCAATATAATCAGTGGCGTCTCGTGTCTTAACATACAGTTAGTACCAGGCCAGTATATCACACGGGTGTCCCGCCGGAGACGACCATGTTTTGACCTAAAAGTCGTTAAAAAACCATGAATCGGGTAATTTTTTTGTATTCTTATTTAAACGGTAATGCATATTCACCATTTTTACAAAATAATAAATAACAAAAACAAAACTATACAGAAAAATTAAGAACATTTTACTCAACGTTTAAAAACGTACTTTCTGCATGAGTGACGTAACTGTTTTCAATATGCAGGTTGTCCCAAAATTCCATGTACATATAGAGCTACTGTATGTTGGTGAAATTAGAATAAGTCGATTGAGCCAAAATTATCTATATTACAAAGTGCTTCGTTTACCTGTGAGGAAGCTTTAAAGTTAAAAGAAAATTTTCAATTTTTTTTTAATAACTCAAAAACGATTCCATCGATTTTTATAAAATTTGGTATGTAGCTATTTTAATTGAAGAGCCATTGTTCAAAGCAAAAATTACGCCAACTGAAATCATGGAAGCGTAAAAACCACCCTGATCCTACCATAAATGACATAATATTTTTTGAGGGCCGCCCCGGTTCTTTCATTTTTCTTATGGGGAGCTGTAATTGTAGCATTTTTTGTTTCTTGCAAAAAAACATGTACCTCTCATAATATTTGAGTAAAAAAAAATGTTATGGACTGATGGTAGGTGACTTAAAATTTCAAGGAAACTAAGTGGATGGTTATAACTACCTTAAGCCGAACACTGTCGATTTTAACGATATTAAAATAAAAAAAGACATCATCAATAGGCATAGGTATCGACTGAAAAATAATTAAAAAGATGGTTAGACTTCAAATTTGGCAGTTGTCAACGTTACTAATTAAAAATTTGATAATTTTGACAAATATGGCGTGGAACTATAAAAATTGTGGATACTACTCATTTTATGTATTATATTTTTTTGTATAAAATAAAAATTATAGAGAATGATATCGCAAACAATTTTTATTTGAACAATTTTCTTAAAAATTCGAATTTTGCAATTTTTGTCAAATTTCTTGAATACGGACCATTTTATTAAAATTATGTATAGAGAATAACATTACAAGCAATTTTTATATGCAGAATTTTCTTCTCCAAGCGTAAATAACAGATATATTCAATAAAATAGAAAAACCCTATAATGTACTCCCTAAATGTTCCGACTCTGTCCAAAATTTAATCAGTTCCCCACACGATGGATTAAAGTTTAAATTCAAAATTTCATGTTTTTCTCTTTATCCATTTTGGAGTTATATTGAAAATTTGCACTTTTTCTTAAATATGTCGAATATGGTCAATTTTAGAGAAAATATGTATAAGGCAAGAATTATAGAGAATGACATTACAAACAACTTTATTTAAACAATTTTCTTAAAAATATTTTTTTTACTTTTTCAAATTTTTTGAATACGGGCCATTTTAGGAAAATTTCGTATACAGCATAAATTATAGAAATTATAAAATAATATTAAAAGCAACTTTCATTTGAAGAATTTTCTTCTCCAACCGTAAATAACGGATATAGTCCATATAATAGAAAAACGGCCACCCATAAAGTACCCCCTTAGATGTTCCGACTATGTCCAAAATCTTATCAGCTCAACGCAAAATGGATTAAAGCTTAAGTTTGGAATTTGGTGTTTTTCTCAGAATCTGTTCATGAGTTATCGAGTATACAGAAACAAACACAGACATCAACGCGAAAATAGTCGAAACAGATTTAGGGGCACCAAAAACATCAAAATTCGTCGAAAACTCGAGGTACAAAAAATCATGATTCCTATACTTTCCTTATCGGTATACAGAAAAGTAAGAAAGTAAAAAAAAAATGAATATTTGTCGACATATTTTGTGCTAGCGCCACGGCCTTTTGGCCCCTTAGGACAAGGCGCCACTGATTATAATGGATGGATACAAATGTTAAATGCTTTTAATATTGAGTATCTTTTACATTATTAATTATTTTTACAGCCGAATTAGGTGATTATCAGCCTGAAGAACATGGATCAAATTATCTATCAAACTTGCAACTTATTCCTAATCAAACAGAAGATCTTGAAAACAAAATATCAGAGTTGCACAAACTTCACAAGTAAGCTATGAATAAAAAAATTAATTAAGCTATCAATTTAAATGCCATCTGTAGAATTGTTAAAAAGTAATGATGTTTAATTTTTAAGGGGTCAACTACCAGCAGATGCTGAATTTAATTTCTTGGACCATGCAAAACGTCTTGAAATGTATGGTGTAGAATTATATAAAGCAAAGGACAATGCAAATAAAGAAATTCAGTTGGGCGTTACACACTTAGGTCTAGTTGTCTTCCAAAATAACATTAGAATAAACGTTTTCTCTTGGTCAAAAATTATGAAAATTTCATTTAAAAGAAAACAATTTTTTATACAACTTCGTCGTGAACCGGTGAGTTTACATAAATAAAGTCAAGAGTTTTTATTGGAATTATGTTTATTATATAAAAACTATTTAAATTAGATATGACTGTTTTCTGAAAAAGTCAATACAATTGAATTGACCATTCAAAGTTAGGTTACTATAATAAAAATGGAGTGTTGCTATTATCAAATTTAAAATATTTAAAATTTTATCAAAACGCTAACAAACATTTTAATCGAATTAAATTACGGGTTTTGAGCTTACATTAAATTGTAATTAGATGAAACAAAATGGATTCTATGTATTTTGAGGTGATCTTACGAAAAAAGGCAAAACAAAATGTAGCAGTTTTTCGAAAGTGCCGAAATTTTGGATTTTGTCAATTTTGCGCAGGCGCATGTCGGAAATAAATCAATATTTTTAAAACGCAGTTTACGACATTTGAAAGCTTAGGAAAAATGCTAATTTTTATGTCTCTTGAGAAATTTTGATCCGATGCACCGTTCTCGCGGTATGGACGATTGAAATTTGTTTAGTATTTTGAGGCGACGAAAGTCGAAAAATTGAATTTGTTAAATGTTCAAACACTAAATTCTTTATAACATTGTTAAAAATTAAGATATTTGAAAAAACAAAAATGCGTTTTGAACTTAAGGGATGTGACTAGTGATTCCCAGAAGGGGGCAAGAGAAATCCCAAAATTTGGCATATGGCGGAAGGGCAAAATGCACCGCAGTCCTAATTTCATTGTTTGCCTATAATGGCCAAACTATTTGAATTTTTTTAATGCCACTTACAAAGTTTACTCTTAAATGTGAAATCTTATGTGTGTGTGAATTTCACCGACATCGGACCATAATTGGCTAAGATATCAAACAATTAAATTTTTTTTCGAAAGTTTGAAGTGGCACAAAAATGCCAAAAATGCACCCAATGGCTCAAAACTTTTTTTTTGAGTACTCTATTGTGTCTAGAATACGATTACATTACGGAAAATTCTGCAAATATGTTTTATCTAATTTTTTGACCACTGTTCATTGAGTGACGACCAAAAAAACACGGTTTTTGAGAAAAGTTGTCTAAAATTGACAATTTTTAGTTTTTTTGTCTGAAAATTAAACAAACCCAAATTTCATGTCTTCTAAATGTGTATACAAAGTTTAAAGTGTGTATGTTTCTTCTAAGTTGTAGAATTCTCCCGACAAAAGTCCCATTACACACGCTCCGCGGGATCCAAAACTTGTGTATACACTACATTACTGTAATTTGATTTTTTTGCGTTTTCCAGTTTTAAATTTCATACATATCTAAACTTATTAGGCTTAAAATTTATTAAATTGTATTTTACTGACTTGTTATAAGACGTTTCTTGAGTTTTGTGCAAAATATAGAATTACCAGATATTAGCGAACAAAAAGCAAGCAAGTTGGAACCTACACTCAGGCTTAGGATTAATTTCCTAACATTTTTAAAGTATACCTATTTGTGTATTTTTTTGTGCTCTTTTCGATGGCGAAGTTAGTTTTTTCAAATATATTTTTTTTGTTAGATGTTTTCGGAAAACCCGGAAAAAATCATATGGGAAAAAAATTAAAAAAAAATTACGCCTCTGGTTTCCTGCGAATTCCCGAAAAATTATGTCAGATTTCGCCGCGGGACTTATTTTATTTGAGAGCCAACAAAAAAATACGCAACTTCTCTCATGGGCACATATGTCTAACATTTATAATTTCGCCACAAATTCATCGCAAATTTCATGTCCATGGTTCTGATCAAAAAAACGAAAAAACGACTTTTTGGTAAAAGCACTTCTGGCGGCGAGAAATTCGCCATTAAAACTACCTGTGCAATGAACTATTTTTGCCTCCTCTTTCGAATGATGCAATTATTTTCACTATCGGAATGATACTTGCCCAGATAATTAGCATTTTTACAATGGAAAATTCTGGAAAACCCGGTTTTTCCTAATTTAAAAAAAAAATGAAAAACTGCTACATCTTTTTTTTTTTTTTTTTTTCGGAAAGATCACATCAAAATACACAAGGTCCTTTTTGTTTCATCCAATTACAAATTAATGTAAGCTCGAAGGGGCTTTTTTTCGTTATTTAATTGGACTATTTTTTTAGTCCGAATCTTATGACACTCTACTTGGTTTTAATATGGAAACATATCGTTCATCAAAAACCCTTTGGAAATCATGTGTAGAACATCACACTTTCTTCCGCTTACACTCGCCGAGAGTAAAAAGAAAATTCCCATTATCACTTGGTTCGAAATTTACTTATTCTGGTCGTACAGAGTATCAAACAGTGACAGAGGTGAAACAAAGGGGAATTCTTGAGAGAAAGTTTGTTAGATCTCCAAGTAAATATTTGGTAAGTTGAGAAAAATATTGATCTATATGGATGTATTTGGTAATAATTATGTTACACCCTTTATGGAATTATATAGTGATATACTTACCAATGTTTTCATTTTTATAGAGCCAACAAGCTGTTCAGTCACCACCTGCTTTAGAAGACAAAGGGAAGATTCCGACTGCACCTGCCAGACCTCCGGGGCCTTATGCTCATAAAGTTACGTCTTTGGACACCAAAGAGCCTAAAAAGGCATGGACTGAAGATTCACGGATGTCAGATGAGTAAGTAAAATTAATAAGAGTCATGGAAATATTGAATAAAAAAACCTTTCTTTTAACCTTAAAGTTATTAGATTATTATCGACCAAAGCATGAAAGTACATCCACTGATATACGTGTTGCTTTGGTTATTGTGAACATAGAGCATTCAAAAATAAAATAAACTTCTTTTGTACAAATCATACCTAAATGAGATCATTTTTTTTTTAATTTAAAGTTACTTATTTTAAAAATACAAATTTTGGTTTGTATTTTTTTAGGAATCTCTAATTCACTAAACATTTTCTTTTACATATTTCTAATGTAAGCTGACCGGATGTTCAAAGTGTCCACCTTCCTTTATGATAGTGGACGCCTTAGGTCGTTTTTTTAATATTGAATACCCCATTTCCTAATTTCTAAAGCTATTAAGAACTGTATTAAAAATAATTCCAGCTGTATATTTTGATATTGATATACATATATTTTTGTGCCCCGTTTTTGACCATGTTCCCAACTAGTTATTCATAAAAGTGTATTTTCTGTGAAGCCAATACCAAAATCATGTCATCTCTAAATAGGAGTGAGAAAAACGATTATATTGGCTTTGCCTCTGAGCAATTACTACTAGAGGGAGCGTGAAACGAGTTTGTAGGTGATTGTTGTGTTTGCACCATCTGTAAAGGAAGTGAGGAAGCAGGCACAAGGGGGAAGGTAAACAACCCCTTTAGTTCAGTGGTGTATCATTTCTCTGTAAGAACACACATTGTCCAAACTTTTTAATTGTAAAAAACTAAATTCGCTAATTTAACTATTTTTAAAAAATGTATACCGTCTTATATGTATCTGATGCAGGATATAACACAAAATCACTTTAAAGGTCTAATTTTTTCAATTAAAGAATAAAACCTCAAAATAAATACCTACATCAATTTTATTATAAATAAATACAGGAGCGACTAGTTTTGGGCCTCACAGGGACATCTTCAGGCCTGTTATACAATAATCCTTAATTATTATGATAGGAACAATATAAGAATAGGTTGGTCACTTACGATTAAAATTAAATACTATAAATCACAAAAATGGATCCATGATGTAAGGTTACAGTATTGTAGAATTAAAGCTGCGGAAAAAAATAAAAGAGCAGTTCAAACTTAACTAAAAATAAGAAAAATGGGTACGGAATCTTTAATTACGAATGTATTGAAGTTGCTCGGGATAACAAATAAGGCTGATAATGTAAAGCATTGGTATAGTCCCTGTCAAAGAAGGTCTGGATATGTGAAAGAGGACTCTGCGTTTTCTCTGTTAATCTTGAGAATGTAAGGATGAAGGGAAGACGAATATTGCTGGCTCAAGTGTAGATAGGCTAAAAAAGAAGTGTGTAGATGAAAGCTCCAGTAAATATCGTCATTTTCGTCCAATTTTTTATTCTCGCTCACCGTTTTTTTTGGCTTTATCTTCGAAATATATTTTTAAAAGGAAATAAATTATTCATGCAAACATATAATAAAACAACTTGAATTCATTATATTTAATAAACTAATAAACGTTTGTTTCAATGAAAAAACATATATGTGAACATAAAAAAAAATAGAAATAGATAAGATTAATATCAAAATCAATTTGAAACAGAGATAAAATGAAATAGATTAGTACATGTACAACTAGAAAGTTAATATCATACCTTCTAAAAGTAACACATTTTAAATAAATACATGTTTAAAGAGTTGATGATCTTTGAACATAACTAATCTGACGTTTTCCCATTTTAATATTATGAGGGTTTTTGTAGTTAAAATGAAAATTATAATTTATTTTTGGTCCTAATAAAAATTTAAACATATTTTATCAAAGAGGAAAATACATATAGAACTTTATAATCTTAAAACGTTATCGAACATTCTAAATGGTAAATCTTCATACAATAATTACATTCTTTAACAAATTTCTTGTTTTTGTTTTGCAAAAGACTTTTTTGCCTTCTTCGGTTGCCTCTGCCACCTTTGTTTTAGTAGTTTCGAGGAGAATTTCACTATGGAAATCAAGAGAACCATCAATTGGTTGGTAGCATTTTGATATTTTGGGTCTGGTAAGAGGTAAGTCTTCTTAAACTTTCTTCTTACGTAGCTGCAACCTTTTGGAGAATAAACATTTAATGTTAGATCAAAAGCTCTTAATTGAGAATTATATTTGTGTTAAAAATATTTTCAAAAGTTCTTGGAATCGTTGTTAACAGAAACCTGCCCAAAAATTATTATTTTATTCCTAAAATATAAGATATATCACACAATGCACATTCATATAATATCATTGTGCTAGAACAATAGTAGGCAGGTACTGGGACACTTAAAAAAAGTAATTTCAAGAAAATTAACTTTTAATGTCATCATTGTACTTAACTTTTTTATTGCTTAAATTATTAATAATGTCATTTTGTGAAGTTCGTTGTGATTTGTATAATATATATTATAAAAACCTATCGTCAATATTATTAGGTGCCGACTTTTTTTTAATACTTATTTTGTAAGATGTCCTTGTTCTCGTAAAAACACATTTAAACACATTTTTAGAAGTTTTCTGGAGTTCTACTTTAAGTTATCGTATAATTGAATTGACTAATTAATTGTCTGTTTAATTAAAGGTATATCTCTTTTTTGTTAAAACAGTCTTTGTTTGTTCTATACTTTTTAGATAATTAGAGAAAACAGTAGGACTTAAAAAACTAATTAAAATGTATATTGCCACTGTGTTCAGAGAAATGACATAAAAGACATTTTTTAGATCATAATGATCTGGATAACTCAAAATAGTTAAAATCCGCATTATTTAAGGTGTTCTAGTATTGTTTTAGCATAGCGATATTAATTCCAATGATAAAAATTCAATGTTTTGTGGGACGTTTTTTAGTAAATAAAAAATACATGAATAATGTGATATTCTTGTTTAGTTTGTCACTACATAATATAGTTCATAAGTGATTTAGAAGCAAATTAGGTTGTATTTATAGAATTAAAAAATCACTCATAATATCCAAATATACCTATATCTTTATATTCCGGGCACGAAAACTAACTATTTACTGTTTTTGGCTCTGAATAGTTTTCTTAAGAATTTTAAAACCTTTTTGCTGTTTTTTGATATCTTTAAGGTTTAATTTGTTTAAACCTAAAAATAATTACATAATATGAAAATTTAAACAATATACAAAATTAGTCGATTAAATTAGTTTAAAAAAAAATTGTCAACAAAAAATGGCTTTGTCTTTTTCCTTAAACATTCTTTTTGAAAGAAACTTAAATTTACTATGCTTCCCTTGCTGTTTTAGTATTTTAGTAGCAGATGAATATGGTGAGGAAGTAGTGACAGGATTGATTATTATACCTCTCTCATCGAAAATTTACTGAAATTGCGTTTTAATATTTTCCTTTCCCGAGGTCTGTAATAAAAATCTTCATCAGCATAAAAAGTTATTCAGGTGGCTACTTGTTGAATTCCTAAATTTTGGAACCATTTATTTATTTTTATCATATCAAGAAAAGGAAACCTACAATAAAAAATTGTTGGGTTCTAATTAACAGTGCTGCTCCTAAAGTGGCGCTGGGAAACAGTAACAAAGCCTACACAGAACACGAGGCTAATGACCTTAGCAATCGATACCGATGACACCAAATTAAAAAAAAAATTCAAATTAAAGGTGATTGCCTAATGCACCGCCTCTGATAATTAGGTTTGTTTGTATTTACTTGTGATATAATCTTGAAGTATTTTCAACAGGTCTCTTACACATAAAGCATATTTTCACCAAATTATTAGAGATAATAAATCTTAAATATACATTTACAACGCTATAAATAATTATATTTTTCATAAAATACAAATCAAAAATTGACTTGTACCAGAGAGTGTCAGAACTGGCGCTGTCAAACTTGACAATGCTGATTAAATAAGCTAATTACTGGAAAGGGATTTTCCCCCTCTGTGGGAGTAGATGTTGCTTACAAAATTTAGCGCGGGGAAAGGTAGAAGACTGCCTCTAGTAGTAATTGCTCAGAGAGCTATACATTGCGACTTGCTCGTCATCATCTGTTGGGTGAATTGAAAATATCCATAGGCGTATCAGTCTTAAAGGGAAATATTTAATAATTAATTTTCTCAGTAAATGTTTAATAATCTTAGATCTATTTTTTGTTCTTAATTATTAGTTTAATAAATATTCATTGATTTCTAAAAGTACCGGGTGGCTAAATATAAAAGGACGCCAGCCGGTTGTCGGTGGCTGTAGGATATACAGTCTGTAACTCAGAAACTGCTCTGTAGAATTTTGGAAATTAAAATTGTCATCATTCAAGTGATTAAGAGAAATCGTTGGATATTATTTTCAAGTTTCTAATTTCGCAGCTAGATTGCCAAATGCATGTGATCAATGACAAACAAGTGAGTAGTCAAAATTAAGTAAAATTTCGTACCGAATATGATTTTGATAATAATATGTTCGAAATAACTTTATTTGATTTTATTTAACGAGTTTTTATCATTGATAATGATCATTTCACCACCAGTGATTTCTAAGAACGACTTTTGTTAAAAAAAATAACAAATATGTTTCTTAGATATGGCCGGAGTCCATTCTTATTTGAACTCCCAGTATCTACTCTGTAGATTGATATATTATTCTTTAATGAAAGTTGTACCTACAGGTTTAACTTACTAATTATTATTGAATATACAAATAATTAGGATACCTATTAATTTTGTTATAAAATTTTACTTGTAATTTATTTGGTTGCCTCTATTATCCCTGGATGAACTGAAAAAAAGGAAGCTAAAACTTAAAAAAAAAAATTATTCTTCATAATGTTTTTGCTTGTTTCAAAAATATTAATAATTCAAACAAGTGCAATATCTCTTTGCTTCAGTCAAACAATGTAAACAAATTTTCATTATTTCACTAAAGAAAAGATATATTCAACTTTGGTTTGAATTATTATGATTATTTTTGAAACAAGCAAAAACTTTTGTGAAGAATAACATTTATCTCATAAACTAAAGTATCACCAAATCCTTAAAGCAGGAGAACTTAAATGACAAAATACATAACTCACTCTCCGTCAACCCCCCTAAATATTACCTACCTCAACAAAAATAAATAACACCTCTGATAAACAAATCTCGAAATTAAATCATGAATGAAAATAGTTTTTTAATGCGCTGTTGTTAGATGTCGTGTTTCTTTTGATAACGAAATAACGTAATTGCATTACTTCTGTTAAGAACACCGTAAACATGGCAACAATGTTCAATTTTCAATCCGATTATTTCTACCAAGGACTTTAGAATGTAAACTCATGTTGGCTTCATATATTTTTTAAACAATCCTATCTGTCTTGGTTATATATTTATGTTTTTAACTGACTATTAAATAAGTAAAATTAATTCACCTCTCATTTTTATGTTCTACTTAGTGACGGTGGTTTTCTTGAAAGAACTCTTGAAGGTCCTTTTTCTCCTGGTATTGCTGGAAGAGTAATGAGTTATGCAGATGAAGAACCACCTTCACCAACCTCAAATGGCCTTTATGACACACCTCCATATAGTTTGAGTCATTCACCTACATCTCAAATAATAGATGACAGCTTAGTAACAATCATTTTACATCCTGATGAAGAGGGAAAATATGGATTTAATGTTAAAGGTAAAAAAACAAAAAATATTGATAGTATAGTCTCTTGCAAATTATAAGAATTGGACTTCTCAAATCCTAAGAAATGTGTGAGAAAATGAAACATTTTTTTAAACATTTATTATGTGACAAAAGTAAGCCGATACAAAAAATCGAATCTAACGATTCCCGGTTTTTATTTTTCATTTAAGTTAATAATTCTATGTGGAGTATAAAGAAACTTTTAAAGGCACCTTTCGGCGACGTTATTAACCTGCAGGTCTTTGACCTACGTGGCTGGCTATCCCTATAAACTCCCTGAGAATTACAGGTTTTTAGATGAGTTAATAATAATTCTATGTGGAGTCTAAAGAAACTTTTAAAGGCACCTTTCGGCGACGTTATTAACCTGCAGAACTTTGACCTAAGTGGTTGGCTATCCCTATAAACTCTCTGAGAATTACAGGTTTTTAGATGAGTTAATAACCTGCAGAACTTTAACGAGCTGAGAAGATGGCTGTCTCCAGACATCCCCCAGCGTCAACCAGCAGCTTTTTGACGAGTTAACAACCTGCAGGACTTTGATGAGCTGGGAAAATGGCTGTCCCTAGATACCTCTTAGCGACAACCAGCAGGTTTTGACTTGTGGAGAGACAGGTCCTATATGCCCCTGGATATAATATATTACATATGTACAGTGATTAATTAAAATTTACCTATATGTAACTTAACATATTAAAGACACATTTAAAGGTAATTTGTGATTGGTATTGATACAGAAACAATAAAAGTCTTTATTTCTAAGAAACCTTTAATGTATCTGTTTATTTAGGCATTTAGAAGACAATTTCTGTTAAAAAACTATTTTTGACTCTCAATCTGGCTAATAGAATAGCTACACATTGGTCAGGTCAAGGATATACGAGCAAAAAAATGAAAGAACTGTAAATAAAAAAGCTTTTACACCTAAATAAAAAGTCAAGAAAAAGTTAAACATATTATGATTATTTTCTTCAATCAGGAGAAAATCGAGTCCGAAATATTTTTAGACACTTTTAAAATAAAAGATATAATTATTTTATTACAAAAGAAAATTAAAAGTATATAATTTTACTATTTTTGTTGTTGGATCTTCAGAAGGTTACTGCTATGCATGGGATGAAACTACAGATAAAAAGGGGCCTAATGGATTAAGTAGTGTCTTATTAGACTTTATTAAAAAAAATCGGTGATGGAACATCTGAGTTTAGATTTTATTCTGATTGCTGTGGCAGACAAAATCGAACCATGTTCTTAATGTACGTGTATGTTGCTGAATATTAACATTACCCATACTTTTTTTTGAGATAGGACATTCTCAATCTGAGTGAATTTATATTCTTCAGCAGTGCTATACTCTAATAACGTGTACTAAAGTTACAGGAAAACCCTATGAAATATGTCTGAATGACGTCTTAAAAATAAATAATTTAAATAAAGAGAAACGCAAAGATTCTTTGAAAATATGAAAAGAACAACCTCATTCTTGTTTTTCAATTTTATATTATTTCTGATAAACTGTCTTATATTAACATAGAATAATAATCCGAAAATAAGCAAAAGAACCAACAGAAGTGTTATTCAAAAATATAATATGCAAGATCTGTTGGACCAGCAAATTCTTTTAGCATATCATGGATTATTTTCCATATCAACTTTTAAATTAAATAAAATCCAAATAGTTTGTGCTCTAGTAAAGCTATTCCAGAGAAATACAGGAGTTTTTAATTCAAAGTCCCTCGTTCCCGACCAATTTCAGAGTTGTCCAATGAGGAGGATTATGAGATTATTTTCTCCTCTTTTTAGCAATATAAAGTTTATTTTTTTCTTTACTTATTAAAGGAAGAATCTAATTTTTAATCTAATTTATGAGTTTGTTAAATTAGGAAGCTTACTTATTTGTGTTTAAATTGACTTACATTAAAAACAGTTGATTTTATTTCCCCATTAGTTACAATGTACCAGCAAATTATCAAATGAATATATTTGTTGAAATAACATTATATTGACTAGTTACAATGATCTTCTTAAAAAAAGTTTAAAAATGCATTATTGTAACTCGATTTAAATAATGTTTATAATAGTTCAATAATAAAACACTAACATGAGAAAGTTAAGTAAAAATTATAAAAAATATTTTTTTAAATTTAGAAATATAATAAAAAAATAAAATATAAGATTGTGACATTAGTCACTGGTTCTTTTAAGCTGCAACTTGACAACTACAAGTAATTTTATTTCTTACTAGGTACTACTAGTCACTACCAAATGTAGGGAGGAGAAATTTCAGTTTAAATTTTGAGTACATTTGTAACAGAATGAGCATTTTCCACACCTCCGATTTCTCCTACATTTGTTTTGGTCCTTCGAGCCGGATAGCTCCTGTCAAATTGACATGTTTATGTTACTTTCATCTCCAATTTTTCAAAGTTAAATTGCGTCCATTCCAACTTCTGTCTTACTATTTTTATGCTACTAGTCAGCCTCCAATTTCTCCTACAATAGTTATAAATTAAATCAGCGTATTTAACCGAGGATTTAAAAATAAAGACCTTTTATTATCAGTAAATTTTAATAGGCATTACCCTGTTTATTTAGTTGCCACGACACTTCATGCATTGTCCAGAATTTTTAAAACCAAAAACACGTCTATTAATTTATATTTTTCTATTTTACAAAATTTAAATTCTCTGAATTTATTGATACACGTCACGAGGCATACTTACCATCAAATTTTAAACTTTAATAATTATCTCTTTGGCATCTAGTGAAAGCCAAAATTTTACCAAATAGCTTGTAAATTGTACAGTTTCCTACGGACTATTAAAAATGTTTGGCTATTATAGCTCATTATAGGCGTTTAGTGTTAAATACATTTAGAAGAAGTTGTTTTACATCCCTGATAAATGAAGGTGCTTTTTATTTCTCATCATTATTAATTCCATCAATAAATTCATCACTTTGAAACCTCATTGTGTTAACAACTACAAAAACTATCAACAAACTATTCGCAAGCCCTCATGGAAATAAAAAATCATGTAAACAAGAACATTTAAATGTGACCCTTAATCACTACTTACTTAAACAATACCTAAGGCACAGAAGGGTTACAGTCGTTTATTCAAATTCGATAACTACGATTATTACCACTGGTAGAGCGTCTGAGTTTTTCTATTCTCATAATTTTCAATGGACAATATAAATAATATACTGTGCCTATTGTATGTTTATAGATTACTAGCTGACCCGATCCCGCTTTGCTGAAATTTCTCAAACCTCAATTATTAAAAGTGAATAACAGATTTCGTTACTCGAGAGAAATTTTTTTATGCGATACCTCGAAATTTTTTTTATTAACTTTTATTACTTTTTATTTATATTTATTTTTGTCGTATTTTTAATTATTTTTATTTGATATTTATTTTAATTTTTTTATTTATTATTTATTTTTTCGATACTTCATTATTTACTCATGATAAGTAGCTATAATTCAAATTTTCAAGTTTCTACCTTTAAAAAATCGAAAGTCTTATACAAACTTTCACCCCCCCCCCCTCCCCCTTTCCTCTCTTTCTCCCCTTTCATTTATTTACCCCCTTTCCTCCCTTTCCTTTCTTAAAATATGAAAATTCAAAAACCCTGAAACAACGTGCCTTTATTTATTTGTGATGAGGAGCTATAATTCCAATTTTCAAGCTCCTACCAATACAAATTCGATACTTCCATACAAACTTTCAATCTCCATTTCCCCCTTTTAAAATGTGAAGAACAAAAATAAATCTATACCACGGGAGCCGTATATTTTCCAGGATAAAAAGTAGCCTATGTGCTATTCCAGACTATAACATTTGTGATAAATTTCATCCAGATCTGTTCAGCCGTTCTGGCGTGATTGAGCCACAAACATCCATCCATAAATTCAAACTTTTGCATTTATATATTAATAGGATTAAAGAAAATTGCATTTTTAGGTGGAAGTGAAGGAAATGTACCTATCTTAGTGTCAAGAGTAGCCCCAAATACTCCTGCTGAGAAATGTGATCCAAGGCTTACAGAAGGTGACCAATTATTGCAGATAAACGGCCACGACGTTTCACATGCACTTCATCAAGATGCTGTCACGCTAATTCAAGAAGCTAGATCCTCAAATTCTGGTAAATATACTATTACCAAAATTAATTATAGGGTGCCATCAAAAATTATTTGTTTCTTAAAGATAATTAAGCTAGTTTATAACAAAAAAGCCTTTTATTTTTTTCTGAAGTCATCGATTTTCATATATATTTTTTAATAGCAACTGAGATAAAACGAACAATAGAAACATCTCATAGATGTTAAAAGTACATTTATTATAATAATTTACTTATTTACCTTTTGATTGATTGGGAACACAGTAATTTGATGAGTTTGGTATTTTGAAAGCTTTTTTTTGCAAAAATTTTCTTACTTTTATATTTTTTTAAATATTTCTATGTAAATATAAATATTTAATAAATTAAAAAACTATTGTAAATAGTTTGAAATTATTATTACAATTTAATTCATATTTACTTTTTGTAAATGCAACAAATTTATGAAAATCATATTTAAATATACAATTAATTGTAATTTTATTTGACCTTTATAGGGAAATTAATTTTAATCGTGAAATCCAACGTACTGTATCAAGGATATGAAGACTTTGAAGAACCTCCTTATCAGTATGTTCCAGCTGGTGATACGGAGCCCTCTTCACCAGGAAATGCTCTACAACAGAGTATGCTGTTGCTGGCCGATGGTTTGGCGAGTGGCGCTCTTATTGCTCGATATGAAACTTTATTCAGAAAGCATCCTGATCTCACCTCTGATGAATCACTTAAACCACCTAATATCAACAAAAATAGATATAGGGATATCTTACCTTGTGAGTAGTTTATCATTATCAGAGTGATCATCCAAAACCCCCTTGTTTATCTACAAAGTAACTAAATTTACGTTTTAGATGATACAACCAGAGTAATTTTAAAAAATGGCATAAATGGCGATTATATTAATGCGAATTTTGTGAATATGGCAATTGCCAACACTGAGATAGTCAACCACTATATAGCGACTCAGGGGCCTTTATCTTCAACTACAGAAGATTTTTGGGAGATGATTTTGGAAGAAGACTGCAATTTGATAGTGATGCTGACCACTCTTATTGAGAGAGGTCGTACAAAATGTCATAAATATTGGCCAGATCTAGGAGAAATATTAACCCTGCAGAACATCATTGTGAAATGCATTGATGAAGAGACTGATCCTTCGGAAAGTTTTGTTTTTAGAGACTTTGTTCTTATTGATGTTAAGGTAAATTAAAACATTTTCCAAATATATGTCAAAACATTTCTGTCCTAAAAAGAATGTTAATAAATATTCGGTTTTTAGAACAACGAGTCCAGAGAAATAAAACACATGCAATATATAGCGTGGCCTGACCATGGAGTGCCTGACTCGCCTCAACAGTTCCTTGCTTTTACCGAGAAAGTAAGAACCACGAGAAAAGGTTCTGCACCAATTGTCGTTCATTGCAGTGCAGGTATAGGAAGAACTGGAGTTATGGTTCTGATGGAAACGGCTCTTTGTTTAATGGAAGCCAGTGAACCTGTGTACCCTTTAGAAATCGTTAAAACTATGAGGGAACAACGAGCCATGATGATACAAAATGCTGTAAGTATTTATTAAGTGTTTTATCGCGGTGTGATTTAGACTGAAGCTTTAGACACATTGTGATTAGATTATTAATGAGTTGGACATTTGTCCTTGTCCACCACGATCTTTTCAGATCTCTTATATAATTTAGATATTAAAATAGATTAAAAAACACTACAATACCGATTTATAAAAATTTCAGGTTAACCCATTAATAACCAATCCATGAAAGAAATGAAACAAATATATAATAAAAAAATTAAAATTGTGTAGCGTAAACTAATCATCTCTCAATGGTATAAACTACTTATAATACATTTGGTACATGAAGGTATAGATGTTATATTTTCCGCACTTCTGTCTTCTATGTACGAGTAGTATGTGAACTGTGTTTATGTTGTGCGATTTCACTTAATAGTTTATCAGCCGCAATTACACATTTTTTTCTTTGCATTATTTCTAGTTTCAGTAAGCACAAAACAATGTAGGATCTAAATTCTAGCTGCGACATTTTACATGTGTAATGTTATACATTTTCCATGAATTGACTATAATGTTGTTGATGGTGTTTGTGAGCGAGCCACCACCATTTTTTTCCATTTATATTTATTCGATAATTGGCTACTCCATTGTGAAGGTTGACACCGCCGATGTATATAGGGTGTTCCTTAATGACATACTAATATTTAAGGAGGTGATTCTTGGGCCCATTTTAAGGAAAAAACTTCATGTGGACGTATGTCCTAAACCTAACTTTTGAGATACAGGGCGGTAAAATTTTCAAAAAAAAAAATAGTTTTTTTATAATAACTGTGATACTATTGTAGATATCTTTATGAAAATTAGTACACATCTTCTATGAATCAAGATGCATTTTCTTATGTAAAAACAAAAATAATGAAATTGTTTTAACAATGTGACTAACTCCCGTAACTTTAGTATTTTGCTTATACTAGATCATATTGTGCATTTTACTTTGTTTTAGGACTTAAGATTTGACCACAAATAAGATGAGCCTTGAAATTTTAAGTAGGTCATCCTGTATTTCATCTAATATTCTTATAAAAATAAAATTTAGCTAGCAACTATGCTTCTTTACTTCTTATTTATCTACCAAAAAGGGCTAAAAACCACCTTTAGTAAATATTCTTATAAAACTACTTTTTAAAAACAAAATTTCGTTAGCAACAATGCCTATTTACTTATCTAAATTAAATGTTCAAGATTTTACCCTTTTGTAAATTTATGTAAGTAATATGAAATCTGTTT
Organism: Psylliodes chrysocephalus; assembly: GCA_927349885.1. Lineage (NCBI taxonomy): Eukaryota > Metazoa > Arthropoda > Insecta > Coleoptera > Chrysomelidae > Psylliodes > Psylliodes chrysocephalus. The sequence goes on along the minus strand of OV651822.1, from coordinate 23,192,912 downwards.
TCTGAAATATGTATTTGATGCTTAATATTTATTGAAGCCCCTTAATGCGGATCTGAAGTATTCAGCCCAAAGGATCATGGCGCTTTATGTCAAAACGTTAATAAATATTTACCGCTGAAAACGAATATATTTTTTATCTTTCATAACATTGGTACTTGTATTATAAGTATATACAATTTTTCAAGATACATCGTGGCATTTTGAACTTAAAATTGAATAACTAGAACACTTTTAATTGCTAAAACACCAACAAATAAATCATAAAACAGCTGTCAATGATGATTGAACTCAGGCGGAGGTGAGCATTGAATGGAAAAATCGGAGCAATTCGGGTGGCATCGTGCAAACAATGATTTTTAATTGGTGGGTTACTTGGGGTTAAAATAGACAACATGCGCAGTGTGCAATGTTACATCTTCGGTCTCTTTAATCTAAGGGTTATAAACTACAAAAAAAAAACAAATATTTTATTATAATGCAAAAAAACAATAGTTATTTATAACCAGCATTACCTTGGGAGCACCAATCAGAAATCGCACTATCAATAAAATTATACTGACCCATGATAGCAGCATTGTGCGTTTAGTAAACGTGTTGCCATAGTGGTAACATGGTTACAGTTAGGCACTATGCATTTGTTGCCATTATGGCAACATGGTAGCGAAGGGGTTAAAAGGAAGGATTAAAAAAATTGGAAAAAAGTTATTGTGGTTTATAGTTGCCCGTATATTAGAGTTTAAAAAAAATTAGAATCTACAGGGTCCGCCAAAATATGCAAAACTCATGAATAATTATTATTTTACTTGTATTAACTCATAGAAATTCCTCGTTTACTTTGTTTATAATACTATTCTAATCAAAAATTTTGCTGTTGGAAACATTTAAACCCAAAGAATGGAGATTTTGCACATACGGTGTGGAACAGCCAAATGGAATAAATTCGGTAATAAATAAATGGGAGCGTGTTCGAAAAAATGTTCGGACACGTCGATTGCTATTTTTAGTTGCGAACTTTTTATTCAGGGTGTGTAACAATGGCCAAAACCAACTTTCTTATTTTAAATGCAACACCCTGTGTATTTTTCAATTTTTGGATTATTCAGAAAATTCTAGGCATATTTTATGTACTATGTCCTTTACCTAACTGTTTCGGAAATATTAAAACCTAGCTGACTTAAGAAGACGAATAACACTTGCGATTAGATCGGTCACTCCTGAGATGTTGAGTTATGTTAGAAGACATTTTTATTTCAGATTAGGATGTTGCCAAGAGGTTCGCGTCGCGTATTTTGAACATTTCCTACATTGAGATGTTTTTTTTTGTTTTTTTTTTTGTTCCACAGTGTATATAAAAATGAGTAAAAACTGCTGTTTTATTTACCCCAAAAAGAGTCCAGTGGATCCACTAGAAATTAAGCGATTATTTTTGTTGTAGGATTTCTTTTGATAAATCTTCAATATGTAGGATGGGAAATAATAATTTAGATAATTTTGTGGGCGTTTAATATAATTTTTTAAGCTTTTCACACAAACAATTTCACAAGGCAGGAACGTTCTTTCATCACCACTCATGATGATGGCTGCTTTAAGTCGTACCAACCCCTTTTTACTGACATTTCAACAATATAGTGGAAAATACAAAATACATATTCACTACAAATAGAAGGTTGCTTGTATTTTGTACCCTTTAATGCCAAGTAAGCTTTACTCACTTTTTGATCGTTGAGTCTCTTTTGTGTAAAAAAATAGGATTTCACAAAAATACGTTGAAGAAAAAAATGTAAATAAATTACTAGATTTTTCAGGGTGCTAAAAGTGTGCAGTAATTGATTCCAAGCAATCCAAATTTCCTGTTCATAACGGCACTCTTCTTCGTTATCGTAACGATTTTTTCCAGTTTCTCAAGTAATATCGACCTTGAATCGACAAACCCAGATGTTATTTTGAAACTAAGCAAGCTGGATCTCCAACTCATCAATTTGCACCCATTGAAAACCATGTAATTCCAAAATACTGTAGACTACTACATGCGAAGACATGGCTAGAGGAATTGTTAATTTCTTGGGTGTTACCTAGTTGCTTTTAAGTTAGCAAGCAGGTTTTGACAGTTTTTAGTTGATGACCATCCGTAAACAATGCATGTCATCCAAAATGTCTTGGCATGTCACCTTTGATACGCATGTCACAGGTTTGCCAGAACTGCTCTAGGTACAGTTCATCAAATTTCTAGAGGCTTTCGACGGCTAGACAGAGAAAGCACTACTGACAGGCATCCCGACGGATTTACGCAATGAAAGTACACTCTGCGCATCAAGTATTTCACTATTTCATTCAGACGTAAATGTCAGATGTAAATTTCGCTAAAACATTTCTTTTATTTTCGTTTGTGTTTTTTGCTCATTACAGTTTTATAGAACCTAAGTATGGAGTTTAATAGCAAATTAAGAGGCCGCGTGATTAACAGTCAATCTCGCGAAATAATAGCCAATGTTATAGAGTTTATGAGAAGAGAAGGAAACTTTAATTCACCTTCAATACCATTTAAAAATGTAAATGATCGTGTTGCTGCAGCCACAGGAGTATCTAAAAACACTGTCGTCCGCATTTCTGGAGAGAAAAAAAGAATCGATAACCGTGAGATATCGGAATTTTCATCACCAAGAAAAACCATTAAAAAACCAAAAACAGTTAATGATATAGATGAAGCTGCACAAGAATCAAATTTTATGTTTTTATTATTAGATAGCTATTTTTGTTTCTGAGTTGTGTTCATTTACAGGCTCAATTTTTTTCCGTTTCTCCTTTTTGATTTTATATGGGGTTTCAAGTTGTTTTTGACTTATTTCGACGTAAATCACAACAACACACTTTTTTAATAAAGCAAACAAGTGTTAAGAGGTATATGTACGTGTAAACTACAATTACAAAAAATTGATATGAAACCCATGAAACCACCAACAAAAATGTAAAGCTAGCTTCCGTACTAGAACATGGTGTCATTCGTCGAGATAATTTATCGTTTTGTTTAATAGATCAAGAAATGTAAATATTCCCCTGTTATTTTTTATAAAATTATAAGAGAAATAAATTTTTTTCTAAATAGTATAGTTTATTATTTTGTAGAAAAACAAAATTTCGAAAATTTTAGTAATGTTTCAGAAACAACCGTTATTAATAATAGGTACCATTTTTCTTAATAAGGTAGAAATAAAATATAAACTATTTCCACGATTTACAAAGGCCTACAAAAAAATTATAGGTATTTTCCGCTATCCTATAAAATTTATATTTTCTGACTCAATTTCAAAAGGTTGAAGGAATTCCAAAACACCTTTTATGGCATAATAATTATTTTCAATTCTACATACTATCTTTAGCTGCTTTTAAAAACGTTCTAAGAAAGTTCAATCAGACCAATTTAATCCCTAAACTATTCCATACTTTTAAAATTTAATTACCTAAAAATATTAAAAACTATTTAAAATAACTTGTTTAGCAGACTGTACAATAGCTATCTTAGTCACACGTAGCGCGTTCTCTGTCTGGGCGTCGAACACCTTTAGAAATTTGATGAACTGTACATGAATTCAGAGATGAACCATTTTCCTTGTTGTCTTGTAGATATTACAATTTGCAGAGAAACTGGCCATTCTAAAATACAATTATTGATAAATAAGATAATAAAATTATTTGATTTCATTTTTCTTTTGATTTTGCTCTCCGTTAACTTATTCATCATCCATCGTTACCTCCTTTTAACTGATAAATAGTTTGATTCTAGAAATGTAGTTTTTTGAACAGCTCTGATCCCACAATTTACAACATTAAAAGTCAATGAAAGTTTGGTTTTTGTTGATAATACTTCACAAATGTTAATCACAAATCATCATACGTATTAAATGTATTTTTAACTTCTTACACACCTTTTTAGTCCAAACACATTGGACGAAGGACTAAAATTTACAAATTAATGTAAGATCCTTTACATAACCTTCAAATAAAACTATCACAACTATCAACCATTGAAAACTTGAAACAGAAGTACACATGACAGTTTTTTGTGTTAAAATTCACAAATTTGCAGATTGCCATATAACGAGTTAAATACCAAGGTAAACAAACTTCTAAGTCACGTACGCAACATCACCTTCTTTTTATAGTATCAGCGCCTCTAACCGCTTCTACATGGCATCGGCAAACGTCTACAAAACTGAGGTGATCATTGGTAATCGCTTCAAGGGAAATAAGTAAAAATTTTATTTCTGCAACTGTCGTTATCTATGATGCAACCAACTTTTTTCTATTGTATGTACTTTTTGTTTCAGAGTCAATATCGTTTTGTCTGCGAAAGTGTGCATGCTGCCTACAACGATAAAATAGAAGGCGAAAAAACAGAAAGCTAACTAATGCAATCAGTGGAATAAAACTTGTAAATAAAAGTTTAAATGTATTAAAGTATATAATTTAGATCGACATTTTATTATGGAACATTTTTAGATATACCATTTGATACAGATTTTTTTTAATTTGTAAAATATATATGTATCTAAGTTTTTGTTAAGTTCGTAATATTGAAATTACGATTATTAAGATGTCTCTTCAAAAGTAGATGGTCATAAGTGAATAATATATGGAATTAAAACATTTTTATGAAACGTGTAGTAATTCTATATAAGTATCCGTGTACAAAATTATAACATATATTTTACATGAACATATACCTAAAAATATGCGATAATTTTGTGTATGACTACGACTACATTAGTTATATACTTTTCTGTTTTTTAAGGCTCAAAGTAGAATATTTTGCAATTTTTCTTTGCAAATAGATATACTTTATAATTAACCAGTGATTATCATTATTTAATAAAAATATGCTGAACAAGTCATAATGCTTTGGTATAATTAAATAATTTTAGATAACTGATTAAATTGAGTTAATTTAAAAGAAGTCATTTTTCTTCTAAGTTAAAAAATTATGTTTGTGAAACTGCTGTATCAGTTGGTTCATACTAAAAATTGTGTCGTTGATAATTAGAAATGTGATTCCATAAGCCTTAAATAACCATAGACCATGTAAACTATATTTTCATCCTACCTTTTTAGGATAATAAATGATTTATGTGTTTTTTATAACAATAAATGAAAAAAAAAATAATGTGTTAAGGTGATTACATCATCTGTTCAAAGGAATATTGCCTTTTAAAGTGATTCCTAACCTAAAAAAAATAAATTGTGAATTTAGTAAAATTGTAATTAATATTTAGTTTGTTTGCATGTTTTTTACATTTAATATAAAGTATTAATCGATAAATTGGTTAAACGAAGGTTTTTATTTCAATTTTAAGACAACACTATTCCTAGATAAAAGTTTGTTACTTCCTGACTCGGTAAGAAACTTTGGTACGATAAACATGGACTAAAAAAATTATTAGATTATGATAGCCTCTTTAAATTTGCCTACATCACTATACGGTGCAAGAAAGAGGTCCGACACGCCCAACATAGGGCGCGGCCATTTTGATTCCTATGCCACAGTTTATAGCTAAAGAATCAGATCGCTCACTCTGCGTCGGCACTTTTGATTTCAATGTTTCAGTTTATACACTGCGCAACTCGAATAATTCAATATATGACAACCGTCTATAATAAAACAGCAGTTTTCTGCGTATCCTGAATTTGTATCCCTGGAGTGGATGTTATTTTGGAACTTTCAATTGGTCCGAGTGAGCTAACTGATTCTTTAGCAATAAACTGTGACTCCAAAAATAATATTCACTGACAGCAGCAAGCAAAATATCAAGTGCGTTTTAATCATCCGCTTCTGCTTCCGGAATTGTCGGTTTAGTCGTTTTAACCTGTCAGATTAAAACAAGAAAACCGACAATTCCGAAGCAGAAGCGGATGATTAAAACGCACCTATTAAAAATATTGCGCCAAGATGTAGGCAACACGTAATAAGAGATCAAAATGACGGAGTTTTCTATCTCCTTTTAAAAGGCACTCAGAAAGCTGCGCAGTGCGACCATTCTCCGTATAGTAAAAGAAAATCAAAGTATGTGGCCTACATATAAAACCTTAAAGGTAGAATCGTCATTATAATGAATGTCCAATAGAGTTGGCCGAAATTTCAAGAGCCGTTATTTAATTTTTCTTAAATGTTTTATTTGTTAATGATTTACGGAAACATAATTTTACTAATCATGGGAATGGGGTGTTAATACACTGCGCCCTAAAAAATATATTGTGTAACGATTCAATACGTAATTGAAAAATCACGCCATCGTCCCTCTCTGAATTGACATTTCTACCTACAATGATTTACAAGTAGGTAACTATTTAAAGATGCTTTGTGGATATTTTTCAACTTTATATTCAGAGTTGTTTTTTTTATTCTGTCGCTTTAAGTGCATTCTTGAAACTGGATATTGGTTGTTGGCCGACCGTCACCTTCACAGGATATTTAGGATTAAAAATATACCAACAGATTCAGTCCAAAATATAAATCGAAAAGATAAACTAATCAAATGACCTAATCCGCAACAATGTCTAAAAATGTCGAAATCAGACTCATAATGATCGAACTGATGCATAAAATGGTCTGGTATTTAAAAAGATTTAGTTAATTTATAGATAAAATGCACCTGAAAAACCTTCGTATTATTCAAAACAATAATATTGGAAGTCTTTATCTGTGATTGAAATTCAATGTCATTAGGTTTGTTCCAGCAGCAGTATTAATGTTTATTAGTTTTATTTTATAAAAAAAAGAATATTGCGTAAGTATTGCTTCCGTATCTCTAATAAAATAACTAAATCTTTGTGTGGTCATAGAGAGCTGTAGTATTTTCAATATGTTAACGAGGACACAAACGCACAAAAATAACTAACCTTGAAGTCCAAAATATAAGTTAAGTTGTTAAACGCATCGTAACTCGGCCATTTTTATCGTTCATCTCACTCGGGTATATTTATATTAACCATTAACACTATTATTGCCTGGTCTACATTCTGGTGGATCAGGATTGTTTATAATTACTCCACAGTGAGATAAACAATAAAATAGCTGCGCCCCTAGAGTCGCATCTCAATATTATTAAGGGGCATTCTAACTAAGGATCGATTCCACCGTTGTGTTAAACGGAGATTAAAATGACATTGTTAATGTAAAAATGTCATTTTAAACTTCGTTTAACACAACGGTGGAATCGGTCCTAAGGCTGGTAACCGTGACCGGTTCCGTAGGACCAAAAACCGTTAAAGAACGTAACCGGTTTATAACTGGTTTAACCGCAATCGGTGTAACTCTAATCGAACCGGTTAAACCTGTCACTTGTTGAACCGTAACTGGTTTAACCGTACCCTAAACGGGTTTTAGCAAGACCTTGAACGTAAACGAACAAGAATAGTTTCAGCTCTTAGTAGGGAAGTGCATATTTCTTAAAACGTCGATACTGACATCGAATGATATACCAAAAACAAAGTATCGATGGCATTAAAATGACCGAAGTGAAAAAACTATATAAACACCGATGTTTTTAAAACTTATACATTTAAAAGTAAGTAAAACAAAATTTATTTTATAAAAAAATATAAACATTCCAAATGTAATAATAAAACAAAGTAAGAAAATTATTATTTTTTAATAAATTTACATCACAGTTATCCAAAATATGCCACGATTAAGCCGGTGATGGTTACAGTTAAACCAGTAACGGATAAACCAGGGACGGGTTTAACTGGTCACAGTTATGGTTTAACCGCCGAATCCGGTCTAACCGGACCGGTTCGGTTTGATCAGACCGGATATTCGGACCGGTTATAATAATAGTAAAAATCCGGTTAAAACCGAATCTGGTCAAAATCAGTCGAACCTGTTAACCGTTTATCACGTCAGGAATTGTCAGCCTTAATTCTAACCCACTCCATTCACAATTAATTTGCGAAAATCCTATGTACATAGGCTTCAACTCTTACTATCGAATCGGATGAGAAAATCAATTGATTCAGTTTCTAGATTCAATTCTTTGTAATGAATCGTTCAAAAAGAATGAATTGCAATTATGTGAAACAGCTAATCTTGTAATACAGTATGAAGGCACGACACTGGGGCAACGAAGTACTTTCAACATCTGGGTACATCCCCGCCTAATTTCAATCATGGAGAGAACTTAAACACTGACATTGACGAAAATATATTAAAATATGGGTTTAGAAAGTTAGGAAAGAAGACATAAGTAATCACTTGTATGGGACCCCAGTGTTAATTTGGAATTTGAGCTTTAATGTCAATGGCGATGACTACATCCATAGCAAACAAACATTTACCAAATATTTCATTACGAGTGTGGAGCATTAAGTACCCATGTTAGGAATGAAGACACAAGTTTTTTAATGCAATCTTTTAAGTCTATACCCTTTTCCCAAAGTTTCTACCACTCCAAAAAATACGATTTGTCAAACTTCAAAATATGCTGCTGTCTCGGCGATAACCTATTCATTGGGGCTAATTTTCCCCTGAGCCATGTTTTCTTATTGGAGAACAGAAAGTTGTTCACTTTGGCAGCGACAATTCCGGATGAATGAGCTCGTACGTTATCCACTTTTTTCTTAGCCATATGTGGCTGTCTCCTTCAATTACCTATCAAATTGGTCCAGTAATTCACTGTAGTACTATCCCGTGATCTTTCTTCCTTTCTGCAAAAAGGCCAAGAGGATTATTCCCATAGAATCCCAAGCGTTTAATAATATATCCAGGTGACAACTCGACGCTAAAACTCATGCAAATTTCGCATAAAGAGGCCCAGACACTGCTTCGGCATTGCGGCTACCATCGGCCCGATAACTTTCTCATGTGTAACTTATCATGTTAAATATTTATTGCCATTCCTTACGACATGCCTACCTACATCTTCTGCTACTTCGCGTACTTCAGTTCACCAATTAGTGAGAATCATGTTATGGACCTTTTCAACGATTTCCTCAGTAACTTCGTCTGCCGCTCCTCATTAAGAAACAGATGTACGACCAAGTTTAAATTCGTTAAACCAATATCTCACGGTTGTCATAGATGGTGAAAGGTCTGTATAAACAGTATAAACGAACGAAATGCGTGATAGAAGTGTCTGCCAAATAAAAACTAACGTATATACAGGGATCCCAGATGTACTGAGCCTAAATTCGTGAGCTTGATCATGAAAAAATCGTGAGAGTACTACGCATACGCAGTTTAGCGAAATATATATAGTATTTTCGATTTGGATGTACTTTGTCTAAGCAAAAAGTAAGGAATGACCGACTTTTAAATCTCAGTACATCTCTATCGATAGTGTGTTACTACCGAAAACTATCGATTGTTCAAATTTACATGTTTTTAGTAGTTTTCAAGTTCATTTTCACGGAATTCTATCAGAAAAAACTAAAATTAAAAATAAACCAAATTTATAAGCATGCACTCGGCAAATTCAGCACTATAGATGATAAATATGTTTTAAAGATTGTCCTAACTAAGTTTTTAACGTACGCACGCCACAAATGTGACTCCTGCCTGCACCTGTTTTCTTATATGTCTATGCTTACCTACTGGTTCTTGTTTTTTTTACATTTTTTTATTTCAAATATTTTTTTACTATAAGTAAATGTATTACTTTACTATACTACGTATCAACGTTGGTATAGTTTCTATAGCACTATTGATAGTAACCTTGAGACTATTGAAAAATATCGATAGGACCAAATATGGAAAGTATCCGATCACTTGCTGGGGACTGTCAAGTGTTAGTCGTCCGTCATTTTCGGCCAACGCATTAGCACGTTCCTGGGTTGGACTTTACGACATAATTAAATTGTTTGATTACTTAAAAAGAATCGTTTTTACATAAAAACTTAAGATCGTGAGAATCAGGCGCATTATCGTGACATATCTTGAGACTCAGTATTGAATCGTGAGATCTTTTATCCCTGCGTATGAATCAGTCAAAAATTTATGGCGACGTTTGATGGATGGCAGTTCACGACAGTAATGCCAACTTCCCTCAGCAATGCCACCTCTTTTTAAACACAGGTACTTATAGATTGATCCTGGTATTAATGAACATTTTACTGTTGTCCACTCTGTTTATCCTTACTGATAATAATGTTATTGAAAAAAGTGAATTTATTATCAAGAAATCTCAAATCGAAAAATCAGTATATCTGAAAAATAAATCTTAACAATCCCCATAAGCGAATTATTAAGACCATCCCTGAACCCCAAAGATGAAAACAAATACTTGGAGATTTTAAAAAATCTGTTGTCGCCGGGGATTGAACCCGAATAATGTTATTAGAATCAATATAGTGATGGTGGGTGAGGTTTTTCTCACCTGTAAGTCAAATGGCACCATCAATCATCTTTAAGTCGCCCCGGAGCGCCACATAGCCATCCCTTTCCCCGCACAAGCTCATCTTTTGGGGTTAAAATTCACTCGTAAGGGGGTGAATTATTATTATAGTTCTTGTTACTGTCAATAATATTACTATTCATCATGATTGGTTTTCGTTCTTTTAACCAGACTTTGTTCTTCTATTTTTATCACAGATTTTTACTCTTCTCTATCCAGTAAAGAATCATGATTTTTTTGAACTCGAGTTTTCGACGGATCTTTATGTTTTGAGGTCCCCCGAATCCGTTTTGACCATTTTCGCGATAGTGTATGTCTGTTGGTGACTATCCACGTTACTCAAAAATGAATAGAGTAAAAAACAACAAATTTTAAACTTAAGCTTTAATCCACCATGCGGTGAGATAATTAGCTTTTGGGTATAGTCGAAACATCTGGAGAGTACTTTTTATAATTTATGGCATATTTCTGTTATTACAGAAGAAATTTCTTTTATCAATTATTGTTGTTTGTGATGTTATAATTTCTCTGAAAAAGACCGTAATAGAGTAATTTGAGGAATGGTTCAAAATTTTAATTTTTCTCTATTTTATTTGGTAATTAGGTCATAAAAAAATGTTTTGAATAATTTTCATCATTAATTCTTATTCTAAATAATTTTTGATTAGATGGGCAGTACTTAATATTTTTGATAACTTTACAGGAAAGTCATGTGGACAGACACATCATATTTTTATGGATTAACGTCCACAAAAGTTTAATCATGGTACCGGGAAGTAGTCAAAGATTTTTAAATTATTGTAAAGTATATTATCTTAAATTACATAAATTATGTAAACCGTAAATAAATTAAAAAGATATATAGTTTCTCAAGTGGGTTTCTGGTATTTAGCCTGAATCCACACCCTGTACATTTTAAGTAATTTTCCTCTATTTACTTGTAATCTTCTATCAATTCTATTTTCAACTTCTTCAAATCCTGCATTTTCGAATAGATTTTTAATTTCATCTAAAAATTAAAAATATTTCTGTCAGTATACCTATCTACATTAAAAAATAATAAAAACAGTCAAGTGCGAGTCGGACTCGCGCATGAAGGGTTCCACACCATAGTACAAGATTTAATACTATGTAGGTACTTTTTAAATACTTAAGATCGAGCAAAAAAAGCCAAATAAAAACACATTTCTACTATGGGAGCCCTCTTTAATTTTTACCCGTTGGTTACCCTTCGAGTACGGAACCCTAAAAAAGTACATTGTAAAGTATTAACTTGTTTTTCATACCTCTCAGGATAACGTGATTATGAGAATATGTGGGAATTATTCAAACTTAGGTCAAAGTTGTACAGCGGTTAGATGCACAATTTTAAAATATTTTGTTATAAAAGGCTTCCAAAAACCTGCTGCGCATAAATTTATATATTTTTTAATTGGATACTCCACCTTTTATTCACAATGAACGGAGAACTCAAGAGCATTTTGAAAATAGTTAATAATGGTAGGTAGTAGTTTGGTAGTAATGTGTTGATTTCGTTTGTTGGTGCATCTTTTGTTTAAAGAAAATAGGAAAATTGGTTAAGATAAGGTAATATAATCAGAAGTTACAGAGTACAAGAGTAATAAAAATAAAATAAAGAAATCAGGTTTGGTTTGAAAGCATAAATTAATGTTATGGTTCCTGAAAGTTATGGATTCCTCGAAACAGTAAAAAAAGCTCTGCGTTCTACACTCATTTTAAATTAAAACTTTTGAATAAAAATGTATTTCCAAGTGCGCGAATTGGAAGAAAGCGATTGATGAAGACATTATTTCTTTAAAAGAGAAAATTACATCGAAGCTACTTGGATTCTATAGGAAACGCATATAAAATAAGTGGATATTTACTGGTAAATTAAATTCTAATAGCGACATTTTTTTGGATAAAGCTAGTTAAAAAAAATATATATGGGAATAATATATTTTTAAAATCATTGGTTTTACCGGGACGTTTAGAATGGTGGTTAGCTATGCCAAAGGTTGTGAGTTCGATTTCCACCAGGCGCCTATTTTTAAAATTTATCTTTGAATTGTTATAAATTATTGTTATTGTCCGCACCCCTTGGTGTTCAAGAATAATAAATATTTTAACATCTAAAACGCATTAAATTAAAAGTATCAAACATCAAAACATACTAACAACAGTACAGATGAAAAGTACTTAAGGGTAACCTTGGCAATGAAAAAAAAATCCCTACAATTCATTCCCTTATATATGAACCGCTAAAATCAAAGCTTAGAGGTTAGGGCTATCTAATTTCACATGGAGAACTTGTTCCCAAAGAAAAACTATCAACATTTGTTTTAATTTTTGAAAATAACAGTTATAATAAAACAGATTGTTTTTTTACGAAATTATCTTAAACCAGCTCTGGTATTTTAAATTTTTAGCATCACTAAACTAGTCCCTAAAATATATTTTTTCCTATTTAACTGATCCATTTATGCTGATTTACAAAATTAAATTCGGACCACACTATCACATAGGATAACACTTTGGATAATTTGAATTTATTGTTTTTGGGTTTTCTGATTGAATAAAAAATTCTTGAAGCTTAGGAGAATGGTTCTTAGAAAGAGACCCCGTTTGTGGCACAGTAAGACAATGGAAAATCCAAACAAGACTAATCAGAAAAAAACTTCAGTGGAATACAATATAGCTTTGAATTCTGCACTCGATTATTGATGTTTCATTTTACGTTAAATGACTCCAATGATTTTCAATTATAACTTTTTCCTAAACTAATTTACCTGACGTCTAAATGGTAAAATGTGTTGTACTTATAATGTATAGCATTTTGATTTAAAACATGAATGGTCCCTGTACTCTGAGAAATAATCACAATATCCTCAATGAACCATTTTGAGATATATTTTACATTTATTTATATAAATTTAACCTACCTTGAGTAAAAAAATAGACTCTTGTACCATCACCACGAACATAAAAATTGTCCCCCAAACTTTTACCAGGTTTGAATCTTAATTGAGCCATATCATATCTGCCATAATCTCTAAATAAAACTAACCCTCCTGGTTTTAAATATTTATAAATATTCCCAATTATGTGGCTAAACCTAAAAAAAAAATGTTGATTTTATTAACATAGAGAGTGGCAGAATAGCCTGGAAGAGGCATACTTTTCTCATAAGTGTGTTCTCACAAATTCACAAAATTTTGAATAAAAGGGTTTAAAAACATGCGGATTCCTGTTTTGTTATTTATTTTGGATTGTTATCATTTTGATCGTTTTTCTAATACTGTTTTTTTTTTTGTTTGATTCTACTCTTCAATCTCAGTTCAATAATATAAAATTTTATGATTTTTATTTTAATGTTGCATTTAAAAAACCAAATTGACCAATATTATCGGAAAAACAGTCAATTTGGCAAAAACGAAAAGTGAGATGGCCATGTCCTTAAGCTCCCAAATCCCAAATTTGGTAAAGTATTAAATTGAAAATGTAGTCAATTGAATGAACTCACTTTTCAGGACTGATAGCAGATAAAACAAAAATTAGAACTATAATATCCATGCTATTTTCTGAGAATGGTACATTCCATACTTCAGCAGTAGCATCCAATTCAAATGCACTACATCTTCCTTGTTCATAAACATCGGAGCTTTTTAAAATTTCTATTGCTTTAGATGAGAAATCTGACCCATATACCATCAGGTTTTTGTTAACAGAATATTGTAAAATAGGAAAAATAGTGTTTCCAACACCACATCCAATTTCAAAAATTTTTTTCTCAGCTGAAGAACCATCATCACCTAGTTCTGGAAATTCTGTAAAAAGCCAATGGCGATCTTTGAAAAATCTATTTGTATGGATGTCATAAAATGCATTCCAAAATGTGTCTGCTTCTTTTTCATATTTGTCAATGTCCTCTTTACCGAGTTTTATAACGCTATTGGTAAATACTTTCTTTTGAGCTTCTTGTTCTTGAGCTGCATCCCATTCAACATCATCCCTAAAATTAAACATTAAATCTAAAATATTTGTTCATCATACAGTATGGTGTACACATGATTGTGAGTCTAACATTTTATCATTCTAGTGCCCATATTTTTGAGACACATTGGACTCATTGGAGCAGTGGGCGTATTTCTATTGATACTCTACAGGATTTCAAAAGAAGGTTGTTGTGAAAAGTAAGGGTACTTTAGTGGTAAGCAATTTTCATGTTTTGGGTGTGAAGACATACAGGTTTTATGAAGAATAAAATTTTTTGAGAAAGTTACATTAAAAAAGTTTCCCATTTCTGTCCAGATTTATTCCAAACATTATGAATTCATGAGTTAAAGTACTTTTAACTGAGAAAGAAATTTAAAAAAATATATTTTTATGAGACATAATTTAAAATATATTTAAATACATGGATTTAGATTAAAACTGTACCCTTTAAATAATAAAATGAAATTATATATTCTGTATAAAACCCTAAAAGCCCACTTTGAAATTCTTGCATAGCAGGATATATCATAATCTAAAATTGGTTTTACGAAATTAACCTTGTTATTCCTATAGTGGCACTGGGAAACAGTGACTAAGTCTACACAGAACAGAACTAGTCCTTCCAATACTGTATTAATTCCAGATTTAGCTCAATTGATATTGGAATTATTTTAGGTTTACTTCTCTAGTAATAATATTAAAACTACTAAACAAGTATTTCTTAATAAGTCATTATAAATATAGCCTTAATTAGCATATAAATTTGAATCTTGCAATTACATTAATTTTGTCAAAATTGACAAGAGTAAAGTACCCCTTGTAGCCGATGGGGCGAAAAATGGTTTCACCTGGCAAAAACGTATTGGGATAGGAATTATGTGTACGAAGTTTAAGCAATCTAGCGTGTTTTTTCTAGTACCTGTCACTAATTTTGTCAAAATTGACAAGAGTAAAGTACCCCTTGGAGGCAATGGGGGGAAAAATGGTTTTACCTGGCAAAAAGGTTTGGGTTACGTATTATGTTTACGAAGTCACAGTAATTTACCGCGTTTTTCTAGTACCTGGCACTAATTTTGTCAAAATTGACAAGAGTAAAGTACCCCTTGGAGCCGATGGGGGAAAAATGGTTTCACCTGGCAAAAAGGTATTGGGCTAAGAATTACGTGTACAAAGTTTAATCAATCTAGCGTGTTTTTTCTAGTACCTGGCACTAATTTTGTCATAATTGACAAGAGTAAAGTACCCCTTGGAGCCGATGGGGGGGAAATGGTTCCACCTGGCAAAAAGGTATTGGGATAAGAATTATGTGTGCAAAGTTTTAGTTATCTAGCTTCTTTTTTCTAGTACCTGGCACTAATTTTGTCCAAATTGACAAGAGTAAAGTACCCCTTGGAGGCGATGGGGGAAAAATGGTTTCACCTGGTAAAAAGGTATTGGGTTAAGAATTACGTGTACAAAGTTTAAGCAATCTAGCGTGTTTTTTTTCTAGTACCTGGCACTAATTTTGTCATAATTAACAAGAGTAAAGTACCCCTTGGAGCCGATGGGGGGGAAATGGTTCCACCTGGCAAAAAGGTATTGGGATAAGAATTATGTGTGCAAAGTTTTAGTTATCTAGCTTCTTTTTTCTAGTACCTGGCACTAATTTTGTCAAAATTGACAAGAGTAAAGTACCCCTTGGAGGGAATAGGGGGAAAAATGGTTTCACCTGGCAAAAAGGTATTGGGATAAGAATTATGTGTACGAATTTTAAGCAATCGATCGTGTTTTCTCTAGTACCTGGCACTAATTTTGTCTAAATTGACAAGAGTAACGTACCCCTTGGAGGCAATGGGGGGGAAATGGTTTCGCCTGGCAAAAAGGTATTGTGATAATAATTATATGTGCGAAGTTTAAGCAATCTAGCGTGTTTTTTCTAGTACCTGGCATTAATTTTGTCATAATTGACAAGAGTAAAGTACCCCTTGGAGCTGATGGGGGGAAAAATGGTTCCACCTGGCAAAAAGGTATTGGGATAAGAGTTATGTGTGCAAAGTTTTAGTTATCTAGCTTCTTTTTTCTAGTACCTGGCACTAATTTTGTCAAAATTGACAAGAGTAAAGTACCCCTTGGAGGCAATGGGGGAAAATGGTTTCACCTGGCAAAAAGGTATTGGGTTATGTATTATGTTTATGAAGTCACAGTAATTTACCGCGTTTTTTCTAGTACCTGGCACTAATTTTGTCAAAATTGACAAGAGTAAAGTACCCCTTGGAGGCGATGGGGGGGAAAATGGTTTCACCTGGCAAAAAGGTATTGAGATGTATATTACTTGTCAGAAGTATTAACTCCTAACTATTACTCGTTTAGTACCTGGCAGCAATCAAATTCCAATCCGCAAATTAGACATACCCCTCTATAGCTTGGTTTGTGGAGCTGATCCCGAACTGATTCTGAACGCTAAGGTAACAATTACACTGCATATTATACTCGATTCGTATTGTTTAAATGTATATGTAGGATTGTATTGGCAACTTTATTGTTCAGAATACGTTCAGGATCGGCTCTGCGAACGAAGTTTATGTCAAAAAAATAGTAATTTATGCAAATTTAAAAAAAGAAGTTTTATTAGTTAGATTAGTAAACAACACAACAATACACAAATATTATGACAATAATTGGGTTTACCTGCATTTCTTCTCAAAAAATATAATATGTAATTATGCAGGAGCACGAAAAGTGTCTCCAGCAATCTTTTACTGAAAAGTTGACTAGAATGACATAGTGCAGTTTACCTCCGATGAACTGAAATAATTCACACAAGTTGAGAGCAAATCCCAAAATTCAGACACTAATATTATATTTTTTGTTTCCTCAACCTTGGTTATTCACTATTTAAATTCATATCTGTTTATAAGGAACACAGTATCATAAGTCATTTTTATCAGTTTTAATATATTGATGGTCAAAGTATAAATCTTTAACAATTTATGGACATAACTATTAAATTTTTTCCATAATATTGTTTAATTAGAATTTGATTCCACCAAGAAGAGAGCAAAAAGTTAAGTATAAAGTAATGTTTTTCAAATGAACTCCTAAAGATATTGTGCTAGGGATAACCAGATATTACATACCAGGCATTGTGACTAAAAACTTCAGATTTGTCTATTAAATACCGTGATCCGTATTTTGGTTTCTTTCTATATCGTGTTGAACATTGTCTATAGTAAAAAAGACCAAATTTAAAGTTCGAATTTATTTTATTCATACCATGCATTATGTTCAAAAACATTATTTTCCTCTGTTAAAAACCTATTTCCAAACTGTGGTTTTTTATCTGAATTGCTAGAATCACACATTTTTTTAAAGAGAACTATTAAATTTTATTAATCGTAATGATTATTAAAAAAGAAATACCTAAAGAAAATAATATTTTAAAAAATAGTTTTTTAAACTTTTATAGGTTATATTTTGATAAAATGAACTTGAGTTTGACACGTTTGACAATGACAATTGGCTACTGTTCATTTGTATTCACCGAAGATTATACTCTATTTCCTATTTAGCCTCTTTTTCTAATGCAAGCGTCAAATGAAGACGTAGCAAAAACTATCTTAAATCTACCCTTTTTTAATAGAGTTGTGGACTTGTGAAGTACAAACTACAAATTGAAAATATAATTGACTAAAAGAATAAATAATAAATTAAAACTCGTCAAAATGTTATAACCAATTTTAGCTTTTGTTTGTTGAAACTGTCAATGATTTTAATTTAACTTATTTGAAGTTGAAAATAAATTCGGTGGGAAATATCGGTATCGTTATGTTATTTTTATTTGTTATTATTCTACGTGACGTCTAGGTCAAAATTTGCCATTCCTTAAATACATATTTAAATAACCGGTCCCGGTGGTCATCTATGCTTTTTGATATAAACTTTATGTAACAGTTTTCAATAAGTACAAAATTACGAGTCAATAAATGTTTAATGTGAAATTTTAAATTTTCCATATTAATTTTTTGACATCTGTCAAGTTAGGAGGGCGTATTCGTATTCATTGCCAAGGAATTTCCTTGGTCGCCAGTGAATTTATTCGTAAAATAGAAAAAATTAAAGTGCCTTTTTCGGAACTTAAAAGTGCTGTACATCATTAAAATCGTAAGTGTTTTTGCGTTACTTCTCATATTTTAAGAATAAATACTGTTAAGTGTGTTTTGCTTTTATTTTCATTTTACAAATATTCTGATATTTTATTACCTACTTCATAAAATGTTTACTAGGTATTCATGACACTATTTCAATAAAATGTTGATATTTACATATCATCTGCTACTACTATGTAATGATAAGTAAGATGTTATAAATACGTTTTAAAAAAATAAATCAAATGATCACTTTTCTACATTCCTCGAATAGGTAACTAGGTACCCCTCATCTAAAAAACCGTAAGATAATACAATATTTACACAATTTATAAAAAACCCCAAGTGTTCCATAGGAAAATGTTCTTACTGAATGATTACTTTGATTCTGCTTTTTTAAATGGTTGAAAACTCTTTACACTCGCCCAACACATATGGGAAATTTTGTATGTAATAATATTTTAAAAGTACCTAAATTTTGAAGTGGGTGTCTGTCACTTCATATTTGATTTCATCTTGTAGCTCTCAACAAATTTTCCAAATTACATTCTGGCATATCTTAGAAATTTATGAACTGTTCTTGAGTGAATTTCATATTTTCAAGTCTACTCAGTTTAAGATAAAGATAATATACCTTTAAAATTTTTACGATTGCATTTTGTGTTTGGGAAGCTTTAGAAACATCCAAAATGTAAATTTCTTAGAAAATATGAAAATATATATTTTTTAAATGTCCAACACTTTATGAACTGTATGTATAAATGTGTACAGTGTTGTGCATATGTGGTGCAATACTTAATTTCTGGATAAACAAAAAATGGGATTTATGTACTATTAAATGACAAAAACAAATTTTTAGTGAGGGTCCTATTTTTCATTTTTTATCCTTTAATTTTTTATCCCACTTAAAGCACTCAGTTGCAGTTGAAGTTTTGTTTTTGTTCCATCACCTTTTGAGATTAATTATAGACAATCTAAATTAAACAACATCGATTCGCTGTAAATGAACTGAAATAAATACAACAGCAGATCTTAATTAGTTTACTGATAAACAATTATGTGTAGTAGTAATAATAATAATAATAATTTTTATAGTTTACATTTAAATAAACTAACATTTTGACAATTGCTTCCCTCTCATAGATTGGGAAATTATTAAATCATCATTGAGAACTTTAAATAAATAAATAAACATAAACAATTTTTACATCAACATTTCTTTAACAAACTTGCAGAAAATAACTTTTCTTTCAAAAGAAGAATCTAAATGCAACAATCGTCTTTTGGTTTTTTGAGTTTTAGATTCCTTGTCCTTAAATTCAGACTCTTTTTTCTCCTCTATGGCTGTGAAATTTTTGAAAAATCTTGACTTGGTTAATGTTTACCAACGACAAAAAACTATTAGACTAAGTCAAGTCAACGTCCAGTCAAAATTTCTTTATTGTTGAAGAATTAATTACATTCTTATTAACAAAGATAGATAACATAATAGTATAAGAAATCTAAAAACAAAAGTAAAAAAATTAAAATTCCATGAAAAGAAACAAACATAAATATTTAATAAATGAAAATTTTTTTTTTTTTAATTTAAAATTCTTATATCAAGTCATAAAATATAATAACAAAAATATATATGCATAACACCAAGTACAAATATGACAATTGACAAATATATAATATACACATACATTAAAATGAGCCTTAATTCAAACGATCACAGAAAAATTAATCCAATTTGTAGTAGGCCTTTTCGAGCAAGAGTTTCTTAACTTGCTTTTTAAATCTTTTTAATGAATCAGCACTTCTTATATTAATTGGCAGGTGGTTAAATATATTCTTTCCACTAAACACAACAGAGCCATATACCAAGCCAGAAGAGGGTATAGGCAAGGGAAGGTAAAAGATTCTTCGACTATTGCTGGAGGTAATAATATTACATTTATATTTTTTAAAAACTAAAAGTACCGTTTCTAAAATAAACAGACAAGTGAGTGTTAGTATATTGTGCCTAATAAATAATAGCTTACAAGAGATACTAGCATCAACTTTGCACATATGTCTTATGGCCCCTTTTCTGTAATACAAAGACTCTAGTAAACAACTCTGAAGAATATGTTCCCCAGAATATCATAGATGGGATTCTACCAATGAGTTGTATGCAACAGTTCCTACTGCAAAACATCCAGAGGACAGCTTTTTACACAAACTATTATCATGGATTTCAAATTTTAATTTCTGGTCAATGAGTAAGCCTAAGAATTTATTTTCGGGTTTTTTTGCAAATTTGTTGCTGTCCAACTGAAATTATAGCGATATTGCCACTGAATGAGACTAAAATAATTTGAATTACAACATTCTTTAATCTTAATAATGTCTTTGTTAATAGTATTAGACAACTCTTCAATATTCTCACTCTCAAAGAGTATCATTGTATCATCTGCAAATAATGTAAAGTACCGCCCTTGTACACACATATAACATTGGCTATTTTTAAAGAATCACTGAAAGAACCTGTCTAAAATGAATGATTGATTGATTGATTCTGATAAAACATTTAAAGCATCTTTTGGAAGATATGAAAGAAGATTAACTGAAATGTCATTCCAACCTGAGGAATTCTTTTTTGTGGTAGAAGAGAGGATATCCTTAATTTCTACATCAGTTGGTATAAAATAAAATGAATCGTTAATATTTAGATTATTTAAATAAGACAAAGCATCAGTCGAAGGAGTTATTTGGGTGGACAGACTTGGACCAACAGAACAATAAAAATCGTTGATTTCAGTAGGGCTTAAATTGGTGACCAAGGGTTTAGAACTTTTGCCTCTTAAGTCATTTAATATTTTCCAGGTCTCTCTTTGTTTAGTGCCTGCATCATTTATTCTTTTTTTAAAGTATAATTGTTTAGATGCTTTAATAATTTTCCTGTAAATTGCAAGATATTTCAAGTAATAATTTGAGATAGAACCACTGCCACCTGAATAATTTTTTATTAGGTACAAAGAGTGCATATTTTTTGCCAAAGTCTTAATTCCTTTAGTTATTCAAGGCTTTTTGGGTTTGTTTTTTAGTGTTTTCATAAGAAAAGCATTATTTTTTTTTTAATTGAGTAGTATGAAACTGATGAAAAGGGTCTGAGGATGACAAGATATTAATCCATTAATTCATAATTAAGCCCTTGTTTACCTGCAAGTTTCTTCTTGTTTTATGTTAGACAGACATCTGTCGCCTCGGCTACTGGCGCTACTGCATTAGAAAGAGCGAAACACCTACTAAATTAGTGGGGATGGTTTGTGTGAGCACACGTTTTATGAACAAACCAGCTCGTACAACCACTATGCCTGCTTTACACTGTTGCCATGATGTAAAACAAATGATGTGTTTTCCTGTAAATCACCTTCAGCTACAATTATAGTTGCAACCAGAAAAAGACATTAAACTGTGATAACTGGCATTAATGATGTAAATATACTTCCTTAATGTAAGTTTGAAAGCCTTTTGTGCGTTTTAAAGCCTTTTGTAAATTCCGAATTATAACAATAAGCAAACCTTTTATATGAACTTTCCCGTCAAAATTTGACAACTACGTGGATGGATAACACCGTGAATTCTTGCAATTCGGATTTTGTAAATAAAATTGATCTAGTAGTTGTTCGTTGTTGATGTATACCTACATTGTTAAAACATTTTGTAGGCCATTGCATTTTATTAGAACTGGAAAAACCTAAATTTAGTATGACTGACATTGATTGCAGTTAGTACCCGTTATAAAAGATTTAAATGACAAACACGTTAGTCTAAATATATATTCTTTTCCCCACTGCTTCATCCTATTCTTGACAGAGTTGTATTTAGTTACCTATATCAAAAATTTTAATACAAAATAATCTGAAATCCAGCAAGTTCTAATAGATAATGATTTTTTGAAGATCATTATACCAAAGAACACTTAATTGATTCTTTTAAGATAGGAAGTTTTCAGAAGTGTTGTAGGTAATATTGTTAGTCAAATGGCCATTTATATTTTACGACTGCCATTTTATTATTTTTTACATATGGCATAATTCATAAAGCATCTTTAAATTCACCCACATGTAAAATCTTAAAGACAGAAACTTCATTATAATGAATCTCCAATAGGCGATATTTCACGAACTATTATTTTAATCTTTGTAAACTGAGAGTCCTTACATTTTCTTCTATCGATTTGTTATATGTTTTCAAGTAAAATAACGAATATTTAATTTGTTAATGATATCCTCATTCATTTGAATATTACTAATCATCTATCTATCTATCTATCTATCTATCTATCTATCTATCTATCTATCTATCTATCTATCTATCTATCTATCTATCTATCTATCTATCTATCTATCTATCTATCTATCTATCTATCTATCTATCTATCTATCTATCTATCTATCTATCTATATGAATTAGGGCGTGGTTCAAAGCCCACTTGTACTGAAGCTCTAGGCTTATCTTACTAATCATAGTAACGATTCAAACTGTGATTGTGATTGAAAAATCAATTGACGTTTCTATATTTAAAGATTTAGACGTAGAGAAAACGACGAAAAACGGCTGCCGCAATAGAAAAAAACGAGACGGCTGATAATTTGAGTGGGGATGGTTTGTGCGAGTTTTTTATCTGAGGAATGAGCATGCATTTTATGAATGAATCATTACTTAGGTCTACCAGCGCTTGATTTACACTGCTGTCACACTTCAAAATTAATTTGCGAACTTTTTATAATTCGAATTTTTTCTTATTTGTGAGCATTAAATTTATTTATTTCTTATAGTATGTGATTTTGATATTTGATATTGAATGTAAATATTTTAATTTAATTCCAAAAGTTAATGATATTATCAATTCATATGGTGTACTGATAGTGATAACGATAGTGACTTTATATAAACTAATAATTATTGGTATAAGTAAGTGAAACACAAAATTAAAAAAAAAATTGTGGAATTGATCTTGAGTTTCACTTACCATCGAAAATTACCATATTATATTTTTATAAATAGTGATGCCGCGAGACGAGATGAGAGAGAGGCCTCTCTCGTCTCGTAAGTCGAGAGAAAACTGTTCTCTCGCCTCGCCTCGACGAGAGACGAGAATCTCTTGTCTCGCGGCATCACTATTTATAAAGTATTTGTAATTTCTGCTTTCGTTATAAAATCATTTTTTTAAATTATTCGTTACATACTTTTCTAATGCCAACTACATCTAAATTGCGATTGGGGATTCCGCAGTTCATATAAATTGCAACGCACTGTACTTTCCAAAATTCATGTGTGATGCATTAGTGATATGATGACGTAAAAAGCTCAAACAAATTTGTTTTTAAATTGAATGTCTAATTTTTGAACTTATTATTTCATTTAAGTGAGTTAAGATAATATTTTAGTAAAATAATCGTTAAAATAATTTAGTTAAACTACTTTTTAGCTCCTTCAAACACCATATTCATATTGAAAATTCAAAACTTTTATGTTAAAATCTTAGATTAAAGAGACCGGAGATGTAACATTGCACATCGCGCATGTTGTCTATTCCAACCCCAAGTAACCCACCAATTAAAAATCATTGTGTCCACGACGCCACCCGAATTGCTCCGAAATTTCTATTCTACGCTCGTCTCCGCGTGAGTGAATCATTATGGACCGCCGTTTTTCGAATTATTTGTTGGTGTTGTTAGCAATTTAAAGTGTTTTGGTTATTCAATTTCAAGTTGAAAATGCCACGATGCAGGTATCGTGAAAAATAGTATATACAAATAATATAAGTGTCAATGTTATGAAAAATAAGAAATATATTCGTTTTCAACGGAAAATATTAACGTTTTGACATAAAGTCGCCATGATCCTTTGAGCTGAATACTTCAGATCCGCATTAAGGGGTTTCAATAAAAATTAAGCATCAAATACATATTTCAGAAAACAGATTTCATATTACTTACATAAATTTACAAAAGGGTAAAATCTTGAACATTTAATTTAGATGAGTAAATAGGCATTGTTACTACCGAAATTTTGTTTTTAAAAAGTAGTTTTATAAGAATATTTACTAAAGGTGGTTTTTAACCCTTTTTAGTAAATAAATAAGAAGCAAAGAAGCGTAGTTACTAGCGAAATTTTATTTTTATAAGGTATTTTTACAAGAATATTAGATTAAATACAGGATCACCTACTTAAAATTTCAAGGTTCATCTTATTTGCGGTTAAATCGGAAGAGACATTTGAATCTTAAGTCTTAAAACAAAGTAAAACGCGCAATATGATCTAGTATCATGGTATAAGAAAGAAAAAGTAGGATATCAACAGTGTCAAAAAATAGGACGACCACGCGTATGACGTCATGCATAGAGTTTGTATAGCCGGTAATTTAAAAATACTGTCGAAGTATGAGGAAACTAAATGATATTTACAGAAATTTCATAAATATTAAAGGATAATATTTTAAAAATGACATCAAATATCTAAGGATATTATTATGGGATAGTTAAGGAAAGAGCTATAAAGGAAAATAAACTCAAATACATATATGAAAGAAACATTTATTTGAAGTATCAATGTTTTTTCTTTTTAATGATTTTTGTTATATAAATTTTAATGCAGGTTTTAATTTGGAAGAACATTCGACGTCTAAAGAATAGTTTCTATAACCAGGATAATGAGAAGGATATCTTCGCAACTCGGAATTTCTCAACTGGGGACCCTGGGTTAAAATTTCGCATTTTGGGACTATTTACCTGATTAGGATTCGCAACTGGTGACTCATTTATTTGCAATATATTACTCGATTGAATATACTTAACAAGTTATTTTATGAATAAGATGGGATTTTTCTATAAGTACGATAACAGGTTTCTAAAAAATATTTTTTATACATATAATATAATGCAAAGCACAAAAATAAAGGTACTAAATACAAATAACTGCTACATGCATTTTTCCTGGACCGATAGTTTTTTAATTCTTTCATCAAGTACAACATGCCGAAATTTTACTTTTTTGCGACATAAATAATTTCACCTTTGCTATATATTGAGAAATGTTCAGCTTTCAAAAGGGTAGAGTCCCCAGTTAAGAAGTCCTGAGTTGCGAATGAACTAATGTGAAAGTTTGCTTTGAGGTCCATCTTATAATTAAAAGGTTAAAAGTGCTTGGAACACCAATGACAATTTTCTGTTTTAAAGCTATCTGCAAGGCCACAGGCCACTGCAAGGGCGTCTTCGTCAAATTTTCGAGGAGAAGTGGGTAGCATTTCCTATAACATTTCCCTTTTTAGTATTATTTTTTAATAAAGGCCTCATGAAATGTAAAAATGTTAATTAAGAAAGAGGCGAGATACCCTGGGACCTACAACTAGAGCCGCCCTTTGGCCATTTCTGACTAACCTCTTACTGTCGAGGAATGTGAAAAACAACGTCTTTTTCAACTCTTTTGCTTTGATTGTTACTGTTACATCAGTAAATTGCGTACCTCATTTTTTAATGTTTATCACTAATACTACTCACAAAGAACACTCTTTACAATAATATAATATAATACAGATATTGGCTTAAAAATCACTATAAATAACTTACAAATCACTGCAACGTGCATCTGTCATATAATATTTACTTGGCGCTAACTCTACGCATGACGTCAGCGCCGCCATGACACTATGCGCGATATCCCCCCTGATCTAGTATAAGCAAACAAATACTAAAGTTGCGGAAGTTAGTCATGTTGTTAATAAAATGTTACATTATAACAAATCGAAAAAAAATCTTCGTTTACTAAAAAAATCTAAATTCTAGCATTATTTATTATACAGTCGGTTGCGGTTTCAAAGATAACAGGATCAAAAAATCCGAATCTCTAAATTTTTGAGCTAAATGCTCGGATAAAAGCATGCATGCGACCGATAGGGGTTACAAAAATAATCTATTTATCGTTTATTTTTTTTTATGAAAATCGATTTATCCGTTATAATTAATCGATTATTTTCGATTAATCGAACATTTTCAATAAATTATTTTCGTTTTTTTAAGAGAATGGAATAATCGATTATTAAGGAATTACAAAAAGAAAGTAGATTTATTCAAAATATTCCATTGATTGAAAATAATCGATTTTTTTAGAAAAATCGACTATTGCTTAGTCGGCTTTTTAAATTAATCGATTATTTTCGATTTTTCAAAAGTATTCGAATAATTTGTTTTAAAATAAATCCAAAAAATAGATTATATGAAAATAATCGATTGATCGAATATAATCGGTTATTTTATACAATCGATATTTTATACAATCGATATTTCGGTTATTTTTTAGAATTATTGATTTATCGGTCAATCAGCTTTTTATTAATCGATAATTTTCGTTTTTTCAAAGATAATCAAATAATCAATTTTAAAAGAAATATGAAAAAAAAAAGGATTATTTGAAAATAATCGATAATTCAGTTATTTTTTTGAAAAATCGATTTATCGTAGAATCGGCTTCCTAATTAATTGGTTATTTTCGCTTAATCGATTATTTTCGATTAACCGAATATTTTCGATCAATTGATTATTTTCAATTTTTCAAAGGTATTCGAATAATTTATTTTAAAAGAAATCCAAAAAAATTGATTATATGAAAATAATCGATTGATCGAATATAATCGGTTATTTTATATAATCGATATTTAGGTTATTTTTTAGAATTATCGATTTATCGGTCAATCAGCTTTTTATTAATCGAATATTTTCAATTTATCGATTATTTTAGATTTTTCAAAGAATCAAATAATCAATTTTAAAGGAAATATGAAAACAAGGATTATTTGAAAATAATTGATGATTCAGTTATTTTTTGGAAAATCGATTTATCGTAGAATCTTCTTAATTAATTGGTTATTTTCGCTTAATCGATTATTTTCGATGTTTCATAGATGATCGAATAATCGATTTTAAAGGAAATACGAAAAAAGTAGATTATTTAAATTACTCGATAATTCGTTTTTTTTTTTGAAAAATCGATTTATCGGTTATTCGACTTTTTAATTAATCGATTATTTTTGATTAATCGATTATTTTCGATTTTTTAAAGATTATCGAATAATCTGTTTTAATGGAAATACGAAAAAAAAATATATTATTTGAAAATAATTGATTATTTAAAATAAACGATAATTCGTTTATTATTTTTTGTAAACACTGATTTATCGGTTAATTGGCTTTTTAATTAATCGATTATTTTTGATTTTTCAAAGATACTCAAGTAGTCGATTTTAAAAGAAATACGTACAAAAATAGATTGTTTAAAAATAATCGATTGATCGAAAATAATCGATTATTATTAATGATCGATAATTTATTTCGATAATTACCCACCCCTAGCGACCAAATGACTTTTAATAGGTTTAAATTTTAAAATGTTATCTGGTTTCAGACATATGCATTTCTAGAGTTTTATGTTACTCATCCTCTATATTAATATTCCTAAAGAAAGAAGCTTTAATATACCTTTTTCTGAGGTTATAATACAAAACAGCATTTTTTAATTTGATTAATTTTTAATATTATGTGATAGTCGTAGAAAAAATATAATGTTCAATTCACAAGGTTTGATTTGCAGTACTCGCCTGCGCACATGCTTTTTTTATAATACTTGTAGACAATGAGTACCATTTCTTGTTCGATTAACGATATTCTGTTTCAAAATTTTACTGTAGTCTCTTGCAGAAAAGTCCGTAGTAAATAAACGCTAACGAAATATTCTATAAAAGGTCTTCTCTTTACATAAAATGTCGTAGCATATGTTTGATATTAAAAAATCACGTTAATTTTATTTCATAATATAAAATTCCATTAGAGATCTTTTAAGTAAATCTAATAGTTCATTATGATGCTAATAAATAAAGGCCATTTGCGCAGGTTAAACACCGGTGTGTATATCTCTGGTCTCTTTTATCTAAGGTTAAAATCAATGATAGACTGATTTCTTTTTGTTTGACTCACTGATGTCACAGTAATGCAGCGCATCGCTTGGTGAAACGGTTTGAACTGTGCATTAACGAGTCAATAATTAGTCAGTCAGTGCATTTGCCTTTATTTAAATAGATTAAGGGCCAGTCTGTTCACCTCTGAGTAAAGTTAAAAGTAACTACTTGCTGATTAAACTATAGGGCTATTGTTTGTTAATCTGTCAAGAAAACCTACAAGTAACTTTACTCAAGGGTGAAAAGATCGGCCCTAACCCATCAAATTTTAGTCGCAACATGGATACTTGCCTATTGTAATGTCAAATTCCCATTGGCCGCCATTAAAAATGTATGTTTTACTACAATAGAAGTAAGACTAAATTTTACGCTTTAGTAAAATTTTATGAAGCAATCAATAAAATGTTTATGGCACTGTGACGCCTGTGCAATTATAATAGCGTCTCTCAAACCTTTAAGTATTACGAGCCATATATGCAAGTGTTTTGACCGAAGCATTTTAAACAGTTTCCTCTTTAGGAAATCATATTTACAAGCAGAATAGTGCTTTGAATAAAACCGTTAAAATATAAATTTAGAGCCATTAACATTGATGGTGTTAAAAAACTGTTTTCTTGAATAGTTATTGCTTTATAATTGTACACAACTAAAATAAATTCTACCTCTTTATCTGTAAAATAAACACATTTTGTTACGACCACTATTTTTCAAAAATATTAACATTATTTTAATAAAAAAAAAATATATCAAACACCATTTCGATGATGCATCTTTAAATATTTATTAAATTCTAATAATAATAGTATAATATACCTACCGGATGTAACCAAAGTTCATTAAAGTTAATAAGTAAAAGTATGCAATTTTTACACCCAGTTACCTACTTGACTCAATAAAATGCCGTTCTTTATTTTGTGAAATATGAAGATTATTTTCTCACCTCAATTTGCGGTACGTACTTCATATGTATCCAAAATTAAACATATTATACTAAATAAAATATGGTAAAGATAGTATGAATACTGCCTTGGGAGTTTGTTATTAGAAATAAATATAATTCAGCAAATTGATGTGTTATTTAAAAAAAAAATACCTTATCAGGTTAGAGGTGAATTCTTCCTAGTCTATGGAGTCTACTATAGCCTGAATAAAAGAGGACTGCAGTAAAAGTGGGGATATAACATCACATTCCATAGGCGTACTTTGCAAAATAAGTTTCTATAATATAAATAAGGTCACGGCATATAAAATGGTATATACGTACTTCGTAGATTAAATTTTGAATGAAAAAAGTTATATTATTTACAAAAAATAAAAATAAACTTATACTTCTGTCAAAATTGTTGCACTTTGAACGAGTTAAATTTAACCAATAAATAACAAGAAGGATTATATGTTGTTAATGGGATTAAACTTTGTTTAATGTCTTGGCATTAAAAATAACAGTTCAGTACCTAAAATTAAAGATTAAATGAATAAAAATATCAAGAACTATCTTCAAAAGTAACTGTCTTCTACTGGTATCATTATCATTGTCTTTTTGGGGTTTATTATTATAGGGTCTATTAAGTTTTACATTGCTATATCCACTTTTCAAAATTAATTTTCCACCTTTTTAATATGATCAATAATGCATTTTCTCCAATGTTCTCTATTTACATCTGAAACTGCCTTCAAAAACAAATTTCGCACATCAGATAATTTAAATGTTGTATTGTATCGAGAAACATAACCTTTAAATCAGTTCAATAGGATTTAACTCTGCATGGTAAGGAGGCAATTTGAGAATTTTAATTTCTTTTTCTCTGGCCATCTCGTCTATAATATATTTTTTGTACCTCAGGCACTACCTCCCTCATTTTAGGGACTGAAGTGCTACTTTTACTCCCTTGGGACTAAAATATTTTAGTCCCAGGGGATTAAAAAATTTTAGTCCCGCAAATAACAAAACCAAACTACTTTATTCGGAAGGTAGTATAACAAGACCTCTTTTATAAACGAATAAATTTAGCGATTTGCATATATTTTTATTTATTAATAGTACAATAATAAAAACACAATTGATTACTATAAAACGTCAAAATAATAAATTTCAATTTGACATTTAGTGTAGGTATACCTACTTGATTTACATAGAAGTTTATTCGCAAAGGAAGAAAGGAAGGAAGGAAGGCAAGTTTATTAGCGAATAAATGTTGACAGATAAGAAAAATGATGAAATTAACAATAACAAAAAGCAGTAATCTTTAGTCCCTCAAATAACAAAACTAATTGAAAACATAGTAAAATACTTTATTTAATGAAATTAATTAAAAAACAATATGACAGAACGCAGTTAACGAAATACCATAAAAATAAACAGCCTGAGAATAAATTATTAGTTTTAGTCCCAGCGGTACAAAAAAGAGCGTATGGACTACGAGACTAAAGTGCGTTTTAATCCCTCTCGTGATTAAAAGTGGCACTTTAATCCCTTGATACATAATATACTATTTTGCCTTGCTATTACGAGTAATTCTGCCTTCAAAGATTTAGGAGGACTGATAATATTTTTAGAATGAAGCCATTTTGAAATATCTTCTTTTTTCCATCTTGTTGTAGGTAGTGACTCCTTTAATCGACTGGGATACGATGCATTATCCAAAACAATATAGGAGTTGGCTGGAATTTTTTTATAATCTTCTGAAATCAATTTTCAAACATTACTTAATGATAGTCTTTTGTTTTCTTTGACTCGAACATTAATAAACCATCTGGCAAAAAATCCAACGGTGCTTCCAATGTGGGTTATTATTAAACGATTTCCTTTTTCTGTTGGATTTTTTAATCCATAAGAGACTCCTTCCATAGAGGCTTGTTTTTTAGTTTTGATTGAGGTATCTTGCCAAATTTTTGTTACTGTATGTCCAGCATTAACCCATGTTTCATCTAAATAAAATACTTGTTCATGCTGATTCGTTACGTCCGCTATTTTCCTTAAATAATCATGTCTCCACGCAATGATTTCGTCTTTCTCTGTAAAAAAGCTGTTTCTGTCACGTTTTTTGTAACGAAAATTTTATTCATGTAATATTTTTTGCAGATGAAAATATGATATATTTGGAAGAATGGGGCTATTTTCTATTTCAATGTAATTTTTCAATCGTAGGAATTTCATTTCGAGAGAAAAACGAATGCCTTATTACATTCGTTACCCTCTTTCTTCCTGGAGGCTTTTTCGGATGCGAGACTTCTCTCCAATAACTTTCTTTAATGTTATACACTGTCAGCTTAGGTACTCCAGTATAGGTTTCACATTTAGTAGCTATTTCATCCACGGAAAGTGAAACAAAGTCTTTTCTTATCTGTCAAAAGAAATGGTTTATTACAATTAAAAACCATGGAAACATGAATAAATGTAAACGAAAACTTGTATTAGGCCGGTCAGATGTATTAAAGTTTTCAATTTAACTATAAATAAGCATTGAAGGATGAGTATAAATAAAATGTCTTCCTCTTAAATCTGTACTACGTTCTGCGAATTAAATTACTGCACTCCTTTCTTCTCTAGACTGTACAAAAGACCAAAGTAGACAATGTATTCTAATCGATTAATGCATATCCACAATAGATCTAAAAATAATTTATTCTAGAGGTGATCTTTTTAACTTTTAGCTGTTTTCATTCTTAACAAACTGTGACATGTTAACATTTGGCAAGAACAACTATCATTAGACAATCATATGCTTTGTCTTATGGTACTAACCTTTTTTTAATTTAATTCTTAAATTCATACGAAAAAATTCAGGAGATTCTTCGTTGAAAATTATGAGGCGACCGTCCTATAATTAAATTTTTATCCTCCGACAAGATGTAAGTATAATTGAGTTTTTACTGTTTTTTCCAAATCCACATCCTATTAAATTTGATTAAAAATAAATAGATCAGGCTTGACTAAGCTATATTAGTGATGACGTAATTTGTGTTCCACTGACAATTACAGTGACAGTACACTTATAAAAATAGAGGTTAGATATTCATAAATATTTTTTCCTACGACCACTTAGGAAAGTGACACATATCACACTATATAGTCCTATGGAAAGTGCCCTATATCACACGCGTATGAATAAGAATTTACTTTCCACCCGTGTACGAATATGCTACTTTCCGCATCAGCTGTCACAAAATGTCAAACGCATCATTTCTATTTTGATCTATGTAATGCCCATATTAATACTAAAATCGATATGATTGTTAAATTATTGAAATTGTTGTAAATTAGATCCTAGATATTTATCTTTAACAATTATTATTAAAATAACTAAGATATGTTTGCTTTTTATTCTGGTTAAACACATAACCGATTAGATCATTCAATTGACGCAAGGCCTATTAGCTCAGATGGTTACAGTTTCAAACTTATCAACTTTGCCATTTGAGACCTGGCGAGCGACCGCGTTCAAATCCTGGCGAGGCCAGAATTTTTGTTTGTTTTTTTAATTATTTTTTTTTAATTTTTTTTTTGTTTAGAAAATATGAAAATTGAATAAATACGATTATTGTTGATTATTTTTTTAAATACATTTTAATTATTATAATAAACCTAGATTTACATTTTTTGAGGAAATTATTTTGTGGTCGTAGGAAAAATATTGTACATCACTAGTGTGAAAAGTGATTTTCCACATTCGTGTGATAGTCGCACTCGGCTTGTGCCTCGTGCGACAATATTTGCCACTCTTGTGAAAAATGTCACTTTCCACACTCTTTATGTAATATACTATATTTCTATTATTTTCAAGATTATATTCATTTAAACATTAAAATAATTTGGTTAGATACCTTTAAACTACTTTTTTACGACCTCCAAATAATATTAAAAAAAATACTATATACGGATTTACGGATATCTCAAATTCAATAACAGAATGGTTTGTTTTTGTTAAAAGTTAGTGGAACAAAAATTACGTCGCACTAACTGACATAAACCTACTGCGCGAATTTAAATTGTATTTTAATACAGGATATGTATTTTATTTAATTTTTTTCTAATACTATTAGTTCTATGAAAAATAGCAACAAGCAAAAGTTAATACAGGAATTTATAAAATTTATTCCGATAAAACAATTCTGATATTAAAGGG
Source organism: Psylliodes chrysocephalus (assembly GCA_927349885.1). Taxonomy (NCBI): domain Eukaryota; kingdom Metazoa; phylum Arthropoda; class Insecta; order Coleoptera; family Chrysomelidae; genus Psylliodes; species Psylliodes chrysocephalus. The sequence goes on along the minus strand of OV651822.1, from coordinate 23,159,302 downwards.
GTTATGATGGACAAATAATGTTATTTTTAACAGACTCGTTATTTGTGAACAGGTTGTAATTTCTATGTGTTTATAAAATAACAGACCTGTTAAAAATAACAGAGATTGGTGTCTAATCTGTAACAATTCCTTTATATTTAACGGCCTTTAAAAATATTTTCTTCTTTACTTCTGTCATTATTTAAACGGATCTTTTAAATACATTAGAGTACTATCTTAAAGAAATCTGTTTAAATAATGACAGAAGTAAATTAACGAATACAAATATACTTTTAAAGGCCGCCAATATTTTTAAAGGCCGCCAATATTTTTAAAGGCCGTTAAATATAAAGGAATTTTTACAGAATAGACCCCGTTGTCAATCATAACCCCCTAAATAAGAATTGTTAATTTAACACATAACAAAAAATACTCTTAATTACGACTTTACAAGTGTTTATTATCTAAAATATTTCAAGTTTCTACATTAATGCGAATAAAAAAACTTAATTTTACTTTTTTAATATCGCTTGAGGGGTTGGGCTGAGAAAATTTTGTTATAAAATTGCCCCCTCATACTCTTCAACGAGTAATCTTCTCGACTTTTTAGAAAGAATTTAGAAACCTGGTATATAATTATTACAATCTTCATTTTTTGTACAAAAAAAAATTCAGGAAATTATAAAAATAGAAACATCCTCTCTATACAGGGTGGTCCATAAATGAGGAGCGAACCTATTATATACAGGAAGTCCCATCAGTGCGTAATTGATCGATAACTCTTTTATTATTGAAGATACGAAGAAATTTTAAATACAAAAGTTGTACCTATTGTTGATGGCCATATTTTAACATTTTTCATTCGTAAATATATGGGTGGTCCATAAATGAGGGGTTAAGCAAATATTTTAAACCAAACATCCTATACAATAATGGTCGAAATCTGCAAACTTTTCCTTTTTACTATGATATACAGATTTGATTGTTTTCCCATCGTCCAATAATTTTAAAATTTACAAATAATCTTTAAACATACGTGTACGTTACCTACTGGCATATTTTAAATACTCGTAATCACTATTAGAGTTGAGTGATACTTCACACACTGTTATATGACTATTATTTTAATCTTTGTAAACTTAATTTCTTTACATGTTTTACTATCGATTTCATAAATGTTTACCATAAAAATATTATCCAATACTTATTTAATTCAATGAAAATAATACTGAAACTATGTACCACATTAAATTTAATGTACTATATGACGGCTACTGGCTTCGACGCAAGAGTAAAAAGGGATAATAAACATAGGGGATGGACGAAGTTTTTAACTTTTTTAACGAATTGAAGAAATATAATTTCATTCAGGCAAAAGCGTATGTATATCCAAAAATATTTTTTTTACATCTACATGGATATTAGGTATCCCATTGCGTCCAACTGAACGAATATTTTTCATATTCATTCTACCTAATAAGAACACTGCACAAATATGAAATCCGCCAATCACCGTTCATATTTTCGTCACCGGGCTACTATTATTTTTTAAAATTTTAAATACGTTACAATTCTACCAAACTAATTTTCAGTATATTTTTTAGTTATTTAGATTAAATATACATTAAAATAAGTTATTCTTGTGTATAATCGATAAATAGTATTTCTATTTTTATTTCGTCTATATTTACAAATAAATAATACATTTTATGAAACTATATGAAATCAATTTAATTGCAAGTATTAAAACTAAAATTTTAGGTGTGTCGATGGGGGTGAGACTATCACATTTGGCTGTCATGCGAGAGATCCCGGGTTCAAATCTGGGATTGGAAACTAATTAAATAAAATCTTTTTTTTTTTCAAGTTTATTTTATTTTATAAATTAGTAAAAGTCCTAAATTATTTTTAAATTTGTAGATTTTCGATAGTGAAAAAATATACTGTACAACTCGAGTGGATTGTCCATATCGTACGTTGCGCTCAAACTTCATTTTCGTGTAAAGTGACCATATTTTGAAAAGAAGAGAGCGGAACAAATCGAAAACCGTCGCAATAGTGACGGTTTGGTTCATTGAAGAGCAAAAAACCTCATGTCATCATAAAAATTGTACTCGTATGTTTAGACGACTTGAATGATTTTTTTTTAATCGGACAAAAACAGGACAAAAGCGGAACAAAAGTGGGACAACAGCACGACAAAATCGTTTTTAATCGTGCAAAAGCGAGACGAAATCGGGATATATGTCAAATCGGGACTAGTGGTTTAAAATCGGGACTGTCTCGCCTCTCGCCTAAATCGGAACAGATGGTCACTTTATCTTCGTGCGATATGACCATCATATTTACTCTTGTTACACAAACTACTTATGCCTTTTTCAAATCCGTTTTACTGTTATTTGAACCTGTAAAAAAATTATATCCGTCTACTGTAAACGGAGATCAACTCTCGTTTACATAATATACCTACGTATAGATATTGAGATGTGATAATTATAATTTTTGTATAAAATATGGATCAATAATATTTGATACTGATAATATATTATTTTTTCATTATCTCCGTCCTTATATAAAAAAAATAGGGCAAATACACCTGAAAAAGTCAACTTCTAAATGTTTCAGCAAATTTTTACGAACCAAATCGAGAGTTTGGCACCAGATATATAACGAAATGCGATATCTAATCTCGTTTTTGATAACTATATCCGGCCATCGTCCGCCCACGGTCCATTATATACCATCATTGGCATCGAGATTGCCCGTCGGTAAATCCCTTTCGCTATAAATGAAATCACGAAATCCTGGAGCCGACCAGACCAGCCTCACAAAAATACATCAAATGCCCGACGGAATACTCAACTGAAACATGACTGTTTCCTGGACAAATAATATCTATGGTTCGTGACTATAGCTAAGAAATTTGTATGCCTTTTATGTTCGGATTTGAACCAATTTAAGTTCAAACGATTGAGATGCTCCGTTTTGTGATAAAAAGGCCGTGACATTTAAAATTTTAAAAAATCGTTATTGCCTATATTTGTTATAGAGGGTGGTATTTAAATCCATCCATGGTGAATGGATGAAGGGGTCACTGAGGTTAAGAGGAAAATAGTAGTCATCTTAAGTAGGCAACACTTTTCTAATGTTCGTTTGTTAAAAACCATAATAATTATCTTTTGTTCTACAATTATATTTTTGTGTGAGCTATTTTCGACATGCTCGGTCCTGCTCTAATCCCTTAAGTTCTCTGCCTTATTTGGGCCTCTTACGGCTTCCCTTTTTCCGATTACCAATAATATTCAATAGAATAAATCAACCTCCGAAACCTCCCCCTAATAATCCGTCCATGGTAGACATCACCAATGGTCGTCATCCGTTGTCTTCTTTAATTTGGTGGATACGCCAATCCGAAAAATTTTCGACCTCGATGAATGATCTCGAAATTGCATTTTTTTGGTGAATGCACTTGTTTGGTCCAGTGTAAGAAATGGAGGAAGTCTAGAATTTTCGTAGCAATTCTGATTGGCCACATTTTGATATAAATAGTCTGTTTTACTGTTGTGCAAAGATAAATTAATTGTCTAAGTAGATTACTAAACAAATGTTTGAGATATACATAGTGTAGTTTTGAGTACAAATACATTTAGATAATAAATATATTTATGTCTTAGAGAATATAAATAAAATAAACTAAACTGTTTAAATAAATAAAAGTTACAATATTATAAAAACGATTAGATACAATGTGGCACAGGTAGAATGAACGGTGTTTAATTCTTCAAATTTCAACGTCTTGCTTTTGGTTATCCATTTTGCTATAAAACATAATATATGTTTTCTACACCCTCATGGATATTAGCTTATCTATTCACAGATTACAAAACGAAAAAGTATGCCATTGCGATCAACTGAACGAATATATTTGATATCCATTCTAGGTAGTGAGAACACTGCAAAAAAATGAAATCCACCAATCATAGTTCATATTTTGGACTCCCAACTACTATTATATATACCGGAGGTTCAAATTAAAGTGTTACAGTTAAATACCGCCTTTTATAAAAAAAAGTTTCAGACGAAAGTTTTATAATTTTTTGGGGAAAACATTTTGGCCAAAATCGTTTTTTTTTATAGCTAACCATATTCTCGCATCAAAATTTTCAAGTAGGATTACGAGTATTAAAACTAAAATCATTTAAAGTGGCAGTAGAGCTGAGGGCAGAGCATCTGCCTTCCACGCGAATAGACCGGGTTCGGATCTGGGCTGGGAAATATTTTTTTTCATATTTATTTTATTTTATAAAATAGTGAAATTCATAAATTATTTTAAAATTAGTTATTTTGGCTTAATAACTTAAAATAATTTTTTAAATTTGTATAGTTTTGTTAGTGGGTCGTAGAAAAAATATACTGTACAACTGCACACACTACTATTCTTGAAAGCATAGGAATTATTTTTCAGGAGAAATTTACCACATTTTCTCTTTATTTTATAGTATGTGTATTCCCGAAATATTTCATAGGAATTCCTAATATCATTTGATGTAAAAGTTGAATTTTCTCATGATAATTCAATTGTTGTTTGTGTTATAACATAACCACCATATAGTGTGTTCGAATATCCAATATTAAGTAATATGAATAATTTTCTACTACAAAGCTGTTGTTTTAAAAAAATTAGAAAAGGTTTGATGGCAACAGCAAATATTAGACATAGACATGATCCAGTGGTCAATTTAAAAATTTAAATACCCTTAAAGTCTTGAGCAATAAGGGGTTTTTATTTAATAGAAGACAGAGTGGGTATGTATTCAGATCTCGGCTTCGACTTATTTGTAACCTGGTACTTAGAAGGGCTCGCAGCTTAATGGTTTCTTAAAAATGAGATTTCGCAGTTTATTAAAACAAGCGTACATTGTACTATCAGCTATCTGGGAAAATTGTAAATATTGTTTTGCATAACATTTGTTCAGAACATAATGTGCCAGATTCAGATAGAGAAGAAGAGGACGACAATATAGATTTTAGAATATTTAATGAAGATAATAAAAATAATGAGGTGAAGGCCCAAAGATGAAATCTTAATTTTTATTACTGATGAAAGATTTCATGCAAAATAATCAACAACAATTAATTATGAAATTATATTAAACCAAAAGGTCATATGTAGCTCCTAACGTAAAAAATAATTTATATAATTTTAATTAGAAATAACTACAAAAATTGTATTTTTAATCGATTTTAAAAACTTTAAACTTCCATCCTGAACCCCCCAGATTAAACTTTATTAATACCAGCACTATTTGGTCACACAGAAACCTGTTTTATTGATTTTTCAACTTTAATGAAATCTTACATACGGCCTTCTGGTTTTAGGGGGATGATAATTTTATTGCACATTTAATGTATTGTCGCACAAAGCCGACTTCCTTACCCGCGATATGAAGTCTAGTGCTGGCCATAGAGAAACAAACGCACTGCTTCAAGAAGCTACCAGATAAATCGTTGCGCTGCGGCTGAATCATATTTGAAGAAATTCCAGATTTTCTAGACGGTCGAGAATGTACTGGTGCAGAGCTGGCTTTGTATACATAGCGGGAAATTGTCGATAAATTAGGAGTGCGTATAAATAATTACGATTATGATTATGCTAACCTATGTTCCAGATTAGAAATCACAACTTTGCAGAACCGGAGAACTCAATTAGATCTATGCTTCCTATTCAAACTTTTGTCTGGGTCAATATATTCTCCTGATATTTTATTAAAAATTGGTCTTAAAATTAATAGTGCAACCAGAGCTAATGAAACTTCTTTTATTAGACACCATAGACAAAATTACGGCTTTTATAGTCCATCAACACGATTGGCTAGGAGTGCTAACAGTATAGAAATAGACTTGGATTTTTTTGGTTCCTCATATCTTTCATTTAAAAGAATTATTGCTAACCACTTTCTTAATGACACTTGAAAGTACTGTTATTGTCTGCCTTGTTAATCAAATGTTTTAATCATATGTTTTAATCAAATGTTTTACATGATACAATTTTTGATGTTGTTGTTTATTTTGTATTTGTGCATATAACATATATTTTTATATTTTTTATTGTAAAATGGGGTTTTCCCGTAAATAAATAAATAAATAGATAGACGTTAAGTTTCAATTTAAGTATTGTATAGAAAAGATAAATTGTAATAAATAAATTAGAATTGTGTTAAATAAATTAATTAGTACGTTATAAATAAATTGTTTTTAATAATAAATAAACTATTTAAAATTAAACAATCGTTACAGTATATAAGACCGATTCGACAAAACGACTAATAAAAGTAATATGTTTGTTCTCAATAGTCTTTGTAACACCACTGGCCAAAGTCAAAATTAAAGGAATTAATTTCAATAAAAAATCCCATGACACCCAAAAAGCGTTCACATTTAGTTTGCTCTGACTGTACTTTTTATAAAGAAAATACAATTCACTCCTCGGTATATCCCTCCACAACCTTCGAAGACACCATTCCCTGGAATTTTAATTCCTACTTATTTAAGAATAAATTGGCGGTTCTTAAAAGAATTTTTTTATTGGGAATCAATTCTCTGGCGAAATAATTCCGACGAATTCTAAAATTAGACCTCTGGTGTTTTGCTATTATTGTTGTGTATTTCGTGTTTGGTTTTAATTTTCATGTTTTCCTGTGTTTTGATTATTTAACAACGACGCGTTTTATGTCAAACCAGAAGTTGAACAACATGATTTTTTTTAAACCGCCATTTTTACATAGTTTACATTTTTGTTATATTGGCAGGCTTGGCGACTACTATTTCGGATAAAAATAGCGTCCAAGATGGAAGGCTATGTCGTCAAAATTTTCTCTTCACATTTTTAGTAATTTTTAAACTGTGGGCTACATTTTTCGAAAAAATGTTTGATACTCTATTGTGAAATTCTTTTTAAAATCAAAAATAACTATTTGAAGATTGGATTCATGAGATACAAATGTATAAATTTCTAAGGGGAATATTTTGAGAGACATTAATGAGATTTATATAGCGTAATTGTGGTTTATTTTACATTTTCTGCGAACTTTAGTAGTGTTCTTCATACGTGTGTCAAGCGTCGAAAACATTACAAAGTTATTGGGATAAAATCAGTTATGAAGGGTAAAATACCCATCGGTTAACGTAAATTCCTTTCCCAATGAAATACCCTGTATTGCAATTTGAATTGGTGCCGCCTTTACTTCCAATAGAGCTTTACGTTTGACTAAATTTCTTATTAACCGGTTATGAAAAGTTTTCTATTAAAAAATGCATTTATATGTAAATAGGAAAATTGTCGTTCGAGCGGGTGGTGAAAAAGCGTTAGCAAAAGAAAACGTTTTAGTTGTTCGAAATGGAACGAAACGCATGCGGGCGCAGCGTTCACTTGTACAAAAATCGATAGGGCAACTGCATAAGGCAATAAGATAAACCAGAGTGCAGTCTAGCCATCTCGTAGTACAGGAAATCCAATTCGAGATGCAGACAGGAGATCCGATATCGGAAACCGAATGTATGGTGTTGAATTAACTGCGTTCAATTAGATCTATTAAAATTGACTTGTTATCTTCGACATTAAGGATTAAAAATGACGACCTACTTATACAGCATGTCTACTTAAATTGGAATCGTATGGAAAACTTTATTATGGGTATTAAAAAAAAGCGGTTCTTCTTAAAAAATTTCATTGTCTAAAACCCAAAAAGCAAAATCAGACCTCAAATTTTTTCACTGTTTCAGGTCAGTTTTGTGTACGAATAAAGTTCCTTTATTTTTGACAATATCCAAAATTGTTGTAAAGTATAGTTATTTATGCAACAAGTGTGTAAAGTTACCCTTTTTTGACGAATGTGAATGTTGTGGACAATCACATGAGTCAAAAAAGGGACTTTACACACGAGTGGCATACAATATTTTTTCTACTACCGTACACATAATCCACTAATATTAGAAATATAAAAGTTACTTTTTTTCACTAGTGAAAAAAAGTACTTTACTTTACGCACTAGTGAAAAAAAGTAAAATGTGCCAAAAATTGTACACAGCAACAAAAAATAGGTTTTTAACTCTTATGAATATTAATATTGAGTGTGTAATTATTGCAATTACCAAAACTTAAGGTTTTGGCCTTTTCCAGCACAGAGTTTGAAAAATGTTGTGATATTACTTCTGCAACCCTATTTTGAGCTTCGAGTGGTATGGATTTGGCCTTTTCAAGTATAGAGGTTGAAATATTTTGTGTAACTCTAGTTTCACTGGCGAGTGGTTCCACTAATTCTTCATTAGAGTTGTCAATGGTAAAATTGTAGCTTTGTTTGGAAGTGGATGGCATACTGTCATCCATCAAAATTTTATTAGAAATTTTGTTTTTTTGTTATTGTGCTGTCTACGTAGCCTTCTGCAACAGCAGATGATTTCCATCCTCCATGTTTTTTGACCGTTAGAAGGTCTCCTCCAGAATTTGCCAGCATAGTGGCTGAAGACCTCCTAAAGCAGTGTCCTGTAAAAGCCGTTGGATTGGCCAAGTTTAGATACGTTGCTATAACACTTGGCATTTTACCAAAAGTATTTATCCCTACAGGCTGTTTAGAATATTTTCCATTTGCGAATTTTAAAAAAAATCTGTTACAATTTATATTTGATGGTCTTAATGAGGTATATTTTTTTATGAAAGATACATAATCAACTGCAGAATTAAAATCGTAAAAATGCGTTCTATTCCATTTTTGGTTTCTGATACTTTGACAATATACACTATTTGTTTATCTTCCACATCGTTAATTGTCATTTTACATAATTCTTCCCGGCGACAAGCTCCCGCAATTCCAATTATAAAAACTACCTAAAAAATAACATATTGTAATGTTACAAATAATTTATTAAACATTAGGAAATATCTTGACGTTGCGCATGTAAAACTCCAAATAAATGCTATTGTAAAAAATATAAAAGTTTTAGGTATAATGTGCTGCCTAACAACCCCGGTGGCCTGTTAGAACAGCAACTGATTTTGTTAGGCAACACACCATACGAACACACATCTCGTTGCAAAACTTTACAGAATATTTTAATTTTATACTGAGCATTCAAGCATTTACTGAGGCATTTACTTACTTTGATCATTAAAAACTTGGAATCTGGAGCTTTCAACAGAAAATTAATTAGATCTTCTCGTTCAAAAATTTTGGATTTTTTTGGTTTATAACCTTTATTTTTTTGTTTGAGAAACGCTATTAACTTGTTGAATTTCGAAATATCAACGTTGTTTTTATATTTTAAGGTGCTTTTAAGCATAGAATAAATCGACCATAGGGTAGAAGCTTTGCAATTCTTCAATTCATCAGAGAAATATGCTAAAATAACGTTTTCCGAATATTTTGTCACCTTATTCTTCCTACACCATTCTATAAATGCATTGTATTTTTGCTGATAAATATATGCAGATTTTTCTGTTAATAAATTTTCAGTGGCCTTTTGTGCACTGCATAAGATATCTGGGGGAGTATTATCAAATTCGCTATCGCTAGATAAATTTGAATCCATATCGATTATGACAGATATAATAAACTGCAAATAAAATTTGAATTTAAGTAAACAAACATTAAAAAGTAAAACTTTTTACCTTCTCAAACTTGATTGAGTTTAAAAAAATGCTAAATTGGCTTTAGAATCTAATCTTGAACTTAAGTATACTTTTGTCGTGTTCTGTTATAAGGTAGGTACTAATTAAAAGTTTAGAGATTGACAGTTCTTCTAATCCACACAGCCACGGCCAACTTACTTTTACCAAAATCGACATCCACTGTATGTTTACTTTTAATTAAATCGATGACATTTAGAGAAAATTATAATTAAAATAAACTGTTGATAATTTGTTGGACACTAAATAGATATAAGCAAAAATAATTTATTTATTTGTCTTAGAAAGAGATAGCAAAAAAATGTTAATATAAAATAAAACGTTATATTTTGTTGTTATGTACAAATTTAGTCAAATTTTACTTTTTTTAACTAGTGCGTAAAGAGTTTTACTTTACGCACTAGTGAAAAAAAGTACAACTTTACATACTTCGTGGAGTGCGTAAAGTACGTACTTTACGCACGGTAGTAGAAAAAAGTTGTTTAGAATTAAAAACTACATTCTAATATGCCAATACGTTAAGTCTAGTAAAGTAAACCACAATTTATTTACAAAAAAAAAAAACATTAAGTATTTATAATTATTCTTGAAAACATTTTCTCATCAACCGCTTCTGTGAGACGCAAAAAAGAATAAGGTGCTAGGTCTGGACGGTATGGCGAATAACCCATTATTTCTATGTTTTGGGCAATCAAATACTCATTTCTTCGAGCAGCAGTGTGATCCCGAAAGTTATCTGGATGAAAGATGATCGATCCTTTCTCTATTACATTTTTCGCGAACCTTTCGGATAACCTGAGGCAAACAAACTGTAGTATACCATAATAAAGTAACAGTAGTCTATCCTCCCGTGCTATAGTTGTAAAATGCCTAGTAATAAAAAAAAAGGGGCGACCATTTTTTCGTTTCTACTTTTTTCATGAATAACTTTGATGATCCTTAATCTTTGACGTTTTTCGCAAACCTTTGGAGAACCTGAGGCAAATAAACTGTAGTGTACCATTCTGAATTAGCAGTACGTCTATATTCCAGTGCTACAGTGCAAACATGACTAGTAATTCAAAAAAAATTTTCGTTTCAGCTTTTTCACGAATAACTTGTTGGATCCGACTCATTCTCAAAGACTCAAACTGACGATTTTTGCTTTTTTTCAATGTTTCATCACCTGTGGACTTTCAAATGTTTGTGTAAAATAGTGTTAATTGCTTTCACACCTATATTTAAAGTTGCTTGAATGTTTCCGACAGTAATGTGCCGGTCCATGTGTAGAATAAGATCAATATTCTGTCTTCAACTGTCGTTTTTTGCTTAGGAGCTCGAAAATTGTCATTTAAGGAAAGTCGACTGCGTTCAAATTCATTGTACCACCACTTTACGGTAGTGAAGGAACAAGCACTTGATTTATTTTCTCAAAACATTCTTTATGGTTTAAACCAGGGGTCTCCAAACTACGGCCTGCGGGCCAAATCCGGCCCGCCAGTGTCATCAATACGACCCGCGACAACTAATGGCTTATTGTTGCTGTGATAAGTTGGATAAAAACAAACAGAATGATAACTCTGATTTATTTACTTGCTACATATAGCTTAATGACAAGTATAATACGCAGAAAATTTAACTTAAGCATAATAATTAACAAATAATTGAACTAAATCTCACTAACATTATAAACTAGTGAACATCCCGCGGTTTCACCCTCGGTAGTTATGTTGGGGCAAATATATGTATGTATCGATGTTTGGAATGTATATATCCTGACTCACACATATGATTATTATCCTGAAAATCCCTCAGAAACGGAAAAGCTAAAGTAACGCGAATGAAACCGCGGCGTGTCCACTTGTAAAAAATACTAATGAGATTTATATAATGTGATTTTCCACTGACAATAGTTTGTAGTTATGGGCCAATTTTACTTACCAATTATGAAAATAAATTTTCATCGGTTAACTTAGATCTGTAAATATTCTTTGTGTACTTCATTTTGGAGAATGTTTTCTCACACAAGTAAGTAGTACCCAAAACAGAAAACAGCCCACGAGCAAATTTTTGCAAATTATCAAATTGTACCAGTGGAATACTCTTATAAAATTCCAACAAATTTGTTCTTAATTATATCACTGCACTGTAAATCAATAATTTCCATTTGAAGTTCCGGGGCTAGGGTTTCAATGTCAGTATCAAAAGGATTTTGAAAAATCTTAATTTCATTCGCAATGACATCAAAGTCTGAGAAATGAGTATCAAAATGTATCTTCAAAGCACTAAAAGCTTCAATTGTAAAATCGACGGGAAAGTCAGTCTCAGTAGTGTAGCTGAATATTTCACATGTTTTAAAATGTGTAAAACATTTTTTACGTAATTGTGATTGATATTATTTTCTGCCGGAACGATTTGATATTAGTATATAAATCAGGAAGAAGCTGGTTTTCTCCTTGCAATTTCAAATTCAGTTCGTTCATGTTTTGTCAAATCGACATAGAATGCTAACTTCCACAGCCATTCGCTATTTTGTAATTCGGTAAGTGGGCGATACTTTTCATTCAAAAAAAATTCGATCACTGCAGTTCAAAAAAGCGCTGAAGGACTTTTCCGCAACTAAGCCAGAGTACGGCAGTATGATATGGTAAGTCATTTTCTCCCATCTCTTCAATAAACTCGCGGAATTGTCTGTGATTCAGCCCAGTGGATCTGATGAAATTAACAACTGATATGACATATCCAATCATTTTCCGCACAAGGACTATTGATGAATGACACAATGTAAGACTAATGGTTTTGAACCACCATCATTTTCTACAGCCTTTGACACAAGTGCAACCACTTCTTTATTTTTACCACACATGTTTTTGCCTCCATCAGTTGTAATAGATTTCAAGTTTTTCCACCCAAGATTATTTTATTAATGGCATTTTCAACTCTCTTAAAAATAGCTTCCCCAGTAGTCGTCCCATGAATACTATCATTATCAAGTAGTTAATCATATACTTCATAGCTTTTATCACCTGAGCAGTATCTGACACATCCGTTGATTGATCCAAGGCCAGAGAAAACCACTCAAGATGTCCATTTTTGTCAGACAGTTGAGATGATATATTTTCTGCGATGTCTTGTACCCTCCGAGCAAAGGTGTTTACTGACAAACTGACAGTTTTAAATAAATCTACCTTTTCGGGGCACATTTCTTCGGCTACTGCAATTACGCATTCTTTGATCATTTCTCCATCGTGAATGGTTTTCCACGTACACGAAAGCTGGCACGAGTAGCAGCCTCTTGTTCAATATTGACTTTCGTAAACAAAGATTGCTGCGATTTCAATCTGCGCTTCAAAACTTCATATTTTTTTGTCCGCATACTTGTATATTTTGAGTAATTTTGAAAATTTTTCGTTTCATAATGACGTTTAATGTTATATTATTTGAGAACTGCTATGGTTTCATTGCAAATTAAACATGGCGCCTTATTACTGGACTCAATCACGAAATATTGAAAGTTGTTCCATTGATCTTTGAATGTTCTGCATTCACTGTCTATTTTTCCCTTCTTTTCCATACTAGTAAATCACACACAAAAACAAGTTAAATCAAAATACTGCTACGTAAGGGCGTTGGTCAGTTCGAAGATGTCTTTTAAACGCGGTTACGCACTACTTTATTTCACAACAGACAGTTTGGCTTCCTTCACCTTCCCTAGACAGACTGACTCGCGATAGCACCGCAAGCCTTTTTATACTCCAATTACTGCCATCTCGAAACACTGAGATTATTCACGAATGTTAGCGATAGAGAGTACTACCACTACCTATTTCCGCTTTTAACCACCAGATTTCGTCAAGTGTCACGGTCGTAACAAATACACAATAGTAAAATTCAACTAGCGAATTTAGCAAGCTTATGCTCCTTGGTCCTTGGAACTTACTTGAGTAATCAGTATGGCCCTAAGGCCAAAGCACCTCTTGGCGACGTTGTCAACTACATTAAATCTGTAGGCTGGCTGACGAGCTAGGAGGTGCCTATCATCTTAGGAGGATGCACAATGGGCCTAATGAGGCCTAAGTGCCGTGGGGGTAACCCACCCTCCACATGTTACAGATACAGATGGCCCTAAGGCTGGAAAGTTTGGAGAGCCCTGGTTTAAACCACGCTTAAAATTGTAAAATAATACTCCTCATTCATTTTCATCACTTAGTTTCGAATGAATTACTTTAAAATTATGTAACTTACAATCAGGTGACATATTTGACAACTGTCATTAACTAAACTTGTAAACAACTAGATTGAAATGTCAGACAAAATGTGTTTCAGAAATATCATCGCCTACTAGATAGGAAAGAGAACATACCTTCTACATTCATACACTTGGTAAAAATTAATAAAAATTTCGCGACATTTTCTTTTTTGTGTTGGACTAAAAATGTCAAGTAGACGCATCGTGATTTTCAGAGAACGAACACAGGATTTTAATTATAATAGTAAGTGAAAACTTTTTTAAAATATGGCCAAAGTTTTGCAGAAATACGAATAGTACTCAGAGAGCATGTAATTTTTGTTTGACAAAATGCACCAAATTTTTCTACAGTTAAGAAACTGCTCAAGAAATTCGTTCAACTAGCTCGCTTATATTGTAATGTGAGCCATTTCGTTATTCAGTCATGCTCTAATCCTCCAAGTCCCTCTCTGTCTTATTTGACCTTTGAGGCTCAACTTGTCCGATTATCATACATAATTAAACCCCTTAAGACCAAACATATGTGACCACTATGGCAGAGTCGCTTTCGAGATCTTTCCAGAGTGAACGTGATAATGTTTCTAGTATTGGTGAGATTTGGTGAACATTCTAGTACCTTCGCCAAAGTTTTTTTGTATATAAGTATTGGTGGAGGATCAAGCGGGAATCAGTTATATATGGACAGTGAAGAGAAATAGTGAACAGTTTAAAGACATTCAAAATATATATAAATTAGAATAGTAGTGTTATAAAATAAATAAGTGTTTAAATAAATTATTAATAAATAAACTATTGTTTAAAATAAACAAACATCACAATATTATATATGGCAACTAAAAACTCTGACAACAAGGTATTTTCTTTGAAACGATTGAATGTATAATTATGAAATTGTAGGATGAAGAAAGGGATTGTATTCTCCATTTTTTAAATTTTTTAATTGAATTTTATTAAATTGCAAGGTAGGTCGAGTGATATATCAGAGAAAAGGTTTTTTCCTCTTTTAAAGAATACTGTGTTTTGTTGGGAATGGGGTGTTAATACCCTGCGACCTAAAATTTCTATTTTGCTTCATTCTGTGGCTAATGCAGACCCTTCCAATCCTATATTCTCAAGGAAGTGTAGGATTTGGAGTAGTTTCAAGTTAGGTAAATCTCTCTCTTCTATTTGATATGCTCTTAGGTGTAGTGCCCTTGAATTCTGGAGTGCTACACAATCAGTCAGAATGTGAATGGAGGTTTCGTCCTCCTCCTCACAGAATCTGCATTTACTGTCTGCTACTCTCAGTTTACTAAGATGTCCTTTGAGTCGGCAATGCCCGGTAAGGACCCCTGTTACAATGCGTAGCCTGTTCTTGTTCAGACAGATGCAGGCTTCCTATCTTTTTTGGTTAAATAAAGAATACTAAAAAAGTATCACATTACTAATGCAATACAGTCCCATCCAGACTACCCTACCCTGTATTGTATAGGATCATAAAAATACAATAATAATGAGATACTGTCAGTCCCATTCATCACCCTACAATTTCATAATTATACTTTCATTCGTTTCAAAGAAAATTATTTGTTGCGAGACTTTTTGGCTACCCCATATATAATATTTTTAATCCTAATTTTTTGCCAGCGAAAGATGAGGGTGTATCGCTACGAGGACAAAAGGTTTGTTGAATTTTCTTCGTTTTTAGCAGGTGTTTGATGGTTTTCATGCCTTACATTCGCTTTACATTTAAGGAAAAAACCAATTCGTAACTTTGCCTTTACTTTCCTGAATGTCATGTGCGATAATGATTACTTTCGTGAAATCGTTCTCGATCAACGACGAACAACTACTAGACCAATTTTGTTTACAAAAATCGAATTGCAAGCATTCACGGTGTTACCCATATGATGAACATGTTATCCACATAGTTGCCAAATTATTATGGCAAAGTATAGGAGAGTCTTAGTACAAAGATTTTTTTAGTTATAATTCGGAATTTACTTAACATAAGGCTCTTAAGCGCACAAAAGACTCAAAATTACATTAAGGAAATATATTTGAATTCTTAATTGTTTATTGTCTTTTTCTGGTTTCAACTATTATTGTAGCTGAAGGTGATTTACATTTTACACTGTGGCAACGATGTAATGAGGAAATCATAGTTGTACGAGCTGGTTTATTCATAAAACGCGTTCTCGCACCACAGATACATAATAAGCTCGAACAAAGCATCCCCACTCAATTTATCAAGCGTCTCGCTCTTTTTAATGCGGCAACCGATGCAACAGCTCTTTCTGTCTGTCTAACATAAAACAATCGGAATATTTGCAAGTAAATAGGGATTTAATTATAAATGAATGGATTAGTCTAGTATGTTTTTGTCGTTGTTTTCGATACACATTGGTTGCTTCTTATTACATTCTCCATAAATTAGTAACATGTCTACACATTCACTCGGAAGGCATTTTCATTATAATAATTCATTCAAATGTAAACAGAACAAAATTTTATGACATTAATATAGCAAATATTCACTGACTTCGATTTTTACAGATAGGGTCCGATTACAATTAGAAGTACACAGCTACGTCATCATTTGGCAAAGTAATTAATTGGTTATCGCCGCCTACTGGGGAATTAGTGGAGTGTTAATATTATAGGAATATAGGAAATATTGTTTTATACCTAACAACTTAATTATTTTTTATTTATTGATAGTTATATATAATATGTATTCGAAATTCGAAGTAATGGTTATGACGTAGTCGTGTTCTTCTAATTGTAATCGGACCCTACATGTACATGATATGATCATTACAACCGCTTAGGTAGATCTAGTAAGTGATCAGTTAAATTTTAAATATTTAAAAACAGTTTAAACCAGCACGCACTAATTTGAAAACTGGGGAAGGAGTAAATAAAAAATAGTTTAGACAGATTAGAGTATTTCTTCATAAACAACATGGTACATTTAAAAATATATGCCTCCATTTAAAAATAAACAAAGTTGGCCTTCAAATAACCTTAAAGGTCACGAGTAAGCGAAAATCAAATTACTTAATAAACACAAGTTACTTTTACTGGAAACTGTTTCTGCTAAATATGCAGAGTAAGTACAAAGCTAAAACCTGGGACACCCCGTATATATATGTAGCAGAAATTGTAATATCTCGGGATTAAAAACTAGTACGTGGTTAGATTAGATTGCAATCATAACACCGACAAGTACCATCTATAAATCAACGTGACCTACCTGGCACATTCATTGAGACTTTCTCCCAATGACAAAATCAGGATACAACCAACAACAGAATGTGATGGGTCAACGACCCAATGCAACGTCGGACTCGGTAGAAGAGGATTTCGTACGTCAAGGTCTGGAGAAATGAATATACTGGACATGACGGTGGGGTCCCACGTGTTAGCCAAACACGGCTACTTTGTTTCATTAATCTATAACAGTTGCTATAGTTTAAAAAAGATTTTCTGTAATAATTGCAGGTTTAAATAATTAAAAACTTGAATATTCTTTTAGCTCGAAATTATTTAGATTGTGGTATTTTACATGCATAAATTAAAGCTCAATAATCATTACGATTTGGTAAATGCATTACATCCTACGATTTTTGTACAGTGCTGGAGTCTGGGACACGCGTGACTCTTAGTAACCTAACTATCGATCGAGAAGTAAAAACCATGTATAAGATCGCTCGTATTCATATCTCTACTTGTGTGATGTAGAATTTTCAGTTTAGCATTCGCTCGAATACAATGGACTATAACAACGCATCGAAATTTTTGATCCTATTATGTAGAAACAATCTATAAAGGCTTTTAGTTTTCTATTAATACCTTCATTTACCCGTTTAATTAGACATTTAAAAGAACATAAAAACTAAAAGTCAATTAAAGAATAAAACCTTAAAATCAATAACCACATCAATTTTATTACAAATAAATACAGGAGCGAGAGGTTTCGGTCTCACAGGGCCATCTTCAGGAGAGCGTAGATGAAACCACCAGTAAATATCAGTTGGAGGATAAGATCTCCAGTGAGTGGAGAGAACACTAAATTAATTGGTATCAGAAAAGGATCTTGTGCCAATAAAAAACTAAACAGAATTAAAAGAAGGATAAAAGGAAATAAGTAGCCTTTTTTCATGGTTCAGCATGTGGAAACCACTGACGGTGGAGAGGGAATCTTCCAGCTGATGGTGGGTGAACCCCTGATAGGAAAGGGTATTACCACAGCTTATACAATACAGCTCCACAACTCCGTGTCGGCGTCTTTGATCTGGTGGTCGAGAACCAAGCAAGACGGAATGGTGCTATCTCTGTTAGATTCGAGGAAAAAGTCGGGCCCGGATTAAACAATTTTTTTATTATTGAAAAATTGAAAACCTTGGCGTAATAAGGTTGGTTACATGCCATATTAAGTAAGTTTTGGGAAATTAAATTTTTAATTTGTTTTAAATCTGTCAAATATAATTAGAAACATTATTTAAATATAAATATTACGAAAAATAGCACATCTTTCGGATTAGAGGTAAAATAATTTGTATGTGGCTAGTAAAATCCTGGTTAACAAATGTTTTGAGCTAAAACAGTCACTTCACGACAAATTGTGGTTTGGATCCTTTTTACACCAAGGGCTTCAATTGTTAAAGAATTGTGTCACGCTCGTGGATGCAAATCAAGTAGTATGAACTGTGATTTGTAGATTTAATTTTGTTAAAGTGTTCTCACTACCTAAAATGGATATGAAATATATTCGTAGTTGAACGCAATAACATACTATTTCGTTTTGTAGTATGTGCGTAGATTGGCTAATATCCATGCACAGATTACAAAACGAAAAAGTATGTTATTGCCTTCAATTGAACGAATATATTTCATATCCATTCTAGGTAGTGAGAACACTGCAAAAAAAAAATAAATTCGCCAATCACCGTTCATATTTTAATCAACCGACTGCTATTATTTTTAAAATTTTAAATAAATGGCAATTCTGTCAAACTAATTGTCAGTATATTTTTTAGTTATTGAGATTAAACATACAATAAAATAAGTTATTCTTTTGGAAAACGTTAGCATGGATGACTAAAGGGTATTGGGTTAATTAATTCTAAAAGTGTGGTACAAATGTTATTTTTTGTAGCCAATTCTTCAAAATTATTTTGAAATATCTTTTCAATATTGAATATTAGTTCTACAAATTCATAATTTGACAGTTACAGATTTCCAAATGTATCTGGATTGGCGTTATCATATGCCTTTAAAAAGCAATAAAAAGAAAAATCATCTAATTCGACGTGATCTTTGTTATATTTAAGACAGGTATCGCAGAGGAGTGGATCCGCAAGGCTTTTATTAAAAGGTAACCACACACATACCTGATAAAATTTTTCTGTATCAATTCGTCTTTACAATAATTTAGGGCGTTAATAATTTTATCATAAAATAAAATACAAGGTGTTCCATTTAAAAAACGTACATTTTAATTTGCCAGGCAAAAACGTGACACCCTGTATATCCAAAGATATTTTTAAAATATGTAGATATTTTTCAAATCCATATAACTTTTATTTAAAATTTTCTTGCGTGTCTACAACAAAATAATGAACAATAACGCACTAATGGGATACCCTGTATAAATTATATTTTTAACAATGAAAATTTCTTATAATGTGGTACTTATCGGTTTGGGTCCTTGGGAAAACTAAAGAATGTTTTCTTGCAGGTATAACCCTTATTAAAACAGCTTTTGACTGCACAAACAGAATGATGTCTTTTTTTTCACTCATTCTACTCACAGCTAAAGAGTCACCAAAATAATAACAGTACCTTCGACTTAAACAAAATCAACGAAATTATAGGCTCCACGAAATTATACAATCAACGAAATTATACGCACGACTCAACACCTTACCTAAGTACGCTTCTGAACGCCAAAACCGTCTTTTCCCTTCGAAGGCGGAGCTTAAGCGATGCGCGACGAAATCGACGCAAACCGTTGCCGCCAAGAGAGTGTTTTAGCTGTATTGTATAAGCTGTGGTATTACCCTTTCTAGACGTAATGTGTAGTGATGCTGCAAGGCGAGATTTAGAACTAAATAAAAAAGTTATCGAAAGTATCTAAAAAAGTAAAAAAAAAAAATACATGATACAAAACTATTAATCGGCAAATATAACAAAGTGTTATGAAAAATGTTAATAATAATTTTTTTAAACTTATTACCGCTGAAAAACAGCAAAAAATTGATTTAGCGCGTCATCGGGCTTTCTCTTACCCATCTTATACATTGAGTTGGAAGTGAGATAGAAGTACTTCTCTCTAAAAGTACACGCGCGTAGGAAACATATTGTTATGACGTAAAAAAACATAACAACAAACAAAAATTTGAAAATTTATTTAGGTAATTTTGTTTATTATAGTTTGAATATTCGGTAAAAAAATTTAAAATTATAGAATTTTAAATTTTAAGGTATATTATTTAATTCAAGAAAATTAGAATTTTCGTCAATTTCGGATTTTAAAACATTCATAACAATTAAAGGGTTAAAGATAGATGATGGGCGTAAGGACTTTTTTTATTCGAAATATCCTAAAGAATATAAAAAAAATTAATTCATTGCAAAAATGCATTATTATTTTTTTGGCTTAATTAATTTTTCGTTGTTTAAACAATAACATCAACAGATATCGAGTGTCATCTTACACTTTTATAATCAGGAAAGCCTTCCGGACATTTAAAAAAAAAATTACGAATTAAAACAATTTTGCAAACGAATGCGCCAGTATGCTCTAGTCTAAGAGACATTAAAGACTCTAATCAATAAAGGTTACAAACAGTTTTTGAATATTTTCACATTTCACCTCTAACATTTTTTAGACAGTCGAATCGTTCAATCTTCTCCATTTAATAACGAAACAACTAAATTATCTAAATTTAAAACTGAACTAAAAAAATTGATTCAAACTTGCCCAGATAAGATATTATACTATTTCTACTGCGTTCTTTTAGTATTCTTAGTGACTTCTGTTAAACTATATAAGAGAAAGTTTTAAACATATCGCACTTTTTGTACCTGTCTTACTCTAGTACCCTATTAGTGAATCACCTTTTTTTAATTTTTTTAAACAACTTTATTATATTATTTTTTTCTTCTTAAGATAGATATCACACAAGACACAAAATGTAATTCATGGTGATGAAATATATATTTTATTTGAGTTCTATTGTAGTCCCCTTAACTATCCTAAAAGGTTTTCATAATTTTTCTTTCCACTATTCTTTAGTTTTAGTATTGAGCATCCTTTGCACTATCTATGTAGATTTAATTACTATAATAAATAGCTTCATTTGCGGTAACAATCCCGAACTGATTCAGAACGCTAAGATAAAAATTTTACTGAAAATTCCACACCTGTAATTTTGAACCAATCAAAATACGTGTTTTTGACAGATCACCATGGCAACGGAGGTATTTTAGTGGAAATTTTTTTCTCGTGGGGTACCCAACAGCGAATTATACTGGAAATTTTTTGACGTTTACAATAACAGACCATTTTTGACAGACTGGTTTTTATTTGTTCACATAATAGGTTTAGTTTTGATACATTTTAGTTACAATGCTAAGGTGTTTTCTATATTCTTCGGCCACTTCTTTTCTTCTTAATGGCGAAAATGCAGGACTTTGGATGCTTTGAATTATGTGTCTATGTCTAATAAAATATATATAATATTTAGACACTAATTTATTCACCTTTTTCCCATTCAGCACTTTGAATTTTGCGTAGTTTAGGTGCAAATATTCGTGGACAATTCGGAACAAATTTTCGTTTTTCAAGTTGGAGCCACAATCCTCTATTAATCCGAGTAAGTCATGGTGCAATGATTGATCATTACATCAGACAATTTCACGCATATTTTGCATAGCGTATGATTTTCAAATCGATTCATTTTTAAACAAATAGGTAATTTTGTTGGTTTTACTTGCTGTGCAATATTCTTTATCGCAACAAAACGCGAGTTATTTAATGTTTTGAACTGTCAAAATACAATGATCACAGCCTCCTACGATTGATGCTTGCTGACGCTGGTTATGAATTTCATACCATTTTAAAGCGCTCATAACGCATGTTAATAAAAACGCAGAAAAACAATTTTCTACCACTTGTAGTTATTCAAAATTTACGTAAAATTAAAGAATATACTATTTTCTATTTTCAAATGGTATTCCCATGCAACTACAATGAGTAGAAATAAGCAATTTGAAGGCCTAAATAATTGCAGCGAAACATTTTTTTACGTCGGGCCGCTTGACAACTTCAAAACTGAAATTATATTCGAGGTTAGGGTCTCACTTAGTTACCATGACAACTCAACAATCAAGGCGACAACACCTTTTATGTTTCACTGGTGACTTGGAGAAAATAATTTGCATTGTTGAGAAACGAAAAATAAATTTTAAAAATATTTAATTTTCAACCATAATTCGGCGTGGAATTTTCTTACCGAATACCACGCGAGGTCAAATTAATATCAGGAAATTTTTTGACCTCTAGTGGTATTACTAGTGAATATTATAACTGGATTTGTATTGTTTGAATGTTTATGTAGGCGTGTATGCTCTATCTTAGCGTTCAGAATACGTTCGTGATCGGCTCCGCGAACGAAGCTATCTATTATGATAATACGAGCATTTTTTTAAACAAAAATTGGAAGTGGAGTTTAGGTGACGATATCACCCTGTAATTCATTTACGTTATTGTCTTTTAATTGGGTTCGACTTCGGTGATTTTTTGTTTTTGGATATAAGTTTATATTGCCACCAGATAAAATATTTTAAAACGTTCCAGCTACAAATTTTACTTCACAACACTATGTGACCAAAAGTTTTGACACCTTGTGTATTAGAATTTTAACTAACACTTTTTTTTATAATATATAATAAAATCCAATAGATATATTAGTATAGATTGTTATAAGTACATCAAAACGTATATAATTCCTACATCCTAAAGACAATTTATGAATACTCTTATCTTAATCGCCGCTAAAAATTAATACAATAAACTTTGGTTGGTCAAATAAATAATAGAACACATTAGAAAAGGACATAAATATCGTAAAGAGAAGGTATCGGGTTCAAAAGAGGTTACTGCCCTTAAGAGTCTAGACGTTAAGAGGAAAAGAAAAGACGAGAGCAACCCCAAGTTTAAAAATTATTTAGTGGAACCACGTGTCTTTGCCTAACCCCCTATGAACACACACGTGGGGTCGCATCTCATCTCAGTTTCTCAGTTTATACATGACATTACAGTTGCCTTTCTAACTTTGTGCGTCGCCATATGCGAGCGATCTTTCGACATCTTAGGTATTAGAATAATATACGGGGTGATTTACGCAATATGTCTGATGAGAAAGTATTCTATTTGAGACGATTAGGGGAAAAATTTCTGACAACGACGCTAATAAACAATCATAAAGCCTACACATAATACCCCAAGTAGCACAAAAATTTATAACGATTGTATAAACTATGTATATAATAATTTTTAAAATAGCGAATGTATTTTAAAACTTGGTTTTAAACTTTTATACACCATTTTTAAATAGGCAAAAGGTCAAAGTTTATAAAACAAATTTGTTTTTAACGTTATATATGGGAATTGATTAAAATAGTAATAAATATAGGGTAAGTCGGGGAGAGATGGCGCACTTTTTTTAAAAATATTAGAATAATATAAATTTAACGCACACTCCAAAAGAAAAATTTATTCGAAAATGTGGATACAATACAAAACACTAATCTCATAGTAAAATACAAAAAATTAATACATTCTTTGGTAAAAAAAAATAAATTGCTATTCATGCAAAAGGCCATCTATCCTGGACTGTCCGGGTGAGATGGCGCATGTCATAAATGCTTAATAATAGAAAAGTAATTATTTCTTTTTCCGAGCTAAAACTTTTCCGCAAGAATGACAGAGGTTAACAAATTTTGAACAACCATCGTGAAACCACTTTTCACAGTTAACACACTTAACCCAATCGTCCTGTTTCGATGTAGAACAGTACTGCTCCCCACATCCTATGCATTCTGCACTGTTATCATCTTCAGGGCTGTCATCAGACTCCTGTGAAACAAAATCAGAAACATTTTCTTCCGAAGATGATTCATCAACAACATTTTTAGGTTTATGCCTACTTAATGTTTTAGCACGTTTGGCTGCTCTCGCTGATTTTGATTTTTCTATTTCAAGTTTTCTTTTTTCCAGACTTTTTCTTTTTTCAATATTTTCGGATGACGTCAAAAGTGCTGCTATTTGTTTTCCACGTTTCTTTGCTTTCTGAACTACATCTGACGTGCTTGAGGACGTACTGGGAATAGGATTGAATTTTTGAAGCATTGTGCATGGCGTGTCTTTAACAGGAGTTCTCTCATTAATGGCTTGTGAACAACCAGGTGTGGGATTTTGTGGGGGATGTTCTGGTTCAATATGTTCATTTATTTGTTCTCGTTGATCTTCTGTTTGCTCTTCATTCAGGAAGGCGTAATCTGGAATTGCGTCAGGGTTGAATGGTTGGATGCAAGTTGCCCTAAACGATGATACCCCATTCTCTACAGTGGCTGCTTTCGACCATGCATCTGATAATAGTTTCCCGAATATAATTCTATTGATTTTTCTGGTAGGATTAGTCTTGATAAACAAGTTACAAGCTTTAGCAAAATACGACTTCAAACTTTTAAAAAATGCTCTGTCCAGAGGTTGCAAAAATTGAGTAGTGTGGCTGGGAAGGCACAATAAAATTATGCCACATTCATCCGCATATTCCAGCATTTCCACAGAGTTGCAGTGGGTTGAATGGCCATCCAAAATCAAAAGTACTTTTCCATTTGGTTTTCTAGGCATAAAATGAGTCTTCAACCAGTTCAGAAACAAATTGGTGCTGATGTAAGCAGATTTTTCATTCATATATACAACCGAACCGGGAGGCATTCCGTCCTCAAACTCCGCCTTCTTGTTCTTTCCTTTAAAAATGCATGCAGGTGGTAAGAACGAGCCCTCGGCGTTACAACAAGATATGACTGTGATGGTTTCGCCTTTCTCAGATGATGTGACGGCTGCAACATTCTTAGATCCCTTTGCTGCGATCACGTATCCTGCTTTGTTGTTCAGCTGTAGGCCGGTCTCATCCATAAAGATATTGGATGGTTTGTTCATCAGATCATTTTCACGTAAAGTTCTCTTTAAAAGCTGGAAATACAACTCAACTTCTACTTTGTTCATGCCTTGGCACCGAGCCAGTGAAACACCTTCGGATTTTCGAATTCTGAGGTCCTGGTTACGTTTTAGAAACGAATTTAACCAATCATACCCGGCTAAATCCTTGTCTTTGTTGAATTTATGGTTTATGCCTAAGTTCTCAGCCAAATGAAAAGCCATTGACCTTACGCTCTCACGTGTTGGTGCAAAACCGTACTTCTGCAACTTTTTGATATAAGCCTTGAGTTTATTTTCATTTTCTGTTCCCAACAATGAAGGCGGCCCCAAGAAAGCTCCGCACGATGTGTCTTTGCCAACGGGTATCTATACACTGCAAATAAGAGCGGGAAGCTTAAACAGTATGAGAAATAGACGACTGAGTCATCTCACCCGCAAGGCCATCTAACCCGGAATTACCCTATAGCTATTTATGGAAACCGTACAAGATTTTTTTAGAATTTGACTAACTTATTTGTTTGGTAAAAAATGACTAACCATTAATTTTTTCTACTTCCAGTCAGAGTTTTTAGAAAATGAATAATTGGAAAATTGTTGGGGAAAAATCATATAATTATTCTCAACCACTTCAAGAAAGTGGGTTATTTTGTCGTGTATTGAATGAAACAGTGTTTTGATTATTTTGTGCAGATTTAGGATTACTAATTATAAGTTAACTAACATAAATTTTCAAAGGAAATCTATATAATATATATTTTAAAACAAATTTTTGTTTTATTTTCGTTACTGGTGACATAATGAACTTATCGTAACAAGTTACATAAAGTAGATCAATTTAACACTTGCTGTGATTACAAAAAATGTCACTTTATATGTCTGAATATAATTTATATTCCCGCAATGTTGTCCAAACTTTTCTTTGACTTGCGCCCACCTTATCTGCAATCACCCGCGTACTTTTTGGATCTTCCTCAATAACATTTAAAATTTGTTCTTCGAAACGCACCTCATTTTCGATTTACCACACTGAACAATTTAAATTCACTACTTGAGATAAACACGCTACTGAAATCACACGCGACTGAATTACAGTAATCGGTACACAGTGAATCGTGATTCATAAGAAAAACCGAAATGAAAGATAAAAAATAATACCTAATATTTTGCGCATCTTTTTATGCACAAGTCCAGGTCCGGATTTAGATTTTTTATTCTGTATCATTTATGTTTTTGAGTTTTTGAAAAAATGTTAATTTTAAGTGTTAAAAAGTATAAATCTAGGATTCGGCTTGTATATCAATTTTAACCGGATTTTCTTTTTTAATAAATCATTACTTGACACTGTTTTAAAATAGTTTTACTTTTTTACTTTCCTATCTGTATACAGATATAAGGAAAGTATAGGAATCATGATTTTTTTCGACCTCGAGTTTTCGACGGATTTTTACGTTTTGAGGTCCCCTGAATCCGTTTTGACTATTTTCGCGATGATGTCTGTGTGTGTGTGTGTGTGTCTGTGTGTGTGTGTGTCTGTATAACGCATAACTCATGAACCGATACACGGAAAAACACCAAATGTCAAACTTAAGCTTTGTTCCAGCGTCTAATGAGCTGATTAGATTTTGGGCAGAGTCGGAACATCTGGGGGGGTACTTTATAGGTGGTCATTTTTATATTTCATGGAATATATCTGTTATTTACGTTTGGAGAAGAAAATTCTTCAAATAAAAGTTACTTTTAATATAATTATCTATAATTTTTGTTCTATGCAAAATTTTCCTAAAATGGTCCGTATTCGAGAAATTTGACAAAATGTAAAAAAAATAATTTTTTATAAAAATTGTTCAAATAAAAGTTGTTTGTAATATAATTCTCTATAATTTTTATTCTATACATAATTTCTCTAAAATGGACCGTATTCGAGATATTTGAGAAAATGTGTAAATTTCGAATTTTGAAGAAAACTCAAAAACGGATAAAGAAAAAAACATTAAATTTTAAACTTAAGGTTTATTTCGGCCTGACGTGAAATGATTAGATTTTAGACATAGTCGGAACATCTGGGGGGGTACTTTATGGGAGGCCACTTTTATATTTTATGGAATATATCTGTTATTAATGTTTGGAGAAAAAAATTGTTCAAATAAAAGTTACTTCTAATATTATTATCTATAATTTTTGTTTTATGTAAAAATTTCCTGAAATGGTCCGTATTCGAGAAATTTGACAAAATGTGCAAAATTCTGAATTTTATGAAAGTTTTTGAAGTAAAAGTTGTTTGCGATATCGATCTCTATAATTTTTGTTTTTACATGATTTTTCTAAAATGGACCGTAATGAAAAAATTGTAGGAAATTTTAAATTTTTCAGTATTTTCGTTTTCCATGAATATCTATAGAAGAATGTTTCGAGGTAGATGTATGTGGACAATGTATATATTTAGTTTATCCTCTAAACATTTATAGAGATGCTGCAATAGGTTGTACAAAATAACCGGAAAAAGCCTATAATAACTAGATAGGAAAGTCATGTGTTGGACACATCAGATTTTTTATTTATTACTTATCAGTAATAAAACATTTGTTTATAATTTATTGGAAAGCAATATATCATTTGGACTGTAAACTTAATGTTACTAATGGCAGTATGAAAACCATATTTGTATGTGTAACGTGTGGAAAGTGGGTTAACCAACGGCACTTAGGCCTCACTAGGCCCATTGTGCATCCTCCTAAGTAAATAGGCACCTCCTAGCTCGTGAGCCAGCCTATACATTTAATGTAGTTGACAACGTCGCCAAGAAGTGCTTCTCTTATATCGGCCGGTGTTAGGCAATAATTGTCGCCGAACACAAATCTTCTAATAAATAAGAGCGTCGGGAAATCGTAGAGGATATCAAGGAGAGTGAGACTAAGAATGACTTCCATAGCTCTGATCGGTGTGATTTTCATAGCTCCTGTTATGTTGAGACATGATGTTCTTTGAATTTGTTCTAGTTTGCGGATGGCTGTCAATTTTTAGGTTTTCGGTACCTAAACAACTACACCTCTATAATTTTTATTGTACAGTGCTATTCATTACAAATTTCCCACCGTTTATCATCGTTATTATCACATATTATGCAATTAAGTTTTAAATAAAATTTGTGAATTTTGCTAAAGTGCCATCAAAGATGCAGTAGCGTGTAGATTTCATGCAATACAACTAATTATTAGTTTTTAAATGGAATATAATATTTGGAATATAAAATTTGTGTAATGCTATTTTGTTTCCAAATTTCAAAAATATACCATATATGTTACTGGCATCTTATACCTTTTTCGAGTAATTAAACATTGCATATCTTAATTAAGCCATAATTACGGTAAATATAGAAAAGTAAACATCATTTAAAAGACAAATAAAATAATCAAAATGGTATCAGTGACAGTGAGGAAGAAAAAATGCAAAAATTTATTTAAACCAAGTTAGGTACTCGACGTTTAATAACTCGAAAAAGGATATAAGATATGAATAACATATATTTTTGAAATCGGAAGATAATTCCAAAAATTTAATAATATATAGAGTATCCCGTAAAATCTGCACGCCACTGTATTTTTGATTGCATTTTAACAAAATACACTTAACTTTTATTTAAAACATTTTTGCCTATATGCAATAATAACGATGATAAAGGGTGAACAATGTATAATAAATAACCCTTTACATTTTACTATTGAAAAATTAATTTTTTACATTTAATATTTCTTTCTAGTCAATACTAGTGCAGCATCTTTAACATTATTGTGTATCCTTAAATGCGTCGTTGCCACATTTGTCGCAATATGAATCTATTTATTAATATTGTGCGAGCCATTTTCGACCAGACTGATAATTCTCTAATCCATTAAGTCCCACTGTGCCTCATTTGGGTCTTTTATGGCCTCTAGTTTTCCCGTTACCAACAATATTCAATGAAAGAAGCTTCTTTCAACGAGGTCGAAACCCCCTTCAGAAGCCAGCCTATGGACACTGCCAGTCGAAATTCTAGAATGACGAAAAGCTCATCGAAATATTGATTTTGGTGGATACACCAGTCTATAAAATGGTGGATCCTTCAATGCATTTTCAAAGTGATGCCGCCAATTGTATTGAAAATTGACACGCTAGAATGGCGGCATTTGCAAATAAATAAATAAATAAGACTGTCATTTAACGGAGTTCAAGTTTAGAGATATCGATGTAATATTGTTAATATAAATAATATTTAGGTAAATGTTATATAATTATAGATGTATAGTATTTAAGGTTATAAATTAAATTAGCGCATTAGTATAAATAAATTAAATAATTAAACTGTTAAAATAAATAAACGTTACGTACATACAGTAAAACAAGAAAACTTTTTAAGCTCCATCCTATATAGGAACCATCTATCGTCACATAAGCTATTAGCAGATATATTACATTGCACTTTCCCGAGGGTAGTTTTTAATTAGTTTCTGTTTTTTTTTTCTTATCCATCTCTTTAACGCCAGCCTTCACAGGAAATTGTTCGAACCATTTTTCAAACAGCTTTGTCTATGTGGGTAACATACTGTGAACTTCAAAAAGGACGCTGATATTTCCTTCAAACTTTTTTTATCTGCCGTTTTGTCTGAAATTTAATTGTATTAAGCGCTTTACAAAATTCATAAAACGAATTTTCGAATTTACTTTCCGTTTTTAATTTTGTATTGGAATTTAAAATTGATTTTATTAAACATGCTGTGATTCGTTTAAAAAATATAGAAAACGTTAAAATTGTTTTTGTTTTATATTAGAATTTAAAATCGATTGAAAATATTAAGAATGGTGTAAATTTTTTAAGGGGAGGGCCAGATAAAATAAGAATTTATCTAGGCGGACCGAAAAAAATATTTAACAATAGTTATTTGTATGCTTAGGCCGCGAAATACCTTTTTAACGTACCGAAAGAATAGTTATCGCCGAGGCCGCTTGCGGCCGAGGCAAGATAATCTTGAGGTCGTTAAAAAGTTTCGCGGCCATGGCATACACACTATTTTTCGTGCAATCGTTAAAATTATTAAACTAGATAATTGTAATTAAATATATTATTGCTCTAAAATCAACAGCAGTTCAATTTTTTTAACAATGTCACTGTGTGCTATGGAAATGTTCAATACATACAAAATATTTTGACAGTTCTTGACACAACGCAAAATGTTTGATACTGATAGCAATATTTCAGTACCTTCCACTCCTCCTAAACTCAAGAGAGTTGTAAATTCGGCGATTTCCGTTTTAATACCCGAAAATAAGAATCAAATTTCCAACTTAATTTCTGGCGATAATATAGTATCTGGTTTGAATGTAGGCAATAAGCATTATTCAGAAACACTAGATGTAGTTGCTTCAACTTCTGGAGTAAATATAAGTAATAATACAAACTGTACAATTAATGTTAATATTCATCCTAAATAATATAAGTACTTATGTATTTGTTGGTATTCAATAAAAAATAATCCTTGTCTTTGTAATATTTTAGAAATGTCAAATTTGGAAGTGACGTTTGGTTTCGCAGCCGTTGCTATGGGTAACGGCCGCGAAATTAAATTTCGCGGACTGTGCTGAGAACGCGAAATACTGACTTCGCGTACGATTGCACGAAAAATACATTTTTTTAAGAGATAAACTTTATTTTTGATTTTTATATAACACACTACTTATATACTAAAAATTATTCTTTAGAAGAGTATGAAGGCGTATGTGACAGATGAAACAGTGACTGAGCTTCTAAAAACTGTTCATAATCTGGTAGAAACTGGGATGAGCTGATTCGCAGTAGTGAAACCAAATTGTGGTCAGTCAATCGGTTTCTAACGCTGTTTTTTTGCGAAGCTTGGTAGAAAACACCTATGTGTAATTGTACCATGTCGCGGACCGGATTACAGTAGCTCGAGGGCCGCACTTGGTCCGCGGGCGGTACTTAGCCCATCACTGGTGTATACCGTATACCAATGTTGAAAGAGGAGAGCGTTACAAATTTAAAATTATTTTTGTTTATCTAACAAAGTTGATATGTTGTCAAAAATTAAGTTATTTACTTTCCAAGACATAAATATATTTGTTATATAGTTTGTTTATAGATATACCGTTTAATATTACATTGTAATAGATAAATAAAAATACCAAAAATCCTCGATCGTAAAAGCCTCAATTTTCCATTCTCACCTTGATATTTTAAATGAACGGTGGATTATACCTATACATAGGAAGTAAATGAAATACATTATTGGTTTCTGCATTTTACTGGTAAAACTTGAGACATGGAGTATGATTATTATCGACGATTTTTTTGAAATGTCGCGAATGTCATTTTCAACAGCGAAAATTCAACGAGTGCGAACCACGAGTTGAGGTGATTTTAAATCATCATTATAATGATGTTCTATTAATCTGATTTAAAAATGTTTGGTGTTTATTGACAATGCGCATGACATTGTCAGATATCGTGAATTTCTGCTTGTGTATTATGTATTGTAATTAGGATTTGGTTTTGAATTTGTAGGTATAAAAAACAAGTTATAAAAGTAATTTTAAAAAACCGACTTCAAAATCGTGCAAATGCCATCACCACATCTTGACCAAATTTATATGGGACCACTCTTGAGGTAACCCTTTACTAACAAAAAAAAAATATAAAAATCGGACAAGGTAGTAAAGAATTATCGATAAACATACATAAAAAATAAAGAGTTTGAGGTTTTTCTCATGGACTCAATTACTTGATTTTGATCAAATTTATATAGGACAACCCCTGAAGTACTCCCTTTCTAACAAAAAACGAATCATGGCAATCCTTTTTTGAAGCCGGTTAATAAATATTTGTTTTGTGTTCTGATCATAGATGCAGATAAAATTGGTGTTGTAGTTGCTTTGGCCTTTATCAAACCTTTTGTTATGTTCATTAATAAATCTTGGCTATCTTTAAAATAAATTGGCTTTACATTTACAAAAACCTTAAATTCGTCTATATCTAGGTACTCAGACTAGGGTTGCCAGCTTTAGGCGTAATTGTCCCGCTTTTTAACTTGCTGGCTTCGCATTTTCGTTCGTTGGGTTTATGATAAAAGTGACTCTAATGTTTCGCCATGCTTTTGGTACATATACAAAGGCCCTACCCTATACTTCGGAGTATTCTACAGAGTCTTCTGTATAAAATAGCATGTCCTCTTTGTAGCATTATTGGATAAATCCCGTCAGTTCTCGGTGATTTGTATGGTTCAAATGAATTGATTGTCCATTTTAGTTTGTAATAATTTACCACTTTTTTGGCAGTCTGTCAGTCTTCCCTGTTGGCGGAATTCCTTGCTATTGAACGCATTGTGATTGTGTCATTGAAGTCCTCCATAGCCATTTCCAGGTCTGTTATTGTTCTTATCGTCATTGTCATCTTTGGAAGAGCTTCGTCATATAGAAATTATATTCTCATTAGAAAGTAGGCAGAAATTCTTTTTTTCTACACCCACATGGATATTAGCTTATCTACGCACGGATTACAAAACGAAAAAGTATGCTATTGCCTTCAACTGAACGAATATATTTCATTTACGTTCTAGGTAGTGAGAACACTGCAAAAAAATTAAATCCACCAATCACAGTTTATATTTTGATCAACCAACTGCTATTATTTTTAAAATTTTAAATAAGTGACAATTCTGTCAATATATTTTTTAGTTATTGAGATTAAATATACACTAAAATGAGTTATTCTTGTGTAGAATCGATAAATAATAGAATTTCTATTTTTATTTCGTCTATAATTATAAATAATTTGTTAATTTAAATAAAACTATATGAAGTCACTGTAATTAAGAGTATTAAAGCAAAAAAAAATAAACGCGTAGATGGTCCTGTGGTCAGCGTTCTTGCCTTCCATACGGAAAACTCGAGTTCGAATCTCAGATGGAGAAAAATAAATTTATTTTTCTTGTTTATTTTATTTTATAAATTATTTTTAAATTAATTATAATATCTTAATAACCTAAAATAATTTTTACTATTTGTAGATTTTTGTTAGTAGGTCGTAGAAAAACTATACTGTACAGCTCGAGTGGATTGGCCATATCCACTCTTGTTGCACAAACTACTATTTCGCATTTCCTTGCTAGTTAAACACTATATTATTTTCTATGGCTATAACACTGCTACCCATTTTCAACTAGTTTTTATAATTTATATTTAATTGACAATGTTTGACAGTTCATGACTTTATTAAAATAGTGAATGACATAATGATCTAATACGTAAATGATTACTTTGTGTTATCAGCATTATCAAATAAGGAAATGTACCTCATTTCTTAATCAACAATAGTTGAGAGAATAGTTTTGTAATATAGCCATTGAAAAAATAATTTTTTCACGTGATTACCTACCGGAATTTCAAAACATGCTATCTTTGATTTTAAGGCTTTTATATTATTTGTACAAATCTTTTTCTAAAATCCCACAGATTCGACTTTTACAATGAAATTGCAAATAAACTTTTTTAATTATTTAATTTTGTGCCTGCTTATTTCTAAAACTACGTGTTGCCGCCGCTGCCTTTTTTAATTAAGTAGCTTAACTAAATAAATCCTCAATATTTTTAAACATAAAATATAATCTTAAATAAGACGTGTAATAATAATATAATTTTTATGTCACCACAACACAAAAACATTAAGCGGGTAATTGGTAAAGTATTAAATATGGAAATTTTATTTTTCACGGATGTTTTACAACTTTTACCGCCTAATTCACGTAACTACGTATAATTTACATACGGGTAAATTTTAAATAATTATTGTTATAGTTGGGCGATATTTTACAGACTGTTATAATTTTTTTCGGTGTCTTCTGCATCAAATACTAAGGTATCAGCTTCGTATTCTGTGTGGGCGCAGCACCATTTTAGGAACCCTACTGGTAATTATAACACAATAATGAATGGGAATCCTGCATTAGAATCGTCGTGCGAGCAATTTTCGACCAGTCCGGTCATGCTCTAATCCCCTAAGTCCCTCCTTGCCTTATTTGGGCCCTCTACGGCATCCACTTTTACGAATATTAAGAATATTCGATGACGTGAGTAAACCTCTGAACCCCCCCTCAAGGAAAGACCGGAGTATCGTCGCTCACAATGAATCATTAATTCTAAAGGCGCGTTTATATGACGGACCCAGGTAGATATACGACACCGTACAAATCTGACTAAACTCGGCCCGTTGTAGGCCCGGGCCCTTATATCTACACACAACCAAACTTATATATAATTTGTAAGATGTATGAAATTTTTTTATTTATGAATAAAATTCTTTCCTTCCCAAAGACTTTTAATGACAATTAACCCACATAGCAATAAAAATAATTAATTCATTAACCAAATAAACACACTGGTATTGTTTTGGTTTCTAAAAAGAAATGAGATTTAAATTTTTAATAGCCGAAAAGCAAAAAAAAGAAAATTGGTAATTTTAACAATCCGTATTACCACCTCTAGCCCTTATGCAAGCTTCTATTCGCCTTCGCATGCTCCTTATTAAATTGTCAACATTGTCTTGGGGTATGTTTTCCCATTCTGCTAATGCTGCATCAATAAGCTGTGCGACATTTCCTGCATTGTTTCGACGAGCTCTAACCCTTCTTTTGAGCTGGCAACAAGTGTTTGATAGGATTTAGGTCTGGTGAATATGCAGGCCAGTCTAAAACTATGACACCTTCCGTTTCAAGATTTTCTGTAGCCACTCTACTGGTATAGGGAGGTGCATTATCGTGCATAAAGATATATACCTACCCTCCTTGGTTTAATGGTCGTATAATACACATGATTCGTGAAAAAGAAAAAGCCCGAAAAACCTACAAATCTGCTTATTCCATAGATGCATTTACTAAATTTAAGAACCTTCGAGACCAAATTAAACTAGACATTTCTATAGCTCACTCCTCATATTTAAGGTCAATTGAAAATAATATTAAAAATGATCCAAAACAATTTTGGTCATTCATAAATTCTAAAAATTCTTCCTATTCCATACCCACTACTGTTGAATATAATAATGACTGTATAGAAGATCCACAGGCAATTGTTCAAGCTTTTGCAGATCACTTTTCAAGCAATTTCTCCAAGCCAACTCAAATAAATCACTTCATCCATGAATCTACCATTAGTTTACCTCTGCTTCACTTTAATTCTGTATCTCAAGATGAAGTTATTAAAGCCCTAAAAAAGCTTAAGCCCAATATGTCAATGGGTACTGACCTTATTCCTTCGTTTCTTGTCAGAGACTGTGCACTAATTTTGGCCACTCCGTTGAAACATATTTTTGATTTAATTTTGA
The DNA here is from genome assembly GCA_927349885.1 of Psylliodes chrysocephalus. Classification (NCBI taxonomy): domain Eukaryota; kingdom Metazoa; phylum Arthropoda; class Insecta; order Coleoptera; family Chrysomelidae; genus Psylliodes; species Psylliodes chrysocephalus. Next base: position 23,123,832 of record OV651822.1, on the reverse strand, counting down.
AAACATGTATTTTTCCTACTGCCTGGAAAATTTCCAGAATTACTCCGGTACATAAAAAAGGTAGCAAAAATAATGTTTGTAATTATCGGCCCATAAGCATTCTTTGCAATTTTGCTAAAGTATTCGAAATAATTACTCACGATCGTATTTCCAATCATGTTTCCCGTCTTATATCTTGTGATCAACATGGATTCATGAAAAATAGATCTACAGTTACAAACCTTGTATGTTCGACCCAATTCATTTCGGAAGCCTTGGATAGAAGAAGTCAAGTTGATGTAATATACACAGATTTCTCCAAGGCCTTCGACAAAATTGATCATTCCATCTTGCTCCACAAGTTAAGTTCCATTGGTTTATGCGATCAAATCATTCAATTGATTGGTTCGTATTTGTTGGGTAGGCATCAATATGTTCAATGTCGTGGTTATAGGTCAAAAAATTTCGAACAAACATCAGGAGTTCCACAGGGATCAATTTTAGGTCCTCTTTTTTTTATAATTTTTATAAATGATATAGTCGCTAATATCGAGCATATTAAAGTTTTAATGTATGCCGACGACCTAAAATTATTGCTTGAAATCAATTCTGTTAACCATTGCTTGCGACTTCAAAAGTGTTTGTCCGACATTGCGAAGTGGTGTCTCGATAATTCACTCCCTCTAAATCCTGAGAAATGTTCCGTAATGTCGTTTACTAAAAAAGTAACACCTATAATTTTTGATTACAAACTACAGAACATTGTTCTAAATCGACCCGAATGTATAAGAGATCTCGGAGTTTATTTTGATCCTGAACTATCTTTCGTTAAACACATTGAAACGATGTTATCTGCTGCTAACAAGAGCTTAGGGTTTGTTATTCGAAGCTGTAAAGAATTCCGAGACATAGTCACCTTAAAAACTTTATATATTAGCTTTGTACGGTCAAAACTTGAATACTGTTCTGTTGTTTGGAATCCCGTGCATAACATTTATACTGATTTACTCGAAAAAGTTCAAAGAAAATTCATGAAATCGGCTTCCTATGTTTTAGATGGTATATACCCTGCAAGGGGATATCCCCACGCTTTACTAATATCTAGATTCAATCTTTCAGAGCTCGTGATACGCAGAAATTTCCAACAGGTACTCCTACTTTATAATCTTTTAAATGGCTCAGTCGACAGTATTGATTTGTTAAATTACGTCAATCTAAAAATCCCCCGTGCTGGATTAAGAGTTTACTTGAGTTTCTACATGCCTGCTTCTAGAACTAATGTTTTAAACTCATCTCCAATGTACCAATCTATTCAGAAATATCATGAAATTCAAGACAGCTTGGACATTTTTGCATGTAAAAAACATATGATTAAAAATGTTTTTTCTTTGTAAATGTAAAAAAAATGATGTACAGCATGTAATGCAATGTAGACAACCATTTCTTTTTATCCTGTGTTCGGTCAGTTTTTTTTCTGGATGTTTACATTGTATTGTATAGCTTTTTAACAATTTTGTATTTGTATTTATATTTTAATGTTTTCTTGTCTTTCCCACCCAGTAAATGGTGATTACTGTTGGGTGGTGTAACAAATAAATAAATAAATAAATAAATAAAATTATCCCCAAATGCAGCTTTTCAAAGCCTAACGGTTGGTTCTAGCACTAAATCCACATACCTCGGATCGGTTAAAGTTTGTTGAAGTGGTAACAATGGAGTTTTTACTTCCAGCATAATACCTCCCCAGAACATTACAGTTCCTCTTTGATATCTTGGGTCAGATCTGGCAGCTTGGAGTCTCGCTCATCTTCCTGGAGCTCTGAGAACCCGAATTCAATGGTTATCTGATCTTAGGCCAATTCTGGTCTCATCCGAAAAAAGAACATTTTGCCAATTTTGATGTTGAAGGCACCAATTTAGCATGTCAATTTTATTTTGCCTAGATAACGGTGGGACCCGTAACTCTCTCCTATTGTACAACCCTCGAGCTCGAAGTCTTTCTTTCAAGTGAAATGTTCACACCTGTAGCTTCCAGAAGTTGTCGTTGTAGCTCTAGATGAGAAACACTGGGATTTCTTCTAGCAATTTGGTACACAAAGCGGTCCTGTTGTTCAGTTGTGACTCTTTGACGACTTTGTCTGGGCCTGTTCTTGAGAGTTTCTAGTTCCAAGTACCTTTCATGTGTTTTCGATACAACACCCTAAGTATCGCCTACTACCTCTGCTACGTCTCATTGGGGCATTCCTTGTTCAATGAGAGCAATAATTCTTCCCCTCTGTTCATCTGTTAGTCCAACATAAGGCATTTTGTTGTTGTTTTGGACCGAAATAAAATTACTGGAGGATTGTGATTTTACTTCTGAACACAAAAATCACAAGATAATAAATCGTGGCAGTGGTTTCTTCTTTATAATCATGTTTATTTAGAACAAAAAGCCTTATCTTAAAGTTGGATACCAAATGTTTTCCTTACAAAAAGTTTATTCAGAAATACACAGTGATTCCATATAAGTTTGGTTGTGTGTATATGTACCTTGAGAAGTACTGTAGCCGTGGCAAGGCCTTAGAGACAGCGATTTTGGTGAATGCGCTATTTTATAAAATGGTGGATCCATCGATGTATAGGCTTAGCGGTGCCACCAATTCTTTCGAAAGATGTCTGGTACATTCTAGAATGGCCAAATTTGCGGAGAGATCAAGTTAAGAGATATAGATTGTATATTTTAAAATAAATTAGTGTACAAGTAAATGTCCCTGTAAATAAAACGTGATATATAAATTAGAAATATTAAGTATGAACTAATTAGGTTATAAAATATCTTAGTGTAAATAGTGAATATGAATTAAATTAATAAATTGTTTTAAATAAATAAATAAATGTTATAAAATTAATTCGAACCCAGGACCATTGGAATCGAAAGTCCTGACTCTAATCACTTGGTAAACTATGTCGAATATGTCGACATTCTTCAATCATATCCAACAGGTAGAATGTTTAGAGTGAAGCAAGAGGAGGCATGCTCTGAAATGAAAGAAATTAAAGCAGGGCAGTGTATTAGAACCGGTCCTTTACTTATTATTATACACCACATACTTTGATTACTATACGAGGCAAGAGAGAGGTCCGACACGCCCAACATAGGGCGCGGCCATTTTGAACCCTGTGACACAGTTTACAGCTAAAGAATCAGGCTCACTCTGCGTCGGCACTTTTGATCTCAATGTTTCAGTTTATACACTGTGCAACTCGGATAATACAATATATGACAACCGCCTATAATAAAACAGCAGTCTTCTGCGTATCCTGAATTTGTATCCCTGGAGTGGATGTTATTTTGGAACTTTCAACTGGTCCGAGTGAGCTAACTGATTCTTTAGCAATAAACTGTGACTTCAAAAATAATATTCACTGACACTGACAGCAGCAAGCAAAATATCAGGTGCGTTTTAATCATCCGCTTCTGCTTCTGGAATTGTCGGTTTTTATTCGTTTTAACCTGTCAGATTAAAACAAGAAAACCAACAATTCCGAAGCAGAAGCGGATGATTAAAACGCACCTATTCAAAATATTGCGCCAAGATGTAGGCAACAAGTAATAAGGGTTCAAAATGGCGGGGTTTTCTATCTCCTTTTAAAAGGCACTCAGAAAGCTGCGCAGTACGACCATTCTCCGTATAGTAAAAGAAAATCAAAGTATGTGTTATACACTAACTATGTCCCCCAACAACAGTGTCTTAAAACAGCAACATTTGTGGATGACACTGCCATATTGGCAGTTGGCCGAATTAATACAGATACCTTACAAAGACTACAGGAAACCTGCAACATAATCAAAAAAGTGGAAAATAAAAATAAAACAAACTAAATCAGTTTGGCTTCGGCAGATAGTAAATGTTCATGGGTCAATCTCCAATTCTGAGTCTTCTTATGATGGGTATTTTCTTTCTTTGACAGAGAGCTTACTTCGAAATGTTTGGATATTTTCTGATGGTAGATTCATCTAAATAGCTGTTTGAATTTCACTAATTACAGTAACCATTTCAAGTGCGATGGAAAAGTTGGATGATAGTCGTTCAACTCTACTTTTTCTCTAAATTGACGTTGACGTTTCTATGTTTAAAGTTTTAGACCTAAAAACTATTTAAAAATGCTTTGCGAATACGGATGTAAGATTATTTTTTGGGGAATATATTTTAAGATATACAAAAAAACCGTTATACACAACATTTTTTACCGAGATCACTCTTACAAACGTTTTCATTAATAAAAATTTTGACTTGGTTGTCTGGATTACAATTTAATAAAGAAGAATCTATGAATATCAATTCTCAAATCTGTAAAATTTTCTCCTTTTTTACTACCCTAAGCCGTATTTTCGGGAAATTGCAAACCATTTTCATCATTTTATTTTCAATGGAGAATATAAATACCAATTTTCACGTCTTTATCATCTTCCGTTTTGAGATTTACATGTTTTTAGAAAAACATTCAATCCCCTTTTCCACCCCCTAGATGTCGGAATTTTCGAAAATCCTTTCATGGTGAGTATTTACGATATTATGTCTTCTGAATTTTACGGTCCTATAAATTATCCGATCTGGGGTGTACTTGGTTGTATGTTGAAAAGTCAGCCAGTCAATCCTTTTCTTTTTATATAAATTTTTAAAAAATTCGTATTTTATTCAATATAAATGAAGTCTGTTTAAATAAAGTAATGATTGAACAAGTTAAATAAAATCCAGTTTCATGATTAGAAAGACAGATAAATTAGATTAGTGATCAATTTGCAACATGTCATTTTGATGACTGACTCTTTATTTGATTAGATCTCTTGTAAATATATATAAGGTGTTTTAATTGACATTTCAGGGCTGACGTATTGTAAATTAATAAAGATACAGAGTGGAAGAAAAGTTGGAAACATTTATATTTAAATTTTGAGATCACTATATACGAGTTTACATGGATATTAAAAAATATTAATATGGTATTAATACACCTTTGGGCACTTACTTTTTAAAAAGCGTGCCTACTCCGATTTGTTTCGTATTCTATGAATTGCCAGTGCAGCGTCAAAATATATTAAATTTAAATAGGTGGGCATTTGAAATTTTACGTTATTTGTCATATTATAGTATAGAATTATAATTGTTTAGTGACATTTTGTTTCCTAAATATATCTGTTTGTTCCGTAGACCCAAAAATTAACTTATTATACTCATCAAACTTTGATTTTGAAAATATCACAGAAAGGACTAGCGAAACCGTACAATAGTTTGTTGTTTTAATTTTATCATTAAATACCATGGTATAAAATTAAATACCAATATAAATAAATTAAATTAAAAATGATGCATATATTCCTCTGTGAAGTTACAATAATATAAAATATGTAAAAAATATGATCGTAGAAAAAATATTATGTGCAACATGTACGCAAAGCTCTTTTCTCACTAACTTGATTTGCGGCATTTCCCCAAAACTTTGCGCTCGTGGGCAAAGTTTCAAAACACTTGTTCTTGTTACTCACAAACTGCTATTATTAGAATATAATTCATATGTCACGTGTTGCTGATTTTGGATTCGATCAATTTTTAGGGCAAGACAATTCCGCGGGGAAAAATTTTTCTGCGACAAATTCGCGCTGAGACAGATACATAAGAGGCAAGTTAGCCGCTGGGTCAAATTATAGTGAGACAAGTAAGCGGTTGACAAAATATTCCAAAATTCTAATAAAAATTAAAAAAAAACTAATTTACCTAACCTGGGCGGCCTGGAGCCATCAGGGCTCGCTTCGAAAAACAAAATATATAAAAGGAGAAATATAAAAAAAAATAACCAATTTATCCAACCTGTGCGACCTACAGCCATATACAGTAACCCGCGATTGCTTCAGGCTGCATTCAATTAGAATACTGCAATAATTTGTCATGCACTAATTTGTCATGCACTAATTTGTCTCACTCTTTTCGACTAGGCGCTAACTTGTCTCACTATAATTTGACCCGGCGTAAACTTATGTCACCAGGGGCGGCTCGTGACCACAATTTTGGGGGTTCACAGTAACAGAATATAGATCCCGGTACAGATATAGTTAAAAAACTGTCAGTGTTTTAGAAAGGTATATTATAAATTTTCTAAAACACTGAAAGTTTTTTCATACTTCTGTACTGATACCTATATTCTGTCACTGTGAACCACCCCACGAGCCGCCACTGTATGTCACTATACTTTGGCCCGGCGCTAATTTGTCTCATGTATGAAAACTAGTCTTCATAGTCGTATTGTCTCGCTCTAAAATGGATCGGATCCGCTGATTTCGACCAATCGAGTTGACGGTATTTTGTTACTAATAAGTGATAATATTAGTGTTGTATTATCGTTGTAATACATAGATTTACATGACTGCGAAACAAATTTCTTTCGATACAAACCACATTATCTGTCAATTATAATCGTTGTCATCATACTCATTATAGGTGTTCTCTTTCTAAATATAATTTCGTGGAAATGCAGTAACCATACATTTGCAGTAAAAATAGAATACCATTTACAAAATTTAAATAATATGTTCGTTACTTTTTAAGAAATTAACGCTGTAAAGGTTAATATTTCTAAATTTGTTTTTAATTTGAATCTAATTTCAAAATAATTGAAGAAATTTTGCTATAAATGTAGCGTGACATAAATATCGATATTTTATCATAGATAATCAGGGCAACTTTGCTAAAAACATACCTATATGAGAGGGATACGTAACAATTTATAGAAAGGGACAATTCCTTTTTTCGAATGAGATAAAGTTTTCAATTTTATTTTTTTATTTTTCAGACTAACATCTGCTATCTATCTATCCTAAGATCTGCTATCCTACTTAACGGTAAGTTCAGAAATAACATTGTAGTTAAAAAATTTTCAAGTTAATTCTGATACAAAATATACATAAAAACTGGTTTCAAATTAAGAAAACGATCAATGATTCAAAGGACATTTTTCATTTTGCATCAGGGGGGCTTTCATTCTCTATTTAACGTTGTAAAGAAATTTAAATTCGCTTCGTTAGTTGTTGTGTATTCTTGCGTGTATCATAAGTGTAATAACTCATGTATACTAAAATGTTACACGTCGATTTTTCACCCCTATTTTAACCCTTGGACAGGATATCTACTGCCTTGAAAATGTTATATTACGAAGGTGGCCGAAGGTCGAGTGATAGCTAATGTGAAAAAATTTTGAATTCTCTATTTAGCGGGGAATAGAGACTTACATTTCAACGCCCAGTAAATGTGAATATTATATTTTATTGGTGTTTTCGGTAACAATGCGCCGCATTACTATGACGTCAGTGATTTAAACAAAAACAAACCATTATGTCATTGATTTTGAAAAACGGTCTTTTTTAATAAAATGTTTTTCCGAAATTCGAGTCTTTATTGGTATCTCGCTTAATATAAGTGATAGAAGGTCGGTTAAATGGGGAATGTTTTAGGGAACTTGATGCAGATCTTGGGTCCGTATTCAAAATTATTAAAAGTTATGCAGTTTTTGAGTTATTTAAAAAACTAAAATGGGCCATGGGCATATATAATAGCGGGTTAACCGTTAATTTGACATATTCCAAAGTATTACATTCTTGAGATATTTTTTATTCGAGATTATTTTTGTACAACACAAAATTTTGAAGAAATACTGTCGTGCGAACCATTTTTAATTAACAATATTATCATTATCTCCATACAGTGACTATACTTAATACTTTTTTGCAATACCTTTTAGCATATTTCTACTAAAACTATATCAAATGTGACCCGTACTCTCCTACCCACCCGTATCTTCACCATATCTGATTAAAAAAGAAACTGAATGAAAATTGCCTTTCTAGTGACCGAGCTAGTGACTATTATACAGCTTAATTATTAGTACATCAGTAGCATTTATCATTCATTTTCGTCCTAATTAAGGATTTGAAGAGACAATCTAAAATTATTGATGTAACAACTTTACTCCCTAGGTCACCCCCTCCTCAAATTTTTAAATGAAAAGAGGGACATGTAATACCAGATTTTAAAGGTTTTTCAATTCTCTATTGAGCCACTTAGTAAGTATTAATTTTTAGACATTCATTTTCATAAAAAACGCTAAATCTAATCTTTAATATAACATATATAATTTAGAGCATGGGCTCAAACGGAAACCTTTCATTTCTTGACAATAAAAGAGTTATTAAAATTGTTGTAAACCATTTTTTAACATTTAAGGGGTGCTTTGATTAATTCCGTGTAATATTCGTGCCTTTAAGTCATCTATGTTAGTTGGTCTGTTGAAGTAGAAAATGGTCTAGTGAGGTCATGTTGGGAAAAATGATATGCCATTTAATTTCACCGTGTCGACCAATACATCTATTTGTAAAAACTAGATTAAGCTAAGCTCTTACTGTTGTTGAATAATATGCGCTAAATAACTAAAATTCATTCTAACCAATCGTAGCAGACTCAAAATATTGTTCTCTCTTATTGAATATTTAGAACCTATATAATCTTTTTTAGTTCCACCTTTTAATAATCCAGGGTAACCATTTGAAAACGAAACCGCCAATTTTGTGCACCCTAGGTCATTTACGAAAAAACGCTTGGGCACGTCACTTTTTGATTTTAGGGGGAAACATTTTTTGCCAGTTTCACCTGAACGGAAACCCTCTAGCGGGGGCGAGATTCATACCTAAACTCTTAAATGCAAAGAGGGGTCGAATTATATCTTATTTGAAGGTATTTTTACCTAGATTATAACCCCCGAGTTTTAAATCGCTACTGTCTTCCTAGCCATAATCTTTTAATGATTTTTATTTTCTTTAAATGCTTACGTCACTCGAGTAAATGCTGTAAATGCTGACCCTGGGCCTCCAAGCAATAATATAAATTTTGTTCGGACATTTTGAAGCATCTGTGGGGTGGTTTGATGATATTCATCAATTATCCGTTGTCGCAGATTTTCCAGTGATGTTGGCTGGGTGGCATAAATTTTAGTTTTTAAGTGTCCTCATAAAAAATTCTAACTGGAGTAGATCCGAAGACCGTGGGGGCCACTTAATACTTCCTCTTCTTCCGATCCATCGACATGGAAACGTTTGATCCAAATACTGACCAACAGTCAGTGCAAAATGGGGTGGCGCACCGTCTTGCTGGAATATTAAGTTGTTTGCTATGTACTGATCGTCATTCTCAATCAACTCTAGTAATGCTGGATAAATGGCGTTTTCTAATAATTCCAGATATATTTCTGCGGTGAAAGTTCTGGGTAAAAAAGGGAGCCAATGATTATACGGTTATCAAAAATACCAGCTCAAACATTCAGTTTTTCTGGATGTTGCGTATATATTTTATAAAATATTTTGGGATTTGAATCGAACCAATAACGACAGTTGTGGCGATTTACCGTACCATTTAGGAAAAACGTACATTCGTCAGAAAAACACGTTGAAAAGTATGGGCTGATCATTTATTGCCCGTTCAGTCACAAAATTATAATAATAATAATAATAATAATAATAATGTCTTTATTTTCACATCATAAAACAAAATTAAAATATATTTACAATATTCTAAAAATACATATTTAATAATGTTGTGAAAAAAAGGCGAGGTGTCAGCTGAGTGAGTTATACTAAACATAAGCATAGCTCACCCTCTGTTTTTCAACCTAACCTTGAAAACAAAAAAAAAACAAAAAATGTAAAAAGCAAATAAAAGTAAATAAAATTTCCCAAAGCCTGAATTCATTTGCTAACTACAAATAACAATAAACACAAAGAACCTAGGTACGTAATAATTGCTTAGAAAATAGTAAATTACGAACTTTGACCATAAATGTGATCATTGGTAGAGTTTTAAGTGGATCTGGTAAGGAGTTGTATGCATTGACTATTTGATAAATGAAAGAACGCTTGAAAGTTTCGGTTCTGTGATAGGGTATATTAAGTCTGAACCTATGTCTTGTATTTAGATTATGTATGTTATGACGGTATATTATTTTGTTAAACAAATATAATGGGCATTTATTTATTATTATTTTATGAAATAGACACAAGGAGTGATGCTGCCTGCGATTAGACATGTTCAACCAGGATAATTGATTTAATTTATTGGAAATAGGTTGTCGGCGGCGTATCCCACAAATCAATCTGACACAAGAATTTTGTAATACTTGAATTTTTCGTGTATCCTGGTTATCAATATTCGGACCATATACGCTATCACAGAAATTAAGTTTAGATAATACTAACGCCTCACAAAGATTTTTCTTTACTATTTTATCTAGATAATGTCGATTGCCGTAAATTATTTTCAGATTAGCGTATCCTATTTTAAAACAGTTGGTAACGTGTTTTCTAAATCTTAGAATAGTGTCAAAAGTAAGGCCGAGGTTTTTTGCCTCTCCCGATGGTGTAATACTGTATCCATCAATATCAATTTCTATGCTACTTAATAGCTCAGAGTACTTCCTTCCTCCCCCAAAACACAATAACTTTGTTTTTTCTCCATTTACTTTTAAAGAGTGACTTTTAGATTCCTCAACAATTTTATAGATATCATGATTTACAGTTTCAATAGCATCTTGAATATCAGTGGGTCTAAAGGAGTAGTAAATCTGAGTATCATCAGCATAGAAATGTATTGTTTTAGTAACAACTTTTCTAAAATTAGAAGTATATATGGTATATAGTAGTGGTCCAAAATATAGGCCCTTGTGCTATTCCAGATGATAACTTAAGAGGCGTAGATACATATTCCTGTATTTGAACACATTGGGAACGATTAGTTACATAGCTTTTGAAGAATTCTAAGGAAAGGTCGTCTAGTCCAACATAATGTAAAATAGCTATTAACATTTCATGATTCAATGTATCAAAGGCTTTTGAGTAATCCAAAAGTATAAGTAAGGTAATCATATTTTCATCAGTGGCTCTTAAAATATCATCCGTAATAGCTAACAGGGCTGTTTCGCAACTATGTAGAGGTCTAAAACCTGACTGTTGGTAAGGTAAAACTTCATTTTGATTTAAAAATTCCCTCAATTGTTTTTCTATTATTCTTCCTAGAATTTTTGAAAAAGTTGGCAAAATACTAACTGGCCTTAAATCTTTTAGTTCTGTTGGGTTTGACTTTTTTGGAATAGGCAGCACCAAAGCTTGCTTCCAAATATCAGGAAAAACCCCGCTCTGAATACACGTATTTAAAATATCTGTAATATATGGAATTATCTGTGGACAACAAAGTTCTATCATTCTTAATAAATTTATCTGGTCAATACCCATCGCCATTAGTTTTAATTTTTCTGGTGATTTTAGCTACATCCGAATGTGTTACACATTCAATTTTAAAGGTTTTTTTCAGGTAATATATGATTTTTGTAATATTCCATTTTTTGTATGTCTGGGGTTATATTAGGCAATGAATTAAGGTAGTAGTTATTGAGGTTAGTAACATCGCTCAAAGTGGGTGGAATTTGCTTAGTTTTATTCTTTAACATATTGCCTATCAAAATCGTCTGCGTTAAGTTCTTGTACCAGATGTATTTTGTAAGGATGTAACTTGCGTTTTTTCAATGTCTTCTGAATGCTAGGTACTTTTCTTAATACCAGATGTTATCGCCAACTGTCTTGTACTCAATGTGGGATCTTGATCAACATGCCACATCGGTAGCTTCATTTACTACAGCATTTTCCATTTAACGTTTTTTGTTAGCTACTGACCCCGTTTCCCGAAATTTTTGGACTAACTCCAAAATATACTTACGATGGACTTGTCGATTTTGATGTTGATTGTTATTAAAAAGTTGGGCAATTCTATTCGCACATTCATTGTTCGCAAAAAAAGTTAAATTATTTGCAACCTCTCAGCAATTGAGTAAACCATATATCACTGAAATAAACTAAACCTTACTTTACGGCGACCAAAGAATGTCATCTGATAACAGTAATCGAAGGCCACAGGAATAAAACTAGAATTGTTACAAAAAATTCATTTTTTTAATAACAATGAAAAAATTATGTTAAACGAACTTTGTACTTTTGATGAGCCACTGTATGGGCTACGTAGATAGTAGCGATGTAAAACTCGGGGGTTATAATCTAGGCAAAAATAACTTTAAAATAAGATATCAATCGACCCCTCATTCCATTTAAGATTTTAGGGGTGAGTCTCACCATCGCTAGAGGATTTTCGTTCAAGGGGTGAAACTGGCAAAAAAAATGTTTCCCCCCCAAAATAAAAAATTTACGGGTCCGAAAGTTTTTTTCGTAAATGATCTGGGGTGCCCAACATTGGCTGTTTCGTTTTCAAATGGCCACCCTGTATACACTGTACCTGCTATTAGAATTGACTTGTTTTTCAACTCATAAGCCAATTGTAATGTTTAAGGATGCTCTTGCAACCGATTCAATTACCCGCTATATACAGAATACATCCGAATATTTTAACATTTTAAAATTTAAATTTCAAGACAATCAGAATTATTCATTTCAATTGTTGAGCAGTGTATATTGTTTTATAAGTATCCCAGGTTGCTCTGAATTAGTTTTCTTACAGGTTTTTTTACGCGACTGTCATAAAAAATGACATTTTACGGATTTTTTAACGTCCCTAAGGTATCACTCTTTTGGCCGCATTTACTTTAGGGCCGCTTTAAAGTATCACTTTTTTGGTCACATTTTACGACCGCTGTTTATAAACGCAAGTTTATCAATCATACTTATCGTCAGTAATTCTGTACAAATTTTATTAGTTAACGATGGATTTTTATTTGATCAATAGAAATTTTAAAAAATTCTGCATTTAAGCCTCTTTTCAAAAACAAGAATGTCAAAAAAATATTGGCTCTACTATGAGACAGTCACCTAAAAATGTTGTGTGCACCTCGGCTGTATGATCTTTTTTGGCCTGCCCAGAAGTTGCTTAGCCTGGGCTACTCCTCGGCCGCAGATTTCTGATTCGGCCAAAAAAGATCAACTTTACGGCCTTGGCACACAAGTAACTATTTTTGAATGGATTTATCATTTTAATTTTCTTTTTAAATAGTTATCTAAAAGTTAAAACCCACTAAGCTGCTGAAAAGAGATTTAAAACCCCTTTAAAATGCGGTGATACATGCCCCCTTTTCATTTAAAAATTTTAAAGGGTTAGTTTCCAAAGGAAGTTAGGCTGAGTAAAGTTGTTATGTTAATAATTTTAGATTTTCTCTTAAAATTATTAATTGCATCGTAAATAAATTTATCCGTTACTTCTGTACCTCACTGTATGTATATGTACGGTGGTATAATCATTGCCACGTATTTTACAATTAAAACATGTTTATAATGTGAAAAAGTTCCAGTAAAACGCTACGTCGGATGCTGACCTCCTTAAATCATGAATGTACTCAGATGCAATTGAATTTCGAGATGCACGGCAACAGAGCTACGTCGAAGTTATATACGGAGACTATCATCGGATAGCGGTTTCCATCACGCCTACTAACCGGCGTTATTAGAGATCGAAATATTTCCGAAGAGCGCCGGCGTAAACTCTGGCGGCGGTCCGACGAACCATAGACACTAGATAACCAAGATGGTGTCCGGTTGACGAGGGGAGTGGCGAATGAAAACTGTAGTTGCGGTAGAAACAAGTGCCGGCGATCCGGTTAGTAGGGCTCCCTCGTACCGCTTGGCCCTAAAAAAATACAAACAAGTGCCGTGAAATGACCTCATCTTAGTGTGCCATGACATTTAATACTTAAATAATCATAGACACACCCCTATTTTCAACTCATCTGTGATAATAACTATGGCCGTTCGTATGGACAACTCTACACCCAATAGAAAAATTAACTATAAAGTTACGGTAGGTACATGTCAAACTTCATGTATTTATTTACGATTGTGAAGTGCTGCAAACGTCAACCCCACCCATTAAGGTTTAAGTACCTACGTAGGTACCTTTTAAAACACTGTTGCGTAATATATTATTTTTCTCTAAATTTGTTTAAATATTATTTCGTCTTTACTATTCAGTAACAATTTAACCACGTACTGTGCTAATAAACGATCTCGAAATCGTTAAATCTTTTTTAATTAACCGTAAAACGCAGAAATTAAATTATAAAATAAAAATTAAATCAAGACACCCGTCAGTTTTTCTGACTAACCACAAACCCGTGCTCATGTTGTGACATCGGAACGGGGTTCAAGTTTTGTTTACATAGTTAACTACTATTTTGTTTGCGTGACTCTGGTCAAATACCTTCGTGAAACGTGAAGTAGAATAGTTGGCCGTGATTTTTCGATCCTGTCAAAATGTAGAATGAATCCGAGTCTTTTTGATAAACCATGTGTTTATGTGGGTGTCTCGTATCGGAAATCGAAGAGGACAGTCTGTGTAAAACCTCCCCCGTAAAGGCGGAAGTATCGCTCATAGTTCACATTGAGTTCAGTCTCCAGTCGCTATTCATCTGTCTTGGGAGCAAACTCCGCTCTTCGTCATGCTCTAGTCGCGTTGCTCGTTAAAAATTACCTGTGTAATTAATAGTGTTCGGTTCGCTAACAGACAGTGTTCTATGCGGTTTTTAAAGTTAATTAGAGTTGAGGTGCTACCTGCCACTGGTTGGAGAACGTAATTTAAAATATTAGGTACTAAAACAGACTTATTTGATTAGTTAATATTAGTTTCCTCAAAAGCAGACACTAAACGAGAGGTTTGACCTATCCATCCGTTTACCGCATTGTCAGACACAAAAAAATATATTGTTTTATCAGTTAGGTATCAGTAGATAATGGTGATATATGAAATGAATTAATTTGAGAAAAAAAGTTTCAAACGTTTTTTAAATATTGTATTCGGAGGCACTTAAATACCTATTAGATAGATTATATTGACCCAATGTTTATTTAGGTATAATCTTTCAATAACTTTCCCTTGTAGGTATTATAGCAAATTTAGGGTTAAAATGTAGGATCCTTATTGTATGTTAAAATCGAGGTTAAAATGTTTTCCATTGACTTACAAAAGATCAATACATAGGGGAACTAGACATGATGGTTGGTACAATCTTATAGAGCTGAATGACATATTTATTCAATATTTTAATTTGTCACAATTTTGACTTTATAGATTAATTTTGTCATACCTACAGTAAATCAATATTGATATAATTTTGGTTGTACAATTACGGTGACAGAAGCAGTAACAGTAGACTTTTTGAGTGCTTTTTTAACCTAAATAGGTACCTATAGGTATATAGTTATTGAACTTTCATAAATATATTCCTATAGTAAGTAAATAACATGCATCAAGTACATAATCGTTTAGTCACAAATTTATCTATTTCCTTTTACATTTTTCGATAGTTTAAAAAAACTAAAACAGTAAAAAAGTATATGTCAAATTCAATGACAGAATGGTTTGTTTTTGTTAAAAGTTTGGTTAAAAATTAACTGTCAATGGAATCAAAATTACGTCGCACTAATATAAGGCATTAATTGGTTTGGGTAAACCTGTGTTAATACAATCGAATAAATTTTGAGTTAGCAAAAATGATAAAAGCTGGAATCAAAATATAAATAATAAATACATAGGTATTCTTTAAGAAAATAAAAAAGGCCAAGAAAACCAACGAAAGAATAAAATATATAAAATACAATAAAAACATTTCTAGAAAAAAATAGAAATACGCATATAAAACCGGAAGTAGTAAAGACGATCGTGAGATCGATCAATAATATAATAGTAGTGAAACATAGACGTTTTAGGCCAGTAAATAGAGACATACAAATTTTGCAACAGGATATAAGGTCGGCAAAATTGTCAAAAACGTAATTAATGAATTGCTGTGCGGTCAAAAATGTAACGTAGCTGCAAATTTATATCGTTTTCATTTCAATATTTAAGATCTAAAGCTGAATTTGCAGCCACTTAGGACTTCGGTAAAGCAATTGATTGCTGTTAATTAACATTATTTGATTTATTTAGCAACAAAAATATTAACATGCTTGTAAAATCACAGAATACTCGCTAATATCGCCTAAAATGCCTGTGAAAATTTTAAATTCTTTCCGATGATGGCATGATGCATTTTTTATCATTTATAAGGATTTTGTTATTTGATTTATTTAAAAATGATTCGGTAAAATTGTTACATGTGCAAATATTGATTGCTACTAACCGTATTCATAAGTTAGGCATGCAACAGCCTACGACAACTGCATTAATAAATATTCTGGAAATGTTTACTATTAACTACCCAACTACGAATCTAAATAAATAGGTACACTCAACTTAAGAGTATAATTATAGTTCTTAAAACGAAGAAAAAAGCGACTTGATAATTGCATCGTTTAATGTATTATATTCTTAAAATTATGATAAAAAAATTGCTTTATTACAACAAAATCTCATTATTACTGAATTAATACAGGGTGACACACCGAAAACTTCCAACATTGAATATCTTCCTTCCAGTAAATAATTTGAAAAATCTCAAAAACCCATCAATTTTATTTTCAAGGAGGACGCCTACAATGAATACTTTTAACACTCGTGGCGAAACCTCTTAGGAGAGGTAGATGTTGCCCTTAAACGGGAAAAGGGGTCAAGTGGGGATCAAAGCACATCATTTTATAGGGCATTTAATTCTCTTTCCAATGGTACCCTCATTTATTATCTTCTGACCAGCAGGTTCCGGAAAATTGCGGTTCAAAGTTACAGAAATTTGAACGTGCCTGCACTGAGATTCTCGGTTTTCATATTAGTATATGTCTGATATCGGATATTTAGGGCGTCACCGTCAGACATTGTTATGACAAAACACTACATTTAACACTTGTAAAACTTGTTAATGCAATATAGAACAATACACAATGTTGACAACACTTTAAACAACGTTACACAAATAATTATTAAAGAAATACGGATAATAATACGATATCAATTATTAATCAATTAAAGAAATGATACTAGCGATCCGGAGCCAGCTTATCACAGCCCGATCGATCACATTTCTCTGATCTCTGTTCTCATTCCTTCTTTTCTATCAACATCCTGCTGGCTCCGTTCCGCCCTCCTTGCCCCTCACTAAGAAAGGCAAGTGTGTATCATTTTGTTAAGTCATCACTTATAAAAACCAAGTAGAAGCTTACAACTTATATTATTGAAATATACCGACTACCAATAAATCAAACTTCTTAAAACTATAAACAAAATAATAGTTAAACATCAGCGCCGCCGACATATATTTAAAAAGAATTATTGTATTGGTTATCCTTTTAGCAGAAGTGGTTGAAAGATTAAGTGACACCAGTGGCGGCTTGTCCTAAGCGGCCAAAGGGCCTTGGCATTGGCGCAAAATTTGTAAATATTTCGGTCTCTAAAAATATTTATTTTTATATTAATTACAATAATTATTACAATTGTCGGATCAAATTATGCCTAAACGATACATTATATAAATTATTTATCATTATTTATTTTGATCCCGTTGGAAAAAATTGCGTCGTATTATTCCTAGACACAACAAATTTAATAATTCAAGCAATTGACTGCCCGCCGTCTATCCGAGCACATCGACCAGTGGCCCGGCTGCATATTTACACATCCTCCTATATGACGGCACCGGAGTGCTCTGTTCGCCTTTGTAACCTACAAGTACGCTACAAAAGCTCATTGATTTAGGCACCAATGCATGAGGCCTCTCTTATTTCTGGAATCAGTAAGCAAGCTTATCTGCATTCTATGAAACAACGGCTGTACTTAAACTGCCGTTAAACGGTCGTGTACTAAAATGCCGTTAGACATGATGTCATTCAAATGACGCATTTGAAGTGTTTTGGGATTAAAAAAAAGAAAATATACAAGAAGAAAACGAAGCAACGACTTCTCGTAGGGTGGCGGCTTCGTTCCGATCTATTTGTTTCAACAAATAGAAAAATAAAAGCCTTGGAAGTTTGCGATTCCATTATACAACAGATTAGGACACGATTCACTTTCACAGGACATCTGATAGCTACCGCATTATTCATGAAAGAACATTTTATCGGATTCCAAAAAAACTTTACTGATCAATTGCTCTCTGATACAGTTAACGCATATATCAATTTCTAGAAAAAAATCTTTTAAGAACAGAACTGCAAGTGCTTTACGAAAGAGAAGAGTTGCAAACCATTTCTGGAGCCATTCCTCTGTTATCATTAGTTTCGCAGGAAGATATGAAGTACACTTTTCAAGAAACTATTAAATTACTGTTTTAGTGACAACACCTATGTCAACATCCGAAGCTGAAAGATGTTTCTCTAGGTTAAAGAGGATAAAAACTTTTTTACGCAACTTGATGAAAGAAGAAAGATAAGTGCGCTGAAAAAGTGTTTCTAAATAACATTGACGACTTTAATAGACCTTTTCGCTAATAAAACAGTACGAAGACTAGACTTCAAATATCGTTTCAATGTAAAATATTCTTTATATTACTGTATAGGTTTGGAGTGCAATAAATTACTATTCAAAGCTAAATTCTGTTAAGTTTTTTTTGATATTTATTATTTTATAAAAATGATAAATGCGCACGTTAATATACTTTAAAATATTACCCAATATATGCTTTTTAACGACTTCGAGTCAAAACTGGGCTAGGCATCCGAAAATGTTAATCCACCTATGTGCTAAGGCAAGAGCCGCCACTGGGTGACACCAAACGTTTACATTTAAAAGTAATCTAGGTAATAATAAAATTTCGATGACAATTAGACTCTGTATCAAATGGAAGTTTTTAATTTTTTATCGTTGAAATTCCACAGATAGGGGTCTATTCTGTAACAATTCCTTTATATTTAACGGCCTTTAAAAATATTTGCTTCTTTACTTCTGTCATTATTTAAACGGATCTTTAAAATACATTAGAGGACTATCTTAAAGAAATCTGTTTAAATAATGACAGAAGTAAATTAACGAATACAAACATATTTTTAAAGGTCGCCAATATTTTTAAAGGCCGTTAAATATAAAGGAATTGTTACAGAATAGACCCCATAGCCTGCCTTTTTTCCTGTTTATATTTTTTTAAATCTTAAAATAGAAGCGTTTTGTCAAGTAATAATTGCTTAGCAAATTTTGACCATTTAGTATTAGATTTAATTAGGACTGTGGGCTATATGGACTCCCCCACCTCGACCTTTTCAGATCTATTGTGGATATCCTTTAATCGCTGTTTAGACTACCTTGTCTAATTCGGTCTTCTGTAGTAGACTCCATAGACTGGGAAGTAGTTCTCCGGTATAGCTAGTTTCTCTTGGTTTTTCTTCTCCAAGTGCAAGGAATCTCAATCTTGCTAGACCTACGCAGTAGCACAATACGTGTTCTGCCATTTCCTCCTCTTCCTGACAGAATCGGCACAAGATATCTTCTGTTAGACCGATAATATACATATGTTTGTTAAGCCTACAATGCACTGTTAATAGACCTACTTGTACTCTAGTATTTTTCCTATTAAGGCTTAGTAGATGCTCGGTGAGTTTAGGCGATGGTCCTTTTAAGAACTCTTTGGCCTGTCTCTGTCCTGGTGTGTTTTTACGCCACTCCTGAGATTTTTTAAATATCCACTGCTTTGTGCATGTGCTGATAGTTGTTTTTGTTACATCACAAAATGTTTCTGTGCCAATAAGAGTATTTCATTTCATTGCCCTTACGTCCTCTGAGGCCTGGTACCCAGGCTAAGGTTAGTCTGTTTTGACTACCCAGCTCTGTTAGGGCTTTAAACAGTCCGTCACAAGCTTTGAGTGTATATTCATGGAACTGAGTGCTTTTAACGTCGCTTGACTGTCTAAGTATATGACAATTTAGTATTAGTATTGTTAATCCAGTTTTACTTGTTGGGCTGTTCAGAGATACCGTTAATTAAGTGAATAAACTGCAAAAATGGTTTACTCTCTACAGGAAAGAATCGAAATGATTTTCTTTTATGGAGAGGTTGGAAAACGCGCACGAAGAGCAACATTTCTTTTTCCTAATCGTAATGTAAGTTACAGGTATATTCTCGATTTGGTAGCAAAGTTTTTGGAAACTGGTTCGGTGAAAAATAAAAAAAGAAATAACCGACGAGTAATAAATGAAGAAGCTCAAATTGAGGTTTTGGGAACATTTGTTGCAGTACCAACTAGCTCCATACGAACAGTAGCAGAACAAACGGGAATATCACACGAGACTGTATTAAGAAGAGCACTAAAAATGTATAAATTTAATTTCCAATAAAATGCAGATATTTCAAGAGCTCTACGAAGATGATTTTGATAGAAGATAATCTTCTGCTGAATATCTGTTTCAGCGATGAATCTTCATTTTTTTCTTAATAGAAATGTTAATAAACAAAATTGTCGGTACCTACTGGCGTGACGAACACCCGCATATTATTCGAAAAGGGCAACGTCCGCAAAAAGTTAATGTTTGGTGTGGTATTCTTGGAAATGCAATTATTGGTCCTTTATTTATTGAAGGAAACCTTAATATGCTTGAAGAGACTATTGATCCTCTTATAACTCACGAGCTAGAAAGTCAAACTGATGCAGAAGGTAATTTAATTTTACAGAAGGATCTGTTACATTTCCAGCAGGTCGGTGCTACACCTCATTTGTTTCTTCCCGTCCGACAGTGGTTAAACGAGAGATTTCCAGACAGTTGGATTGTCAGAAGGGGAGCAACTTAATGGCCCCCCAAGATCACCTGATTTAGCTCCCTTAGATTTTTTTCTTTAGGGACACAATTCCGTTGTTTATGAAACACAACCTGCTGATATTGATGATCTTAAAAGGCGAATTACAACAGCATGCCGGTCAATTCCCGGTAATAAATGTTAGAGCGGAGTGTGGAAAGAGATTTTATTACTGTTTACAGTACAATGGACATCATTTTGAACAATTTTTAAAATGGTGTACAAGTAAATCCTGTTTTTTATTTTTAAAATTTATTATGCAAATTTTTCAGGTAACGCAACAAAATCAAACATGTAGACTTGATATTACTCCTGTTATTCAACTCGATAGAATAATTTTTGTCTAAATACTAAACTGAAAACCAAGAATCTCAGTGCAGGCACGTTCCAACTTCTGTAACTTTGAAACGCAATTTTTCGGAACCTGCTGGTCAGAAGATAATAAATTACCATTAGAAAGAGAATTAAACGCCCTTTAAAATGATGTGCCATTTGACCCCTTTCTTATTTAAGATTTTAAGGGTAACATCTACCCCTCCTAGGAGGTTGAGCCACGAGTGTTAAAAGTGTGCATTGTAGGTGTCTCCCTTGAAAATAAAATTGACGGGTTCTTGCGATTTTTAATATTATTTACTGGAAGAAAGATATTCAGGGTATGAAGTTGTCGGTGTGTCATCCTGTATGTAATACTACTTATATACTGAAAATACCGTTACTGGAATTTTAATCTTAAGACTCTTATTTTATTGATTTTTCAAGTAAATAAAATACAAACGTCATACAAATTACCTTTGTTCTTTCACTTCAAGCCATTATACATATTAAGAGGCGCAACGTTTGCTAGAAATATGGCGAAATTTAAAAATAATTTAAATTTCTTTATAATTTCCTGTTATATACATATTATCATTCATGACTTCCGATTGGCATTCTTATCAGTTGATATACATATGAAGAGAGCACGAAGTTGAATTTAGAAATAGAATCGGCTTAATCTGTAAAGGCGATCAGACAAATTCTACTGAATCTAGGATAATAACGTATAATAAATAATATTAATAAAAACTGGAGGTTAAAGAGATTTATTAGTAATTAATTCTAATGTCTAGGTAGGAATGTCCAGGATTACCAACTATCATTTACAAACCAATGGAAATTTACAACTTTTTATTTTGTTGGTAGGTACCTATTTTAATATACCTATTATTGCTTATTAAATCAAATTTTATAAGAAAAATTGATTATAGACGCTATTTACTAACACAAATATTATCCAATTTTGATCGAACCATAAAATAAATACCCTTCTACAAAAATATTATTTTTTATTTCAATAATATTTGTTATAAATTAAACTAGCTGTGCTTTTATTTATAGTAGTACCGGATACTTATAGCCTGTAAGATAGCGCCGATTATAACTAATATATAAATAAAAAAGAAAACATTTCAGATGTCAAAACATTTACATAATAAATATAATCATTAAAAAAATAAACCTATACTTATACCTACACGTAGACATTTAATGTGATTAATATACTAATTAATACGATGTGATTACATTTTTAAGTTACATAATTACCATAGCAAAATATTTAAAACTTTGACAATATACATGCAATTTACAATTTTTCTAATCCTAATAATCCCCTAGCAGTTGATTTATTTTGTCATATTTGGTCATCCGAAAAATTATACTGTTTTACTCGTATATTTAAATTCACACGGTTTTTGAAGTTATTTTCTATTTATTGAGATTTGTTTCTGTTATTTGTTAGAACCTACAAAATATTTAATTTGTGTGGTATCGTTTTTACACAGTTTTAAAACGAACTAACAAAAAATAGAAGCTTAATTTTCGTCACAAGTTTAAAAAGAAAAAATTTGTTGAAACGGCTCATAAATAATGAAGCTAAGTAGCAATATTTCTGTCTTAAAAATCATCCGTAGCCTCAACGCCCTTTTAAACTAGTCCTCGACAATAATTAGTTAATAGACCTGTTAATGATATCTTGGTTATGTTCGAGATATTTTGATACATCCCCATATTCAATTAAAGGGTTGCTACATTCAGCATTCATTAAAAGCGGCAGGGTGTACTTCTTTGGAAGCTATTAAAACATACCTTGTATCTCGTATACCTTGGATATTGTACGAAATTTTCCAGTTATCAGAGGGAAGACAGTCAAAAATCAAAATGAAACATATCTTATTTAGTTAAATATACGTATTCACTAATCTCATTATTTTTCGTTTCTTAAAAAATCAATACTTTCTAGATGACTCTAGTTTACGTACATCTACTAAGCGGATGGCTTTATTTTTTAGAAATTGAGAAAAAATGTTGTAGCTTATACCAGGAAAGTCGGGCGAAAATTGAGCCTTGTCTAGAAGGCGGTGTTAAATAATAACTATTTGTATTACTAGGGAGGAAAGTGTCACTTTTCTTTAGATTTTTGGGGTAATAGAGATTGTACTGTTGCATTAACCTGTTCCAAAATATCCGGTGGTGTATTATTTATATCTTCAAATTCGCTTGAATCACTCATTTTTTAAATATTATTTTATATTTTGTAGTTATATTATAGCGAAACACACTTTGAAACTGATCTGTCAATCGACCATAGCATGCTATAATATTTCTGTCCTAAATTCGAAAATCGGATGAATCTATGAATTGAAGTCAAATTAATAGAGAGTTATTGCAAATTTCTATAACGTCAGCCACTAATAGTGACATTGTAATTAGAGGCAAATAAATTCCATGCTAAAATAAGACTTATTGCAAACCTGAAATTTTAACATTAGAGTCCTTGTCCTTACACATATATCTAACCTGATTTTAAAAATTTTAAATTACAGTTCATCTTTTTTGTTGTTTATAATATTACATAATATGGAAGAGGCATTAGAAATTACCATTTTGGAAGGTCTTTTTTCCATCTTGTCGGTAGTGACTGACTCCTTTAATCGACTGTGATAGGATGCATTATCTAAAACAATAACGGAGTTTCTTCATTTCTTCATGGTAATCTTTTGTTTTCTTTGACTCGAATCATCTAACAAAAATCTATCGGTGCTTCCAATGTGAGTTACTACTAAAAGATTTCCTTTTCCTCTTGGATTTTGAGACCCCTTCCATAAAGGCTTGTTTTTTAGTTTTAATGGAGGTATCTAGCCAAATTTTTGTTACTGTATGTTCAGCATTAACCCATCTGTCATCTAAATAAAATACATGTTTATGCTGGTTCCTCGCATCCGCTATTTTCCCTAAATAATCATGTCTCCACGCAATGATTTCGTCTTTCTCTGTTGAAAAGCTGTTGTCACGTTTTTTGTAACGAAAATTTAATTCATACAATATTTTTTGCAGATGAAAATATGATATATTTGGAAGAGTGGGTCTATTTTCTATTTTTTCTAAGTGTAGGAATTTCATTTCGAAAGAAAAAAGAATGGACCATTTGCCTTTATTACATTCTTTACCCAAATTTCAATAAAGATCTTGTTTCTTCCTGAGGGCTTTTTCGGATGTGAAACATCTCCAATAACTCTATCTTCTTTAATAATGTTATACACTGTCCGCTTAGGTCTCACATTTATTGGCTATTTCATCCACAGAAAATAAAACAAAGTCTTTTCAAAGATTATTAAATATATTAAGTACGATATGTTTGTCTTCTAAAGATAATGCTCTATGTCCACTAGGTCGTTTACGCGTACTTGTGCTTGCAATATTTTCTAATACACTCTCCATTCTTATATAGCTGTAAAATTATAATATATATTCTAATACAAAATTCCGAATCAATTAAAATACGTACTATAAGGCTATGAATAAATAAAGTCTGACTTATCTGTCAAAAGAAAATGTTTATTACAGTAAAAACCATGGAGACATGAATAAATCTAAAAGAAAACTTTTATTGGGCCGATCAGATGTATTAAAATTTTCATTTTAACTACAAATAAGCATTGAAGGATGAGGTATAAATAAAATGTCTACCTCTTGAACCAAATTAAATTACTGCACTGCTTTCTTCTCTAGACTATAGCACGGTCGTTACGTAAAAGGAAATATAAAAAATTTGTCCTCGAAGACCGTCAAATTCAGGTTCGTCAGATAGCAGAGGAACTAAAGATCAGCAATGATAAGGTTGGATAAATGCATAATAATTTAATAGTGAGTAAGGCGAACGCGATTTGGGTGTTAATAAAGGTTAACCCCGCTAGATTGGGACCAAAAAAATGGAAACTTCACGTGATTTTCTTCGTTTATGTGAGTGATTTGGATCCAATTTGTCATCGCATTGTAACCTGTGAGGAAACTTGGATTTATCAGTACGACTCAGAAACTAAATAAGAGTATGCCATGGACAAAAAAGAAGACAACCAACGCGAAAATTCATAGTTCAAAGAGTGCCTATGAAACTTATGACAACGATATTCTGGGATCTTTATCGGTTATATATGTAGGTAGGATTAGATTTAGCCCAGAACACTGTGGCTTCTATTGTATTCCCCTGCTTTTGGCGTGTTCTGGTACTATCTTTGAATAATCATGTGCCTTTGGTTAGTTTTTCAAGATTCCTTACCAAGTATTCCTGATGCGTTCTTTTCGGTTTTAGATTTAAAAGAGCTTTGCATTCGAAGACAACATAGTATGAGTTTTCTTCCTCTTCTATGTCGAGTCTACATGTGGTGGGACCATTTTGTAAATTCCATCACATGAAGGTGTTTCAGCAAGCAGTGTCCTGTTAGTATTCTCACAATGTTGGATATCTTGGGCCTTGCGAGCTGTAGTTTCTTAGCATGTGTCAAATTTGCATTTGTACTCTGTAAACATATGCAAAAATAGACACTAAAATTAGCAAAAAATATAGTTTAATATCTGTATACCAATTACGGCGAGTACGCACAAGAATAAATAAATATTTAGCACAGGATTTTTTATATACGTGAAGAAAAATGCCACAATTCATAAACTAAAGTGAATTTATCTGCTTTTAAATATGTACAAAGTTGTATGTAGTGTTTTAGGGTTTTTATGTGTTGTCAGGGCATTAAAAAAGACCTTGACAAAATAAAGACCCCTCTAAACAAGTTTTATTTACAAATTCAACATTGAAGTCTGATAAGGGACATTAATAACTTAAACCGATAAAATATAATTGCATAAGATAACTACAATTATAATGTTTAATTCTAAAAGGTTCACAAAACTTGACACTTGTAATTAAATTAAATACTACTAGATACAAAATATGATTTTTTTTTATATATATATGAGTTTCTATAGATATAAATCTATTGAAATGATTAAAATGAATGTACATAAAAGTATTAATATATATTACTTAAAATGGTTTTATAATAAAAACCATATACAGCTCAGCATATTTTTATGATAATTGCATTCTACAAATATGTTGCATAAACAAGTCTTCTTACCGCATTTTTAAAACGAAAAGTTCGTCGTTAAAGGTCATTGCAAATTACTTTATGTGCATAGAAATATTTTGTATAAATTTTATATATTCATAAAAGGTGGCGTCCATTTGTTATGAGTGTAATTTTCTAGAAATAATTGGTTGATGGTACTGGAGGATAAATAGATAAAATTTTATTTATCTTACATAATATAAAAAATACCGTAGTTGTTTTAAAATAAGTAGAGTTGATATTATTATCATAATTCTTGATAGATTTAGAATTGGCGCTGATATCAGTACAATAAATCTTTAATTTTTATAAAAAAAAATTATCTTATGGAATTCAATCTTGATAATTTTCGTTCAATCTATTCCTTATTCTCAAAGTTCGTGATTTTTTTTCCTATTTTTCTGAGCATGACTTTAGAGATAAGTTGGAGGACAGCGATTATTAAGATTTTTTTTTTGATAAAGTCTTAAATTAAAGTAATAATGCAAACGAACATATATTTTTGGAATCCTGCTTCAAAGAGCTTTCATTTGATCCCCTACGTGATGGCAAGGAATGGTACCCATTTCCTGTGAGCGAGTACGAAATCGGCAAATTGCTTCCTTTTTTCTTTCTTCAAATAGACGACAAACTTTTTCTTTCATTTGCGGTACCTATTATTTTATATTGGAAATTTTCTGTTACCGAGTTGGATTCAAATTCTTATATTCAAACTAACAATTTGGATCTCGGAAGATTTATGACCCGATGGTTGAATGGTTAAAGACAGTGTGTCTAGAACACGAATAGGTGGGTTCTAATTCACCTCAGACCGATATTTTTGAATTTTTTTGTTAAATTTGTTTTTACTTTGAGGGTTCAAAAATAAAATTCATTATTTGATAGGGGTAATTTTGTGATTTAATTAGGGACATTCCAAAGCATGTTATTATTCCTTTATAGTTAGTTGACTTATTTTTTAATACAACTATACCTAGAAACATTATGGACCTTGATAGTGTGTTGTCAATGTTATTATTCCTTTATAGTTGACTTATTTTTTAATATAACTATACCTAGAAACATTATGGATCTTTATAGTGTGTTGTCATTTTTTTCTAAACAAAGCAACGTATTATTGTTGTATTCCCTTCAATGTGGGTACAAAGAAAACCATTTCTATATAAATGTATTATGATCGTGTTTTGAAGCTTTTGCTTGATTATTGCTATTTATTTATATACAAAACAAACCAAAAATATGCGTGAAGTATTTGTTTACGACATGATATCTGAAATCGTTGCCATGCCAACTGTTTTGTGTAGAGTGTAGAAACAACTTTATTACAGTCCATTGTTAGCTCTAGGGCATATTCCAAAACTTTAATCACGGTTGAGAAGAAAAAATAAATTGACATTTCTCGGGTGGCTTTTGGAAAAAAAAATGTTTGTCCGCTGTATTTTAACCTAATATTTTTACAATTTTTGTTTAGATGACACGAAACCCTACGAAACCATTTTAAAATATTAAATAATATTTATTTATAATAGTTTTTGTTACTTATGGTGTCATATGTTTGTGATTTGGCACAAAAACATCATAAGTAACATCAGTTCATGTAAATAAAATAATTATAATTCTTCGTAGTTACCAAAAAATATGTCTTTGAATTAATGCATCTTTTTTAATTTAATTTATTTAAAATGAAATATACCATAACTCAATTTTCCGATATAATTTTGTCTGACAGAGCTGTCATGTGAATAAAGTCCAACTATTTACCTATGAAGTGTAGAGGAAAGAAGGACAATCTTATATGGTTGTTTATATCAAAAGTGTCCACCAAAAATGTATAAAATTTAGATGGCGCTCGTGTACTAGAAGGGAAAAATCCAATGATGTATAGTGATATAGATTGGGCATCCATATGTAAATTAGACGACGAAAAGCAAGGCGCCACTAAAAGGCATTATTGAATACAGGCAACTAATAAAGCACTTTTTCGCATGACATTGTCAGGGGATGCGCGAAAGTTAGCAAAACAAGTCTTCGAACTCAAATAAAAAAATTGAAGCAAGATTACTTGCCAGAACAAATAAAAAAAGAAGTTTTGCCTAGTTTTTCATTAGTTTTTATTTTTAATATTGTATTGTTTATTATGTTTAAGTACTTGTATTTTGAAAAATCCAACGACCCTAGCAAGTCTCTTGCAATTTCTTCTTGCTAGGTGAAATCGAAATTGCGAAAATTTTCACATTAAATCGCGTTAAGTATCAATTTTGTTTTCTGTTTCTGACTTATATACACTAGATTGACCATATTATGTACAGCGTTTTGCTAAATTGTACATTTTCAAAGTCTGTCCAGTATTATTTAATCTTGTATAGAAATTGTATTTGTCCAGCAAAACGCTATTATTGTCCAACAATCAGCAATGTAATACATAATTTACTGAAACGTAACAAATAAGACAAAACTGTTGTATTTATCTTTGGATAGCTAAAAAAAAGTTGGTCCTCTACTTCTCTGTTTTTGTATTTTTATCTACGGGGAGCTAAAAAAATAGGTCTTCGTCCCTCCAAAGTTCATCAATGTTGTATTCGTGTTTAACGTCTAGCATTGGGTTAAAATAAATATGTACTATATTCAAGATGAATGGTCTTATTTCAATGCTTTGTTGTGTTTGTATATCCGCAAGTAAAACTCGTCTCGATTTGAAATTCTAGTAATACTTGTTCAACAATAGCTAATAAGCCTTGCTTCAAGATTAAAATCAACTTGCCTTAACTAAAATACCTCTAATTAAATGAAGAGTATCTATTGCTCAATTGCAGTATTATGTACATCTTAGATGAAATACTCTTACACTTTCTTTAAATATTCTTTATTTATATTCAATAATAACCTGTTCTTAAATCCAATACAACTAAATTTGTTACAATAATAATATGAACTGTTCCAAGAAATGTTAATATTGGCTTTGACATAAATATAATGATTTAGGTTGAATTATAGGATAGTTTCATTGAAGAAATGAATAATCTTGAAATAAGAACAGGCTGGTCTTGCTTTTTAATAGAGTTCTCACTGAAACCTATCCACCGAAAAACATTTTTCAAAATTGTTTTTAGTTAATGTACCAAATTCCTCTCTCCTCGGAGGTGTTCCACCTGTAAATAAAAAAAAAAAAATGTATAACTACAAAACCTAAATGGAACATAAACGTTTGTCCTGTTAAGATAAGAGATCGTATCTACAAAATGAATATTTTTAGTAAATGTGGGTAGGAAGATAATTACGTCCTTTTAGACTTCGCAAATAAATTTTGCATATTTTACTAACTTTTTCTTATAATTATAGTAAATATTTTCTAATGCAAATAGGCCTTTATTATTTTGCGTCATAATAAAATAAAATGTAAGCTTATTAAATTTGTAAGAATCTTGAAATCGGAATTTTCGTAGATACGACCCCTTGTCTTAGCATAATCCAGCATCATACATTTTTTTACTTCTATTCCAGTTTGTTTCGTGTTCTTATATACCGGGTGTTCAAATTAAAGTGTTACAGCTAAATACCGCCTTTTATAAAAAAAAAAGTTTCAGACGAAAGTTTTATAGTTTTGTGGGGAAAAAATTTTGGCTAAAATCGTTTTTTATAGCTAACCATAATATGGCCAACTTTTTTTTCGCCCAGCAATATTTTCAAGTAGCTGTTACTCAAAAAGTAAAAGTCCAATAAAAAAAATATTTCCATCAAAATTTCTTATTTTTTTATGTACTTTAAGAATATGTAAAAAAAACACTGTCATGTGGAAACGGTTAAACAACTTGAACCAAAATGAAGAGAGAAATTTAAATTTGAAAATATTAATATTAATAAAATTATGATTTAGCAAGTTGTAAATATCCCGAAATATATAATTTTGGGAGTGAGAATGACCAGGAACTTGTTGGATACGTTGTGGACAATGAGCACTGATGATGGCAAATAAGCCGAAAGCGCTTTGCATTGATTAATAAAAAAGTTTTGCACGAAATACAAGTTTTTCCTTTTGAAATAAATAAATGAATTTAGCCAAAATGTTTCCCCCAAAAAATCTATAAAACTTTTGTCTGAAACTTTTTTCTAAAATGCATATTTTCGGCGGTATTAAAGTGTAACACTTTAATTTGAACACCCGGTATAATATAATACCTAACAAGAAGTGAACTAAATACACTTACATTTAAATATTGGTTTTTATAAACTTATTAATTGAATCACAAAGAATTTCTAACAAAAAGTAGAACGCAACCCTAACGTTACGACGCAAACTTGTTAGAAAATGGACAATAGGATGAACACGTGCCAATGCTAATTTGCCAGATTCTCTATAAATGCGTTGTTTCTGACTTCCGAATAATAAGTATCACATCTCAACATGTACCAGTCATATATCTACTGTACCAGTGCAGTGGTTGCATTTTAAAATAAGTTTCCGCTGACAACACCGTGCATTGAATTTGTACTCGCTAATCTTTTGTGAAGTACATAGGTTTTTAATTTGAATTGTTTAATTCTTGTTCTGAAATTTAAATGCTTTGAATCGAATCCTTTTATAACATTGAATCAAGTACGCGATAGTCGGTTTTACTTACAATTAACGTAAAAGCTTTCTTGGATTAATTAACAATTCTAGACTCGAATTTATTCTAAGATTAATTATCATAAATCTTAGAAGACAAGATTATGCCTACACTACACTCAACATTTATTGTCTTATTGTATCGAGAAATATTATTTGAAGCAATCTCTGCCTGATTTCACACAAATGTAATCTTCCAAGTATAAAGCTTTTCTTGAATGTAGATGATAATTTTTTTCTGTGTAATCAACTAAGGTTTTGGAACGATATTCATAAATCACCCAGTTAAATTCATTACAGGTTTTTAAACGACTTAAACCAAAAGTTGTGGTTGTGAAACGCGCTCCTAGAATGAGTGAAAATACTTGAATGAACCGATATGGCGTAATGTCACGAACTTCTCTCACTGTTGCCTGGTGAGCCGCGCCACATCTCATTTCATCGCAAAAATATGGCAACAATTTGCAATAAATAATAGCTCATATGAAATGCACAAAGTTAAATTGATGGAATATCGAATAAAGATTTGGATTAAAATTTAAACGTCATAGTTATAAATAACTTTTAACCTGGCGGTTAAAATTA
The DNA here is from genome assembly GCA_927349885.1 of Psylliodes chrysocephalus. Taxonomy (NCBI): domain Eukaryota; kingdom Metazoa; phylum Arthropoda; class Insecta; order Coleoptera; family Chrysomelidae; genus Psylliodes; species Psylliodes chrysocephalus. Next base: position 23,092,497 of record OV651822.1, on the reverse strand, counting down.
ACTAAAATATTACAGAATAGACCCCATAGTTATAAATAACTTGTAACTTGGCGGTTAAATTTAACTAAAACGTTACAGAATAGGCCCCAGCACCTTAAACTAAAGAAGATATGAAGATGCTATTTCCACCAGTCGATTTTAATAAATTTTCTTTCATAAACATAAGTAGTTAAAAAAAATTCGCTTTTTAAAATTTGAAAAATAGCCTATCATTTTATGATCATATTTTTCTGCTCTCTATAGCATAGGCTACTTAAATTGTTGATCCATTCATTAAACTGGGTTTTGTTGTGTTACTATCGTATCGTTTCAAACCATACTTAATAAAATCTTAAAAAATATCTCTGGGAAGAAATATTAAACAAAATTTGTAAATTATTAATAATAAAACTGTTGAAAGTTTAAAATTGACTGGCAAAAATCCCGTCTTAATTACGCATGTATTCCCAAATTTTCGTGTTGATTATTTTTTTGATTACCAAATTTTGTTTTTAAAATCTCAGAACGGTTTATACAATATTTATACGATGGTTCAAAGACATTTTTAGCACTAAATAAATGTGAAAAATATGGATTTATCAAAACATTTAATATACCTATACATAAAATATATATTTATATATATATAGATAAATTAATTATTTGTTTACCCTATCGTGAGTGTGGCTTTTTCCTAACTTTAATTTTAATATAAATGAGTACGGCGAAAAGTGGATGTATTTATTTGTGTAGTCGAATTATTAATATATCGCGATAAACAAAACATTTAAGATTCCATACATACCTACGCGTCAGAGTAATTTCTTTTAAAACTCGAACTTTCGTAAAAACTTTTTTATTATTTTGGATTTTAATAAAAAAACTCGATTTCATTGATAGATTGTAAAATTACGGCTTCATTCTCTCTAGTCTAGAGGTATCTTTAGGTTGGTTGTTGACCTCTTGGGCTCAGAATTTTATTAGGAAATGCGGACGAAGCATCGGCAGCGCAGGTAGGCATATTCGGACGGTTGCCGGAAATCATTAGTTATGAATAGTTTCAAGGTAATTCATAACATAAAAGGTTGAATTAAATTAATTTTTAGATTTTGTACCATCCATACGTATACGCCTTCATTATCTCTTTCCAAATATTGTTTTTTTTTTTAGCGTTGTTTAAAATGTATTTACTCCATATTTTCAATGAATATTTTTGTGCCAATCGGGAAGATTTCGGCTTCTTTACATACATATTTTACGTGTAAGTCATTTAATATGTATAGTGTGGTATAATTCTATAAATAAAACACCTTCCAACAAAAGTTTAAATAATCATAAGATGCAGACAAAAAGTATAATGTTGAAAAGGTACTAGGTATAGGTATCGATATACCAACCCAAATAAATCTAAAAGTGGGTACTTTTATTTAAAAATAAAATATGGCAAATATTTTTGGACCTCAATTCCAGTCGATTCCAGTAATGTTGAACTATCATTCAAATTGAAGCCGGCAATCTACCTAGCTTGAAATCACTCCAAGTTCTAAACTTCCTTGAGAAGATAGGATTGGAAGGGTCGTTATAGACAAGGAGACCATTTCCTTGCTAAATTAGCAACAGAAGGGGGCACAATAGATCTTTTAGGTAGCAATATATTAATATCCTGCGGTATATATGTGAGTTGCGACCCGAAGCCGATCCTAAGACAGAACATATCCCATACTTATCATAATATAATGTTGAACAAAATTGTCTAATCATGAAGGATTCAGAGGAAGATCAGGTGAACAAATTATTTGAGGAAATAATTATCCGTCCAATTTAATAAAGCACGCTCTAGGCTTTTGCAATAAAATTCCAGAACTTACCTACATGACAAACGTCCAAAAGCCACCACCACCACCACCGCCGCCGCCGAATTAGAGAAAATCCTCCAATGAAATATCCTTGAGCACCGGCTGGATTAGAACCAACAGCGACCTCTACTTCTTCAATAAAATCACCATCAAATCCAAGAACTCTTGGTGATAATCTTCCTCGGTCTGCAGGACTTCGTGGATGAGAAAATAATTAGAAATAATGATGACCTAGCGAAGATAATGTGATTAAAGGACCCGATTATTAGTTTGAATTGTTTGGACGGCAGTTCAAGTGTCGGAATGTTGTAGTTGCAAAGAAATTAACCCTAGACGTTTATAATTTTACTGGAATCTAAAGTTAGAGGACCCGCGCTCGGCATTTAACAATTAATCTAGGGTTTATTAAAGCAGTTATTACATTTCTGAAATTATATTCAATTGTGTGTTGCACTGTTTGTGTCTAAAGTTAGATTAGAAATTTTCAGTTTTGATTGTGGCAAAAAACCTATTTTCCGAGGAGGATTAGGTATTTCTCGTGTTTTTTTTTTGTAAATATTTTTTTCTCGACCATAGCGGTATCAATTGTGGTTCAAAATTAATTTAGTAATGTATTTTTTATTGCCAAAATTGATTAATCAACGTTTGATAGATTATTGGTATTTAAAAATTGTTTAAGAAAATCGGAATTATTTGAAAAAAAGAAATGTTAAACGGGAACTAAAAATTTTTGAAGGGCTTGTCAGTTGTAAAGAAAAATGTTTTTGTATTGAAATTTATATTGAATATGAATTTGTGGGAGATAAGAAACACGATAAAAATTTTCACAGTATTGAAGGAAAGAAGACCAGATAACAGGGTAAGGCTAGAAGAAGCAGTTGTAGTTGGTATAGGAGAAAGAAACCAAGGTGTGAGAGAGTAGAGAAGAACGGCGAAGTGCGGCAAAAAAAAGAAAATCTTAGAATATATGTAAATTTTATTGAAATAATTGTTTAGTATTTAAATTAACTTTAAGCATATCAAATGTTTATTGGCCATCCGTAAGCAACCAGCGTTCATGCGCTAACCTGTGGTCGCCAACCACGAATAATTCGCGCATGGATGATCAATTTAAGATGTCGCATGGAAAATCTGTTGCACGTATAATCAATGTTCTACTGTATTGGTAATTTTATTTGGGGTATTTCTAGTCGACTAATAGCGGCAATATAGATGAGTGACCAGACTGTAGAACAATATTTCAAAAATGCTATTTTAAAGGCATACACTATTACAACTACTGTGACCAGTGTTGTAAAGTCCAGCAGTCTGAGTGCTTTCAAAACGAGTCATCGACATTAAAGAAAAAAATGTACAGTTATACATATTAAACCTTTTCTAATAATGCTTATTAATCTATGTTATTGACATAATAATTGTATACAGTTTTTTCTGTAGCGTTGAAATTACATTATTATTATTTATACAGGGTGTCCCATTAGTTCGTAGTAATTACTAGATATTTCAATTTGCGAACAAGTTGATAAAAAAGTTATATGGATTTGACAAAAACTTATTTTTAAAATATTTTTGCATATTCAGAGTGTTACGCTTTTGCCTAGTAAATAAAATATTAAATTGAACCCTGTATTCTATTTCAGTTTTATAATAAAAATAAACATTATTTACTAACAATTTAAACTCCATATTTTCACAGGCCAATAGGAAAAATGTGGAAAAAATAAAAATTTGTCTGGCAAAAGCGTAACGCTCTGTATATACGAAAATCTTTTAAAAGTTTACCTTTTTTAAATTCGTATAACTTTTATATGAAACTTGTTTGAGTGTATAGAACACACTTTGAAATATCCAGTAATTACGAACAATGGGACACCCTGATTAACTAAATTCATAAAAGTAACAATAATAACAGGAAATTTTAGATAAAAATTATTCTCTCTATCATTCAACATATATTTTAATTCGTTCTTATGTCACTTTAATTTTTATATTTTTTTTTATTGACTTATTCCTATTATAATGGCGCCCTGATGAGAAGGAGTATTTCACATCGGTGTGATATAATTTCGATACGTATTTTATTCAAGGCTGTTTCAATGTATTCAATTACTTCATATCATTGATCGGTTTTCTGCAGAACCGGTTTTACAGGAAACAATAATTATTTAAGAATGTTGCATATTTCTGTTTTCTTGGAATATTACGAAAACTAATTATATGAATTGTAAATAATGATAAGGTTCGTTTCAAAATTCGCTTATAATTTTTTACTATTTATTTATTTAATTTCTGTTTTGTTAATATTGTCTTTGGTTACTGGTTTAAAATGCCACTGTTCTGTAATGTCCTTTTTTACAATCTCTTAATGCATGATGTTTGCTCCATAACTATAAATAAACGCAAAATACATTTTGGAAGAACAGTAAACACTGATAATAATAGTAATTTTACCCAAAGTAAATAAAATGTTTTGATTTCTGATCAGTTGAGGAATTTTGTAGTCATTAATAATAATTGTTAATCTTCTTTACATTTCAACAGAGAATATTTATCTCTACCATTTGATGTACCTAACCAGACTTTGAACCGGCGGATTCTAAGTGCATGACATAAGGACTGGAATGTTTATACAAACCGTTTTATATATACTTAAGTGGTCTCTGCTTTGCTGAATTTACTTTTATTATTTTGACGTTAACTATACCTGTCTGAGTATAGAAATGGAGGCCCTACACACTCCGATATGGCCTGCAAGATTGAATCAATTCATTTCACTCTTCATCTTTTCACATTAGACAAAAAATGAGAGGCCAGATGGGAGGCAAATCGAGCACTTCACGTCGAGTTATGGACTGAATCGATGGGCTGTACAGTTCAAATCTCACAAAAATCGCAGCGTGTAAGGCCTCCCTTAAAGTCCAATTCGCTCCATGCGTGACAGCAGCGCCAATTCATGTATGTACTAATGAACTATTTTTTACGTACTGTAAAGTCTCGCTGTCAAAATTTAAACCTAGTTTCAATTGTTAAATAAATACAAATCCAATTTCGCATTTTCGCAAAAATATCTCAAATGGTCTAATTTTTCAAATAAAAAATAAAAAAGGGGTGTGCAAAGCCACCCGCATTTTATATTGTTTTCTCTATAATATTACTTGCTGGTTTAAAGCCACCTATCACTGTTGATAGTAAAACACATTTTCTCATTAAAAAATATTTTTTATTGCTTACGGTAAAGATAATGAAAAATATTACAAACAACAGTATTGTTGGTTGCATACAAATTTTATCACCTTTCAATTTGGATTATTTTGCAAATTTTTTATACTACAAGAAGCGTAAGCGTCCAATTGTCTTTAAATAAAGTGTTTTGGGTAGTTTTAATACCTTACAGTTCAATCAGAGTGAGTTTTATTTTAAAAATGGGACGTATAATTTTTTGTGAACAAAAATTACTATTTACTGATTTGAGTTAAAGTCACCCATGCGGATCAAAGTCACCCATGCGGATCAAAGTCACCCGACTTTACGTTATACTGACAATACAATTTTTAACAGAATTCGTAATTAAACAGTATATATGTTAGTTTTAATAAAAGTATATGGATTTGTAAAACAAGTGAAATATTAATTTATTATTATATATTTTTATCACTTAAACTAAAAAAAAAACTAAGTATAATCAATAAAAATCAATAATAAAATATAGGCAGGCAACAGTATTTACGGGAAAAGGTATGAAAAGTTGTTTAAGTCTAATAAGTTGTCTTTAAAGAATTAACTTATTTTGTCAAAATTAAAAAAAATGCCAATAAATAATAGCTTGAAGTTAAAATGTATAAACAGAAGGATTGTTATTTATATTTGCATTTTTGTTGGAAAGAAAACAGAATGAATGATTAAAACTGGTTTCCTCTCAATAAGTCACAAAATTGCATTCCAGCCACATACAACAATCAAAGGCAGAAATCTAGTTCTTGCCCAACATTTAAGATTAAAGGGATGTTAAAAAACATCGTAGAATGATAATTTATTGTTTATTTAAAACCTACTGAACATTTTTATAATTAACACTGTTTTTTATGCTAGTATTTTTACAATTTACAACACAACAACTCCGGTTGCTTATAGTATTGCTTTTATTTATTTTTTTGAAAAAAAAAATTAAATTGTGTACGTGTAGTTGATATTTCAAAATTACAAAATATCGCCTTAAAATGCACGAATTATCCGCAGCTAGCACTAGTATCGCTTTAGCTTCCCTTACCATGACTTCGCACTGAGCGAATAGTCACATCTGTACTCAGCTCTGAACATATCGTTCGTGCATATTCATATTGATGCAAAGCGAATAGATTACATTCTTTGATCAGAGTTGCTAAACGTTGGATGTCTCTTCCTCAACTAGACTTTCCTGATTTGAGGAACAGTGCTAAAATTTGTGGAACCGAGTTCTCCTTGTATTACCAGCGCAGCGTTCTGCAATTCGTATAGGTTGACATTTTAACCGTCAAACTAGGTAAAGCCAGTGGTGACCACGGCATAGAAATGGCTAAGAAAAAACGGAAAGTGATGGTTTTGGAGTATAGGCAGAGAGGCATGGAAAAAATAGAAAATTTAATATTACCAATATACAAGAATGGGGACCAAGCCTCCGTAAAAATTATAGACTTTTCTCAAAATTCAACAAACTAATAATATACCCATGATATCCATTTTTTTACAAATTTGATTTTTTTTTTTCAAATTGATTTTCTAGACTTCAAATCGCCCATCTTTGTTCACCATTGTTCAGAATTTTTACAATGACACCCAAAACTTTTCTATCTAATTTCTCTAGCAGTATGTACGAGGGCTGTCTTTTAAGTTTTGCATACTGTGCATTAGAGGGCATTACGAATCAAACGGCTCTAATAAAAATAAACTATCGCCTTTAGTTAACCTCACTTCCAAGTTTCAGTCCGATTCATAGAGTGTTGTAGTTGCACCGAATTTTCAAAGTTGTCAAGTTATTCAAGAAATGGATTTAAACCGAGAACATTTTCGTGCCATAATTTTTTACAACTTTCGAAGACAATTATCTCAACAAGAATGCCTTGCCGAGTTGGTTTCTGTTTTCGGTAGTGATGCACCACATCAATCGACAATGTCTAGTTGGTATGGAGAATTTACACGAAGACGGGTTAATCTCAGTGACGAGCAAAGAACAGGTGCACCTAAATCGGTAGTCACCCAGGAAACCATTGATGCTGTGCACAGGCTCATCGAAGAAGATCGGCATGTGACATATCGCGAGATTAAGCATCGTTAGGGATTTCAAAGACCTTAATCCAAAAGATTTTTTATGAAGAATTGGGAGTAAAAAAATGAGTGTCCCGTTGGATACCGCATCTGTTGACCGAAGAACAAAAAGAAGCTAGGATTAAATTGATGTCAAAAAACTCTGGAGCGCTTCAACGCTGGAAACTCTAAAAACGTGTACTTCATCGCAAGTGGTGATGAATCATGGATTTACTCATATGAACCTGAAAATAAACGCCAATCGTCTGTTTGGGTTTTCCAAGCCGACAAAAGTGATCCGTTCTCGAAGTGTGTCTAAAAAGATGGTCGTAACATTTGTCTCCAAAGCAGGTCATGTTGAAACAATTCGTCTGCAAGAGCAAAGAACTGTTACTGCCGATTGGTATATAACGATTTGTTTGCCAGCAGTCATCGCTAAGCTTCGGGGAACCAACCCCAAACGACGAATCATCCTCCATCAAGACAATGCAAGTGCGCACACAGCTCGCAAAACAATTGCCTTCTTAGAGTAACAAAACGTCAAGTTGTTAGACCACCATCCTTACAGTCCCGACCTAAGTCCCAACGATTTTTTTACCTTTCCGAAAATCGAGAACGCACTGCGTGGGCAACGGTTCCAGTCACCAGAAGATGCAGTTGAGGCATTCAAAACAGCCATTGGAGCTGTGACACCCCAGAAGTGGAATAACCGCTTTCAGAGCTGGTTCGAGCGCATGCAAAAGTGCATTAATCTTCGTGGAGAATACTTTGATAAACAATAAAATGTTTAAACACTATCTGCTGTTTTATTCTAAGTCTATATGTAAAACAAGACAGCCCTCGTATACCGTATTTACTCCTGATAAGGTCTTATTATCTTATCAATACACAAACCACCCATTCATTTCTTGGTCTATTCAAATATTTATAATCCAATAGTCCATATTTCTTTCTCATGCAACAAGTTGTTACGGTTTACCACCATGTTTGGTTGTTTCCAAATTACTCGGAATCCATTTTTGTAACCTCTAGTTGTTACAGATTTTACTTTTGTTTCTGATTTTTTCAACGTGGTAACATAACGACTGACTTTGGTCTAATTTAACTTTTTTGGCAGTAAAAATTGTATTTAGGCATTGCTGCGAAACAAATGCATATGATTTTGCATATGTCAGGAAGCTTTGGCGTTATTGGATCCCTCACAATTTGAGAGAATAACAAAAACAAGCACTTGTCAAGTTGTGCAAGGAAATGCTAGCAGGTGATGAATCTTGTATATATTCATATGATCCTGAAATCAAACAGCAATCGACTATATGGGTGTTTCAAAATGAAGCTAAACCAACAAAAGTAGTACATTCACGAACCGTGTCGAAGAAAAAAGTGCTCTTGCATTAGAAGATAGAAGAACAGTTATCGTTGAAATCAAAAGAAACAACGTAACTGGCGATTCATTCTTCATCATGACAATGCAAACGCTCACACAGCACGATCAACTGTCCTGTTTTTGACCAGTAACAATATCAAATTAATGACTCATTGCCTTTATTCGCCTGATTTATCGCAGCGAATGACTTCTTATTATTCCGACATATCAAAAATAAAATGCTTGGTTAGCATTTTACATCGTCTAAAGAGACCGTTGATGCATGTAATCACTTATTTCAGAGGTATCTTGCTCAGAGTTGAAAAAGTATATAAATTTTAAAGATTATTTTAAAAAGCATTAAATACATCGATTTACATAACGTAATTTATGTTCACAATTCACCACTACTCTCGTTTTTCTAAGAAGCTTGTCGGAGAAATTCTGCGGTCAAAATTTGTAACGTGATACTTGTTATTTTATCTATTTGTTATAGTGTTTTAAGCTCAATTGATTTTGGGAGTGGGTCAGGTTGTTAAATAACTCGAATTACCTTGAAAAAGAAGTTTGGCACCACTATATTTAAAACTTATTATACTTGACTATAGATTAATGATAAAAATATAGAAAATCACTAACCATTAAGATATTATATTTAAACCAAGTTTTAGATAAGGTAGTAACAAATTCTAATTCACAGAGATTTACTTAATTCAAATTTAGATGATTTTTTGAAAAAATAAAAACATCTGATATAACAGGAGGTAGTTATATTGGGGTGATTAGCATGGTATATTAGGCCTTCTTCAAAAGGACTTGAACGATATTCTTCGGATAGCACCAAACTCTTAGGTATAAATCTTCATAAACTTAAATCTCCAGAAACTGTTTTAGATATAACTTGAAATAAACTTCTTGATATAACTCGAAATAAACCTCTTGATATAACTCGAAATAAACTTCTTTAGATATGACTCGTACTAAACTTCTTTAGATATAACTCGTACTAAACTTCTTAGATACAGCTTGAACTAAACCGTCTAGATATAGCCAGGCTAAAAGGAAAAGGTAAAAATATTAAGAAAGGAAATAGGAAATTTGCACAGGAACCAGATAAAATGCCTTTAACTAATAATTGAACAATTTAAACAATTAAGTGAATAATTTCACAGAGACCAAAATTAATATGAAAAGGAAAAGTCTTAATTAACATATTTAAAAATAGTAAAGCATAATATCTCATTCCAAACAAAATAATATATAAAATCATATAGAACGTGTTATCCTTGTGTTATTCATGTGTTGAGGTTATGTACAATATTTGACATTTTAATTAAGAAATCTTTGTACAAAATATTTATTTTCAACAATATATCGGTATTCAAACTTACCTTATAAAATCAGACGGATTATACGATAGATAAAATTTATTTAGTACATCGGATGACCTAGATAATTTAGAATTTAAATCAACTTGATTCGTTGACAGATACAAATCGAAATGAATTACGAACTTTTGACGCAAGGCATAAACGAAAAATGACATTTGAGTAGAGATGTTTGTGTCAAAATAACGGAAACGGTTCCAACCGTTACAAATTTCAGGTAAAAAATGTCAACTGAGGCATCTTAGATTTTTGTATTTGTTTTTCATTGAACTAAAATAAATCCAAGAAAACAGTTTTAGTGTAATTTATCAAAAAGTGCTTTGGCTATCTTTAATTTGAGACAAACATGTTTACTTTAAAAAACAATTCTATATCGTACCTACCTATATACTTTTTCTTCAATGTATATTATATAGATATATCCACAAATTATGCTTGATTAGGCTGAAATATAATGATTCTTAAAAAAAAAATAACAAATCTGACAGTCCAAATTAACTTTGGAAATGACAATATTTTGTATAAAATCCTCTTTATAATTTGATAAAAATTATTACAAATTCCTAAATTTTAATTTGTAAATCGATTTTACTAAATTATATCGGCAAGTCCTGAAATTTATCCAGCAAACAAAGTTTGAAATGTTTAATTATGAGTAGTGGTTTGGAACGTTTGCAACTGTAAATTTTTCGTCGGTAATATAGATTGCCCCGTATAAGAATCGAATCAGAGGAATGACCCGGATGTGTTGTAAAGCATAGAGAAACTTTGCCTCAGGACATTTGCAACTTAATAGCAAGTGACGCGCTATGTGGAATCTAGATACCATTCACTGCCTCTTTTTCACCCACACCGGAACGCGTGTGATCGTCACCACGCCATGCCAGCTGTTAAGCAATACTAAATATGAATATTATTGAGAAAGTGCTCTATTGAATTTTTTCTTATAGTGTTTTTTTTAATAGAAAGAGGAATATTAATACGATACGTATTTTATTTTTACCAAACAAGATTTTAATTAAATCTTTAACAGACAAGACTCTTTATTAAAGGCTTTATCAATATATTTTAAATAAATATTGCTGACTATTGAAATTTTAAAATCATACGCAGTGTTTTTTTAATTTGGTGGTATAGGTACATATTTGTACCACCACCATTTCTTGTGGTACACCCATGTGTACTAACTACCGAGTCGATATAATTGCAACTCTTTATTTAGAGTTCTTATCACACAGAGTGTCAAAAAACTAATGGGCCACATAGCACAACTGTGTTTTAGCAAAATTTTAATGGTTAAAAAAGATACACAGAGCGCAGAACAATGACTTGTTTTAAATATACTAGTCAATGTTGTACTTTCTTTCCTTTTATTGTTTAATATTCTATGTAATTTTTTTATTTTATAAATCTATAAATCACTTGCGATCTTTGCAACATGTAATTTTCATTTAATTCGTAATCTTTATTTTGTCTTTGATTTCGGCCCCCGGCCATCTTATTAGTTTTATGCCCAATAAATTACAAACACTATGGCAAAAACTAAATTGGATGTTACTGACTGGCTATATATACAAAAATAGTTATTCCCTGTGTTTTTGCATTGACGGTATTTTCAGTAGAATTATCTTGTTTTTCTTTTCGTTATTAAAAGGAAGTGTTGCTTTTATTAATCAACGTACTATAATTATTTCACATATCTGAATTAATTAATATTCCTCATCAAATCATTTACATGTAATACTACAAGATCATAACTGTTGCAATATACTAAACAGTAATGTAACATTATACGTCCTTGCTAGCGTTGGTCTGGTAATAAGATTATGAGTATTACTACTGGTACGATTGCTATAGCCGATAACATAACCATCCAATATACATAACTTAATAAAGCGACGGCCGACATTCGCTCTAAAAACAAGAAATCGATGGCAAAGTGTCACTGGTACATATTTCTAATAGATTTCATCCTTGTTCAGTTACTTATTTACACAGAAATTTGATACCTGTGGGAAAAACAACAACGGCTGTTCAAAGAGAAAGAATGAATGTCTTCTTATTATTTACTATAAATGTATAAAATTTATTATTAACTTTGTTCGTTTAAGAAAGTGGTTCTTTTTGGAGTTAATTACTTAAATGAGAAAAAATTACGAGAGTAAGTAATAAAAAAAAATGTAAAAACAAGATAAATACTGTTAATCCAAAGAGAAGTAATTTCTTACTCTTTATAGTGTTCCTATTCATAATTATACTAGTGTTCAGTTGGGGGAGGGGGTTAAATTGAAAGTTGTTTTCTAGTGGCGTCTTGGGTAATATCAAATGGAAGCTCTTTTAAGAGCAAACCGAACACCTTAAAAATTAATAATTGTTTCTAAGCCTTTATTTTTAGTCCGATTTGATTGACATTTTCAGGAAATACCAATAATAACAAAACTTAGGGTGGAGCAATCTACTAAAATTTACCAAAAAAAAAAATAAATTATACTAAAACTATCCAAAAAAGCTGAAATCTACCAAAAAAGTAGAAATCTACTAAATATTGCAACGTTGGATCAAAGTCAGAGTGGCCCAAAGATTAGGGGAGTGTGGACACATACATATGATTTACATTGAAGAAGATAGGATTATTGGTGTTTTGTTATGTTAAAAAGTGAATATTTTAGTTATTGTAATATTTGTTTTGTGTTTAATACTTTGAAAACCATCTATAAACATCATTAGTTTTAGTCATATTTTGAGATTATTATTAAATATTTATCAGGTTATGTAGATAATATTTTTTTAAATACTACTTCGTATCTTCGCATCTTTTGTAGGAAACAAACAAAATTAACAAATTGTTTGCTCACTGCATAGTACTTGAGAACGAACCTGAAACGGCGCTTGGCCCGAATTATCACATCAAACTATCGGCTGGGAATCTCGACAGTCAAAGTCGCGAAGGTCCAATGGTTAGGGCATTTGTGTACAGAACAAAGATATCTGGGTTCGAATCCTAGCGAATTTTCAAATTTTTTTACGATTTTATTACAGTAAATGTAAAAATAAATGATGTGCCATTTAAAGTAAAGTCATATTTTTTTTGTTTTAATTTGCTATACTTTCAAACTTTGAGAATTGGTAACGATGGTAACAAAAATAGCCAATAGCTTTTTCGTTCCTACCTTATACATCGACAGAAGTAGTTGAAATCGAAGTGAATTCCACTTTATAATTATATAGATTGTTTCTTTTAGTAGCTATAAGAAATTGTAATTGTTTTCAAATTACGTGATAATTTTTGAAAACGCGATTTTCCTATATTTGTTAATAACCTATTAACCACAATCTGTTTCGTCATTGTCATCGTCTATTATCCAAATTTGAATTAAGTTCGATACAACCGTGGTTTCGTTAAAAATGTAAAAAAATACCACTGTTATTTCCAATCATTTTAGAAGAGAAGACGCAGGCAGGGCAATTTAGAATGGTGAACTTATATCCGGTTGATTTGTAGAAATTCTGTTAAAGTGAAAGAGTTTGTTTTATTGAGAGCTCCCAGTTTACATTTCTCCTAATTGCCGCCGAACATATTTTGCTTCAGGCATCACGTCCGGCTCGAAAGGCCAATTATGTATATTTTTGCATAATATATTCCAAATCTCCCAGTTAAGCTAAATTATAAGGACCTAATTCATAGCTAACTGTAGAAATTAAACATACTGATATAATACAATTATAAAAGATTTTTTACTACTATAATAAAAACTAAACTTTCTCAACTATTCTTGATTAAGAAATAAGTTATATTTGCTTATCTCATAATTCTGATAATCAAAGTAATAATTTCCCTATCTAATAAGATATAGTAGTATTTCTCTAATTATTTTAATAAAATCATGTGTGCCATGAAGTGTCAAACATTAAATAAGTATCTAGAAGAGAGTTATTTTAATTTTATAAATTATAGAAACTAATTAAAAACGGTTGCAATAGCTAGAAAAAGTATTTCGTTTAACTCCAAATTCTAACTCGTTAAACAATATATTATTCTGTCTGGTCTTGATTTTAAATATTAAAATGGTGTAGTAGTATAATAGAAAAATATGTTTCTGCAAATTTTTAATGCGACTATTTTTTAAATTTTGAAAATCTTTTATATATTCATGATTCTTCTTGATTTAATAAGTTTTATAAAGTTTCATTTTTAGTGATAGTGTAACCATAGCTTAATATACGCCATGTCCATCTAACGAGATATACATTATTAAAGTAATTAAAATTATTTAAAGGTCCTGTCAGTTATTATTAGTAATTATTTTTTTATATTTTATTGTCCCGTGACTACATTTTTAAAATAGTTAATTTATTAGCATAATATGTTTAGCTAGAAATTCTTTTCACTGATTCTCTAACTATGACTTATAGCAGTTAAGCCCTTTCTTCCGTTTGTATCTAGATCAGAAAATGGTTTGAGGGTGGACTAATCCACTGCACTTAGACACCCCCTGAAATAGTTAACGTCGCCAACAGTTGTTTCAATAAGTCACTTTCGTCCATAGACATAATATTATATCTTTGCTTTTGTCCTTTCAAACCCCTCCTTTGATCTTAGTCGCCTTTTCTGACAGACAACGTATATACCAAGGATTTATTCTTTGATAACACAAAGGGACTTCCGTTTGTATACATATAGGAATATATATTTTTTATGGTACAGATAATATGATTTATCTGAAACATAAAGGATTGGTTGATTAAAGCCAACTACTTCTTAGTACTCGTTTTTATCATTTCTTGTAATAATGTACAAATTCGAAATTTAAACAAACCTATACGAATTCGAGTGTAAAACTAAATGAAATAGGTAACAGGTCAAGAAATGTAAAACATCTTTAACTGATAGATGATGGAAAATATCCATATGAAAAGGATATTCCACTAAGAATTTTACTATTTTTTATCGCAATTTTTTTTGTTTTTTTCTTCAATTCCGCAGATTAATACAATTTTAACAATGGCAGCGGCACACAATAGAAAAACATGATAAAGAATTTTGAAAATGGGGCTTCTGTAAGAATCACATGGAATTCCTGTTTACTTTGGTGCACAAAATCTTCGCTTAGAAAAAACGATTTATAATATAGTACAGAATTTCCAAATTACAGGATCTGTGCAAAATATGAAAACACCAGTACGGTCGTTCGGTTGATAATATTGAGGATGTTCTTAAAGTATAACTGATAATCCTAAAAATCTAAGAGTGCTGGCTTCTGTTTACACAGAAGCTGAAGGCAGCCGATCATTTTTTTAAATTTTTCTTTGATTATCAACATTCTGAAACTATTGTTGGAACACCTATTACGTATAGCAGATGTTATCTAATAATTTCATCTTACACGAATATTTGCAAATGAGAAAAGTATTCACTATGTTAGTTGAATTCACAATAAAGTCAATAAGAAACTTTCGTTGAGTAAATCAAGGCTTACGAGGGTGGTTTGACGGAAGAGTGACTTTTCAGAGGTTGGCAACACTTTCGCTATGGTGATTATGTTGGTAGTTTCCGCCATGTTTCTGATGTCATCTATCAAAATTTTACAAAAATCTGACCGATTAGTTTTAATACTAATATAAAGATAATTTTTTTGGTCCATCAGGACAATGCGCTTGCCCATTCGTCCGCTATTGTGAAAAATAAGCCAAACTCGTTACGATTTATTGCCTCATCCTCCATATTCACCTGATTTGGCTCCCACTGATTACTTTCTGTTCCCAAATTTAAAAAAAAAATGGCTTTGTGGAAAGCGATTTCAGACAAATGAAGAGGTGATGGCAGAGACAAACGCGTATCTTACGGAACTTCCGAAAAATTATTTTTTGGATGGTTTGAAAAAATTGGAAACTCGCTGGGCTAAGTGTGTAAAGTTAAAAAGAGATTATGTTGAAAAATAAAATATTTTTTTTACAGTAAAGTAACTTTTTCATTGAAAAGTCACTCTTCCATCAAACCGCCCTCGTATAAGTGAATTATAGTGAGTAATAGTCCATTATTGGACTGAAAATAAGTGGCACGTCGTCTTTCTTGCTTGCTATTTGTAGTTGTGAATAGGTGAGGGGATGAACCACATGTACTATGCCCCGATTATGAGAGCGGTCATGTAATAATAATAATAACAATAACAACAGGACGGGTGGGTGGCTCAGTGGTAGAGTCTCTGCCTGCGGATACAAGAGTCCAAGTTTCGAATCTCACCGTTGGCCGGGATTTTTTTAATTAATTTAATTATTTAAAATTAAATCTGACGCCTTGGTAGGATTCCCAACTCGACCATTCACAGTTGGGTTCTAATTAACAGTGCTGTTCCTAAAGTGGTGCAGGGAAACAGTAACAAAGCCTACACAGAACACGAGGCTAATAACCTTAATAGTTGATGCCGATGACACTTAATTTAAAAAAAAAAATAGAACTTTATTCATCACTTAAAAAGGAAAATATACAATAACAATTTATGCGAGTAAAAACATATTTAAAAATGATGAAAAGGTGAAATTCAGTTTTCACTCTTTTTCAGCTTACCCTAACAAAAAAAATACATATTTAAATAAAAACATACAGGTTATTTTTTTTTTTTTAACTAAATTAATTTGGTACCTATCAATATTCATATTCTACACGTTGCCATGAGTTTGTTGTTAATAATTGTATTACTTATGGTTCTATTCTGAGATACTCTTTAAACGCTTCTTAAAATTAACTAAATTGTAGGATCTAATTTCTGGCCCAAGTTTGTTATATTCTTTGGATGCTACATAAAAAAAAGGATCTTTTAAAAAATGCTGTTTGGTGTTTATGTATGACTAAGGTTTTTCTGTTGCGCGTAGATAATGTATTTATATTTGAAAACGTTATTAACTTTTTGAATAAATAATCGGGTTTTTGAAGCTTTAATGTCTTATGAACTAATATTAATAAGTGCGTTATTTAAAGATAACCACCCTGATTCGATCATTTTGTGTGAAATATGATCAAATTTTCTTATGCCATATGCGAAACGCAAGCAACAGTTCTGAATTTTTTGTAAACGTAGTGAGTCATATCGAAGTAGCGCATGTCCGTAAATAGATTCACAATAAAATATCTTTGAAAAAATAAGAGAATCACAAAGTTTTAACTTAGTGTGTGTGTAAAGTAAGTCTCGGCTAGAAATAGTTGTCTCAAAACAGTAAAACAACTTTGCAACAATGAGTTTATGTGCTTTGTAAATTGAAGCTCGGAATCAATCCACAAACCTAAATTTTCGGCTTCATTTGCAAATTGAAAAACATTGCCACCAATTGTAATCTGTAATTGATTTACAGTTAGTTTTATATTTGTTTTGCACCAAATAGCATTGCTGTAGATTTAGACGGATTTATTTTTAAGTTGTGAGCAGTAGATATTTTAAATAATGAATTCAAGTCTTCATTAAGCTTTGGAAGTTAGAAATGTACAGAGCAAATAGGACTGGTCCCAAAATTGTTCCCTGTGGCACCCCTTGTATTACTGGTAGGAAATTTGTTGGCATCCAAAATTACTTTATGAGTGCGATTACTAATATAATTTGATATGAGGAAGACTGCATTTTTGTAAAGGCGAACAAAGTTTAATTTCTTACAGAGTAAGTCATGATCTAGGGCAATGTTTCTCGAAGTGTGCCACGCGAAGCCCTGGGGCTCCGCAAAACCTTTGTGGAGGCACGGCGGAGAAAAACAATAGCCATAATAAAAAAAAAGTGAAGCAGTACTAAAGGGAGGACTTGGATTGGAACTTTTTTTTAGTTTGAGAAACACTGATCTAGGGTATCAAATGTTGCTTTAGTCGAGAAGAAGTTAGCATGTTATTTTCCCTTGATCATATCATCGCTAATAGACAGAAGAGCAGTAGTAGTGCTGTGATGGTGTCTAAAACCTGACTGATGTTGAGATATAATGTTTCGTTGATAAACATACCTAGTAATTTGATCTTTGATAATTACTTCAAATGATTTTGATAAAGTGGGTAGAAGGCTGATTGGTCTTAAATCAGAAAAATTCGTTGCCTGATTACACTTAGCAAGAGCAACGATAAGGGCTTGTTTCCATGCAAAAGGATATTGAGAGGAGGAGATTATATAATTAAATATGAATGTTATATGATTAAGTAAACAGTCCTGAACTAGATGAAGCATACGCAATGAGATATTGCATTTAATTCGATTAAGAAATTTTCCGATTATGCCTGACGTAACGGTTTTGATTTGGAATAAGTTGTGTTAATTGATCAGAGATTTATAAATCATGGGTGCAGAGTTAAAATGTTCATTTATATCATTCATATTTTTTAGATTGTCAGGAATATCTGGGCTCGTTTTTCTCCGAAGGATTTCTAAAGATCTTCAGAGTATTCCAGGTGTTTTTTGAATTTTTTTGTCTAAGGACGAATTCAAGGTAAGCTTTCTTTTCCCGCCGTATAGCTCCGGTCGTGTAGTTTCTAAGTTCATTGAAACTTCTCAAAGCAGACATAGTTTTATTTTGTTTATATTTTCTTAATGCTTTAGCTTTGAGGGAGATCATAATTTTAATTGTATCTCTAAGCCACGGAGCAGGTGGTTTATTTGATCTTTTAGTTACGAAAGGACCATGTCTGGAAAATATATGTATTAGAGAATCATTTAAAAAGGAAGTCATATTATTAACATTATCAAATGAGTAATTTATATCCCAATTAATTAGATTTAAGTCGAAATTAAAAATTTGAAAGTCTAACTTAAAAAAGTCGCGGTGATATATTTAGTTTTATTTTTCATAGTAAATGAATTGATACTACAAGAAACTGCTTGATGATATGATAGTCCACGACCTTTTACATCAAATACTTCTACACCAGAGATTTCTTTCACATCGGATACAGAAATAATATCTATGAGTGTTTCACTCTGTGGAGTAAAGTGAGTTGGCTCTACTTGTTCAAGACCAAAAGAATCTGAAAATTTATTCATGACCTCTATTATATGTTAACCCTTTAACGCTCTCTGGTTTTACACATATACCAGCATCATTCAAGCATGCGCTTGGCAAATCCTTACTCTGATGATATCATAAATCGTTCGGATCGATCGGTAGCAACCTTTTACAATATCTCTATGCTACCCAAGGTCGCGAAGAAGGGTGTATCCTACTTTTGGCGGGAAGTTTCTTTCGAGTGGTATAACACTCATACCATTTGAACATGCCGGCTCAAAAATTTTGTTGTTGATGTAGTGGCGCAACAGTTTTGGTGAAATAAAGTGTTTTTCGTGATAATCAATTGAATCTAATAGGTAAGTTTCAATTAGGGAGATATATTGTACCCCGTAAAATAGTTCGATTTCGATTTATTTTATTTTCAAGCCCTCATTTCGTTGTATGAGAAATCAAGTAATTTTTGAGGTTAAAAATAGCTCAAACTCATGAAACTAATTTACACGTTTTCTCAGTTTTTTTGAGGGCAGCATAACAAATATTTACTTCCTAGGTATATAGCACTAAGTTTCAAACGTTTTATGATCGATCGGATAGTGCGCTCGGAAAATATTTGCGAAAGTATGTGATATTACACCAAATATAGGGATTTTTTTTTTCAACAAATATTGCAATCGGTCTCTTGGGGGAGTATATAATATAAACATAAATAGATGTTTAGGAAATATGATAAACACGACCTGTATTTTTTTGGTATATACAGGTAGTACTTCGATAAAAAGTGGTACCGCCACAGGTACTGGTAGTACCTACCTCTTTATATGGGGGTACATCTAATAGATTGACGATTATTTTTACTCATCCAAAGAAATACAGTTGGGTAACTTTTATTTATTTTGTACTTTGATACTATTTTTATTATCTCAGTCTGAGAATGGAACGCGAATTTGTCTGGAAAAAAGCACTTACTGATGCTGAGCTCGCAGAGGCTCTATCAGAAATTACGGAAGATCATGCAGAAAATTCAGATATAAACGGCGACTCAGATGCAGAAGATTCATTTTCTAATGAACCTGTTACTCCAAGTACCACCAGAGGATCTCATGGTTCTGCCACACCTTCTTCATCAGGACTGTCAACACCCTAACTAAGAACCAGGAAAAGAAAAATGATATTCTCCCCAGATGTCCCATCTACGTCAAAAGAAGATTTTATTGATTATCTGATGATTCCGTTGCAGATAAAACGTATAAGTCTGACGAACCACGACTGCTCCAGCCGGCATTAGATAAAAGCGACAGCGAGGAAGAGCAAGAATTTGTTGACGAAATAGCGATCGATGATTTTGCGCTTTGGACAAAATTGTTGAACAATCTAATTTGTATGTAACACAAAGCAACAAAAGGCTAGATTTATCGGTGAAAGAGCTCAAAGCCTTTATGGGAGTGTTAATTATAATGGGTTTCAACTCTTTGCCTCAAATGCGAAGAATAAGTAGTCAAAACTTTCATAACATACGAATTTTCCCAAACATAAATTATTAGACCGTTGGACAATATGACTTTGCTACCTATAATAAAATATCCATTTCGAAATGGAAAAATCGTGGAAAAAAGGCTGTGACAGTGTGCAGCAACTTACATAATGGGGCTGATACTGGACAAGTTCTTCCGACAAACAGAGTGGGGGAAAGGAAAAGCATAGCCTGTCCAAAATCAATTGTGGAGTATAATATGTTTATGAGGTGTCGACAGATTTGATCAGAGGATGGCTGCTTATTGCATAGGTTGGAAAAGCAGGAGGTGGTGGATGAAACTATTCTATTACTTCGTTGATGCCGGTATCGTGAATTCCTACATACTCACAAGGAAACGTTGAAATCTACAAATCCGCGTGAAAAACCAATGACTCGTTTTTAATTTCGGAGCAAACTTACTGATCAACTTATCGGAAACTTCACAGCAAGGAAGAAGCCTGGACCTCCACAACTTGTAGGCTTGTTTGGAAACGGTGATAATTTTCCCAGAAAAACAATGTCAGCAATGTTCTAAGAGAGGAATTCAAAACAGATTTAACGTCATGTGTATTGCTTGTCAAGCTGCATTATGTATAGACTGTTTTGTACCTTTCCATCAACAATAATTATTATTCTGTAAAATGCTTAGTAATATATCATACCTCCCATTTACCTGAGCTTATTTTGGAAATAATATGTATTTCTTGGATTGAAATATACCCCCAAAAGAATGAAAAGCCCCTATAAAAACATAAAAAATATAGGTGGTATACCGTTCTTACCAGGGAACATTTAAAACATATTTTATGCTAAATGCTCTGGTAAAATGGTTTACCGGTAGGTATAAACATAGTGACATAGCATATGATCAAAAAATGTCATAGAAATGGTTCCTTAGGTACCCCCAAGCACCCTGACTAACGTTACGTTGAAATCAATTCGATAAATAATTTTGCGCGTTAAAGGGTTAAAAAATCAATATTGATATCTCCTGATAAGAAGAAAATCACTAGTTGGTAATAAATTAGCGACAATATTCTCTAATGTGACCTGTGAAATTCAAAGTATCATTGCTTATCGATGAATTTTTTGTCAGCAATTAAATATGTTTGTAGACGTTAGTAATAATAAAAAAATCCCTTTATAAGCGTTTTCTGTCGTCCGGTTTTGCTACTTCCGGTGTAGGAATTCCGGCCACGGTACCGGATATTTACCAATTTCAACAAAATTCAGGATATAGCTTAAACGCGGTTTTTCAGAAGATAATATTGCAATAATTTTTTTGATTTGACGAAAGAATTGATATAAAAAAATGTAAACTTGCGAAAATTGGAACCAAAAGTCGAAAAATGGTTTAATTGCTTTCAAAATAAGAAGAATATTGCCCTTGCAGACATTTTATTTTTTCAGTCGATTTACCACTTGCGCCATAAATTATAATAGACTGTTTTGATATTTTTTCTCGAAAACCGGGTGTGAATAAAAGGCTGAATGGGGTACAACTACTGAATAAAAAATTCTTACAAAGACAATATTCTTAATAATTGAGAGTCATACAAACATTTTGAGAGCAATATCTGTATCTGTAAGGTGGGCGAGGGTGGGTTGCTCCAGAACACTTAGGCCATATTAGGCCTATTATGCATCCTCCAGGAGCATATAAGACCTGCCTTTCAAGTTCTCAAAAATTGCTGGTTGTCGTTGAGGGGTGTCTAGAGAGCGCTCATCAAAGTCCTGCGGTTACCAACTCGTCTACTGTCGCTGCAAGGTAAAAAGCGATAGCTTTTGGAAGAGACCGTTTAGTGGGTTTCTACCACCCCGATGGTAAATTTCCGGGTGGAGGGAGCTATTCTGTCAGCCCAGGCGAGTGCCTTTTTTCTTCGACCATTTTATCATACAAGAGAACCTTTTTTAGTTTAAAGTTTAAGCTGTCCAAAAATATTAATGTTTATTAATGCCTTTCTAATACAGTAGAACTCCAATTATCCGAATTAATGGGGACCGGGACCCATTCGGATAATCAAATATTCGGATAATCGGATTTTTTTTAAAAAAATTGCCATTGGAGAGAATAAAAGCTACGTTTTGATATTGCACTATTTTTTTATTGAATTAAATGAAAGAAACATGAAATTTTCACATGTTTTAAATATAAATAAAATGTACTTATGTACAAGTTTAGAAATAAAAATCATTGTTTTTTAAACATCTCCGTCAAGACTTGACGCGCATTTGTGATTCGGATAATCGGCGATTCGGATAGTTGGAGTTCGGATAATTGGAGTTCTACTGTATAATAAATGTTTTATTGTGTTAAAGCTAGTATTGGCAAATTGAAAAAGGCAAATATGTTTAAAGGGGTTTATTGAGACTTGTCTAGGATCCATTATATTAAAAAAATAGTAAATTATAGCAAGTCATTTCAAGATTATTGAAAAACAGACAATTCCAATTATGAGCCTTTATACATAGGGAGGCCATGAAAATCAAATTTATAAGATTTTAGGATTTTAAATGTTCTATTCGAATCCGGGAATTATATATTATATTTTTTAGTGTAGATTTTCGGTATTAATGATTCTTTGCTCGTCTAATTTTTTGAAAAAAAAGTTTTGTTTACTTCTGGGAATATTAAATATTATTTTTAAAATGTAAAATAAACAATAATTACAAGAATATACTCCCATTTTTAGTAGTTGTAGGTATTGTTTATTAATGTCCGAATGTGGTATGTTCAAATTTAACCCCTAGGGATAAAAAGGACGCCGAGAAAATTATCTAAATAAAAAATCTTTACTTCATATATTATATGATATTTTATTCGTCTTTTTCCCAGATACAACAAAATTCTCTTCACCAAGAGAGCGTAGAATAATAATTGCAAGCACATAAAACTAAAGCGTTTTGTCCTACTTCTTCGACTCGGAATAAACGTCCTTGGCAAGCGCTCTTGTGATCGTGGTCTTCTTATAATAACGTTGTTGTGACTGAACGAAGATATTGAAGATACTAACCTTTCTAACATCTGTGCCACTTACTGTAATTTTACATTCTCCGCATTCCGATGAGTTCGTACTAACGAAAAAACTCATCAGGTTCATATTATAATCAGGGGCGGCTCGCAACTTTACATTTTTTCTAACGGAATTTTTGTTAACAGGATATGCTAGTTAATAATTTAAAATTGTTTATGAAAAGAAATTTTATACTGATCGAAATCATTAAACATTTCTATTGAAATTAAGTGTATTTGATTGGAAAATAAAGTTATAAAATATTTAAAGCTAATGATGGTATCGAAGGGTTATTTATATAAGAGGATCCAATACTGATAAGCCTTAATTATTAAATTTATTGGAGGTCTTAAGAAAACCCTATAATATAGTTTAATAAATACTACACCAAATCATTTAAACTATATGGAACTTTTAGTCATACAATAAATTCTATTATGCCATTTTTTTTTATCATGACATGCTTAATATCTAATGGAAGTGGTTTTAATTTTCTAGATAAAGGTTTAATCAATGAGCTATTGTAGTCATATTTTTAAAATAGACCATAATAATGAGACATCATCATTTACGGCAAAATTTTGCCGTTCAGATTACTGGAGGCCGAAGAAATAATTATTAAAGTTTAAAATTGTGTCTCTTATATCTCGTGACGTGTACCAATATATTCAGATAAATTAAAGTTGCCAAATGTTTACTTTTATTTACCTATATTTTTTTTTTACTTGGATAGGTAATTAGTTTTAATAAATTAAAATGAAAATCATAATACATACAGAGCGGCTATTTTAGACAAACGCTCGGACATCTTAGTATTATATCCTAAACTGCCATACGTTATAGTGCAATTTTTTCTAAAATGTTTTATTTTTCCACAAGGTATGTTAAGAACATTGTGTCAAACGGGTTATGTAGGTATAAGGGTTTAAACTTTGACTTTTGAACAACGTTACGTTCATAAATAATAATTTTAATATAAAAACTACTTCTTACCTACAAATCCAAATCAGAATCGAAATCAGAAGATGAACTGTCGCAACCAATATTTACAATGAGTGGCTCGATCATTTCATCAGTAATATTGTCCAACTTCCACATTTTCTCTTCTTCTTTAATCGTAAGATTTACTGCCTTTTCCCAGTTTTCAGGCTTCACATTATTTACAGCCTCCAAAAACAACTGTTTAACATCACTCATTTTAAAAGAATTATTTTTTCTTGAAACTTCTCCCTTTATCTGTGCCCATATTAGTTCAATCGGGTTTACTTCGCAATGATATGGTGGTGATCTAACCACCGTCGTCCCACGATTTTTTGCAATTTCATATTTTTTGAATTTCTCTTTATGAAGGGAACACAAATGATACAGTTCTTTTCTCACAGAACCGGGATGGAACTTAATATTCTTTGAATTTAGCCAATTCTGTAAATCTTTTTTTAACCACTTGGTTGTGGGAATTTTTTCTATAAGTCTCTAGTGATAACTTGCATTATCCATTACTATTATACAGTTCTGAGGAAGAAGATCTATAATTTGTTCGAACCACTCTTTAAAGACATCAGCATTCATGTCCTCATGGTAGTCACCGGTACGAGTAGATTCAAAAGTCAATAAACCACCTTTAACAAAACCCTTTGAACTACCGATGTGTACTATTATTAGTCTGCGCCCCTTTCCTGATGTTGGATTTAAACCAGTAGATAAATTATTTAAAAAAGCCTGTCTTCGACTTGTAACAGTTTCATCTTGCCAAAATGTATTTGGTTTATGTCCCTCGTTGATCCATGTTTCATCTAAATAAAATATATTTCTTCTTTGGTTTCTCATTTCTTTTATAGTCCTTAGGTCATTTCTTCTCCATACTACAATATCGCTTCTTTCTATTAAAATAGACTTTCTGGAATGCTTTTTCCATAGAAAACCTATTTCTTTTAAAAGTTTCCATAGTGTGCTTCGACTCATTTCAGGATAATCCTTATCATCTCGAACCGTGGCAAGAACTTTGTCTTCTGTCGGAAATTCTTTTCTAAAGAAGAACGCATGCACTTTCCTTCGAAGTCTTTCTTTCAAAAGATTTTCTAATTGAAATTTTGGTTTTCCTGGAGCTTTACGTGCTGTTTGAAACTCGCCACATTTCTCTTCTTTAACAACTCTGTAAATCGTAGATTTCCCAACACCAAGCGTACTACTAACTAATTCCACTGTGTCATCAACACTTTTATGTAAATGTTTGTCTGTAAATGATTTAAAACAATTAAATATTAATGTTTTTTCATTAACTGTTAAAGGACCGATTTTTACGCGGCCCTTCCAAATTTTTCATGATCACACTAGAATTCACACTGCACCTTGCAAGTTGCAACTAAACGACATTTAGTAAACTGTCAAGAATACACAACTTGGACCTCCTTACTAAATGGAAAACCTATAATCGCATTTTCGGTGAAATTTGTTGGGAAGGTATTTATCTACTTATAATTTGATTACTGTAAGAAATTCTTGGAATTAAAATAAAACAAAATTGGCAAATAGGTACTTACTGAAAATAATCTTAAGATACGGCTATGTAATCTTTAATACACAGGGCTTTTGGCCTGTCCAAACCTTTTTCTATTGTTCTGTACAGCTTATGTTTATAAAGGACCAATAAAAGACCCAAAACTTGTAATAGCTCAGGTACATTTATTACAATTTTAGGAAATATTTAGATTATTCTGTAAAAATATTTAAAATGACCGTACTAAGTTTTGCATTAGAAATGCTGTTTTATTACTCTCTCATACATAAAAATAGACTATAGTTGCCTCCCCTCCGCCATTCTAATCCTTACATTTTAAATAGATCAAATGCCTTGTATGAGGTAATTTTATGGTGAATTGTTCATTGCGTTACTTTTGATTATAGCGTCCTCTAGCCAAAAATTGTAATTTCGTTATGCTTCGTTGAAATGTATAGTGCATGTCAGAATGATGATTTACTTCGACTGTCAGGTTCCATAGATGTATTTTTGGTGGTTTGTGAGGTTGATTTATTTTATCGAATATTTTTGGTAACGGAAAAATGAAAGCCAGCAAAGGCCCAAATAAGGCAGATAGGAACTTAAGTATTTGAGCGTGACCGGACTGGATCGCATGACATTAATTATAAAGTTTTGTCAATATAATATATCTTAACCAATCAAGTCTGAAATAATTGTATATTTTAGACATTTTATGTAGGAAATTGCATTTTAATAATTTTAATTTATAATAAAATTAGATTGTATTCATCCAAACTGAAGCGGATCGGTTTACCTTTTCGTAAATTAAAATCATTAATTTTAATTGCATTTCTTATACATCTGTTGATCAAAGTAGAAAAGAAAATATGCGATAGTCATTTTTCAATAATTTCGTTATTACTTGCTACTGTCCTCTCTCTTGTTGGCTGAATATTATATTTGACTATGCACTAATTTTTTGAGAGTTCATTTTTGAATTGATTTATTTATTTTAAAGCTATAATACTAAAGTTTTTTTTTGTTTGTTTTAGGTAAGTCCTGAATTTCTACGTCTTCTAACTAGAAAATGGTGAGACTACTTACTATAAAGTTTTATAAAGTGATTAATGTTTTAATGTTAAATGAAGTTTTTATCTAAAATTTTTGTTAAGTCATAAATTGTGGGAAAATATTTCGAGTATATAAATGTTACTGGTAAAAATAACCTAAAAGTTAATTTGTTTAGACATATATTTGGAAAACATACACATAGTCCCCTTCCAGTGCAATGGTAGATTTTTTTTAAGTTTACTAGAAAATGTTTTAAAAAAAATTGGACGAGGCAGTGAGAAATGTGAGAATGCTGAGATTGATGAGCTGTCATAAAACTAATTGTTGGCAAAACAATAAAACTTCGATAATGTTTTATTGTTTATTCAAATTTTAACTACAGAACAGTAACTTTTATGAGGCTTTTTTAATACCTTTTTATTTATTTTGCTAATTTATTACCGCAATAGAGAAAATAGTATAGGTTTTTTCTAACATAAAATAAAAAATATAACAAAACAAGTCTTGGTTAACAGTAGACAGGAAACCTACCTCTACAGACCAAATCAACTTTTATTCCAATTAGCTTCTTTAATATAGAGCTTTCTTTGCCACTCTCTCGAGAAAAAATTATCTATGACTTAAATAATTTAACAATTAGCAATTAACAACTTTACTTTATCTGTGATAGAAAAATTATATTGTAGATTCTTCACAAAATTTAAAATTAGTTTAAAACTAATATTAAACATTTCACATTTCTTAAAACAAAAGTTGGTGGATCTATTCATTTCTATAATTCCTTTTGATACAAAGTGGTCAACCTTTTTAGGTAAAACCCAATATTCAATTATCCTTTAAAACTAACATAGCCTTTTAGTTAATATTAGAAATTCCATGCCTCTTTTACAAAAACCAGGAATCGATCTATTATTGAACTTCTCGAATTTAGAAGTCATGTACAAGGGGATTTATTAAGAATATATCAGAATATTTTGAAGTAGAATTTTTTTTGAGAGAAACGCATAAACAGGTCGATTTTTATTTCAAGGGGGGCACCTTTCTCAACTGTCATGTGTCGTTCCTCTCTTCTACGTCAATCTACCCTAACAATACAATTTAAATAGGAAAAGTACCAAGTATGACATATCGTCGGAAAGGTAATTTTATGCGGAATTCAGCAATATGTCTGTTCACTGCGTTCCTTTTAATTTTAGCGCCTTCTAGCGGGATAAAAAATTATTACCTATGCCAAAGTGTGACACTTCATTGAAAAGCTAATTTTCTTTAAACTATAGTAATTCTCTTCCCCATTATTCCACTTATGTAAACTTGTTGACTTTACAAGTAAGTTTTTTGTTTGTTTAAAATAATTGTTACCTTCATTTGGATTTTACCTGTGTATATTCAGCGATAATTCTATACCACCTTATCCGATTAATATAATTCTTTTTTTTATAGAAAGGGAATAACTCTGGGGTGATCCCATATAAATTTGGTCAAGATCTGGTAATGGCATCTGCACGATTTTAGTCGGTTTTTTAAAATTACTTTTAAAACGTATGTAATGTAAATTATTACGCTGTCATATTTTATGAATTAATGATATAATCTATTGAATACAACTTTTGATACCGGGACTATGGATAATAACAAAAGTTTATGCGATTAGCGATAGACTCGATTATATATGAGAATCCCACCGAGAAGCCAATTACATTCGTTTCCAGTTTTCTTTTGATAACCGCTTATTCTTCTATCGTTACCACCAATTTGTTCACCCTTTTAACCTCTGTCTCCACCCGTTCCTTCTTCCATTCCCCTTCCCCCTCTTTATGCTATAGTAATTCTCTTCCCCACGATTCTACTTATGTAAACTTGTTGACTTCACAAGTAAGTTTTTTTTCTTTCAAAAGGAAAAACTTGTATTTCGTGCAAAACTTTTTTATTAATCAATGCAAAGCGCTTTCGGCTTATTTGCCATCATCAGTGCTCATCTACAAAAATTGTGGATGTAAACTTACAATTTAAAAAGATTTTAAAAAATATATTATAAAATCTGTATTAGACTTTTAAGTCAAAAGTTAAAATAGTATATATTATACAATTGTTTGAACAAATTAAAAATTACAAGAAACAAACAAAGTGACAAAAAACTGGTATTGGGAATAGTGAGTGTGGGATAAGCCCTTACAAATCAAATCTGATCTCCAGAAGCAAGTTAGCTTGTGTGGAATTAAGGAATCATGCCACCCTCACTATTCACAAAATTGAAAAAAGGTTAACAAATTAGTTAAAATTTAAAGAAATTTACAATTAGATGGTGACTGTGGAAGATATATTGAAATTTGAATCTAGAATACAATATTTGATATGAAGAAAGTAAAACGCAGAAGGCCAAAGTAAAAAAACTGAAGGTTTTTTTATATATTTTATATACATTATAATTATGAAAAAGTCTACCTACTGTCAACAACGTATCCAACAAGTTCCTGGTCATCCTCACTCCCAAAATTATATATTTCGGGATATTTACAACTTGCTAAATCATAATTTTATTAATATTAATATTTTCAAATTTAAATTTCTCTCTTCATTTTGGTTCAAGTTGTTTAACCGTTTCCACATGACAGTGGTGACAAGCGACACTTGAAGACTTTGACTTGTCAAATGTCAACAGAAGGAGGTGCGTTCACCTCAGTGTGGAACATGTTTCTCCGAGTGTGATTCGAGTGATTGGAGGTTAACGGAGATCAAAATTTGTTATTGAATTTAAAGATTTAATTTATTGTTAGTTAAATTTAAATAAATGTTTAATATAAATGATATTATTATTTTGATGTCAAGACAAAACAAAAATGTCACTCGCGTGATTCTGATGTGCCAGCCCGGGCTCTGCAGAACATTCTTTCAGAGAACCCAAGATGGCACAACTGAACCCGCGGTCCCTAAAGGTGAATCTGATGTTTAGTCCTAAAAATTACTAAATCACTCAACAAGCGTACTCATGGTACATTTTTGTAATCAGGGTGTTAAACCCTTTTAAATGGTATATAACATGACCTATGTTGCTATTTAAAAAAATCAAGATGGCTGTCATGCTTAAAATTTTGTAATTATAAAAAAAATAATTTTTGGGCTAAAAATTCTGAAATTTTGGGTTTTGTATGTTGAACCGTTTAAGCACTATAGGTTTGGTTCCATCTTTAACAGCTACCCTGTATAAATACATAAAATAGTTTCTAGCAAGTATACACAGAGTGTCCACATAGTATTTATGGTTTTAAGAAATTCAATTGTTTATAAAAACTAAAAACCATTACATTTGTTCAAATAAATTTTACAATGTTTCAGATTTTGTATAATGAACGCACTTTGCGTACTATTTCCGTTAAATTTTCATCATATTTTAAATTAATTTTCACGATTAAAATCCGCTGTAGCGTTTCATGACAGTATCAGAAATATTTTTGAAAAATACTCATTATTTAAAATATTTGACCACCACCTTTAGCTTTCATATTAACGCCAATAATTCTGCGGGATATTTTATTTACAAGCTCTTGAGAAACTTATGCAGTGAGCCAACCCCATATTTATCAAATATTTGCTTTTAATTCAGGCACAGAGAAAACAAAATGTAATCTTATTGTTGACTCGGAAGCCAAACGTGATAGGCCCTCCATGGACTTGAGACATGACGATACCCAACAGTAACAGAATTGATCAAACGCTCTCATGCCAATTTTAGAAATAGATGGACGAAACTGAGGGCTATAAACTTGCCAGGAAATTATTTCAAATACTCCGGCAACGAAACAATATAGAAACACTTGACAATGACGAAACGGAACCTACGGTGGACATTCTAACCGGTCATTGCCAACTTCGCAAATGCCTCCATAGAATAAGACTATTATACTCGTATATATAAATAGCTGACACTCCCCTTTGTAGGGGATGTTCACAAGAAGATGAAACTCGAGCATATTTTTTTATGAGTGATCATGAGTGGCATCCATTAGACAATCTATGTTGTGTACGGCGAGTATTAGACAATAAATAGGGTGTCCGTTATTTACCAATTTGATTTTTGAGTTTGCAGCGCCCCTAAAATTTTTAGTGTATGACCCAAAAAAAAATGTGGAACCCATATAAGCCCTTAATATTGATGATAAATCGTGCCACAAAGGCAATTCATTTCCCATTTAAATAACATGGGGTTTTTGTAATTTTTGCAATCAATTTTTTCGTTCCTTAGCCAGCTCATACAAAGCTGCGGCAATCAATTATTTTTGCAGTAAATTTAACACTCTACAAAAAATTCTTAGTAATTTTTTCGATAAATTCACTTGCTTAAAAGTTATTCAAGCTCAAAGTTGAACAAAAAATAACTTATTAATTTTCTTTGTATTTTGACTGAAAAACTATAATAATTTGTTTTACAATTTATTCTTTATTGCAAAAATATCTGATTCAGCTATTTTGTTGAGTGTCAAAATTATTGAAAAGAGGAAAGTAGAATTTATTAAGAAGAAATTCAAAATACAAAGAAAATTAATAAGTTATTTTTAGTTCAACTTTGAGCTTGAATAACTTTTAAGCAAAAGAATTTATCGAAAAAATTACCAAGAATTTTTTGTAGAGCGTTAAATTTACTACAAAAATAATTGATTGCCGCAGTTTTGTATGAGCTGGCTGAGGAACGAAAAAATTGATTGCAAAAATTACAAAAACCCTATGTTATTTAAATGGGAAATGAATTGCCTTTGTGACACGGTTTATCATCAATATTAAGGGCTTATATGGGTTCGATATTTTTTTTGGTCATACACTAAAAATTTTAGAGGCGCTGCAAACTCAAAAATTAAATTGGTAAATAACGGACACCCTATTAGACAACTCTAGCCAATATAAAAGTGGTATCAACTACTTTACGAGCTAAGAATGAGCATCTTGAGGAGGATCTAATAATGTATCAGTGTTTCATACCTTTACCCTTCCACTTTTATAGATACTTATTTCTTGTATTGTCATTTGGTTTTGAGCTTGGCAACATTGCAAAATTTATTTTAGATACGGTAGCATCAAACTTTTGACCAACACACAAACACTAAGGTTATACATAGAACACACAAACGGACTGTTTTGTATACGAAATTCGACTTTATATGTTGTTAGTGCGTTAGATTGTTAGTTAACAATCATCAATGTCGTTATCGTTGTCTCGGTAATCAACCTTCGAATGGCTAAGTCATGTGAAATATACATGTGTATTATTGTCACTTTTTGGTGTGTCATATACCTATGTATGTCAAACAATCGCTTTGTTATCTCGAGGTTTCGTGACGAACTTGTTTCATATAATTCTAAAAACTTTATTGCAAAAATATAATATTTAGAAATCATTGTAGAGGTGAGTCTATATGAACAGCATATGAAAACTATAAAGTGTTCAAAATGTACAATCTTTATAGCTATTTTAAATTTATCGTTTTTATGACTATAAATTAAGCTGGATCCACATTTGAAAATATGATTATTTTTTATAAATGATACATTTTAGGTATCGATATAAGTAGGCAGCGACATATTTTCATCGTTGATTAAATTAAAGCACTTTTTATATACAGGGTGGTCAGACGAACACGTACCAGAAACATTATCAGGAACTGCAGATGAGGGACTAGTAGTTTACTTAATTTACAAATTAATAAATAAAAGTAATTTATTTTATATTCATATATCTTGTTTTTAAAACAATTAACAGAATGATATTTAGGGGCATGATTAATTATATTTTATTTGTACATAGTAAACAAACTGTGTAAAAATCAGATTCGTGGAAGACAATCAGAATTTCACTAGATAAAGAAGAAAGACTAATATAACTGAGGGCAGGCACCGATTAATTCAGAGATACAAACAACGAATAAAAGCAAAACAATGATATTAGACAAATAGAAATAAGCGAGTTATTTGTAAGAAGGCCATAATGAGATCCGGAAAGATAAATCACCAGGGCCACGAGGATCTTATTTACTATCCGATGAACGAGATGATTTAATACACATAAATTGTCTCGGATACCAAGAAACTGTTTTATATATCGGTGGTCGCTATTTTCCAGAAGGGGTACTTAAAAAAAGGTTTAGTACATAGAAAATAACATAATTTCAAATATCGGACGACTAAACGGAAAAATAAATAAAATAGAAGAAAATGTAAAGGTAAATTCGGAAAAGCATGATCGACAAGTGGAGAAGATCATTGAATATAACCAAGTAATTAGAAAAGTATAGACAACAACTATGGTACAAATAAAGCAGGGTTCGTAGGATATATATATCAAGTGATATATATCACGATATATATCATGATATTTATATCTTGATATATATCCGATATATTCGATAATTTTATTTATTAAATTAAAAATGTTTTACACCATTCTGAACATCCGAAAATGTCTCAATACGCCCCTGTATAAAAGTATAATAACTAGCGATTAATATGTGTTTGTGTTAAATATTAATGTTAAAATCTGTTAATTTTATAAATTATTTTTGTTTTTTCTTTTTAATTTGGGTTAGAATAAACGGTTTTGTTATTTAGAATATAAGTTTTTGTTAATATGTTTGTGTTAAAATTTAAAATATAGTTTGTGCAAGAAACAATACTGTTTTTAATTAAATTTTAAAACTGATATATATCCGATATATATCAGATATATCATGTGATATGATATTTATATAAATATCATGATATTTTCGAACCCTGAAATAAAGGGCTGTAAGCTATATACCACGCAACAATTTTTTTTACTTTTAGAATCATAAAATATCTTCAAGGAATATACTGTACCTCCCACAATCTATAAATTCATTAAGGAAATATAGAACACCTTTAAATAAAAGATATATAAACAAGATTGTGTAAGCGACAAGATGTTTGCAAATTATAAAAAATAATATTGACAATGTATATGTCGTAGCCAGATTACAAAACCCGTCGTTTTAAAAATTTTCT
Source organism: Psylliodes chrysocephalus (assembly GCA_927349885.1). Taxonomy (NCBI): domain Eukaryota; kingdom Metazoa; phylum Arthropoda; class Insecta; order Coleoptera; family Chrysomelidae; genus Psylliodes; species Psylliodes chrysocephalus. The sequence goes on along the minus strand of OV651822.1, from coordinate 23,058,573 downwards.
GGGCGTTTTATAAACATTGGCCAAATTGTCAAATTTTCATTTACCTTTCATTATTTTGCTATCTGGCTAGCCAGATTATAAAATGCCCCGGCGTTTTCTAAAACGACGGTTAACATGCGACCAGATTGTCAAATGTTTAAGAATATCCTCTATTTGACATTCCGGCGGGTAAGGAGTTTCCGTCGTTTTGTGTTTTGTAAAACACTATCGATTTAACAATTTATTTTCAAATTTTCTTTGGTTTTATTTATTTTAACTGTGGCAATATGAACGTTAGTGAAGTAGGCATGGTAGGAGTAGACAAGAATTATTATTCTTAATTAGACGATTTTTATGACTGTAAATAATAAAACCTAACCTCAAACTTTTGAATTTCAAGTGAAATACTCATTTATATAACAAAATATATGGTAGTGATCAATGTTGTGATTTACTTTTTCTAACATTTTATGTACCGTAAAAAGACTAAGCATTCTTTACTTAACTGCTATACATTTCATATATTTTAAACAATTAGAATAATAAGATTCTCTTCTTTCATGGTCTCTAGGGATGGCAAAATCTGAAAATTTGCTATCCCTTAGGGTATCTACTTAAGTGTAGCGGTTGTGGAAATTGCCTACTGTTTTGCCCAAATACGGTATGATTTATTAAAAAAAAAATACCATACTTAACGTAATCAGGAGCCAACCTAACCAATACCCCAATTTTGTTTTCGCAATTAAAAAAATAAATAAAAAAAAACTTTGTCACCGACGGATTTGAACCCGGTACCGCTTTAACCATATGCACAGCGCATAGCCACTATTTTGTTATATCTGCAATATACAGGGTATCCCAAATTCGACCATTAGGATTTCGGAAACTGTAAGATATACAGATTCGGATAAAATTAAGGCAAACTGCGCATTTTTTATAAGCTTCTATTTGTTTCCATTTTTTTACGATTAATAGAAGCTTATGTTTAAAAATGATTTTTTAAAAACAATCTTTCGTATATTGTAATAACTGGTGCGCGTTCGTAGATGTTCTTTAATTTTTAGACAAAAAAAAAATGCTCGGAAGAAACCATGGTCGTCCCAGAGACATAAGTACTAGAAATGTTTCAAGAAAGATTGGTCCTCCAAAATTCACGAAGTAGAACAAATGAACAGCATTATTTTGGAAAACAATATGACACATTTGAAATAGGTGGACCTAAAAACGTAATTAAAAACGATTGACTGACAACGATCCGATAATATTTGTAGTACTTTATGAAGAATAGTATGATATGGTATGTCACATATCCACGGGACATGGAGGTAGAGACAAAATGAAATCTGCGTTAACACCAAAATTTTTAATTCCCCGCACAGTTATTGAAATACTTGTAGAGTGCTGAAAAACAAGGTATTTCTCAAAAATGACTAGTACTAAAGCCTATTTTCTCCAAAGATTGGAATCATCGCGGCATTTTGATCTTATTGATTTATAGTCAACGCCGGACAGATAATTTAAATGGTTACTTAACTATCAAGATCACCTCACGAAATTTGTTTATCTAAGACCACTAAAGAAGAAATTGCTCATGATCTTCGAAAATTTTACAAAGTGACAATGGGCATGAATTCGTAAATCATATAATTAAAGAGATGATGTCAACATGGCCGTCCCAGAGTCAAGAAAATGTTAGGATATTGAGAACATGTTGAGAGCTTAGCTTCATAATAACAATTCTTAAAATTGGTCTCTTGGTTGCTATTTCGTGCAGTGGCATAAGAACTCTTCGTTTCATAGGATCATCAGGAGATATCCTTATAAAGCATTATTTGGTGTGGATTTTTAAGTTGGTCTTTACTCAAGTAATTTACCACAAAACAATTGAAAGTGTTTCGACAGCAGGAAAATCAATTTGTAAAAAATAATCAAAATGAGACCGAAGAGCTTTATAATCTTGATGATATTACAATTGTCATACAGAAAACTATTGATGGCAGCGAAAAAAAAATAGTCATGGACAGGTTATTTTTGAACAGTTACCAATTAGGCATTCCAGGTTTGCCATATAACCTGTCAAAACCCACTGGTAGCCATTTTGTTTGGCATGCCCAATAGAACAGGAAAATGTGAAAGATGATGATAATCCTGCGGAAAGTAGAATTTCTGAAATACAAATAATAAATCAGCTGAAAGATATTCCACATCATCTAGAAATTGGGCTGACGGAAAATTGTATAAATTAAATTTTTTCAATTGCAGCAAATTAAAAATAAATCAACTGATAAAGAACAAACTACATGTACTATGTGTTATTCCGCAGTAAGTGATAAAACTGAAGGGAAGTTGTATCTTTGCTGTAAAGAAAATGTAATAAAAATTCAGAGAATACAGTGCACAATAAGTTAAAAACGTACAGCTCACCAAATCGTCCAAATCACAAAAAGGAAATTTAATGGCTTTCTAGGGACCATCTTAATACTTCAAACTTAAATCCATTCGTCGCATCAGAAAAAACAGTATTACGTTTCTCAATTTGGGAGACAAGGGTTTAAAAAATGCCAGTGCAAACCTAGTAAAGTTCAATGCTGTACAAACAAATGCTTTTGTTTCAAGGCATAGGAAAAATGCCACAGTGGGTGCCATTTCAGTGGTCCATGTTCTAAATTAAATATGCCTATTGTTTCTTTTAAGCTTAGCAAATGTTGTTTTATTTAAGTTTATTTAAATATTTTAGGGTCATATTCTTCAGATTCATTTGTATTAAAAAAATATGTAAAATATTTGTTACGTTGTTTTAATTCACATGACGGCCCATTAAATCTATTAATAAAAATATTGACTGCCTTAACTTTAAATAAAATTCTTATTTTACAAAACGACTGAAATATTTCACCCGCCAGAAAGTTAAGTAGAAGATAATCTCAAAAATTTGATAATCTAGCCACGTGTTCAACGGCGTTTTATAAAACACATAGGCGTTTTACAATCCGACTAGCCAGATAGGAAAATAATAAAAGTTAAAGAAAAAATTTGACAATCTGGCCGCACTTTGTAAAAGGTCTAGATTTTATAAAACGGCGGGTTTTACAATTTAACTACGACATATATTATACATCACTAATGGATATAACTTATGATGAGACAAAAACAAGAAATAAATAATGTAAGATGGTGACAACGTAGGGGAGCAGACGCGGTAAAGCAATTCAAACGAATACATTGAAAATAGACAGAGAATTTAAAAGAATACAGTAAATCACAGAGTAAAATGTTGTAAGAAGTAATAATAACATGATAAAGAAAGTAACTTAGTACGGTCATATAAAGAAGGAAAAGAAGCAGACCCAAATATTTATTTATAGATATTCTTTTATCCCGTTAAATAAGAATATCATTTACAATACTTCTTTTTCAATTGAGTCTATTATCACCTTATACGCTTTACATAAATATTACACTTTAAACGACTGTATCTACAATTTAAATACAGCTATGCAGGTGTATTGACCGTATTATAAAATTATAGTCATGGATCAGTTGAAATAAATGAAGCTTTTATCAGTTGGATATTACTTTTTTTTCGAACTAGAAAATAATTATGTCACTGAATTTAATGAGGGCCTTCCATTTTATAATAAGTTGGTACCTACCTCGAAGTATTATCTTTTCGATCTTGCTTCGCTCGAGTAATAAGAGTTTCATTTTTTTCAGTATTCTTGTTCATTATCATCATCATCCTAGGAAGACAAGTTGATATATAGTAAGAAGTACATAATTTTTAATAAAAACTTATAAATCGTATACTAAAAATGCCATTACCATTCCAGATCCACTATTTTATAATGATCTCATTAAAATATTTTGCGATTTTGCCTTTTTTCTGTTCCATCATAATGATTATACCTTCTTTCTAAAAACAGCGGATAAGTAAATGGGAAAACGGTTTTATTATTTTCCCATTTCGATCTGGCACAATTTATTATTCCACTCAGGATTCTCGAGTTCAGTAAATATGAGGTAAGTCCGATAAATACCATACTTTGTAGTTACCATTAGGAAATGATAATTTTCGTCAAAACTGACGATGTCCCTTCTAAGAGGATTATCTAAGTATAATTATTCTCCTACAACCTCAGGAACAGCCAACAGCCAGAAGAAGGAGACTGTTTTACCAGAAACTGCTGGATAAATTGAGATGAATGTCATGTGCGTTGTCATGATCATTTTTTCGCCCATTTTCTTCTTACTGAATCACAAAATCACTTCACAAAATTTGATGCAAACTCTTTGTGTATGTTCTGTCACATTTTAAGGGAATACATGTCCTAAAACAGATTTATTTAAAAGATTTGTTGATTTATTAGAGGTCTCTGACTTTTGTATCATTAAAGATCTGTTGGAGAAGCTACGTGATCCACATTTTCATAAATCTACCCCCAAGCAGACTTTTTTGAAGGATTTGATCCGCTGCTAGTATCCAGTAGAAATGAAACGGCTCTATTTCATTTCGAGAAGCAATAAGCAATCTCTTATTTCCAGCCATGATTATTCGTCCAGATATAACTGATTATGTCGTTAGTAATGTTAGTCAAGTTTTTAAACGATTTTTATTATAGTCCTTCCATTATCAATTGCAGAACACAGTTTTGTGGGAAATCATCAATATTTAATATATACGCACGGTACTCACGCCAAATTAAGAAACGAAAAATAATGTTTACTCCCCTTATACAAAGCGGTAAATATTAAACGAACCATCAGTTGTTTACCAATGAAAACATCGAATCGTAAACTTAAATGCACTGTATTGGCCAAAGGTTTACGGAAGGCAGGTGTTCGAAAATATTCCTGGAAGTCTGCGATATCAGTGGAGTACTGTCGTGTGGTGTGTTTTGTATGTGTGGTTGGTTTAATTTAAATTTCTTTTAATAAATATAAATATGGCGTTCTTTAGACCATGGGCGAATGAAGAAAATGAAATTGCACAGTGTAGTGAGATTAAAGACAGGTATGCCTTTAACGATAAGGATTTAGATATACAAACACAACAAGTTATTTAAATATATTCGAATGTTTAAAAAATAAAAATATTCAGCAGTCTGATAATGCGTTCATAATAACAATTGCTGAATTAACTAAAGTAAATAAATTTTCCGTTTATCCGGTAGTCACGAAAGGGGTTGCTGTGGATTATTCATAAAACCGAAAAACATGTAAAGAAAAACTGAAATCAGTTGACAGTGCTACCCAAGATTTTATACGAAGGACAATTTATAGTTTATATAAGGAGAACAGGGTTCCGACATTGGAAGTAATACAGCAAAAGGTGGCAGATTTTCCAGGATACACTTATACCAGTTAGGAAACATTGCGTCAAGTTTTGTCAGCATGTGGTTTTAAACACAAAAAATTGAATAAACCGATGGTAATCACCGAATCGTCAAGGATAGTTCAATGGCGACAAGATTATTTGCGTCAGATAAAAGGCTACAGAAGTTCTAATAGACACATAATTTATCTAGATGAAACATGGTTTGACAGTCACGATGTAGTAAATTTCGGTTGGGTTGGCAGTAGTAAAAATTGCTGTTTGAATGGGCCATGTTCTAAAGGGAAACGCATTATAATAGTACACGCTGGAAGCAAAGACGGTTTCGTGCCTAATGCTTTATTATTATCTGCTAAACAAATTAAAAACTGTGCAGCTGATTATCATGAAGATATGACAGCAGCATTATTTGAAAAACGGTTTAATGAACAGCTTTTACCTTACATTCCACCACAGTCAGTAATCGTTATGAACAACGCATCCTACCACTCGCGGCAACTCCTTAAAATACCAAATAGTAGCAGTAAAAAAGCTCAAATTTTATCTTTTATGTCTGAAAAAAATATTCCTATTCCTGCCAGTGATAGTAAAAAAGGACCAACAAACAAAGAATTGCTTACTGTTATTAAAGGTATAAATGTATTATATTGACAAGCTGTGCAAACTCTTCTCAGACTACCTCCTTACTATTGCATATTTAACCCTATAGAGTTAATATTGGCAAACTTAAAATCAGAATTACGAAAATGTAATCAGTCTCCAGAACTGAGTAAAGAAGTTGTAAAACTCGTAAAGAAAGTTCTAGCAGCAGACCGCCAAGAGCTTTGGAAAAACTGGGTTGAACATGTTATCAAAGAAGAAGATGAGTATGTAGTATTACCCTCTTTACAACCCATCATAATTCAACCAACTGATGACTCTAGTTCAGAGGATTCAGACTGCCTTGATTATTTATAAAGATACTTTAGAATTGAATTGTTTTGTTTCTTTTGTTTTATTTGCAAAAAAATTATTTTCCTTTATGGTTTTTTCTTTGAAATTTCGTTTTCCATAAAAAGAACGAATGGGGTACAAAAAGGGTTCAGTTCACGTCTGGTACCCTGTTTAAACGAAACGCCCTTACAGGCAGGTACACTTTACTCGCTTTTTTACGTTTTATAATTTAATATTCAGTTGTAGCAAGTTAACGAGCTATAATGATTTTTTTTTAAGTCCAAGTAAGATTACAATTAAGTGCATCTGTCTAAATAAGGGCGTATAATAACGTACAATTGTCGGTAAAGGTTCCGAACGAGTTTTTATGATCTGCAATTGATAATGGAAGAACTATATGACTACCCCGAAGAACCTCGAAAACAATACATCATAAAATGTAAATGAGCAAAACCTAAGGGATTAACCAATAATTCTATACCTCAGTGACGGGGAACACGAAATTACTTACTTAATATGAAAAATAGTAAACTGTCAATATTAAGTACCAACATTTATTTTTATAAAAATATTATACTAGATACTAGGTTAGGACATTTTCTTAAAATTTAATAATAAATATGCACACAACCAAATTTATATGATATACTAAAAAAAAATTAATATTTTCTCATAAAACACTCATATTTCCTTTTTAGATTCGGGGATTTCATATAAATTTGTTTGTTTGTATTTCGGGCACTAGCGCGTCATATAAACCTATTATAATTAATATAAATATAGAGTTACATACCTAAATAAGTAAGTAATTTTCTCTCGATAAGGAGTCATCTTCATCTGTTTCCTCATTTCTCACAAAAATAATAATTATTTCTATTTTATCCTCTATTAACATATCAAGTTTCCAGAATTTCTCTTCCTCTGCTATGACATGTCTTATAGCTTTTTGCCAATTGTCCTGTGACATTTTTGATATGGAGTCGCATAATAGTTCACGAACATCTTGAAATTTGAATATTGTATTGTTTCTCGCGACATATCCATTCATTTGAGCCCAGATTAGTTCAGTGGGGTTAAGTTCACAGTGATAAGGTGGTAACCGCAACACTTTAACTCCATGTTCTTTTATTTCTTCTACACTATCTTCTTAAATTTTGGTGAATGTTGTTTACAAAACTGCAATAGCTCTTTTTTGAGTATTCCCTCTTCTACCACTATTTCTTTGGTTATTAGCCAATCGGAGAGTTCTTGCTTTTTCCATTTAGTGTTCCTTTAATCTTGAATGGTAACTGGCATTGCCTATAACAATTACAGAATTGGTCGGTAATAAATCTATTATTTGACTGAAATAAAAACATCACCAGTCATTTCTTTATGGTAATCTTTTATAGAATTTGAAACAAATTCTAACAAGCCTCTATCAACAAATTCTTTATCTCCTCCAATATGAGTGATAATTAAGCGGCGACCTTTACCATTTGGAAATTTTAAGCCAGTAGACAAACCTTCTATAAATGCCTGACGAGCATTTGCAACCTGTTTATCTTGCCAAACTTTTTTTACAAAATGTCCAAAATATCCATGTTTCATCCAAATAATTTCATCTTTCTCTACGAGCGCAGATTTTCTATCGTTCTTCTCCCAAACGAAGTCGTTTTCCACAATTTGTCTCTTTTAACGTTTGGCAAAGTTTCGTCTCCATTAATGTCTACTAAAAGTTTATCCAAAGTTTTTTTTAGTAAATAAAACGAATGCACTTTTCTTCGAATTAGTTGTTTTGTAGCACCGCCTATTTGAATGGGTTTTCTCCCAGTTGATGTTTTAGATGCTACTGTACTACTTCCATCTTTTCGTTGCTTCAAAAGTCTATAAATGGTTGCTTCTCCAAATCCGGTCATATTTGAACATTTAGAAACTATACTGCGAACAGTACTATTGAAATGTTCATTTATAAGAGCGTCATGTAAATTGAACACTTAAGTTTTCATAGGCGCACGGTTAAATTGCACTTTAATTTCACAGCAATCTAATTAGACATTTGTGCCATTTTTATTGCATAAATTAACTTGATCAATATCGCTTTTTATCGCCTATTATTACAGAACTAACAATTTGCGTGTTTTAATCACAGGATTGTACAAACAGAAATGTAAATCTTAACTAAAATAATTTACAATCTGCATAACACTTTCTGCCGATTAGAAATTTAAAAATGAAGGGCACTTAAATTGATCTTGAATTGTAAATATTTTCTACCTGTGGATATTACATACTTACATACCTTATTTTTGTTGATTAAAATTTTAGAAAGAAAACCATAGATTTTATTTTGGAACAAAAATAGTGGTATACATTTTATTTTAGAAATTCTCCGACACTGATTTATGATGTTATATTGGGGTTTATCTCCTGAGTCATAAAAATGTTGCTATCATTTATTTTCAAATAAACTATAGTTATAGAACAGTTTACTGGAATTCTAATAATTTCAATGTTGACTATGCTGGAGATGTCGAAACAAGAAAATTAAGAATTTGACTTTTTCTTTATTAATAATGTCCCTACAACGACAGACAACCAGTTATAGATTTATCTACGACAGAGGCTAAATACATTTATTTTTTATTTGGGTGTAGAAAAGGCAAATAAACGTCAAATTTAATTATGTGAGATATATTATTAAAAATGATTAAATTAAAGTTGAATAAGTCGAATCCATTCTACAGCTTGTCGATATCATGATGACTATATCATTACCGAAGAAGAAGTTCCTTTTTTATCGAGAATCATTGTAACTTCTAAATTTTAATGAAATAGGGGAGTGTTAGAAGAAGTATTTCGTTATATTGTAAATACATTGTTATACTGGTCTAACGCTGCTAGTATCCAAAATAAGAAAGAGTCAAATCCGAAGGGACAGATCCTTTGTTGACCCGAGGACCCTATCCGCTAAAAGAAACCACCGGTGTTTAATGCATTATGTTTGAGCTTAGTGGACTGTATATTTAAAGATTTTCGTGTCTTGAATTCAAGATTATAGTGAAATCCCAAATTAATATGACAATTTATATTTTTCTGACATTCAAATCAATAACTACAATAATTGAAGTGTCGTGCAATAATTTATTCCTGTACAAATTTACTTATTTACTTAAACAGCTGGTGTAAGGACTATTAATTACTTACTACTGTTCATGATAAGGGAGAATTTGTTAACATAATATGCTTTGGAAACGAATGCACAAATATAATTAATTCTGATTAATAACAATTAGTGTATTCTAAATATAGTAACAATTTGTTTTTTGCATTTTTATGAATCAGTTTTCATTTATTATATTTTACTTTTTAATAAGTATCTATTCTCAGAACAGTAATAAGTAGTAATTAATGAAAATTAAATTTAGTAATTATCGTTAATTAATCCGATAGTACATATTACATAACAAACATATTAATCCCTATTTGTGGAAAGTCCCTACTTATATTTCATGAACTGTAAACACGTTATGTTACACTGATAAACATGACTCACTTCTACTAACAAATTTAATATTAGAAATATGCTGCTCTGATAAGCAGCTGTCAAAGTCTTCTGCGAGGTCAAGTATCTCCCTAATGGTGGAATCTGTCTGCAATTGAAACTATGAAATTAAATTTAATCAATTAATCGGTCGTCATTTAATGAAGAATCAATCTTTTCTCAACATGGCGACTACGAGTCCCTTGTAGAAGTGTCGTTGCTGAAACTAAGGTAAAGTTAAGTGGCGAAATGTTTAAAGGTCACTTGAAAACTCTGTTCTTTGAAATTTCTAATTTTAGAATAAGCATAAAATTATTTGAACGTCAGATCCTCTTTACTTGGCTTTAGATTTTCAAGGATGGTCCCTACGTGCAGCTTGTTAAATTTCTATTGCAATAGCGAAAATAAACGGTCAGAGAGATGGCGGCGGTAGGAAATTAAATGAAACCCTATCAATTAGGCGTCTCTCTCAATAAAAGCGTCTCAAATTTAACAATATGTATGCAGGTTGTCTCAGAATTCTCTTGCCTAACGGAATCCCCAGATATTAGACTTGATTTTATGACGATTTAACTTAAATTACCTTAATTCGGAAATACTTCACAAGGGAGCTAAAGCTCTTTGAAGATGGCGCCTTCAAGTCAATTTTTTCAACAAAATTAATTATACCAATTGTTTGACTTTAAAACTATTTCCAGTTTACATCTGTCAAATTTTTGTTTATTTTGGACTATGGGGGAAAATAGTATTTAAGTTTGTACCGTTCCCAAAAAACGGGCACTAACAGGATTAAGACCATTATTACTACACAACATAGTTATTCCATTTGTAATAGAAGCCAAATTACTCTAAGTCGTCTTCGACCAAAGGGTAGAATAGACATATCAAATAATTCGCATACAAAGCTTACAATAACTCTGGTCTGGGGTCTAAACCTTAAAATGACACTTGGTGACCTGGGTAACCAAAACTACCCAATAGGCCAATTTACGGTCATTCAGCTGCTCACATATCTGGGTGCCATAGGGGCCGAGTTTACTACACCAACTGCACTACACGTCACTGCTTATCTTCATACAAGGAGAAACCAGGTCCGTCGTTCATAGGCTAATGCAGGGACATAACCCAATAAGCTAACTACATAGCGTTGACCAGACAAAGTTTTACCAAAAAAAAAAGGTTGATTCTAAGCATACCTACAACCACTTACAAATTTGAAAGAAATATTCAAATGCAAATATCAGCCCGAGAGTCCTGGAAACAGAGCACTCCCATACAGACTGAACTAATCTGGCATAGAGACGGTTCAAAAACAATTAAGGAGCCGGAACTGCAATTTTTGGACGAAAACAATTTTCTTGAGTGTAGGAGAATATGCAACCGTGTTCTAAACCGAACTGATAACCATACAACACTATGCAAAAGAAATAATAAATAGGCAAGTAACGGACATAACTATTAGCAGCTCTAAAGGCAATAATTATTTCACTAGAAATCAAATTACGTGTGGTGAAAGATTCCATCAAACAATGAAAGCAAACAGAGTCGTAGGAATGGTGGAACAACAATCCAAAATTGAGATAGACCAGAGTCCATTAAGAAACCGTCGGCTAAATTTACGAAATATCTACTGGATGAAAATCGAATCGACAGTAGATCTTCTTACCGAATACTGTCGCCTAAGAAGGCACATAAATGCCATCCATCTAACAAGAAGCAACGCTGTGTAGGGTCTGTAAAAAAGAAGAGTAAATATCAATCCACATCTTGTGTCAGTGTGAATCACATACTTTGATTACTATACGGTGCAAGAGAGACGTCCGACACGCCCAATATAGGGCGCGGCCATTTTGATGCAATTACTACTAGGTTAGGCAACACTTTTTACCAAAATGTTAAACTGGTAGCCTACATCTTAGTATTTTGAGATTTTAAATGAAGGCAACAAATGTAGAAAAAGCGTTTATTTATTTTATATAATATACAAGAAACTTCTTTGAAGTAAAGTTATAATTGCGAGTGCATCTTGAAATAGAGGTGAGTGGTTTTAAATTATTTCTAAAGCTGTGCATATGATTTTACCTTAATATTATGAAATTTTTCGCCAGATCCCTACCCATGAAAAAACATTTTATTTTTGTAATGTAATAAAAATCTTTGAGGCTAAACAAACTAATATTATCTTTTGCATTTTTTCAGCTGTAAATATGGTACGAAACTATAAAATAAAAACAAAGAAATGTGAGATTAAAGAAGCTCTAACTAAAAGATACCAGAGGAATATACTCTTGCAGGCAAGCTGCAAAAGATAGTTGGTTTTTATCTTTTAATTTAGGAAAGTCTGCAACATGTAATTAAATGCGGGAACTACTTTAAAAATTATACTAAGGGTCGACCTTTTCACCTCTCAAGTTACATGTTGGTTTACTTGACAGATTAACAAACAATAGCTGTATAGTACTCGTATATACTTTTTAACTTTACTCAGACGTGAAAAAAACCATGGAGGTATAATACTAATGGAGATGCCATGAGGCAATTGTTTTGCATATTATACGTTTTATTAAAAATGACCCCACTGGGCGTGGCTTAAATGGTTGACTAAGCAGGGTCGTATTCAAATATAATTAAAGTCCGTATGCAGAATTACAACTTTTAAATGACTTACTTACCTAAGATTTGTTTCAACATGATCGATTCGAAATTAATTTGATGACATTGCGCAATTATGACTTCTATACTATTTACTATTATTTATTAACCGTTTTCCGACCAAGCCAATGCCAAGACCATAAAAGAGATTAATATTATTATATTGTTCTGTCTTCGCCGAAACCGTCCGATATATGACCTGTGTGATCGAAAATCAACGTTCGAATAACACTGTGCATCAGATTTGTTAATCTCTTTGTGCTTTAAAACTAAAACCCGAACTACGATTTTTCGTTCAAGGACTCTCTTGTCTTGATTAAAGCTGCCAATGTCAAAATCTGACAATGAGGAGAATTATGACATCAAATTATCAAACCAAAAACCAAACCACTACGTGAATTGTGAATAAATATATTTCAGTAAAAATACAGCCGAGTTTGTAGAAACGACAATTAATTACTTTTAAATGTAAAACATGTAGGTCTTTCTGCTGCAGATGACATACATTAAAAATATGACCCTCTACAGTCAAAAGTTTAAAAAGACCAAAAATTCAGCTAGGTATGACTTTATGGTTAAAAGTAGATGGAAGAAAACCATGATCAAAACTACTCTGTCAAAACCAATCGGAACTAAAAAGACTCAGATAATAGTTGTTGGTTTTATTTATGTTTGAAATAATTAATTATATAAGGTAGGTACATGTATTACTAAAATTGCAAGCAAGTACTTACTAAAGATTTCTATAATTGTTACCTATGTATAATAAACAACAATCTCACAGATGCACAGCATACAACTATACAAATGGAATTATAGAGATCATTTATTTTAAAAATAGGCATTCATTTGCGATTTGTGATTACAAAAAGAAAACTTTAACCACTTTTTATGATCAGTAATGTTAGTGTTATAGTGAAAAAGTTTATAGAAACTGGTGTTTTTAATTCTGAATTTGCAAGAAAAGTGCATGATGAAAATTGTTTTGACCAAAATTTTGAATGTCATGCCATTTAAAAAGAAACCCTGTGGCTGTGGATAACATTTGACACAAAATCTTATCCTAAAAATAACTGTTTGGTTGCATCTTTATTATAAAGTTAGTCAAGCCAATATTCTTTATTAAGGAGGTCCTTTCGCCACCCCTTTCGCCACCAATGTTAAAAAAAAAGTTATTAGATTATAAATAAAATTAATTTTTTTCTTTTAGTTGAAGTCTTTATTTACCTAATAGTGAACTTTTTAACTATATCTTACCGTGCAAATTTTTGAGAAATATTTTTTTAAAAATGTGGGTATTTATACACTGTCTTACGAGAAAGTAAGACCTGAACAACAATTCTCGAATTATACTATTATTTATTGATTAGATGGAGTAGAAAAAAACTAAAAATAAGGTTTTTGAAATATTTAGGTTTTGTTTTTTACAATAAAATATATAGGTTACCGTGGAATTTATTGAGAAATTAATATTAAAAAAAAATTTCAAGAAACTTAGTTGAAAATTTTTTGTGATTTTTTAATATTAATTTCTCAATAAATTCCACGGTAACCTATATATTTTATTATAAAAAACAAAACCTAAATATTTCAAAAACCTTATTTTTAGTTTTTTTCTACTCCATCTAATCAATAAATAATAGTATACTTAATTACAATTCGAAAATTGTTGTTGAAGTCTTACTTTCTCATAAGACACTGTACAAATACTCACATTTTTAAAATTCTTTTTTCTCAAAAATTTGCACGGTAAGGTATAGTTAAAAGTTCACTATTAGATAAATAAGGACTTCAACTATTAGAAAAAAATTAATTTTAGTTATAATCTAATATTTTTTATTTAACATTGGTGGCGAAAGGACCTCCTTAAGTTAGTTATTTAAGTTTTATTGTAAATAAAGTGTATACCAACTAAACATTCATTTATTGTCGGAACAGCATTCTTCTTCAATCTGACCCTAAACTCACTCTTATCAAAAAATTCTTTCTTGAAGTGAATAGAGCTCAACATGCTATTCGGTTTAGGCTCAAATTGGTCTTTTCCCACAAATTTAGACCAAATTTTGAGATATTGTGGGTCTTTTGGAAACCTATAATACGTAAAAAAAAGTTAAGCATTCTAAAAAAAATTCTAAGTACACTCCTTATACTTACTTATGAAAACTTAAATTAGATATTTTCTTACGCTCTTTCACTGAAGAGTTTTTACAATTAATTTTGGCACACTTAGTCATGATTTTTATACAAATTAATAAAAAAAAAAAAACACTTATATAACAGATAGAAATAACGTCGAAATATTTAAATTTGAACAAAGTTCTGACAGCTCTTTGACAACTATGACATGACTACTAAGAGAGGGGAAAAGGGTGTCGTTTTTTTTTGGCATGTCATCTCCATAGTATTCAACCTCATTGGAAAAAACTGGCTCTAAATCTAGTAAAAAGAAACAAACTTGACGACATGCTCTAAATAACGGAGTAACACAATTGTTCTAAAAATTTCGCGATCGGGTAGGACAAATATTCAACTCATGCAGAATCTATTTTAATCTAGGTGATTTTTTTGATGTTAAAAAATTGTTGCTAGTTTACCAGCTGAATATTAGACACATTTCTTTAAAAATAATGTTAATTATCGAATTTCGTAAAAATATTGCATTAAAATTCAGAAATTATTTTTGAAAGTACCGCTTTTAAATATGGTTATACTTTAATACAATATAAGACTACATTAGGTATACAGGAATTTTAATGTAAAATTGCGAGCCTTCACGTTGAGTCATTCTCAGGTGCGTATTTATAGTCATCTTGCAATGCCGTTACGTCACCAAATTCAACCTTATTGTTCTTACTTTGATTCGTTATAGAACATATTATTTGAGAAAATATTTTGAGTTAATTATTTAAATTAAAGACAAACCAGACCAATATAATTTCACACAAATGTGTTTATGGTATTATATTATAGAATACGACCAGATACGAGGTGGTAAATAGTTAGCCTACTAAATAAAACGCCACTATATTTCAAAATAAAATGTTAATTATTCAACATAATCTATTACACTTCTTTGTTTATGTCTGCTAATCACTCATCAACGGCATATATGATTTACTGTATCGCAAATATTTGACCTTTTAAGTGTTTGTTGATTTTTGTTTACAAATAATAATCTGATGGTGCTAAAACCGGATAATAGAGGGATTGGACAAACAATTAAAAATTAATTCATAATTGTTTTGCATCTCAATCAATGACTTGTGTAAAAAGGTAACACTTTGACAATTTTCTGCGGTGCTTTTCTACAATTTTCTCGCGTAAATTAGCTTCAGTATAAAATGCTAACATGTTAGCTTTATCCAGTGGCAAATAAGCCTAGGGTAGAAATACTGATTGTTAAAAATCATTAAGTATATATTTTATTTTTCAATATAATCTTCATAACAGTACAACTTTCACATCGACGGTGTAATTGTTTTATCTCGCGATCAAAATATTTCGAAACTGCAAAATACTCATCTAGAGCCGACCTCATTTTGTCTTCATAAAAAAGCGTAACGCTTTTCTTAAATCTTTAAAATTAAAAATCTGTGTGAGCCAAATCTGAACCATAGGGTGAATGGTTAATTTACACGAAACCCATATCTCCCGTTTTGTAACTTGAGCTGTTTGTACCGGCGCGTTGTTCTGTAATCGGAGAATTCTTCTGCTATGTTAGCCACTGCGTTTCTCAATAATGCCCTATCGCAATTGAATGATATAGTCAGCATAATATTGCCCGTTCATCATTCGCTAGGGAGGGAATTCACCAAAAGTATTTCTGCACTGCCTCAGCCCAGAATATCATTACCATAAGTTTGGTAGGACTCTTGTTTGGATTCTGGGCTGTACTGAAATGATAATTCAATAATATCATGACAAATTGCATACTATTCTTCCCAATCTAGCTTAGTTAACATTTTGGGTACCCAACGCGCGTCACCTTACTCATTAATAAATGATTATAAAGGACCAATACTATCCTTCGAATACTAATTTTTCAACTATTTTACTATTATCTTCCGTAACGAACGTGCAAACGGTCCTCGTCCTTTAAACTGCTGAGGTCAAAAGATGGATTGTGGATAAGTGGCCAATATATGCTCATTGATTTTTTGGAACATTTTCCATTTTTTATATAAGATAGGTACTTTATCAGAGCACAATATATCAAATTTCCAAATGACAAGGTGTTTACTCAATCATATTAAAATTTGATACGTCAGATATTGCCAGTATCTGTGAACACCTTTGAATATAAGTGAACACAGTGAATATTTTTTAACGTCTTAGTTGTGATACATTCTAGGGGATATGTACCATTTCTTAACAACCACATGAAATGCCTCTAATTAAATGAAGAGTATATATTGTTCAATTGCAATATTATGTACATCTTAAATGAAATAGTCTTACACTTTTTTTAAATATACTTTATTTATATTCAATAATACCTTGTCTAAATCCAATACAACTAAATTTTTACAATAATAATATGATCTGTTCCAAGAAATGTTAATATTGGCTTTGACATAAATATATTGATTTTGGTTGAATTATAGGATAGTTTCATTGAAGAAATTAATAATCTTGAAATAAGAACAGGCTGTTCTTGCTTTTTAATAGGGTTCTCACTGGTACCTATCCACCGAAAAACATTTGTCAAATTTTTTTTTTAGTTAATGTATCAAATTCCTCTGTCGTCTTTCCAAAAAGTCGTCATCCAGCATCATACATTTTTTTTACTTCTATTCTAATTTGTTTCGTGTTCTTATGATTATAAATTTACATATATATAATGTAATACCTAACAAGAAGTGAACTAAATATACTTACATTTAAATATTGGTATCAGGTCGCTAAGGTCCCATCCATCTAACATATCTTCCATTTCAATTTAATTTATTCATACACTTATTATTTGAATTACAAAGAATTTCTAACAAAAAGTAGAACGCAACCCTAACCATACGGTGCAATCTTGTTAGAAAATGGGCAGTAGGATGAACACGTGCTAATGCCAATTTGCCAGATTCTCTATAAATGAGTTGTGTCTCTGACTTCCGAATAATAAGTATCACATCTCAACACATACCAGTCATATATCTACCGTAGCAGTGCAGTGGTTGCATTTTAAAATAAGTTACAGCTGGCAACACCGTGCAGTGAATTTGTACGCGCTAATCCTTTGTGAAGTACATAGGTTTTTGATTCGAATTGTTTAATTCTTGTTCTGGAATTTAAATGCTTCTATAACATTGAATCAAGTACGCGATAGTCGGTTTTAAGAGTATATCATACTTACAATAAACGTAAGAGCTTTCTTGGATTAATTAACAATTCTAGACTCGAATGAAATAATTTATTCTCAGATTAATTATTATAAATCTTAAAATATAAGATTACATACATACACTTCACTCAACATTTAATTTCTTATTGTATCGAGAAATATTATTTGAAGCTAACTCTGCTTTATTTCAAACAAATGAAATCTTCCAAGTGTAAAGCTTTTCTTGAATGTAGATGATAATTTTTTTCTGTGTAAGGTGCAATAAACACATACAGATTTGGCTGTACATCAAATAAACAGTCACATAATATCCTGAAGCCCGAAGGAAAGTTTGCAGATGGTTTACTAGAACCTTTCCAGGTTATCTAGATACCAATATCATCCCCCATATTTAGTAAAATTACCCCACACATTATAAATTTGTGCAAAGGTTATAAAGTTAAAAAAGTATTAACGATTTTGTCAAAGAAGTACCGGGATGTGGCCAGACGCCGCCCTTAAGGTTAATATGCAATAACACATTTATCAACTATTTCTTAGATGCAGAGTGGGTCACAAAACACCATACATTTTTTCTACACCCACATGGATATTAGTTTATCTACGCACAGATTACAAAACGAAAAAGTATGCTATTGCCTTCAACTGAACGAATATATTTCATATCCATTCTAGATAGTGAGAACACTACAAAAAAATGAAATTCACCAATAACCGTTCATATTTTAATCAACCGACTGCTATTATTTTTAAAATTTTAAATAAGTAACAATTCTGTCAAACTAATTATCAGTATATTTTTTAGTTATTAAAATGGAGTATTCTTGTGTAGAATCGATAAATAATAGCATTTCTGTTTTTATTTCGTCTATAATTATAAATAATTTGTTAATTTAAATAAAACTATATGAAGTCAATTTAATTACGAGTATTAAAGCATCAAAAATAAATGAATAGGTGGTTCTGTGGTTAGCGTTCTTGCCTTCCACACTGAAGACTTGAGTTCGATTCTCGTTTATTTTGTTTTAAAAAACATTAAAAGTCATCAAGTTATTTTAAAATTGGTTATTTTGTCTTAATAACCTAAAATATTTGTCTTTATTTGTAAATTTTCGTTAGTGGGTAGATAAAATATTCTATACAACTCGAGTGGATTGTCCACATCGCACTCTTCGTGCAGTATGGCCATCATATCCACTCTTGTTGCACAAACTACTATAACCGTACTTTTGAATAATCCGTTGACTGATCTATATTTTCGTATTGTTGACATTTAATTATATCAAATTGTTGTTTTTATTTTGTAAATTACTCTTATAGACGGTCATTTCGAAACTTCTATACAATTATTTATGTTTTCTCATCGTCATTAATTTAATTACTATATTTTGAAATCAATACGTTGTGATTAAGGTAAATAAACCATTCGGTAAAAGATGAATGAATGTTTCTTTAATAAAATAGCAATTAAAAATAACAAGTATATCTTGATAATGCCTATTAAAGTGTTTGATTTCTAATGCTAATGTTGCATGTTAATTGGTTGTTTTTAATGCTCGAAAAACATTTTAAATAATAAAATTCTTAAGTATCATAATGAAATTTTAATGATTTAATTAACGATTCGTACGTATTAATATATTTTCAGAAAAACTATCACCAACGATACCCAACAATAAAATACAAAAATCTATAAGAAATACTTGTCTTACTACTAGTTTGGCGCCATCTATTGGAAATACTGCGAAAACAGTATTGACTTAATTATTTCTACGAAGTTATATTCATGTTTGGACTAGGCACTCTCGATCGAATAGAACTAAGACGTAATATACAAGGATCATTTGTTTGTTTGATTGTAGTGTTTATATTACATTCCATACTAAACATTGAATCTCCTTATTGTCTTAATCAGCTTCTCCATCAAAATCAATACAATTTCCCGCATAAAGTCTAAAAGTCACATTCTTGGATACCATCTATCGGCAATATAGAAAAGAACATTTATTCGAAATGGATAAGTGCCAATTTCATAATAAAATTAAAGGACACTAAATATTATATCGATTTCATAATACAGATTTATTGAAACGGCACACTTGAAAACTCCTTCTAACTAAATACCCATTTGTTTCTACTTTAGTAGCTTAAATCGTGCTTTTAACAACTGATATTTGACATTTGATGTCTTGAGGACAATGCACCATTGATGTTGTTTGGTTTGATGTAAACAAATAAATATAACTAATTTTTCAGCAAGGCAGCAAACACGGGCCTATTTAAAGTGTTGTCGCGTCTCTTGCATCCGTCGCGCTGTCTCAAATGTGCTTTATTTAATTACATGTAATTAAGACATAAGAGACACATTTCGGTCACCTTACGCGGTCGCTTGCCTCTGTCTCCTGTCTCGGTCTCGCGTTCGCAAATGGTACCTTTAATTTTTTTATATAATTATAATTATATAATGTATATTATGATAAATAAAATATATTTAAGATAAACAACAATAATACGTATTTTGTTAATTTTTCAATTTTTTTGTACGACCCACTAACGAAAATCTACAAATTTAAAAAATTATTTTAGGTTATTTAGACAAAATAAGTAATTTTAAAATAATTTATGACTTTTACTAGTTTATAAAATAAAATAAACATGAAAAAAAAAGATTTAATTTAATTAGTTCCCCGCCCAGATTTGATCCCGGGTGGGTCTCTCATGTGGAAGACAGATGCCGTACCCTCATCTCCACCTTCACATTTATGATTTTAGTTTTAATACTCGTAATTAAATTAGTTTCATATAGTTTGATTTAAATTTAAGAATGTTTTCAATATGTGGACCAAATAAAAATATCTATTCTACACAAAAATAGCTCATTTTAATGTATATTTAATTTCAATAACTAAAAAATATACTGACAATAAGTTTGACAGAATGGTCACTTATTTAAAATTGTTAAAATAATAGTAGTTGGGGGTCCAAAATTTGAATTATGATTGATGGATTTCATTTTTTTTTTTTTCGTGTTCCTTCTCCCTAGAATAGATATGAAATATATTCGTTTAGTTGAAATAGCATACTTTTTCGTTTTGTAGTATGTACGCAGATAAGCCAATTTTCATGTGGGTATAGAAAAAATATTTTAGTATGCTTGGCACACTAAAATTCTTACTTTTAATAAAGAGTAATTTATAATAGGATTGCCCTGCTTGTAGCTACTGGGTATTCATTGAATAATTCAATTTCAAATCATTTATTTCCGCATTCAACTACCTATTTTGGAAAAACCCGAAGATTCTGAAATATTTTACTTGAAATACAGACTATTATTTTACAACCTACATATCATACAAGTTAAATATAATTCTACTTTAAAATAGAATATAAAATATTTTTTAGCTAATATTCCGTTAAATTTTAGAATTAGACAGCAATACATGGTTATTTTTTTTTTAAGCTCGTTGTAGTAAAATTACGTTATGGAACCATTATGAAATAATTTCTTTTAAAGAATACTTTAGGTTTAGATTATAAAATTGGCCGTCTATCATCAAAAATTTACATTTCTAAAATACAAATGTAACATATTTATTAAATAGAATAACAGAGTTGAAATAGCTATTAGTTACAAATTCAAAATGTAAAACTTTATTTATGAATTCATGTTGGTTTCTATCCTGATTTGACCTAAATATTTGTTCAAAATTTGTCTTTGCTTGCATGGCGTTTTGAATAAATGGGTAATAAATACAGCATTGCAGTATACAATTATTTTAAAGTAGATTTTTCTTATGTTTTTTTTTTTGTTTTAGGTAAGAAGTTGTAAAACTTAACTTCCAAGAATCGCATTGCGGTAAGTTGTGCTAATCAGTGTTTAATAATCCTGGATTTCTTAAATTTGTCAATATTATAGTTTTTTAACCTCAAAATGTATGGTTGTTTTTGATTATTTGTAAAATCTCAAATTTTAAAGTAAATTGTATTTTCGTTAGTTAATTTTTTTGTTTGGTTATTTTTTAAATTTTTTTCCCGTAAATAACATTTTTGCATATAACCTTACAACGCTGCTAATACTTCTAAAACATTAGCATTAAGTATTGTTTAACAAATATTATTGAATTTCCGATTTGCTATTTCATCCACTCCAGGGATACAAATTCAGGATACGCAGAAGACTGCTGTTTTATTATAGGCGGTTGTCATATATTGTATTATCCGAGTTGCGCAGTGTATAGACTGGAACATTGAGATCAAAAGTGCCGACGCAGAGTGAGCGATCTGATTCTTTAGCTATAAACTGTGGCATAGGAATCAAAATGGCCGCGCCCTATGTTGGGCGTGTCGGACCTCTCTCTTGCACCGTATAGTAATCAAAGTATGTGGTATTTGCACTATTTGGCACTTTATTTAATCGACGGCTATAACAGCTTGCGTTGTCCATCACAATAACATTATTAGGGCGGAAATAGACGAACCACAATGTCCGGTTGATGTATTTTAGCAATCCACAGTTTGTTATAGAGTAAAATAGCCACGCGTCAACGTACAACAAGCTGCCATTGTTGACGTTTTTTTGTCATTAGTACACCATTTAAGTAACGTCAGTGGCGGTTTGTCCTAAGGGGCCAAATGGCCGTGGCACTAGCGCAAAATATGTCTGTCAATATTTATTTTTTATTTTAGTTCAATAATTATTACATTAATTGTCGGGTCAAATGGCAAAACGTTGCATATATAAATTATTTATCATTATGAAATTTGATGCCGACGAAAAAATTCGCGTCCTGTTATTCCGCAGAAGAAAGAACATGTTATTCCAAGACACAAATAATAATTCAAGCCACTGACTCAACTCACTGGACTGATGACCCGGCCGGCTAGTATAGCAATTATATTAAAAACACGTCACACATACATAGAGTACGTGTTTAATACGTTTAAACGTATTAGTTTTTTGAGTACTTCAGTTCCTTTTTTATTAGCTTTTTGTATATTAGTAATTACAAATCGTCCGAGGCAAATAAAATAATGAAACCTTTTTCTATTTACTTGCTCGAGGACAAAATTGAAATCAAATAATTTGGAAGACCTCTTCCCGATTTAGAAATCACAAAAACCCAGATGACTTTCAGTTCTAATTTTGCGTCTGTTTTATTTGGGCGTGGACAATTTTTTTTACCTGTGTTGAGCGTGATACACTGGCTTGCCACCACCTGTGTGTTAAGGCACGAGCTGTCACTGAGTAATGTGATTTGGATTAATTGGATTGCATAATTATTAACAAAATGTCGAGTCATAGAAAGAAAGCCCATCGACAATGACAAATGACACAATACAGGGAAATCGATTGTTAACGGTTCCAAAGTCTTTAGAACAAAACGAGAACGCACCATGTTATCCAAAGCAATAAGTGAAAATATTTAGGGTTAGGGCTGTGTTTTGGGAACCATACATAATGACAAAGATCACAGAACATAGTTGGTTGGGAATCTATTAAACTAAATTGAAGAAGAGAGGAAAGGGATCCAACCGTGCTACAATTCTAGGCTAGGCGCTTGAAGAGTGATAGACGAGACTAGAACATGATTCAAACAAGTCGAAAAAAAAAAGAGGATATAATAGAAAAATATTTTTGGAAAAAGAAAGGGTTTAGGACAGATTGTCTGCTGGAAACCTAAATTATCCAATCGAAGACCCACAGTGATTGAAATTAGGACCTGTTCATGAAACTTTAAAACCATTAACAAAGTTAATAAATTCTAACAAACTAAAGTGAAAAATAAAAAATAAAACAAATACAAAAATAATATTAAAATAATAATGTGCAATTATTAGGTGCTGAACTAGATTACCGTTGCATTATAAAGTTAATTAGTGTGATTCCCATAGGGTTTTATACAAGGGGTTGAATTTGCAATTTAAATAATAATAATGTTTATTCAAAAAAAAGAAATATAAATTACAATTACATAGTTAATTTAAATATAAACATTGGTAACTTGCTGAGGCATTGTAATGCCTGTGTGCGAGCTAGGATATTTAAAAAAATTTTTTTTTTTAAACACAAATAAAATTCGATATAGAATAATAAATAAATAGATAAATTCATGATAAACAAATAATGAAACAAGTAACAAAGCATATAACATAAAACAAGTAATAAAACAAATAATAGAACATAATAAGCAAACAGTAGAACAAATAGTAACAGGGAGATAAAATATAGACATATTCGATATTTAATTCATAATGAAATATAGTTATTAAGTATTATTTTTTTTTTATTTTTAAAGTGGAAAATTTATTAATTATAAATTATTTTAGATATCTTAAATCAATTAGGCTATTAAAAATATATCTGTTATTACTTGCTATCCAATTTTTTATAGCATATTTATAACACGAAAGTTTATTAATATCCTTAATGTAATCTGGTAACATATTGGATAATCTTGGAGCAAAATAATTGGTACAGCGTTGACCAACAGTCTTTGAAGTTATTGGAAGGTAAGTGCATTTACCTCTAGTAGGGTAATTATGTTGAGGAGAAGTTACTTGGATTTTTCTTTTAAAAATGTTTAAAAGAATGTTTTGGCAGTATAGCTGTCTCATATCAAAAAATGTACTTTCACTGAATAATGCGTCACTCGGATAAGTTACAGGTTTTTTAAATATAAGCTTGATTAGCCATTTTTGTATATTTTTTAACTGCTTTAAATGGCAGTCTGCCACACCACCCCACCCAATAATACCATAAGTAAGATGCGATTGTACCAGAGACAAATATAAAGTTTTCAGCTGATCTTCATTTAAAAAGTCGCGTAAGTACTTAAATTTATGTAGCAAACCTCTAAGTTTATGAGTAATATTTTTAATTTGTAGATCCCATTTCAAATGCCTATCTAAAGTAATACCTAGGTACTTAATTGACGATGCTTCAGGTATTTGAGTTTTGTCATCTATATGTATTGGACCAAAACTCGGCAAATTGTTTACATTTAAATGAATTGGTATATTAAAACAATTACCATAATTCAGGTTCATCTCCCGAAGGATTTCTAGATCCTCCAGTAGGTCCATCTTCCTCTAGATTTTGACCGGAACACTAAGTAAAATTTTGCTATTTAATGTTTAGGAAAATTGTGGTTAACGTGGTTGCCGAAATTAGATTTATCCTCCAGCACAGTGGTCTAAATAATCCTGACTATATAGGTAATTTTACAAGTATTAGAGAAAAGTTTGCAAATTCTTAAATTAATAACATTACCTATAACATAAAAAATAAAAACTGTGTGTACTAGAATAGTGGAAAAGTGAATAAAGCACAAAGAAGACTTTTAATTAAAAGAAAATGGCCTTTTGTATACTGAATTGAATTGAATAATTTCCATGTGAACTTGGATTAACCATCACGATCGGATAAGAAGCAAACCGTAAAGTATGCATGTACGAATTTCTAAAATCGATCAGGTAGACCCGTGGCAGCGAGGAGGGCTATAAACAGCTCCTACTTTGAGGCCGACGACCTTTCAAGGTCACCGTTCGTCTGCCTCCTCGCAATGCAAAGCATTCAAATTAGCGACAGTTCGCTTCCTCCATACAATCAACGATCCGACGATCTTGATCTACTTATTAAGCGTTTATAATTAAAAAGAAAAATGTGCTGGTCGGAATAAAGCCATGCGCGTACCTAAAGGAGGTGACCGATCAATATTTTTAGTTATTTTTATAGAGAGGTTAACACAAAAGAATAGGTATTTTAATTTGGCCAACAATTGTGTTTTTAACTGCGTTGGTATACCTACCTACCTACCTACCTACCTACCTAAGTTAGTAGACTTTTTGACCTAGGAAGCGGAAGGGATTAAATTACTTCGTAACCATTTTTTTTATATTTAGCTCGATTTCAAATTCAAAATGAGGGTCATACGAATGTGTAAAATATCAATGAAGTTACATGAGCATTATTTAATAATAAAAAAAATCTATAAATAAGTTTGATTATGATAGGTATACCAAAGGGAATAGGTATTTTAAATACGTCGACAACATTCTCAAACCTCGTAAGTACGTAAAACAACATTTTTTTAAGAGAGCAAAAAAACGCATTATTTTATAATTTTTTAAATAATAAAAAATATAATTACTATAATATTCTGAAAATAGTGGATATAAAAAAGCGACACCATAATAAATACGAGGCTTGATAATATAACGCTGAAGCATACGAGGATTAGTTTGAGGTACAAAACTCAATTTGCCAAAAAACCGACTTACGAAGTTTGAGAATGTTATCCACAAAAAAATACAAATATTTGTACTCTACGTTTGGTAATATCAAGTTTTTGCTTATAAAAACTAAGCATAGGTACCTATGTACTTAATTTGTAGATAGCATTAGTGTATACAAATAACTAAGTTCCGTATCTTCATTTATAAATGAATAATAATTACAAATTAATTTTTTGAAATAAAAATATTTCACAAAATGTTGATCCTTTTAAATCAGAGATCATGGGACCAAAACAAATCTCAAAAAAGTCACTCTTGCGCTGTTGCCAAGTGGCACAAAAAGTTTATTATCCTAATATTTATTTTAATATAATACAGCAATTCATTTCTAATAATGTTCCTTGTCCCAACAACGTTTTATAATATAATTGTTGATGTCGTTTTAGACACACCTATTGAAAAAAGGACAGTATTTTGATTTAAAAAAAATAATTGTCCGTATTATTCATTTCGACCTAAATATGGAACTTAGGTTTTTTGTTTACAATAGCGAATCCTAAAAGTACGTATCCTCAGTTTTACTAGTTGTTATTGAATACTTTCTAGCCTTTTATTACTTCTTTTTTTTTTCTGGTCCAAACCTTTTTACCTAATTAGAATTTGTGGGCATAAAATTACGAATCTGTGAAAACTTGCTCTTTTTAACCGACTTCCAAAAAGGAGGAGGTTCTCAACATCCGTATATTTTTATATATGTTCAGCGATAATTTTTTAACACGGTGTCCGATTTCAATGATTCTTTTTTTGTTAGGAGGGGGTACTTCAGGGGTGGTCCCATATTAATTAACTTGTCAAAATCTAATAATTGGGCCCATGAGAATATCCTCAAACTCTTCATTTTTTATGTATCTTCAGCGATAATATTTACCACGTTGGCAGATTTCTATGATTCTTTTTTGTTAGAAAGGGGTACTCAGGGGTGGTCCCATATAAATTTTGTCAAGATGTGGTGATGGCAACTACACGATTTTGAAGTCGGTTTTTCAAAATTACATTTAATTCGGGTAATTATGGAAGAAACTACAAATCCTAGCCATTCTGTATGTCCGTTTTGTTTAGCAGAACTTAAGCATTCTATTTAAGCAGTGGTTACATTGATGAACCGTATTTTCAAGGCCAAATTTGGTGATTATAGAAAATATTATTTTTGTGAAATGGATAATTCCACTTAGAGTGCTGCACAGCTATAAATATTTATTGAAGACGAGTTTACGCCATTTGTAACAGTCCATTTTAAAATACAAAGAAAATTTAATCAAGTTTAAAAATATAGATAAATAAATGAGACAAAATATAATTTACTTTTTTCTTCTCCAAAATTTTTTTTTTTTTTCATGTTTTGAAAATACCGTTTTAGTCATACCACTGGTTGGAATAATGCTGCCGTGTTAAAATGTAGCTACTTACCATTCTTTTGATGGTTATTAGTGTGAAACTAGTTCATTAATCTTTTTTAGATCGGAATCATTAGCAGATATTTTCCACCTTTAGTTTTCTTTCTTTAGTGACAAATCAAAATACACAACCTACACGACAAGTTGATGAATATTCAGAGAATTTAAAAAATTCTTCCATTAAATTATTAAGAGGATGCATATAAATGTATAAAAGTTTCGTGAATTATAATAATATGTATATTTGGTCAATTTTTACAAATACAATAAAACTGCACTTACAACCGCTCTCCCAAAATATTCTGATACGATGGAGTGGCGGTGGCAGAGTTTGAGTTAATCTTTTTTCGCCCAATGCGCATATCCTCGGTTAGCGCCCAGTGTTGTCAATACAGGGTGATTCAAAATTAAGTGCAAAGATTTTAAGGGCGTATTTACAAGCCAAAAATAAGAAAAAAAAATCATATAATCGTATGTCCTAATTTGCTTCGTTTTCTAGATACAGGGTGTCAAATTTTTATTAATAAATCGTTTTTTTTTTATCAATTACTCAAAAACCTTTCAGCCGATTTAAATAAAATTTGGTAGGCTTATTTGTCGGCATAAGGGCCTTTCTGTGGTGAGAATAAAATAAATTTATTTATTCCACTGGCGTCTCAAAGTGTGATTTTATTTAATTAATAATTCTATGAAAATGACTTTAAAAAACCTAGGGGGCTGTGACCTTTGTTAGTAGTATTTTGTTTTTCTCCTAAACAATGACACATTTGTCATTATTTACGATTTGGTGTTTACAGTCGGTTTAGTTATTTTTGTGTGGTTGTTTTTATTTATTCTTTTTTTTTTTAACAATGGAAAATGAACTATTTTTATTCGAGCACCTTGCAGACATACATTTTGTTTATGGTCTGGATGATGGAAACGCGCTTGAAGCTTGTAAGATATACTCGTTAAGATTTCCTCATCGTCGGCTGCCCAACTGCAGAACTTTCAGCAACTCTCATCGGCATCTCTGGGAATTTGGAAGATTCCAAACTACCAGAATAAATGCTGGTAGGCCGCGTAAAGTCCGCAACGTGGTGACGGAAGAGGAAATTTTGCAAGTTATTGAGGAGAATCCTGCGTTAAGCACGAGGCAAAGTGAACGGGATTTAAACCTTTGTCAATCGACAGTTTGGAGGGTTTTACATCAAAATAGTCTTTATCCATACCATATCCAGCGCGTGCAGGGTTTGCTCCCACGCGATTTTCCCCTGCGGGTACAATTCGCAAGATAGATACTAAATAATTGTGCCAGGGATCCGAACTTTTTATCTTGCATCCTGTTTACGGACGAAGCCCAATTTACCCGCGATAGGACCGTTAATTGTCATAACATCCATGTTTGGGCAACGGAAAATCCCCACGAAATTCGACAGTCGAACCACAAAGAACAGTTCAGTTTGAATATTTTGGCAGGGATTGTTGGGGACTTTTTAATTGGTTTATTTATTTTTCCCAGAACTTTAAATGATGATACTTACCTGGACTTTTTACAAAATATTTTACCTGGTTTATTGGAGGATGTGCCGTTGAATATTCGCCAAAACCTTCATTTTATGCTCGATGGAGCCCCTCCAAATTTTCGAATAACAGTCCGCGAATATTTAGACCTTGAATTTCCCAGACGTTGGATCGGACGAGCAGATCCAGTAGCGTGGCCACCGCGTTCCCCAGACTGTACCCCGTTGGATATCTTTTTATCAGACTGTTAAAAGCCTGGTGTATGATGCAGGACCAGTTCCTTCCATTGAAATCCTACAACAAAGGACCTTTAATGCCTTCGAGGTAGTCAGAAACACTCCCGGAATTTTCGAGCGCGTTCGGCAGTCCATGAGGCGAAGAATGAAGGCTTGTATCGTCGCAGGAGGCAGGCATTTCCAGCATTTGTTATGAAAATCTGCTTTTTTATGTATGTGTTACTTAGTATAAGTTAAATTTGAAAAATAAATTAAATGAATAATAGGGCCAGGCACAGATTTTTTTTTTTCTTTGAAACAAAGCTCAAGAGGCAAGAAAGTTACATTATTAACTGCTTAATCTAAAAAAAAATTACTTATCAAAAGAGCAGTGCCGTACCATAATTTTACCTATAAGTATCAAGTAGGTAGTTCCTTGAGGCGCCACTGGAATTAATAAATTAATTTTATTCCCATCAAAGGAAGGCCCTTATGACGAAAAATAAGCCTACCAAATTTTATCTAAATTTGCTGAATGGTTTTTGAGTACTTGATAAAAAAACGATTTTTTTTTTAAAAACTTGTATCTAGAAAACGAAGCAAGTTAGGACATACGATTATATGAAAAAAATTCTTATTTTTGGCTGGTAAATACGCCCTTAAAATCTTTGCACTCAATTTTGAATCACCCTGTATAATACAATTGTACCCAATCTAGTATAGGCATTCCAAAAATATTTGCCAGTGAGTAATAACAGGTTATGATATTATGGCAACCCTGTGGGCTTGGTGATTTGACAGGGAGAATGATATAGATAGTAATATAGATTGATCATCTATGTTTTTAAAAATAAAGAAGGGCTTACGCATTGAAGTAAAAATGTAGGTAAATATTTTTTTTTTACTTTATTAAAAGGTTTAAAATTGGTTTAAAACACATTTTTGCTAAACCGAATCTTGTTAATGAGCACTCGCGGGGGAAATTGACCGCTCGCAAAACAACCTGCTTTGAGCAATCTAATTAACTATTTATGTATCATTGACCCTGATCCACAACAGATCTGAAAAGGTCGAGGTGGGGGAGGCCACACGGCCCACAGTCCTAATTAAATCTTATTATTGACCCTGTCAAAGACAACAGTGTGTATTGAAGTTACGTCATGCAAATACCCCCAAAAAATTACAAACTTTTTAAGTACAAGAATAAATAAAATAATTTAAAAGAGCTTTGATTGGGGGTTTTAGATTATGAACCATCATACTGTAACGTTTGTTTAATTTAAAAATAGATTATTTATAATTTATTTATAACGTACTAATTAATTTATTTAAAACTTAGGCACTATTACAACTGACAATTCTAATTTATTTATTACAATTTGTCTTTACTATCAAGCACTTTCATTGAAACTCAACGTCTATCAACAAACTCGCGCTATTTATACAAAGCCAGCTCTGCACATTCTCGACCGTCTAGAAACTCTCGAAGTGTTCGTGAAGTGCTTCCTCTACGCGTCAGCTGAATACCTAGATATTTCCGGAAATGTTTCGATCATGAGTCAGGTGCCAGACACAACATCGCACTAAAGATCGAAAAACAGAGTCGGCTTAGGCGTTCGCACAACAATACATAACTGAAAGATCCAAGCAATAGTTCCCCAACTGATAGTTGCGATATATTTAGGAAGGCTTTGATGAGGGTGAGAGCTCAGCCGAAGTTTACTAAAATTATTTTTATACACTGATGTACTAGTATCTAGCGTTTATTTACAGTACATTATGATATAGCTGAAGCTGCCAAGGTCATATGCGCAGTGAATAGAAGAGTTCAATTCGTTCCGGTTTTTAGAGGCGATCACTTGAATCTTAATACATGAGATTCGAAGTTGTGCATTTTAAAAGATTGACATATAAATGCTGTAAAAAATCGCTTCAAATTTTACACTTGTCAAATTTAAAATTTTGTTTTGAAATTTATGCAAAGTACAAGAACGGATAGCTTGTTTCAGTTCCAAGTATTAAATAAACTTACCTTTTACCTACTTGATATAATTATTTAAAAACTAAAATAAATCAAAACTCAAATGTGATAGATGTAAAATGAAATTAACAAATGCTACACATTTCACCAGTATACCATAAAGTTGGTTATGAAGAGAATAAAAATTCAAGTAGTGAAAATGGTGTCGCCATCTGTTCTTAGTAAGCAAAATCAAAATGCGCTGTGGTACCCAGTTATAAAACTAGATGGAACCAAAAAGTACCAGGCGGGCAATTTGTAAACTAAAATAAATCAAAACTCAAATGTGATAGATGTAAATTTCATTTTTACTTTACTGGTGAAATGTGTAGCATTTGTTAATTCCATTAGAGACTGGAATTGAGAACCTACCTATTTCTTGCTGAGGAGTCCTAATAAGGACGAAACCGGTCCAAGAATGATGTTCTCCTTGGTGAGCAAAATCAAAGTAGAGAGTGTTGAAAATTAATTTCTATCTCTGCTGTTTTTCCTTCGGATGTAATTCAATGGCTGTTGTGGTATTAGCCAAAGGAGTAGTTGTTTTTTTTTGAAGGGGAAACGGTTGTTGTATTTTATGAAATATTCTGGCTTTGAGCTAAATTCATTTTATTTCATTTTACATCTATCACATTTGAGTTTTGATTTATTTTAGTTTACAAATTGCCCGCCTGGTACTTTTTGGTTCCACCTAGTTTTCTAACTGGGTACCACAGCGCATTTTGATTTTGCTTACTAAGAACAGATGGCGACACCATTCATTTTCACTACTTGAATTTTTATTCTCTTCATAACCAACTTTATAGTATACTGGTGAAATGTGTAGCATTTGTTAATTCCATTAGAGACTGGAATTGAGAACCTATCTATTTCTTGCTGAGGAGTCCTAATAAGGACGAAACCGGTCCAAGAATGATGTTCTCATTGGTGAGCAAAATCAAAGTAGAGAATGTTGAAAATTAATTTCTATCTCTGCTGTTTTTCCTTCGGATGTAATCCAATGCCTGTTGTGGTATTAGCCAAAAGAGTATTTGTTTTTTGAAGGGGAAACGATCGTTGTATTTTATGTGATATTCTGTCTTTGAGCTGAATTCATTTTATTTCATATAATTATTTGTTTAAAATTTATTTTATCGCTAACCGTCAATAGAGCTATGCATTACCATAGTGATTTTCAAAAGTAAACAAACACCTTATCTTACTGTAAAACTCAAATACTCTACTTGCCGCTAATAATTATCAACATGAAAAAGCAACTAAAATGTCATAAACAAATCTGTTAGAAGTTCTTTGTGGGCTCGTCAAACATGACGCGAGCACCACACGCATGTTGCGGATTATGCTATTACTGTCGATCTGTAAGCCATTTTTTTTAACGTTAAAGTTCGCCTTTTAATCCTTTATTATTATGTATTTATTATGTATTTTCTAAATATTGATTGCATCATTAAATATACGTGTTCCCAAAATATGAAGTCAATTTAATATTTTACTTTATATTGCAACAAAGTGATAAAAAAATCGTTAAAAAAAGCGGTCTTAAATATTTTATCTATATTAATTTCATTATTTGTCCTTTGAGACGCAAATCATGTTTATCGGATTTAGTTTACATATGCTTTTTTACAGTAAACAATCAAAATTATAAAGCGTTTAATTTCAAATCACTTACTTAGAAATTGATTTAAATTAGAAATTCGTCGAAAAACTTTACAAGATTTAGTCACATTCTTAAAAATCTATCGTTTTCACTTAAATCAGGGCTTCTGCAAATCTATTTTTACCGCATTCTATTTTTACAGACTCAAAAATTAGCCAGATTTCAATTCCGTTGCGTCTAATTCGTAGACGCCCAATTTTTAAAAGAACCGGTTTAATTGAATAGATTTAAATTGTATAATTTATTTGCTAAAGTAGAACACCCACCCACCAGTCTTGTTTGAATCTTTTATATTAAGGTCAACAAGTTCAGCCTTCAAATCAGAGAAATTCGTTCGAAGATACAATCAATGTCCCTGACTTTGAGATCTTGTTTACTTCCGTTCGTGTGTTTTGATTCCTTTAGAAAATGAAGTTCATTCACCACACGACCTGTATTATGTAGTTAGGTACCTTTTTCACACTTTTCTCCTTTAAAAATCTATACAACTTAAATATTTAAGTCAATAATTTTTATTTATTTTGTTTTTACAAATTTTTTCTCTCAATGGGGCATGTTCAAAAATTTTGAATTTTGTATGAATAATAGAGACGAAAATAAAGCTACATTTTTTTAAATTTTTTTTTTATCTATTCATTTGCCAGAGTTATGAATTTTTTAAAATTTATGACGTCACCTGGAATAGACCAATAGGAGCTAACGCCACAACGTTGCCGGTTAGAAGGTTTACGAGAAGTTATGTACGTTCGTTTGTGTACTCCTTCTTACTTTTAGACTTCGAAAACATCGTTAAACAAATATCTTTTAAATATATAATATCAAATGTTTTTTGAAAGTATTATTTCTGTTTAAACTTTTACCATATTTAAAGTTTCATTGTTTTAAAAGTCACTTAATAATTCAGAAAATGGCAAAATGGCAGCACTGTGTGTGTCATCTGTCATAGTGTCTCAATCAAGAATTTATTTGGAATTTGAGTGTTTAATTTTGTACTTTTTATAAATATTATGACTACGAAAAAGTATTTTGTTCCAGAATGTGATGATTCACATTCATCTTCAAAAATATTTATTAGTGTTCCTAGATTTGGACAGAAGAAAATCAACCTTCTACTAGCGATGTTTCTTGTCAACTTTTTAATAAAAATACACCGGATTATCAAGATGTAGCAGCAATTTCTGCTAATTGTCCCCTTCAGGAAATTGAAAATGAGGCTACTATAAATTCTTAAACCAATTACCCGTCTAAAATCCAATACCCTGAAACTCAATTTTTAATATGTACCAATTATATGAAAAAACTATTATTTAAACAATATAAAGATAAAAAATACTAAGTCCATTCATAATATTAACCATAAAATCGATTCAATTACTGTACCAAGAAAAATAAAACCAATTGGCCAGAAGTTCTTCTGATATTAAAAGAATCAATTCATACAACTTAGAGGAACTGGTCCGGATATGGGCCCCCTTTTTTATTTTCTGAAGTTTCTGACGTGTTTTGACTAAAATAAGAATGTTATGTAGTGAAAAATCTTACATCAACATTGAGTAGGAGATTTTTAAAAACATTTTTGCTTAATTCTAAAATAAATACATTATACTAAACAAAATAGAAAAAGACAACACAAAAGTTTAGTAGCCGACGAGGACATTTCGTTCGAATTGCAGGATGTTGTTTTACCCTAAAAATATTTTTATCCTGTCTGCAAATATTGACTCAATCTTGACAATAATAGACGTTAGACTCGCAGGTCAATAATTTGTTGCTTCAAGTTTATCCCTTTCCTTATACAAGGTGTCCCGTATTGTTGTATTCAAATTTTAAGAGAATAAAGTACACTTCTTTTTAAGTAAAAAAAAACGCAAAAATTGCATATCTATTTTTATTTATTTCAAAATTAATAAATAAACAAAATTCATTCTTAACGTAAATAAAATATGATTACAAAATTAAAAAATATATTAAATGATGAAAATCCACCTATGAGTGTGGATATCTCGAAAACCAATCACTTTATGAGTACTCAACAAGAGTACGTGATTTATTCAAAAAATAAAAAAAAGTAAAATTAAAGTCCAAATAAATTTTTGGACGTAAATTTTAGAGGGGACGAAGGTGTTACTTCTCCATAGCGTACGCCACCGGCAAAGTTTATTTAGCTAATGTTTTTGCCGATAGGTGTATCTTATGATACTAAAAATTTTTACCTAATTTATACGGAGAAATAAAAAAATTATAGCCATTAATAATTTTTGAATTTTCAACTTTAACACCCTTTATTTAGGAAAGTCGTATAATTTTATCTAAGCATGTTTCGTTTAATCGTCTTATTTTTTATCAGAAAATCTTCAGTTGTTCTGTGTTCTATATTTAACGAGACACCCTGTATAAGTCGTTTGTTTGAATCTACCGGCTCAACCTGAAATTACTAATGTTCTTAATATTACATCCCCAAAAACACAGAGGAGTGGCAATCGAAGCTAGTAGTAGATTCTGATAGAATGATGGTAACAGTAACGAGTCTAAACTATCTTGGTACAACCTGTTTACTAAGCTCAAGATATAAAATGATGTACGAAGAAATAATAATTTTGTTTATCAAAGCTTTTCTAATATATATATCCACAATACGGGTTTCACCATGAAACTGCGTAGAATTATTGTAAATTATTGCTAGTTAAAAGTAAGGTCAACTCTTGATCTACCATAATGAAAACTAAATTGTCTATTGTGGATTATAAGATACGTGTATTTTTCGTTGATGAACCCAAGAATATTTTCAACGTTCGTATTTTAAATTTAACAACAAAATTACGCGAATAATTGCCACATAGTTACTAATATTTGGTGGATCTCCCAGTTGCTTTCACCATTTTATCACATTTTAATAAATTTTTTATAAAATCTACGTGAACAAAAACACTAAATATTTCTTTCTTTCTTTCTTTCTGTCTTTCTTTCTTTCTTTCTTTCTTTCTTTCTTTCTTTCTTTCTTTCTTTCTTTCTTTCTTTCTGTCTTTCTTTCTTTCTTTCTTTCTTTCTTTCTTTCTTTCTTTCTTTCTTTCTTTCTTTCTTTCTTTCTTTCTTTCTTTCTTTCTTTCTTTCTTTCTTTCTTTCTTTCTTTCTTACTTTCTTATCCGTTACTTCTTTAACGATTATGTAATTATAGTCTTTATTTTTTTTTGTTATTTTTTTTTTTAGAATAATATGTATGTAATAGGTCAAGTTGTTGAATCAACTAAATACTTTTTTCTAATTTTGACATATTTATAAAGTGACATAAAGTGTCAAAATCATTGCGTAAAACCAGTTGCATAAGGTTGAACATTATGAAACTGGTTTCGAAAAATTCATTATGTCACCAGTTGCGAAAAGAAACAAATAAAAATAAACCTTTTTTGGTTTTAAAATCAATAATATACTATTATTGAAAGAAGAGCAGATTAATATATAAATAGAATTTGGTTAAACTTACAACCTTATTATCCATTCTAAATCAGCACGAAATAATTAAAACACAATACACGACAAAATAATATTTTTATTCATTTATTATTCAATTAAAGATTATTGATAACATTTACTGTGCAAGAAATGACATTTAATAAGAATCTATATATTTTACTTTTAGTTAGGAAAAGATTCTCAGTAATTTACCACAAATAACATTATTTCATAAAAAAGGAAAATGGGTTACTATTTTCGGCCTCTATGGGCCATCTTCAGGCCTAAAAAATATATTCAAGTTACAAATAAGAATACACCAAAAATCCTACTAGAGTAGAATGATGGCCCGTACAAGAGGAAAGTAGTAGTCACTCGCATTGTTATAATGCAATATTAAAATTTTGTGATAAATTACTTTAAGTTTTGTTTTCTTATTAAGAAATGCCACATTAGTAAAAATAAATTATTTACTTTACTTTTAGTTGTTTTAGGACGGTAACATATTTTATTATCAGCGGTTTTTCTCATATCTTTTCTGAAATTTAATTTTGAAATTATATTATTCCAAGAACGATATTTTTTTATGATTCGGTTTTACAAATACGTTTTTAAATTAACATTATTTATGGTTAATGTGCGCTGATAACAACCAACAATGTGAGTCATTTTACTTTAATATATCCGGAAAAAGATGAATAATATAGCAACTGTTTAGGAATTATGGAAACTCCCATATTATAAATATAGTTATTCTACGATCACAATCCAAATCCAAAGTAGGCTTTTGCGCTTCGTAATGTCATCGCAAAATGTACACGTTTTTCGCGATATCACAATAAGTGACATCTTTGTCGCTCTAGTCACTAGTGGATAAAATTTTAAAAACGCTCGGCTAATTTTAATTAGGTTAAACATACAGGGTGGGCCACCGAAAATCTTAACTTACGCAGACGAAGATATGAGCGATGCTGTATTTGAATATTTGAGAACAAGTCAGAAACGGCGCTTGGCCCGAATTAGCACATCAAACTGCCGTCTAGGACAGGGTTACCGTTTTCAGTAGATTTTCTACTAAATTGGTAAATTTTTAATAATAATTAAGGTTTACAGTAGAATTTTAGTAGAATTAAAACATTTAGTAGATTTCAGTAGATTTTCTGATAAATTCAATAGATTTCAGGAATCCTGACTTATTACCATCTACAATAAGTCGTTAAGAATAATTTTAAGAATGATTTTCTATTTGTCAATAAAAGAATGAAGTAAATTATATGCAACTAACAATACAAGAAATACTAGATGTCAGTCATTTTTTACTAAAACAATTTTATAAATAATCTAGTCAAAATTAGAAAAAATATTGTATGTAATACGTTACGAAATGCCGTTGTATGTAACTTGTTCATATTGCTGGACCTCGCTCGTTACATAAAATAAGGCATTTTATAACTGGTTTCATAAATAACTGTTTATATTTGTTACGGGTTTTATTCTACCTAAACCTAGACTAGTCTAAATTACCTTAGTTTACACTACTCTAAACTATTCTAACCTATCCTATTTCCAAGCCTACCCTATTGTAAATTATTATAAACTTACACTAATCTAAACTAGGTTGTTCTATTCTAAACTAATCTTAATTATTCTAACTTATTCTATTTTCTATCCTACCCTATCCTAAATTAGTCTAATCTATTCTATTACTATTCTACGCTTAACTATGTACACTATTCTACTTCTATTCTAAGAAGCTACTGTAATTACTAAACTACCATATTATATATCTATTCTACTATAACCTATGCTAATCTCTTTAGTTACGTTTAGATTTAAGAGTGTGCGGTATATAAATGTATATAAATCAATAAAATGGATCCATTAAATAAATTCATAAAATATCCGTTTTTATTAAACATATTTTGTAGTAAAATATAAAATAATATTTTATAATAAAGTATAATCTCACCTGGAGTATATTCAATAGTAATTAGTACCTTTAATAAATAACTTATATTGTAAGTAAATATATTTCGCTACTTTGAACAATAACTCTAGCTCATTTAATTACTAAAAAGCACAGATTCCTTCGGTCCGATATATTGTTAGTGATCTTTGTGATTTATACCTAGTGGTGGATATAGTATCGGGCTGAAAGTGTAAATTTAATAAATTAATAACGGTCACATACTATTAAGGGTGAGTTTTTTAAAATTAATTATTATTTCACTTACCTATATTCCCAACAGCCTTCTGTATACATAATGTTTTTCAGACCTTCTTGGTTCGCTCCTTTCATTCGTGCGTTCCTTCCTTCGTTCGTTCGAATCTTGTTCGAATTTACAATTCTGCGGAAACGCTTTTATTAGTGGAATACTCCTAAAGACTGTGTGCAAGTTCTCTCCACCTCTCCATATTGAAAAGGGCTTCTCTACTTCACCTTTTGCGTGCTAGCAAAAGAGTTCAGTTAGATAGCCCCCACCGAATACGAAGTCATTTTTATAGCAGTATGCTATTTACCGATACCAAGAGGAAGCTGCCTAATCTGACATCGTGCTTAGTAAGTTCACTTAACCACAAGTAAGACGGTTCCTTTTAACCTTATATTTCGGAGGGCCCCATCTACTAATGAGGTTAAGTTGTTTGAGATTCAACCTACTACAAACATATGTAAATAGTTGTTTTAAATATACTCAATTTCTTTTGTATATACAGGGTGTCCCGAAATTAGACGGTCATATTTTAAAAGCATAATCTACATCCTAAAATAGGAGTAAAAGTTTATATAAATATAGGTCTGAAAACGTTTCTTTTCCGAGTTACAGGGTGTTAAAAGTGAAGTCCTGATGACACTCTTGTAAATATTTTTTAAACGTTTAAAGATAACTAAGTGAAATTTGGTATAAATGCTTACCTTTTCACGCTTTATTTAATGGACTAAACTCCAGTTTTTGATCATCTTCATAGGTGGGTAAAT
This sequence comes from Psylliodes chrysocephalus, assembly GCA_927349885.1. Classification (NCBI taxonomy): domain Eukaryota; kingdom Metazoa; phylum Arthropoda; class Insecta; order Coleoptera; family Chrysomelidae; genus Psylliodes; species Psylliodes chrysocephalus. The sequence goes on along the minus strand of OV651822.1, from coordinate 23,019,308 downwards.
TAGGGGGGTAGGGGGGGCTTAGGGTAAAAAAGTTTTTTTTGTTGACAGTTTTTAACATTTTTGACTATAAAATTTGGAAAACCAATGTTTTCTTTATAATAAAGCAACTTCTGTTGCATCTCGATAGGACGCACCATTTTCAAGGAAAAAGCATTTGAAAATTTCATGATAAGTTATTCGAAAGTGTAAACAATAATTAGTAGGCCTGTGAAATGAGAAATTTTATTTTTTTTTTACTTTGGAAAACCGGTGACTAAAGAAATTTTGGAAAATATTTACAAAAATGTGCCATCAGGACTTCACTTGTAACACCCTGTATCTTGAAAACGAAACGTTTTCGCACCTATGTTTATATGAACTTTTATTCCTATTTTAGGATTTAGATTATGCTGTTAAAATATGACCGTCTAATTTCGGGACACCCTGTATATATTTAAATTGTAATATCCACCTACCGGGATTTATCCTTTTTGTGAATCGCATTTTAACCACTCACTTGGAGGGTTATGTATTGTAAGGGGATTTAATTTAGAGGTAAGAATAGTTGCGGAAATACGCCTTGTACATAATATTCTTTTTTTCTTGATAGTCGACATTTCTTGTCTATTTGTTGGTTATATTCTATAATTTTTGACAACAAGGATCGATGTTATAATAAAAGATAATAAAACCCAGTTCAGATTCTATCAATCAAGTTTTTTTTCTTCTTTCTGACTATTTACAGGAACCCATCCCCTGAGATTACTAGCCAACCTGGTTAGGGGAGTTCGGCAATTTGAACCCCTTTATCAGGACAGGCTACCCGTAATATGTTATACGGTGCATTGAATTAGTAACAAAATTAGCTTTTAAATGAAGTGTCACATTTTACAATACTTAACATTTTTTTTATCAAGCTAGAGGGCATTAAAATCAAAAGTAGGACAATGAACAGTCTTATTTACATTATAGGGGTTTGATTTTTGCGCCAATACGAAAAAAAATCTGAGTGGAAAACTTTCGGTGATCCACCCTGTATATGTTTAATGTGAACCATACAATCTACAACATTCACTTTGAATTTCTTATATGATAATATTCTAACACAAATTGTAACTCAATAACAATTTCAGTTGAGTTCCCGTTCGAAATATCCTAGGTTTTAATCCCAGGTGTGGACAATTTTTTTATTTTTAGATTTAGATCCTTTTTACAGACTGCATTGTTTCTGAACTTTTTAAGAATTCATTTTTATGCTGTGTATTTATTTACATTTTGATTAGGTTTTAATTATTAGTTCAATATTTCTTTCCAATGGTTTACCGATGATGACGACGATAATCTCGCCTGGTAAACTTCCCGTAGTCGTCCGAGAAACTTACGTACTATTTTAATATTTTCATTATTTATAAATTTGGCGAAGGCTCGTAGAAAGTGTATTCACCAAAGTAAACGTTATAGTAATATTTTTCGAGAATGCTTTTAATAATTGGAATTTAAGAATGTTAGTTTTTTTTTTCTGCAAATTAAAGCTTCAGGTAACTCAAAATACTCGTAATTTAATGAAATATTACGTATAAAGAATTCTACTAAAATTTTCCAATAAATAGCTATATATAGGAAAGTCAACCAGTAAGAAAGAAAACACTGAGGCTCAGGAATACTGAGAGTTATTTCTATTAGAAAAATGAATATTTTAAAGTTTCACAGGCTGTTAAAAAAGCAATAACTTTTAAATCACTGTATACATAATCATATTAAAAATTAGACGTATATGGCCATTTTCTAGAAAGTCAGAAAATTATGTTAAAAGTGGTATTTTCGATTATTTTTTTACATGTTAGCAGTATCTTTTTAAATATGTACCTATTATCTGGCAATAAGTTATTTTACTAAAGCCATTATATTTGACCTAATAATCCTCGGTTCATATAAATAAAAAGGTGCGGCTTTATAGTCAAACGCGATACAGAAGACTTCACATTCCAAAATGATTTAAAAAAATTAATGTTCATGTGTTTATGACTACATGTTACTTTTGAGTACCTGTCTAAAAATTTGATAGTAAATATTTGGTCATCGTTTTACATCAATACTTTATCCGATGTCTTTATCATATTTCAATATCAAACTTACATATTATTATTCATACTAACTTGCAGTGGCGGCTCGCTAGATGTCCCAGGTGACGCGCTGCTTCACCATAATTTCAGTAGAAATTAAAAAAATCAACTGAATAGCTAAATATTTCTTTTTCTGTAACGAAATGCCCTTCATTTTTGTCTTTATACAAATTACAAAACAGAAATCTCCAAAACTGTACCTAATTTCGAGGTATCTGGACCACTACTTGACACAAACGAGGCGCTTGATAAAAATAATCCGACCGTCCGGGCTCGCTCATTTTTTGGAAATATAATACAATAGAAAGATTTCCTAATCCGAGCGAACGGAGCGATTGACGCGCTATGCATAAAACCGCCGAACACGCGTCTCTTCTATCGTTTCGATCTAGCCAATTAATGCACTTGACGCGTTTATTGTACACTCAAAGCAAAATCTAGTACTTTTTCTTTTTTCAGCGTATGCTTCCGTTTGACGTATAAGGCATAAGGTTTTGTGTATTTTGAAAAACATAGATGATCAATCTATTTAACTATGTCATTGACCCTGTCAAATTACTAGGCCCACAAGTTTGCCATATCATAACCTGTCAGAATCTAGTGGTAGCCATTTTGTTTGGAATTTCTAATTAGGCATTCCAAACAGTGAATTACCAGTGGGCAGGTTTGGTATATCTAAGGGTGGCGACATATAGTGTATTCTATCTACTTTACGTAAAATCATGAATAATGGATTACATTTAAATATTTTATGTCAAACACAATAAAAATAATATTTAAAAAACCCACCTATACATTTCTTCATAAATTGGCAGGCTTGGCAGTACTACTTCGAATAAAAATAGCGTCCAAGTTGCAAGACTATGTCGCTACCCCCTTAAATATACAAGAATTTCCCACTGGCACCTATTGTTTGACAGGTCGTTGGAATGCCTAATTAGACAATCCAATGTCTAATAGTCGATGCTTGGCAAAAACAAAAAAGTTCGTTAACCTGACTTTTTCATTAGTATTTTACTGTTATTGTAAATCATACACCTAGTATTCATATAATCTTAATAGATAATAAATTATGCCATTTTTCAACTAAATACACTGAAAAAACTCTAAACACAAACTTATACTAAAAACCTCACGGGAAGCACGTACTATTGTTGCTTTTGCCAGGGGTCCACCATTTAAAGTCACGTGATTTGGATTGCCTAATTGTTAAAGTCTTCCTTGTTTGTTGTATTCGTGTTCTTTTTTTACTCTTTAATGACCACACTTCACAATTCGAAAAATTCGGTACGTTTGATAGAATCTGGTACATTTTTTTAGACAAATCTGGTACATAACAAAAATATATTCTGGCAACACTGGTCGGGACTATTTTTATACAGTGGTTAGACTAGTTGGTCAATTGCGCCTATTGCTAGTTTTTTTAGATTTTTCTAACAATGTTTCCAGTACATGATCCAGTATGTATGCTATTTGAGATGCCATTCTGTAGATGGGGAAGTGAGGTTAAAAGAGACTTTTTAATTCGCCAAAACCTGAACCTCTACTAAATGTAAGCAAAAAATCTTAAGTCAAAAGACAAAGGGTTTGTGCAAAAATTTCGGAAAGAGTGGTATTCCGAATGTAAATGGTTGTGTGGTAGTTTTTATTTAAACAAGCTTTGCTTACCCTGTTTGATAGTAGGTGTAAAATCAAATGTATGGAATAAAGACGGTTTTAGTGATTTTGGGAACGTAACTCGCGGCCTACATAAAGATGAATTATCATGTGAACATATGCGTTGTGCATTAAGATTTACAGAACTAAAAAAAAATTAAACACTATTGAAAACGCTTTAAAAGAAAACTCTATGATATGTAAAACAATTTAATGAAAAAGTGCATCTTAACAGACGTTTTATGCAGTTGCCAATTCGAGTAGTTCTTTTTCTAGGAAAACAATAATTGGCATTTCGTGGTCATAATGAAGATAAATCTTCCGAAAATCGCTGTAATTACAGTTCCTTAAAATTTTAAGGAACTTTTAGATTCCTATATCTCACTCAGCTCTGTAGACATTCAAGAACACTGTAAAAAAAATTCACTTGTATTTTTCGCAAATTCTAAAATAATTCAAAATGAATTAAACTGTATTTCTCAATATATTGAAATGGAATTAAATGATTGAAATTTTTTGCCCATTCAAGTATGGGACAGATATTGCTCAAAAATTGCAATGTAACATAATAATTAGGTATGTTAACTCTCAAGGAAAGCTAGTTGAAAGATTTTTAGGATTCCATGATGTAAGTTCTGATCGTATTAGTTGGCGCTGCTGTCACGCACAGAGCGAATAATGAATGAAAATAGGCTGACTGGGCTTTGAATGATAAGTATATCGAAAAATAATTGCAAAAAACTAAAAATAAATCATGTTTCCTGTTATCGATTATTTTTGGTAGAGGAAGAAATTAAAAATTTGCGTTTTCCTTGTGTTCGTCGACGTGTTTGAGTGAGTTTTTCTGTTTTTGTGTTTCTATAAATATTTTTTTTTTTTTTACATATTATTATGTATTTTTCTCATATTTTTCTTTTACATCGCACCTTCTGTTTGTTTTTTGAAAATATGTGTTTTAGTTTTTGTCTTTTTTGTTGGGTTATTTTATTTTTTGTCTTTTTGTTGGGTTATTTTATTTATTAGAAACTTTTGTTAATTTGTATTGCTCTTTTATTTTTCATTTTCTTTGTTTTTCAACAAATAAACATTCTAATTTTTTTCAAAATTTTGCCCCTCCCTATAGAATTGTATAACGACGCCCATGCCCCTTGGTAATAAAAATTAAACCTTGTTGTCAGTAAAATAGAGATTTAATAATCATTAAACATGCACTAATTTTTTTAATTCACAACAAATGTGTACAGGGTTAATCAAAACTCAAATATATCATTGTTTTAATTTGTGGTACTACTTAGTTCAACTATTTATAATTTTAATTGTCACCGTCGGACAGACGTTTTTTTGCCAAATTCGGATCGGAACACTAAAAATAATTACTATCAACAGCAGTATAATCCTAAACACAACTTATTTAACAATAAAAATTTGACAAAAATCGAATAACGTATATAACTTCAGATATTACTTACCTGTGCCTGAAATTATTCAATTCTTTTAAAAAATAGTGATAACAATGGTTCTCTCTCAATCTTTTAAACCACATTATTTCAAAAAATAAATACTTGTGTTTGTAGTAGTCACCCTATAAAAATTGGATACCAATAATTATGAAAGTCTTTATTAGTCTACTTGAGCAGCGTGTATAAACGATTTCATTCAACTTTAATATTTATGTTCAACTATTAAACACACAAAATACTCAGTGCACATACTTTAAGCAAAACAAAATATTTTTCTTGATTAATAACAAACATTGAATAGTGTGGATAGCTTAGGTTAGGTACGTTCTTGATACAATAATCCTTATCTCTTTATACATAACAAAAACAGCGTTATCGGCAAATTCTCGGAGACGTTTCAAAATAGTAATAAATGAGTCACTAGTGGAACAGTCGTCATCTTGACAGTATATGCAGCGTACCCAGTAGCGTTTAGTATTTGTTCGATTTTGTCTTTGTTAGTACTAGAGTAGGTATTGTTTAAATTTTTGTGCGATTAGTGATTTTATCAATCAATAGTGGAATAAAATGTTTAGTGCAGTAAATTGAAAACACCTGTGAGTGCATAACGTGTGTGTGAGTGTGTTTTTTTATATAGTATACTTCAATTTCATACTGACTGTAAACATGGATTTTATGTTATTTACAGATTACGAGGTATGTTTTTCGTTGTGTTTTAAAGTCATTATACAGAAAATTTAAATATCTTATGGAGTCTTACAAATTTTGCTATTTATATAGGTATATTCAGTAGCTTATGTAAAAATACAGGTTTATGTTATGATAAATATATAGTTTGATATCTTTTTGATTACGAAAAACTAAGCATAGGTACTTGTAGGTATTGCTATTGTAAACAAAAAACCTAAGTTCCATATCTTGTACAAATTAATAATGAGGACACAAATAATTTTTTTAAACAAAAATTAGCCATTTTTTCCATTAATTTTATCAATTTTACGAGAAAGGAAGTGAATAGGGGTGCTGGGTGGGTAAAACAACGTCAATAGTTATAATATTATAAAATATTATTAGGGTAAGGAAAATTACTAGAAATTAATTTTAATACGAAATAATTAACTAGTAGACGTTATGTACGATTTGGCAATATTGTAAGATATAAAAGTTGCATCTCTGAGCTTTGATTTTGACAATTTGTGAAATATTTTTATTTAAAAATTAATTGTGTTATTATTAATTTGCACAAGATATGAAACTAAGATTTTTTTGTTTACAATAGTACAAGTACGTATGCTTACTTTTTTCATAAGCGAAAAGAGCTCAAACTAGACAATGACCGATTATTGATTTACTACTATTTGTCAATAAAGTCAACTTGCTAGACCTAACCTACTCCAACATTAATGACAGATAATTTTTTTAAATAAAAATTACCTTTTTTTTTTTTCAATATTATCAATTTTATGGGAAAGGGAGTAAATAGGGGTGTTGAGTTTGGAAAATATTGTCAGTACACAGAAAAAAAGGTGTACTATATTCAAGATGAATGGTCTTATTTCAATGCTTTGTTGTGTTTGTATATCCGCAAGTAAAACTCGTCTCGATTTGAAATTCTAGTAATACTTGTCCAACAATAGCTAATAAGCCTTGCTTCAAGATTAAAATCAACTTGCCCTTACTAAAATACCTCTAATTAAATGATGAGTATCTATTGCTCAATTGCAGTTTATGTGCATCTTAAATGATTTTGATTTTGGTTGAATTATAGGATAGTTTCATTGAAGAAATTAATAATCTTGAAAGAAGAACAGACTATTCTTGCTTTTTAATAGGGTTCTCACTGGTACCTATCCACCGAAAAACATTTTTCAAAATTGTTTTTAGTTAATGTAGCAAAATTCCTATCCTCTGAGGTGTCCCACCTATAATTAAAAAAAAAATTATAACTACGAAATCTAAATGGAACATATAAAAGTTTGTACTGCTAAGATAAGAGGTCGTATACACAAAATGAATATTTTTAGAAAATGTGGGTAGGTAGATAATTACGTCCTTTTAGACTTCGCAAATTTTACTAACTTTTTCTTATCATTATTATAGTAAATATTTTCTAATGCAAATAGGCCTTTATTATTTTGTGTCATAATAAAATAAAATGTAAGCTTATTAAAGGACCCCGCAATAATCTTATGGAAATTGGGTTTCTGTCAAATTGTCTGAATTTTTGATATGTTGCAGGGCTAGTATATCTAAGGGGGTCGCGACATAGACCCAGTAAATGGATGAGGGGGTGACTGAGGCTAGGGGGGAAATAGTAGTCAGCTTAAGTTGGCAACACTTTTCTGATGTTCGTTTGAACGAGAAGAACGAGCATCCATCGTGCATAATAATGTCAATATGGTACAAGTTGAATGAACCACTGTTTTCCTCGTAGTCGTATGTCGAATTAAAACAAAACATTTTGTACTTTTTTATATACCAAATTATGCAATTTGTTTCCACTTTATTTTAATGTTACATGAATAGGTACATGCGTTTGTGCTGTGGTAAATAAGTGTTCATGTGAAAATTACATCTTAAACTACATTGTGACTGCACTCATCTCGAAACTGAATGCTGTAAATCCAGGATTTAAATCTTTTAGTGTTGCTTGGGATAAATTGTAAAAAAGGTGTTGGACAAAACGTTTACAACCTAAAATTGCATGAAAAACACGATAGAAGAAGAAATTTTACCTTTGACATTCTCTTTCAACATTTTTAAGTGACTTTGTGGTTTGGTGAATGGACTGTTACCACAGTCAAAAGATTCAAAGTAAAAAAAGTGACCAAGTTCTAATAAGAATACATAAGTTGAATATGAAAATGTAATTACTTGATTTAAATGTGATTTAATTAAGAGTTACATAGATGTTTCATATAAACAAAGTGCTGTAAAATGTTAATAAATGCAAAACCATTATTAAAGAGAAATTAGTTATCATCAATAAGATATTTTGTAGTAGCTGGTCTCTATAAATAATAAACTTGAAAGACTGAATTAGTAGTCACTTTTACACTAGAAGTAAAAACAAAAAAAAATGTGTGGTTGAGACTAATTTGTGTATTTAATAAAAACATATTTAACATAAAAGCAGGTGTTATTTGAAATGTTTTATTTTAGTTTAATTAATCTTTATAAATTGTGGGTACATTTGATCCGAATCTTGCAAATACTATAAAATGCATATGCTATTAGTATTGGAGTAGAAGCACAAAAGTTTTGAATAAAAATATATTCTTTAAATACAATATTCAAGTAGATATGCTAATTTTGGTAATTTTCTATTCGAAACCATACATGTTTTCTATTATAGTTTTCATATGTTTATAATTCTGGAGATACCGGAATATCTTGCTTGATTACTAAACTTTGGATGTTTTTGTTGTAGTCTACTGTTAACACTATTGTCCTGAAATATTAAAAAAGCTAGACAAAGGTTTGTCCAACTCTTTTGTCAGCTTTGTTAATCTATGCTACTGTTATTCTGCATGCAGACATTTTTTACTGGAGATTTTCTCTAAGAACTGTATTCAGTTTCAAATTTCGGCCAGTTTTAGGAAAGTACCTCTGTTGTAAAGATATTTCAAAGCCATCCTTTGTGAGATGTAGACAACAAATACATGCTAAAATGTATAGAAAACAAATCGCAAGATATTACACAAAATTATTTAAATTAACTAAAAACATACAAATGAAGTGAATAATCCCTTACCAACAATTTAAAAAGACCTAAAATAAATAGACTTCAGGAACTAGAGCTCTAACAAAGGGAGCAATAATTTGTTATGCATCATCTATAAGAAAATTGTCTTCATCTCTTCAATTACCTTTTAAAATAAACAAAACCAAAACAGCATAAAATTGAAAGTGATCTACTTTTCCCGACGTATTCTATGTACATCTGAGATTAATAATTTATTAAATTGAAATATTTTATCCTAAAAAATATGGGCATTTTATAACGGAAATGTCATTTTTTTCTTATATTGGTAAACCTGGCGACTACAAGTTGCCACGTTGCCAGATCAATAGCGACTACTAAGTGACTACTATTTCGAAAAAAATGGCGTCCAAAATGGACTCCTATGTCGCGACCCCCTTAGATATACCAGCCCTGATATGTTGTAGATTTTGGCATCCTGAACAAAAGTCTCCATGGGCACAAAGTGAAAAAATGAATATTTTGGCAGCTAGGGAGCTGCCAAAACTCCCCTGACCCGTTGCAAAACTATTCATTTTCAATACTATTTACAGATGTCAAAAGCATATTTTAATTATTCTAATATATAGGGTAATGTTTTTGAGGTCACTGGATTCAACCCTCATGTCAGATTGGACAAATTGACCGTTGACAGCTGTCAATTCACGGTCAACGAGGAATATAAAAGTAAATATCCTCTTTTCACATTGAGAGTTTGGGTTTTTGAGGTCGCTAAATTCAATTCTCATGTTAGATTGGACAAATTAACAGTTGACAGCTGTCAACTGTCAATTTGTCCAATCTGACATGAGGGTTGAATCCAGTGACCTTAAAAGCATTACCCTATATATTAGAATAATTAAAATATGCTTTTGACCAGGGTTGTCAGATTGGGCGATTTATCACAGATTGGGCTACTTTTGAAACAATTTTGCGATAAATTTTCCGATTCTGCGACTATTCGCAGATTATGCTATTTTCATGTTATAGTTCGGAGCTGTATCTTTTGTAATAAAAAAGTCGCCGTCACTTGTCATTGATAATACATTGAACTTAGCCTTAAGTGGTCATACTGTTGCTCCAACCCTTCGATTTAATGTTTTAAGTAGATATTCAATATTTAATTTTGTTAAAAAAATTATTTAAATAAAAGATATATAAAAATTAGACAAGTGTTCCTAATTTTAAAGTTAGCTTGAACTTCCAAATATTAATAAAGCTTCTGACCCGTGATTTTGGGGGATATTAAGATTTGACAACATCTGCGATTTTGGGCTATTTCAGCTATTGAGCTCTGCGACTTACGTCCATATTTATCTGGCAACCCTGCTTTTGACATCTGTAAATAGTATTGAAAATGAATAATTTTGCAACAGTTCAGGGGAGCTTTGGCAGCTCCGTAGCTGCCAAAATATTAATTTTGGCACAAAATTTACAACATATCAAAAATTCAAACAATTTGACAGAAACCCAATTTCCATAAGATTATTGCGGGGTCCTTTGCCAGAATCTTGAAATCGGAATTTTTGTAGATACGACCTCTTGTCTTAGCAAGGCAGAAGTCGTCTTTCCAAAAAAATCGTCATCCAGAATCATACATTTTTTTTCACTTCTATTCCAGTTTGTTTCGTGTTCTTATGATTATAAATTTACTTATATATAATATAATACCTAACAAGAAGTGAACTAAATATACTTACATTTAATTATATTGGTATCAAGTATCCATCTAACAAATCTTCCATTTCAATTTAATTTAAGAGTGTTATTTCAATTGAAGTTTTTGCTAAATTGGTAAGTTGATCTTCTGTTATTGAATTTCGTAGATATGTTTTAATTCGTTTTAAACAAGAAAAACTACGTTCAACTAAAACATTAGTGGATGGAATAGTTAAGATTAAGCAATATACCTTATAAGCTTCTTTGAAAATATCACGATTCTCAGTTTTTCCAACAATTTATCGATGTCAATATTTATAAAGTTTTCATCGCTGTAAATAAACTGTAACTCATTTTTTAACCTTTGTAAGTCATTTAATTTACTAGGAATTTGAACTAAATTATTTAGTGCTTCTGTAGGAAAGCTCTCCGAATATACAGAACATTTGGAAGTAATGTTACGAATTGAATCGAATCCTTTTATAACATTGAATCAAGTACGCGATAGTCGGTTTTAGGAGCATAGCATACTTACAATAAACGTAAGAGCTTTCTTGGATTAATTAACAATTCTATACTCGAATGAAATAAGGTATTAGATTAATTATTATAAATCTTAAAATACAAGATTATGCCTACACACTTTATTTTAAACAAATGTAATCTTACAAGTGTAAAACTTTTCTTGAATGTAGATGAAAATTTTTTTCTGTGTAGTTTATAATATTATAGAATATTGTTAGGGCAAGGAAAATTATTGGTCATTGCCTAGTTTGAACTCTTTTCGCTTATGAAAAAACTAAGCATACATACATACATACATACTTGTAGGTATCACTATTGTAAACAAAAACCGGATGTTATTTTCAATTTTGTATTCTGTATTAGTTGGTTATAAATTATAACTTATGTCAGTAATAAATCTATTAATGATTATATTATGTCAAATAAATATTATTTTTCTTATTTTTAAAGCTGCGTTGGACTTAATCTCGATTCACTTTTAGGCGTTGCCATGTCTATTTAAACTGAGATTTGTTATCAAGTAGCTAATAACACAAAATTAAATTGATGGTATATCGAATTAAGATTTAGGTTAAAATATAAACGTCATAGTTATAAATAACCTTAATTCACTTTTAGTCGTTGCCAAGTCTATTTTAACTGAGATTGGTTATAAAATAGCTAATAACACAATTAAATTGATGGAATAACGAATTAAGATTTAGGTTAAAATTTAAACATCATATTTAGGTTAAAATTAACTAAAACTTTACAGATTAGACCCCATAGACTCTAAGAACTTTAATTAAGATCCAAAAATTTTATTTTTTAAAATATAAGCACGATTTGTTCCTCATTTTTAAGTAAAAGCAATTACTTAATTTTTTTTCACAGTAACCCATATCTTGGGTAAATAAATGTCCAATTTGAGTTCTTTTCGATTACGCAAAAACTAAGCATAGTTATTTCTAGGTATTACTATTGTAAACAAGAAATCTAAGTTCCATATCTTGTGCAAATTAATAATAGGGACATAAATATTTTTTTTAAATAAAAGTATGCCATTTTTCCATAATTTATCAATTTTACGGAAAGGGAGTAAATAGGGATGCTGAGCAATAGTTATAATATTATTAAATAATGTTAGGGCATGGAAAATTGCTGGACTTTTGATATTAAATAATTTAATAGTAAACTTTTTGTGCGACTTGGCAACAATGTTAGACGTAAAAGTAGCATCTCTGGCTTTGATTTGTGACAATTCGTGAAATATTTTTATTTAAAAAATTAATTGTGTCTTTATTATTAATTTGCACAATATATGGAACTGAGACTTTTTGTTTACAAGTACGTATGGTTTGTTTTTCGCGAAAAGAGCTCAAACTAGATAATGACCAATTGATATAAAATAATTTGCCCAGAACCTCAAAATACTAATTTTCACCAAGTATATATTATTATACCCAGTGTTTCAATGTTAATTTGAGCTTTTTTCCTCCCATTCCATTTTGTGAGATATGGAAACACATTTTAATCGCAGTGGCAGATAAGAAAGCCACTCAAACTTTCATTTATATAGTCCTCTTGAAGCAATTGTTTCATAATGAAATATAGTATATTACATTACGAGTGTGGAAAGTGACATTTTTCACACGAGTGGGAAATATTGTCGCACGAGGCACAAGCCGAGTGCGACTATCACACGAGTATGGAAAATCACTTTTCACACAAGTGATGTACAATATTTTTCCTACGACCACAAAATATTTTCATCAAACAATGTAAAACCAGGTTATTATAATGATTAAAATGTATTTAAAAAAATATTCAACAACAATCGTATTTATTCAATTTTCATATTTTTTAAACAAAAAAAAAATTAAAAAACAAAAAAAATAAAAAAAAAACAAAAAAGTTCTGGCCCCGCCAGGATTCGAACGCGGTCGTTTGCCAGGTCTCTCAAATGGCAAATTTGATAGTTTGATGCTCTAACCAACTGAGCTAACAGGCCTTTCCTCAATTGAATGATCTAATCGGTTATATGTTTAACCAGAATAAAAAGCAAACATAATCTTAGTTATTTTAAAATTATTTTAATAATAATTGTTAAAGATAAATATCTAGGATCTATTTTACAACAATTTCAATAATTTAACAATCATATCGATTTTAGTATTAATATGGACATTACATCGATCAAAATAGAAATTATGGGTTTGACATTTTATGACAGCTGCTGCGGAAAGTAACATATTCTCACTCGGGTGGAAAGTAAATTCTTATTCATACGCGTGTGATATAGGGCACTTTCCATAGGACTATATAGTGTGATATGTGTCACTTTCCTAAGTGGTCGTAGGAAAAATTATTAACGACAAAATTGACAGCTTTGTTGCTCGCCTAACTTAAATTAACGTAGATATAGGCAACACATTATACACTACTTACGAAAAATTCTCAGTTTTCTTAAAATAATGCGATCATAGAAAAAATATTGTGTGCATTTTGAGCGAAAAGTTTGTTACCGCTTTCTGTCAAGCGGAAAAGTATCACTTTTTGTTCTTATTACACAAATAGATATTTCTACGAACGCTATCTAAAGTAGGCTTTTGCACATTCAATTCTAACCGGAAACTTGACGTTTTCCGTCATTTTCTCATAATTTGACATTATTAGCGTTTGCTTATTTTCATTTACAGTAAATAAAAGAAAGGTGGTCATTATTAAAGCTAATAATTGGTATTTTAAAACAAAATGAAAACTATATTAATTCAAATTCATGTCCCTTAATCTTTAAACGATGATTGAAATATTGAAAATAAATTACCCCGTTTTCAATATGCAGGTAAGTAGGCAACACAACATACATATAACATACGATTGGCAGCCGTGAATGTCAAATAAATATTTTAAAATTTGAATTTGATAGTAGAGAGTTATTACGAAAGTTCACTTAAAGTTAGTCACTATTAGTGCCTCTCTTATTTTGACATCTAAGCATGCGCAGATCGTTTATGTTCTAAAACCGACTTTATTAAAGATTGTGCCTGTCCTTTATTGTGGATGTTTAAGAGCAGCAAGTAGTGGCGACTTTATAGCTTTCGGGTGCACTCGCCGACATTCGTATCCGTTCGAAGTTTTTCAATATTAAATATTTAATATAATCGTCATCTAAACCTTCTTAAATTATAATTTCTAATGCCTCTTCAATATTATGTACTATTTTTTTTTTTTTTTTTTTTTTAATTTGGTGTCATCGGCGTCGACTACTACGGCCATTAGCCTCGTGTTCTGTGTAGGCTTTGTTACTGTTTCCCAGCGCCACTTTAGGAACAGCACTGTTAATTAGAACCCAACAGAGAATGGTCGAGTGGGGAATCCTACCAAGGCATCAGAATTAATTTTAAATAATTAAATTAAATGAAAAAATCCCGGCCAACGGTGGGATTCGAACCTGAGACCTTCCGATCTCAAAGTCATGACTCTAACCACAGAGCCAACCCACCCCCCATTATGTACTATTATAGACAACAAAAAAATGAACTATAATTTAAAGTTATTAAAATGAGGTTAGAAATAAATAAGGATTCTGTCAAAATTTCAGGTTTGCAATAAGTCTGATTTTAGCATGGAATTTATTTGAAAAAATCTTGTTTGGCAAAGTAGCTCTTTCCGCTCTTAATACACAAATAGCTATTTTGTGTATTTATACTGTGGCATCTCGTAATTATAATGTCTTGATTTCATAATAGTTTTACTTTTATTTTTTATCGAAAGAACAAAACCCATAGACACTACCACATATTATGTTCATTGTCCTTATAACAAAAACAGGTGCGACTAATTTCGACCTACTAAGACCATCTTTAAACCTATAATACAAATCATTCTTGGAATAAATAGGAAGTACATAAGGATTATATAAAACACAAAAGTAAAAATTAATGTTGATCCATGATGTTGTAATTAGAGACATATAAAAATTGCTGATTGACGTTTAAGTGAGAAATTTAATGCTAAAATCTCAAAACATGCACATTTTGACATTTTTACAGGGTTGCTAAGTATTTTAATATGTAAGACCATACATCTAATTTTTAAATTCGTAGAAAATTATTATACATTTATGATTTATTACTTACTTAAATAAAAATAATATGATTCTAATCTGGTAAAATAACATAATCTATGTATATCAAACATCACTCCCGACCCTTAACACAAATCAAAGAATAATATATGTTCATATCAGCTTGCACAATACCTTATACAATTATTTATAGAAGTATTTCGTGTAATAGTTAAACTACTAAATAATAATATTAAACTATCCATAGAGCAATTAGCCATAAAAATTTTGTCGTAAATGTTTATAGTTCATTACTTTCCATTCTTCAAAGTTTTTATAACTTGTTGACATTCTTGAGGAATTTCTAGAAATACAATGTTGCAAAATCATTTTATTTTACTCATACGACATGTCATTCACTCTAAACTCTTCGCTACTCGGAATGGCCTATTAAAAATTGATCCTCACTATACGTTCCATGTTCCATATAAATAAATATACGAAAAGGTATGTAAAAGTAACGGAAATTGTGTATATGTACTAATATTTTATGTAAACTAAATTGAATGGAAATAGAACGTATAGTGAGGATCAACCTTCAAGGAATCAGAAATTTTTAATTACGGATTCATCAATATGAACAACGTTTCCATTTATAAAGGGTGTATCTTATAGTGGTATCCAAAGTTTTTTTAAATAATTTGACAAACAAGGAATTTTTTGTAATAAAAGTTTTTTTATTGAAATTCGATCCATTACAATTTATTTGGTCACTTTTTGAAGATGACATCGGCCAAGTGGCCACCTCCGGACGCCACACACAAATCGGCCCGTTTTTCGGCATTTTCCATCACATTTTGGAGTATTTTGGGTTGAATGGCAGCGATTTCTCGGCGTATGTTGGCCTTAAGTTATTGGAGAGTGGCTGGTTTATCGGCATAAACGGCTGGTTTATCGGCATAAACCTTTCCCTTCCGGTATCCCCACAGGAAAAAGTTAGGTGCGATCAAATCTGGTGAATGAGCCGGCCAGTCGAAATCGCCGTATTTCGATATCAATCGATTTGGGAAAATGGCACGCAATAGGAGTTTTTTTTTTAATATTTTTTTTACAACTTCAGCACGTTGTTGTGGTGTAAGGTGGTTCATTGTTAAAATTGTAATGGACTGACATTTCTAAAACATTAACAAACATGGCGAACCGTCACCTGGTTGTCAAGTTATTTAAAAAAAACATCGGGTACCACTATAAGATATACCCTTAATAAATATACAATAAAATTATAAAAACTTATTAAATGAATTAATCATTTTCATTGATCAGTTTCCAGCTAATGACGTCCTGGATATATCTATACTGCTGAACCACCCTTTCTTTAATTTCTCCCAACATGTCTGCTATTCGCTCAGTGCGAAGTCATGGTAGGGGAAACAAAAGCGATACTAGTGCTAGCTGAGGATAATTTGTGCATTTTAGGGCGATATTTTGGCATATCAAATCACGTATACATTTTACTTTTTTTTTTTTTTTCAAATAAGTAGGTAAAAACAATAAAATAAACTAAATATATACATTTTCCACATACATCTAACTCAAAACATTTTTCTATAGATATTCATTGAAAGCGAAAATACTGAAAAATTTAACTTTTCCTCCAATTTTTCCATTACGGTCCATTTTAGGAAAATCATGTAAAACAAAAATTATAGAGATCGATATCGCAAACAACTTTTAGTTTAACAATTTTCTTAAAAATCAGAATTTTGCACATTTTGTCAAATTTCTCGAATACGGACCATTTCAGGACAATTTGACATAAAACAAAAATTATAGATATTAGAACTAACTTTTATTTAAAAAATTTTCTTTTCCAAACGTAAATAACAAATATATACCATAAAATATAAAAACGACCCCCCATAAAGTACCCCCTCAGATGTTCCGACTTTGTCAAAAATCACCTCAGGCCGAAATAAAACTTAAGTTTAAAATTTAATGTTTTTTTCTTCATCCGTTTTTGAGTTTTCTTCAAAATTTGAAATTTACACATCTCAAATATTTCGAATACATTTTAGAGAAATTAGGTATAGGATAAAATAAATAAAATATAAATAATCCTTCTGTTTATACATTTTAACTTCACGCTAATTATTTAAAGGTATTTTTTTATTTTGACAGAATAAGTTAATTCTTCAAAGACAACTTATTAGACTTCTCATACATTTTCCCGTAAATACTGTTGCCTGCCTTTATTTTATATTTGATTTTTATTGAATATACTTTTTTTTTTAGTTTAAGCGATAAAAATATATAATAATAATAATAATAAATAATTATAATGTTTTACAAACCCATACACTTTTATTAAAACTAACATATATACTTTTTAATTACGAATTCTATTAAAAATTGTATTGTCAGTATAGGCAAAAATAGTCCATTAGTACAAAAGTAAATTTGCGCTGCTGTCGCGCATGAAGCGAATAGAAGCTACTCTTATTTAGCATGACAGTACCAAAATTATTCTCGTATTTTCAAAAAATGTATTTTCAATTAAAGAATAATCGTTTCTGCATTTTTTGCAATAAAAACCGTATTCAAACTATTTACTCATTCTTTTTGTCTTGTACAAACTTCTGCAAGATTATATTGTAAACGAACATTTAATTTTAATAAGTTAATATTTTGTTAAGTACTAAATCGCACCATTTTTTATTAATTATTCGACAAATATCATTAATGCTATTCACTTTAATATTTTTAATTATCAATAAAACGCAATAAATGATTCAAGACAAAATGATTGACATTCACAAATATTTTAACAAAATGTTCTAGAATAAAATAAATGAACATTTAACTGTAAATACCAGACTAGTTAATTTTTAAATATTTGCGGATAACAGCATAAATAGTCACAAGTAATGAAGTAGGTAATATTATCAAGAAAAGAAATGCAAATAATCAGATTTTCATTTTAAGAAATATTTAATTAAAATATGTAATACTTTTTCTGTATTTCCGCACCTAAGGCACTTGTAACTGTAAAATCTACCACAACCCATTTTTTTTTATTTTTCCTCCCAATCCCTTTTGTGAATTTTGAAAACATCTTAATCGCAGTGGCTCAAATTTGGTGTATATGGCGGGTAAGAAAGCCATTCAAACTTCCATTTCTTTACTGTTGTAGTAGCTCTTGAAAAATTTAAGTTTCTTGGTGAAATAAATATTTTTGTCTCGTTCATGCAGATATCTATAATTTTGTCCAAATGCCACAATAAGAACTCTTTGTAGTCTCTGCTTGGTTGTACATGGTTTCCCAGATAATAACATTGTTAATAACAGATTTCTGCTCATGTATCTTCAGATACTCATGGGAATTTTTTTCATGGTTTTATTTTGGACTGACAATTGTTTTGTTTTTTGTGCCTGCAAATTTTATTTGGCTAGCTACTATGCTCGCTCATTTTAACTTTTTTTGTGTTCCAAAACGATTTTTTGTTATTTGTGTGATGTGGCAACTTATATAATATTATGAGTCCCTTATCATTATATTATCTTGATTTTGAAATAGTTCTACTTTTATTTTTTATCGATAGAACGAAAATCAAACTAAATACCACACATTTATCATTCATTGTTCTTATAACACAAACAGATACGACTAATTTTGGCACAGTAAGGCCATCTTCATCTAAAATAAATAGGAAGTATGTACGTAATGATAATACAAAAAATCGGTGTATTTTTTTAACCCAGAACTCCTCGATATAGAAATTGTGATAACAGGTAACTCCAATTAAATATTCATTACATAGTTACAAAATTACCACAATGATGGAATGATTTATGCCTTAACTTCACAACAAATATACTTTTATCATTGACTAGTTGGGGATTGAAAGAATATTGTTTGTTTGATGTTTTTCTCCTAAAATATTAAAGACGTACAAATCACTGCTTAAGTTAATGCTTGAAAATAATAATAATAAATTAAGTTTTGGTCATTCTGGAGGAGAGAACTATAAACAGCAATAACTGAAGTAATAATTTTTTCTACACCCACATGGATTTTACCTTATCTACGCACAGATTACAAAACGAAAAAGTATGCTATTGCCTTCAACTGAACAAATATATTTCATATCCATTCTAGGTAGTGAGAACACTGCAAAAAAATGAAATCCGCCAATCACCGTTCATATTTTGATCAACCGACTGCTATTATTTTTAAAATTTTAAATAAGTGACAATTCTGTCAAACTAATTGTCAGTATATTTTTTAGTTATTGAGATTAAACATACATTAAAATGGGTTATTCTTGTATAGAATCAATAAATAATAACATTTCTTTTTTTATTTTGTCTATAATTATAAATAATTTGTTAATTAAAATAAAATTTTATGATGTCAATTTAATTACGAGTATTAAAGCAACAAAAATAAAAGATTAAGTTGTCTTGTGGTTAGGGTAATTGCCTTTCACGCAGAGGATTGGAGTTCGATTCTCGGATGGTGAAAAATTAAATTAACTTTGTCTCTTTTTTTTGTTTATTTTAAAATTTGTTATTTTGTTAATAACCTAAAATATTTTTTTTATTTGTAAATTTTCGTTAGTGGGTCGTAGAAAAAATATACTGTACAACTCGAGTTGATTGTCCACATCGCACTCAGACGAGTGAGCACTCCGCCTACGGCGTCGTGCTCAAATTTCGTCTTCGTGCGATATGGCCATCATATCCACTCTTGTTGCACAAATTACTATTATCAGTTTTATGCTTTTCTTTTCTAGTTAGCAACGTTCAATCTTTTAATGCCCTCTTCTAACTCCTTTTCCTATCTGTCCTTTGGTCATTTTATTTTCCTTCCTCCTAGTATACTATCCAATATTTTCTTTGTAACCTATCCCTCCCATCCATCGAATTCTTTGCGCTTTGATGACCGTTATATTTAAGTCTTTATAGCTCACTAATTTCGATATTTATTCTTCTCTCCCAAATCCCATCATTTTTTTGCCTCCAAATATTTTTCTAAGCACTTTCCTTTTCCATATTTCTAGTGTCTGTATATCTTCCAGTTTTTGATAAAATGATTTAAATTTGAATTTTAATTAATCCTTTCCTACCTAGATGTAGCTACACTCTTTAACCTCCCTTTTTTGTCCATTATATCGCAAAAGTCGTTCAGCAAAATAATATACGCAACCGTACTTTTATTTTATGTTCTCAATTAAGTTGGTCTGCTGGAAAAGATTTGTCAACACCGCTTATTTGTAGATATATATATATATGAAAAGGTTTAGTGCGGTGAAGAATTAACAGAAAAAAGGGGTTATTGGGAAATACCGCAAAAAAAGAGAGAAAAAAGCCTGAAGGGCAAACCGTAGACACGTGTTTCTGACTATTGGTCTTCATCAGTACGGTGCAGCCAAGTTCAAAAGAGAATGGAACTAGGCGATGGAATAAAAAACAAACAGATCACTCAAGTGGCCAACCACACATTTGTGGCTTCGGCCAACAATCCCTGTGATTACAGGGAAGTTATTGCGGTATTTCCCAATAACCCCTTTTTTCTGTTAATTCTTCACCGCACTAAACCTTTTCATGTTTAGTTTCCTTGGGCTAGGATGCATCACCATGATGGCTATAACTGCCGCCGTGGCGACGCAATAACTTCCCTGTAATCACAGGGATTGTTGGCCGAAGCCACAAATGTGTGGTTGGCCACTTGAGTGATCTCCTGTTTGTTTTTTATTCCATCGCCTAGTTCCATTCTCTTTTGAACTTGGCTGCACCGTACTGATGAAGACCAATAGTCAGAAACACGTGTCTACGGTTTGCCCTTCAGGCTTTTTTCTCTCCTTTTTTTGCGGTATTTCCCAATAACCCCTTTTTTCTATATATATATCGTTAGGCAATGTACCAATTCCATAGCAAGATCAGGGCCGACTAGAGGAGGGGGTAGCCGGGACTAATTCCCGGGGCCCGAACTCAAATGGGGGCCCGGCAGCGGTATATGGGGGGCCCGGCAATTGTTTTTTTGTTTTGTATGAGAAATTCGATATTTGGGTTTTTTTTTTCTCGTTTATGGGGAATTAAATATTTAGATGTCTAATTAGGATCGCAGGCAGGTACCTACTTGGGATAAATACTTATCGTAAGAATCTGTTAGTGGCATAATCTATTATAAATAGGTAGGTATATTTACTCCAATTTCCAAATAATGGTTGAAATAAATAAGGATATAGGGGCTATTTGTTTTATTTATTTTTGATTTGTGTTCGGAACTTTGATTTGATTCTGAAAATTTTGGATGGCGTTATTTCTGGTAAAATTCAAGTTGGAATCTTGAATTTTTGGGGGTGAGGCAATAAATTCCACATTCATTTCATGCATAGGCACCTTGATTTTTCATAGCAAATAAAATATTTTATCAAAATTTTAAATTAAAATATTCTAAAAAGTATTCTTTGTAATTTGTTACTTGTTTAATATGGATGTACTTAAAAAAGTGTGCCCTTGCATAGTCCTTTATAATATATTCAGGGCACCATTAAAAATTTTGAGGTAAGGATAGGTTCATGCAAATGAAGATAAAAAAATATGTGGATGTGCACGGCTTCCAAGTATCGCTCTCAAAGGTTAATATTGGGCGGACCACCGTTTTTTACACCCGTATTTTTAAGTTACTTGATACTTTTGAACATACATCTATTACCGTTCATTGTCTAGCTTTTATCTCTTTCTCAATCCTACTAGTTCCCTTCGTAGTACTGCTTATCTGACCAATTTACTTTATTTTCTTTTTATTTCTTTCCAGACCTACTTTTCGAGACAGTGTACAGTTTCTCTCAATTCTGTTTTTGATCTTGTTATTATGGCAATATAATCTGCATAGACAAGGCACTGATGATTTTTATGGTAAAGTATATTATGTTGGATAATAATAATGAATAATCCACAAACAAAGGTTTCTACAGTAGGCCATAACTGACAAAGATAGAGATACGAGTCATGTCCGTGATAACTACGAAGCCTTTGAATTAAATATCTAAACTATCATTTAAAAAAATAATTGGGCGCTTCTACATACGTAATTTTTTCATGAACTACTTTAGACTTGCAGATGATTGATTATACCATTGACTTATCGGGCACGGTGGTGTAGCGGTCTATCGCGCTTATATTCATTTATAGGCAAGTTTATGAGTCTGAGACTGCTGGGTTTCGAATCCCAGACCAGACCATGTGGATTTTTAATTAAATTGCATGGTTCGGTTTAGGATTTGATGTGTGGCGTATTAATAGAAATTCAATTTCTGTTGATATGACATGCAGATTAAAAAAATTCGCCATACATTACCGTCTCGATGATGGTGGGTGAGGTTTTCCGGGTTTTCCTCACCTGTAAGTCAAATGGCACCATCAATCATCTTTAAGTCGCCCCGGAGCGCCACGGCAAATAATAATAATAGCCGTTCCTTTCCCCGGACAAGCTCAGCTTTTGGGGTTAAAATTCACTCGTAAGGGGGTGAATTAGGGAGAGTATTATTATTATTATTATTATTATTATTATTACTTACATAATGTTTTTATAAAAATGAATCGAATATCGAATATTTGCAGACAGTAGTATTTCGTTTTAAGCATTTGTTCTAAGTTTAAAACCATTTATCGTTAAGTATTGTTATCATTTTCACTTTCACAATACATAAAGCGTTTTTCGAGTTTATTTCAACATTTACCTTTTAAATAATATATCTGATTTTCTATTCTTGGCTGGATGAATAAAATTTGCATATTACGCAATAACTAATAATGAACTAAATCATCTAACCTCCTAAAATGTTCGAAAATATTTACCCTTTAAATAAAAACGCACAATCGCGATAGTACCTAAGCTTTGATTAAAAGGTCTCCCAATATTCATTTAGTAATTGTTCTACCATTATCGTTACGATATTAAATTATTAAAACAGTGACTTTTATATTTTCAGACAAACAACGGGGGCGGTTCTGCTGGCATTCGACCGTCGGCGGCCTCAACGCAACCTTTCGGCGGAGGGGGCGGCGGAGGCGGCATAAACAATAAGGTGGCGGGACCCATGGCCACCCAACATCAGACGGCGGGCGTCTACCGCGGTCAATGGGGCAACGTTGGTGGCGGTCACCAACACCAACATCAGGTCGCCGCTGCTGCTGGCGCCACTTATTACCAGCGGTACGCCGTGGCACAACCTGCGCAGCAGGCCCAGATCCAATCGCCGGCACAGAATTCCTACACGCCCAGTAGTACTACCAATAGCAATTATAATAATTCCAATTCGGTATGTATTCATTTTTCTAATAGTTTTTATTGTTGATTTAATAATAATGCCCCGCGGCTGCGGTGTAGTAACTTTAACTCGCAGATCTATGTTCCGAGTCAATAGAAGAAGCTCTTTAAAGATCCTTTCCACTGGTTGGAGCGTTCAGCTAATCTTCTGGATAGAGTGTAGAGAGGTTTCGAGAAATATACATCTTTTTCCCATAGTTGCCTCAGTTTTGAGAATTAAATGCTCATGTTCTTACGGCCGAAAATTTAACGGTTTTGGTGATTTTGTGTGTTTGGGTTAGGTTTACGGTTGATTTTGGTGTTTTTTGTTTGTTTTCTAGGTCTTGTTTATTTGAATTCCTAATTAAAAAATGGACAGGAAGAAAAATAAGATATTTATGTAATTATTAATATTCCTCCAATGCATGCTCGATTAGCTACTTGTAAGGTATCTTTGTAGGTATAGATGAAGCACACCTCGAACGACTTCCTTGCGGCCGACTTCCTGTCTCTCGTCTTGTGAAATCAGGTGCTTGCTGGTAATTCTGATGTACTATTGACAAAACTTCCTCCACGATTCCCGTTTGGCCTTCCTGATGGCCTTGTTGTACTCCGTTAGTGACTTGCGGTATTGGTCCCAGAGCCCAGTTCTTTAACTAGATTAAAGAGATGTCGAACTTTTTTTTTGTCCAGATTTCTGCTCCACCATGGATTTCCTTTCTCTACTTTAGTGGGCACTTGTTCTGATAGACAGTCATAAGGGCATTTTGAATTTGATCATTCACCATTTCACTGCGCTATTCTTAATAGTTGTAATTACGTTTCCCAGGACCTCCTGGAAGAACTTTTCGTATCTACTGCAGTGTGCTTTTTGTGCCACGGAATTGGGTACCCGGTCCGTCCTCTAATGAGGGTTTAGTGGATACCCTCAAGTTAACAATAGCTTTGTTCGGCTTACTTCTGAGGACGGTTTAAAATCGTTATAATCATGCGCAATTAAATTTAGGTGTTCGGGTTTCTAGGCTCTAGGATTGACTGTTTCGTGTGTAATTTAGTGCGCAACTAATTTCACGCAGTTCTGAATCGTTCTGAAACGTTATAAAATTGGTAAGCCGAACAAAGCTACAATTAGTACTCACATCTGCGTACTGATATGTCTAGAACTTGCGCACGATTTTTGTCACGTAAGTTGTTTCTGGTGTGTGTTTTAGTCGCACCCAATGGCGAGCTGTTTGTTGTTTCTCTTACAATAGAAAACTAATTCTCGCACTATCGCTGGAAGGGTGGTTGATATTTACCTACGCCTCCTAAACTATAGAAAAATAGTTTTACATTTTTTCCTCTAAAAATAAAATTGTTCATTCAACCCGGCTTCTTTAAATTTACAGTTTAAGTCGTGAAAGGATATGAATGATTATTCTGTATCGCAACATTACTGTCATTGAGAAATAAATGATTCGTCAATATTTACTAACGTGTCCTGGCTTTTCCATTTATTTAGAATTTTTTCTTTACTTTTTTGCTAATTTTTTTACTTATTTTATATAATTTTGATTCATAAAAATACGACTTTTTAAATATATATATATATATATATATATATATATATATATATATATATATATATATATATATATATATATATATATATATATATATATATATATTTAATAACAAAGTTACTAGGAGATTTTTCTAAAATGATAGAAATTGTTTCATCAATTATTATGTTATTGGACTTTTGGTTTCATTGTGTATTCAATTAAAAAATATGGTATTTTAGTTTTAAAATTGAATGATTCCATTCAAATACCTGCCAGTCTAAATCTATTGATTGATGAGTTTATTTTATTAATTTGAATCCCAGTATGAAAGCTCACGACTTTTTTCGAAAGAATTTAAAATTTGTATAGATGGCATATCGATCCAATCATTCACTAATCAGAATCATTGGCTAATAAATGCGTTCCTTTCTAATGCTATATAGATCGGTGACCCATAAAAAATACAATGTGTTTCTGAAAATATGGAAATTTTATTACATATATAAATTTTCGTGGTAAAGTAAATAAGTCCATATTGCCTATTGAAAGCTATGTGTGGGAACATTGACATAACTTCAGGAGTTCTCGAGTTCTAAACTTTTCAAGCATGCTCAGTAAATTTCTAGATTAAAAAGAGCTGTCTTAGTTTTTAATTGCCCATGAAATTTGGATCGTTTTTGGAACATCAAACCTACTATCTACCTACTATGTTTATTTTATGAAAATATGGAATTTTTAAGACAAATAATTCGTTTAAATTTCATATTTTCTGGTTATAAAAGTTGATAGTAAAGTTAGTAAACAAATTACCTTTTAATTCGATATTATCTGTTTTTTTTTTGACGACATTTCTGTTTTCATTTAATTTTATTTCTGTAAATACCGTTTCACAGACATTCTAACTTCTAACCAATTGTTGAAAGGAGATGGAAGAGAATTTAACGGGTTCATGAAACATCGCTTTTAACAATTTATGTTGGCTAGGTTAGTTATTTTATCAAAAGCCACGCTAATTTCCCGCATGCACGAGATTATTTGTCGACTCAAGGTCAGGGTGATCGCTGGTTTCTTGGTCTTAATTTCTAGATATTAAAAAAACGCTCGAAGTTCATAGTATAATCAGATGTGTTTGTGTATTGCATTTTAATAATATATTTTTTTTTATTTAAACGAACTGAATAATAATTCTGAAATAATCTAGGAAAATACGTTCAATAATTTATCAAAAATTATCGCAGCATCAAAATGGGAAAATTGAAATAAAATTTCCAAAACAAATCAATTTAATAAGAGGGAAAGTCCCATTCCATCAATAAATGGAATGGTTTTATCCAATAACAGCAAACGAATATAAAAAATACTTAGTTGATTATTCTTTCATATACCAATCAACCAGTTTATTTTTTATTTACGGAATACCATCAGGTATGTGTATTACATTTTTTCAAGCTTACTACATTTTCCCAGGAAAAACATTGCAATTGAAAATGTACCTACATTAGTTACTAAAAGATGGAGGTGGTTACATAAAAAACATTCAACTTTGATTCTCTGTATTTTTTTCGAAAGCAAAATATTACTGAGGCACACGTGGTTACTCTACATTCTATGTATGTCCTATTAGTTATGTTCCATCCTGTATAAGGGTAGTAACTCATTGGTTAGAGTTTTAGTCCAGTTAGAAATCTCACTAGGTTTTCCAATAGAAATTAATTCTTTCTAAATAATGTTTTTAAAGTGGCACTGGAAAACGACAAACACGGAAGACGATGCTAATGACTATATGTATACAGGGTTAGACAAAATTGGCAGAACACCCGATTTGTGGCTCAATTATGGGTTGTATTGAAAATTAATTAGAATAAAGTTTTTTTGTATATTTTATGCACTATTTAATGACGTTTAGGTATTTTCATCATCTGTCATATTTATCAAAATATGACGTCATCGGATGAAATTTTAAATGAATCATTCTATATTTGTTTTTTTTTGGATAAATCTTTTCTGAATCCATAAATGTAGAGTTTGAAGGTCCCTGAGTTCATAATAAAATAAAAAATTAATATTTATTTTATAAAAAATAATTATTACCTTATATCAATCGAAATACACAAATCTTTCAAAGTATTGTTCGAAGTGAAAGCCTCCAACTGCCCAGTTGTCGACAAACTCATTAGTCAACAGAGCCAAATAGCAATAGTAAAAGGACTATAATTTTGTTTGAGAGCCAAATTTTTTAAATTTAAACTATGTACATTATTGGTAACTTAATTGGGGTATTGCTAAGCTGGCCATCGTCCTCAATCTGATTGAAGTACGTTCGCTGAGGTCGATCTTTTTCAACTCTCTCATCCACACTTGTTTCGTCTATCTCCTATCGTTCATTCTCTTTATACGGATTAGGAAAAAATTATAAGAGCCATAGGCTGTAGGCATTGCAACTGTATATTTTGTGTAACAACGACTACCACCTTTTCTGTGACTTGCGAGCGTGCGAGCTCACAGAAGGTTGCATGAACTATTATGGGGTATCTCTCTAATTAAATAAATACAATATTTACGTAATTATCTGACTCTAGAATTAGGAAATATATATTATGCAAGTGAAAAATAATAACTTGATTTTGAATTAAATCTTAATATTTTTGACCATTAAGTTTACCAAAAAGGGTCAATAAGGTGATCCCTTAAAATACCAGTGCAAACATTTAATTTCTGAGGATACTGTGTGCATGTCGGAATATTTAAATGTTTATTTTTTCGGGCATAAGGTCTCTGAATTGTTTATTGTTCAATGAAAAAGTTGACTTATCGGTAAATACAATTTATTTTAACTAAAGACCTCACCGATTCGTCTGAATTTCGTAAAACTCTACAAAAATAAAAAAAAATAAGAAAATTTAGCTATACTTATTGTAACAAGTAACGAGTATGTTTATCTCGGTGTTTATTGTACCTGTTCACCAATTTGATTACGATACTATCCGACGTTTTACGGATAACTGCCTGCAATTAATAGAGATGGGCTACACCGTATGGCTCCTATATTGTTTTTCTAACCTGTATATGCAAACTATCTCAATCTCAATATTTGAAACTACATCTTCTTTTAATTCATAATGCTTTCTTAAAATTAACTTAATAAACTTTTAAGTTTTAGTTCAATTATAGGTGTGTTGAATGGAATTTTATATTATAATTAATAACGATATTATATATTGATAAAATTAAATTGTATCATATTTGAAATAGAAAATGTCAATATCACAATCTCAATGGAACCTTGGAGGGAAGGCAAAGCGCTTCGGACAGAGGCAGATGAAAGTGATAACTTTAGGGGTGCAGATTTTTACTACAATTCTGGCCTTTCTTGCGGGGATACGTGCTCAGGAGTAATATATTGTACGATACACGTTGATATTTAATCTTTCTGGAAATGTTTTTTAATAAGTCGCTTCCAAGTACTCGCCTAAAGACAAAAACACATAAACACCAACTAATTATGAAAAAAATACAAATAAGAAAAACAGCCATCACAAAGTTTCAATCGTAATGTATGTGTGAGCTCGCACGTTGCAGTTTGTGAAGAGCCACAGTCAAGGGGCTAAACAGCCGCATGCGGCTCGCGAGCCGCGGTTTGTTGACCTCTGTCCTAGTATATCAACAAATGATCTTAAGGCATTTTGATAAAATTCAGGTGTTATTTCTCGAACAGCAATTCTTATTTTGTCTTCCAATTCTTTCAGCAAATGTGGTAGGTCTTATGAACAACCGATTTCAAATAGCCCCAAAAACAATCCAGTAACAATAAATCCGTTGATCGTGCCGACCACTCGATATGCCCTGTTTGACCCACCCATCTCTGCGGAAATATTATATTCAGGTACTGCCTCATTCTAGCATCCAAATAAGGAGGAGTTCCATTTTGCTGGAACCAAATTTCATCAGAAAGTTCTAAGTGATTTCTATGATTTGGAAATAAGCGAACTAACTCTGGAACTATCTGCCCTGCAAGAAGTTGCAAAAAACGATAACGGTTCAGAGTTCCTCTCATGAAGAATGGTTCCATAATTCTTCCTCTAACTAACTATACCAGCCCAAACATTGAACTTTTCTGGATTTTGATTATGATCAGACCAATGCCGGCAATTATGTTTATTTAAAAATCCACTGAGACAAAATGTTGACTCGTCGGAAAAAACAATGTTGTTTGTCAACATATTATTTCCATTAATAGCACCCATCATTTCTTGACAGAATTCCATTGGCCGGTCTGGGTCATCTTGATTCCTTTCTTGGTGTAATTGCACGTTATAGGGATGAAATTTATTGACTTTCAGAATCCTTATTACAGATCTCTCGCTCATATTATCGAACACAAGATTTTTGTTCTTCCTGTACACTTAGAACCACATTAAGTTCATTTCTTCAGTAGTGGCTGCCCTCTTCCGTCCAGATCTGCGATTGTTTTTTCACTCTTCCTGTTTCTTTGAACTTGCTCAAATTTCTGGATACTGTAGATTTATAAAAACGGGAAATCCTGTTAAAAAATGTTTCCTTGAGCAAATCACAAGCTTCTTGAAAAGATCTCTTTCTGTCTCGAAACCCAATAATCATCAATAGTGTAATTCTTCTACGTTCACTTAGTTCAACCATGGTTTAAATTAATAATAAAATCAGTAGTACAAGGGCGGCCCTAGGCTGCATTTTCGGTGGGGGCCATGCTGAATTTTTTTTTTAGGTCCTCAGCCAGTGACCACCTTTTTTTGCTCGTCAACCCCAAATATAAACATAACGCGTATGTATTAATAAAAGGACCCAGCTCGCAAGTCCTACTTATTACTTTTGTTAGGTAATAATAGCATTTTGCATACGTATATAGCATTTTTGCAGACTTGCTGGATTATAACAATTTTTAACCTTGGGTAGCATGGTCCCCTGTGACCCACTACGAATCGCTGTATATATGGTCAGCCTAAATAAGACTCATCGAATCGGTAAAAATGTTACTCTTGTGGGGGAACCTTGAAAGGTATTTCTGTCAGAGATGTACAAGAATCGTATTAATAAAACTAAGTGATTAATATCGAGATATCAATATAACATTTATAATGTCGAAAAGTGAAACCATGGCAAGACAGTTCAAGTTGGTACATTATAGATATGTTCCAACTTCCAACAACAATTAGAAACCAGTCACTGACACCAGGATTCTGAGCAGTATATAATTTAGCGGTCCAAATAATCTACTGCGTAGAATCCTGGTGTCTATTTTTAATTAGTTGACTGGGTTCTGAAAGTCGTTGGAACAGACCTATGATAGCACAGACAACTGTGTGGATAATTATTCATTAATTATTCAAAACAACGTTTACTATTCTGTTTTATTATTTTCTTATGATAAGGTAAGTCAAAGACCACCCAAATTCCATATTGGTGGATTTAAAAAAGAGATCTATCTAAAAAAAAATACAAGGTGATCATTTAAAATTTCATCCAATGACGTCATATCTTAATAAATAGAACAGATAAGGAAAATCCCCAAGCGTAATTAAGTAGTGCCTAAATTATACGAAAAAATATATTTGAGTCAATTTTTAGAACAATCCATAATTGAGCTACAAATCGGGTATTCCGACAATTTTGCCCATCCTGTATATAGTCGATGCTTATATTAGTGATAATGTTTGTATACATAATTCAGGTTTAATGCCTTTTTACTATAAAAATGACTTATTTAAGCTAAACATGTACTTTTGCAAAAATATTTTATCGTAAATAATAATTTTCGTTTAAGCCCGATAATAATAATAATCAAATATCAAACACCAACTCATAACATTACCATGTATTTATAAAACGTTTAAAATACACCTATCAGGAAAATTAGTTGTTTTATCATATATAACTACGATCTTATCAACCTCCAGTCTGGTTTATAAAAGTTAAATTGCTGGTGGTTTTTGATTTAAAGGAAGGTTAGTCATTCTTTAGCAAGAGACTTAAATACGCCAGTCTCTCCTCTAAACAATCTTAACTTTTCGCATTTTTTTTAATTTATATTGAAGGAATAATATTAGCAATTGAAAAGTGTAAGGTGAAATAACAATTTTTTAATCCTAGTTTTATTTTGCTACACTTTAAAAATTGAAATTACTTGATTACAAAGCGCTTACAAAACATTATTCTAAAAAAAATATTCTAAACAATTAATATTAGTTCAAATTGAAAATAATTTAATTAAGTACGAATAACAAACTCGCCGCTACTTTTTTTTACTTACGAGTAATTTGCTCTTTACTGTTTGCTCTTCACATTGTATAATACTTTGCTATAAACAATGTTAGGCGTAGGAGCGTCCTTTTTATTAAGTATCAACTTTAAGGAAAAGTTAAAAATAAATTAAACTATTTAGATATTGACACAGTTTTAATAGTAAAACATAATGCTTTGTATGCATCTTGAAATTTATGAATTAGCATTTTTCATTGGCCTTGCTCGCTATTCGCGTCCAATAATAGTATATTATGCAACGATCATGTATTAATAGCCATTACATGAGAGTTGCATGCACTATTTTTTCTACGACCAAGACACTATTTCAATTCAACAACATTGCTTTAATTTTTTAATACTTTTTTATACAAACAAGAAATAAAATATTAATTTAATTTTTATTCCTACACGACCATTATAATAACTATGATGATACATATTTCGCCTTTTCAGCGATTTCAGATGGTGCAGAAAACTCTTCGTCGCTCGACATTTTTTTAAAAATAAGTGAGAGGTACCTATCTACCTTTTTGACTAACGCAAAAGATTGAAACTGTCATAAAACACGAATCTCTTAGAAACTGTCAAACATTCTACAGAAAATATTGGATCTGCCTATTTGGTCATTTAAAAATCTAGATTTCTATTGGTCAATTTTTCAGTTTCATAATAAAAACCAGTGTTATAATGAGTATCATTATGAAACTGAAAATTAGCATTAAATTAACAACTTATAGTATAGGAATAGAAAAAGTTCTTTATTATTTATAAATTAACATCAGAAATGTCTGAAGTAAAAGATTACAAAATTCCAGCTATCAGCATATTCTTCTTTAATACAAACAAGCCTGTTACCTTTGAAGTTCCGCAAGGAGCAGTACTTGAACCGATCTTACTATTATACTCTTTACACAGTAGTCTGTGAAGAGATAGGTTTACTTTGGCCATCCGTCTGATATCACGTTTTTTGTCCGCACAATAAGTCAAAAACGAAAAATTTAAAAAAATTAGGAAAAATCAAGCTCTATAAGGGGACGAAACCTATTGATTTTGAAAAATCTGAATAAAAATGGGGGGTTAAGGGGGGGTTGAAGTAATGAAAAAAAATCCTAACTCAAAAACGAAAAATGATATCAACTTGAAATTTTTAGAAAAAGTTAAGCTCTATATATAAAGGGACAAAGCCTATTGATTTTGAACTTTCTGTTAGATCGTTAAAAATGTGGGGTTAAGAAGGTGGAAATTAAAAAAAAAATCATAAATCAAAAACGAAAAGCGATATCAACGTGAAATTTTTGGAACAAAGAAGTCTATTGATTTAAAAAAACTGAATAAAATGGAGGTCAATCGGTGTTGAAATAAAAAAAAAGAAATCAAAAACCAAAAGCGATATAAACATGAAATGTTTAGTAAAAATCAAGCTCTCTAAAGAAATGCATAAATAAATAATAAAATGGGGAGATAAGGGGGTTGAAATATTTAAAAAAAAATGCTAACTCAGTAACAAAAAACGATATCAAATTGAAAAATAAAAATAAAGCTTTATAAGGGATTGATTCTGAAAAAAATCTTATTGGAAGTGGGGGTTAAGGGAGTCTGTTAAAGTGTGAAGAGTATAATCTAGAATGCCAAGCATTATATATCTTCAACTAATTAGTTTTGCTGACCACACAGTAGTTTTATATACGGGAACATCATGGTAGAAATTGAAAATGATTTTCTCCAATATACGTAATAAATTAACTAGTTTTTAATTCGTATACAACTGGACCGCTTGACTTGGGGCCACTAACTGTCTAATTAAATACTCAAATAACACAGGTTGCAAAAAACATTTTGTTTTCAGCTGCATTGTATTTTTTTGTAAGTTTTATATTTTATAGCGTGCTGAATTCAAAAATGACCTCTATGTCCTTTTTTCACGTACAGCAATAAAAAAAACATTATTTTATTAAAATTAACTATGCATAATTTTTCTTATAATTGATAAACAAAACTATTCCTTCGTGACATATTTAACACTACAAGTTTTCCCTTTATGCCTGGGAAAAAATTTTTTCTTCTCTTTGATGATCCTTCGAACACCCTTTCGCTTTCCATCTTCTGTGTCCCTCCTGAGCATGCAGTAATCAACTAGCATGTTGAAGTCCCATCTTCCTTGGTATCGTCTCTCGAAATCACGGACATCCTAGAGAAATCTTTCGCCCAGCTCTTTACTATAGGCTTCAAGTTTTCGGTAAATAAGGAAGTTTTGATATGAGTTTTGTAAGAAAACCTGACGTGATAGAATTTTAAATAGTATATTACATTACGAGTGTGGAAAATCACTTTTCACACAAGTAATGTACAATATTTTTCCTACGACCGCAAAATAATTTCATCAAAAAATGTAAAACCAGGTTATTATTATAATAATTAAAATGTATTTAAAAAAATTATCAACAATCGTATTTATTCAATTTTCATATTTTCTAAATAAATAAAAAAAAATTAAACAAAAAAAAATAAAAAAAAAATTCTGGCACAGCCAGGATTTGAACGCCGCCTCTCGACGGTCTCAAATTACAAAGTTGACGCTCTAACCAACTGAGCTAACAGGCCTTACGGCAATTGATTGATCTAATCGCTTATGTGTTTAACCAGAATAAAAAGCAAATATATCTTAGTTATTTTAAAATTATTTTAAAAATAATTGTTAAAGATAAATATCTAGGATCTAATTTACAACAATTTCAATAATTCAACAATCATATCGATTTTAATATTAATATGGACATTACATAGATCAAAATAAAAATGATATGTTTGACATTTTGTGACAGCTACTGCGGAAAGTAGCATATTCGTCATTAGTCATCGCTTGTATTTCGAGGTGATTAGTCGATATTTTATAGAAATGGTTGTTGCATTCTTTCGATCTAGGCAGTGTTGCCAGATAAACATTTGCTGAAACAGTATTGGTGAAAAAAAACAGTAGGTAGATTTGAACAGTAGATTTAATACAATTTGCAGTGTAGTAAATAAAAAAAAAACAAATATATAAGAAACTAAAAATAAACATTTTTCTATCCAAATTAGAAAGTAAACAAAGAATAACAACAGAAAACATTTTTAATATATACTTAACGTACGGACATAAAAAAGAAACCAATGAAAAATAATAGGTATTTCTTTTAGATCAGTCTGAATCAGGTAATTCAAATACGTTGTGTTTGGCATGAATTTTAGCTAGAGTGATATTGTGCTTTATGTGAACAAAATATCTCACAAGAAAATTATTTAATATTTAATTTTCTTGTGGAGAATTTATTGATTTTTTATGGTTGTATATGCCTGTTCAATTAGAATATGTTTCTTTTTAAATGATTTTGGGAGCTTCTCTAATACCTATCTCAAAAACAGTATTCATTCAAAACAAAAAAACAATTTTATATACCGTTCAGAATGGAAACAATGTGAACACTCCAATTTAAAGGACTAGCTCTGTTTTTACGGCATGAATATAGCGTCTCATCTTACTAATCTTAACAATGACTATTTCTAATAAAATTAAAATAATATCACAAAATGCTTAAAACCGTTAAAATACATAACTCGCCCTCCATCAACCCCCTTCACCACGTCAACAAACTACCTCAACAAAAATATGTCAACCTTCTATTTATCATACATAATAATTGGAAAACTATATAGTAAACATGCTTTTCAACGATATAAGTTATATCTTATACAGGGTGATTCAATATTTTTAAATATTTCTAGTCCACGAGTACAAAATAAATCGTTCTTGTTAGGTTTTATATTTATTTTTCATGAATAAATATTATTTTCTTGTTACATAAATAGTGATTATGGATGTATTTGGTGTTATAAAAGTCAAATAGTAAACAAGTCTACATTTAATAATGTACCTACTGACAAATACAAATATTGAACATGAATTTTAAAATAACTACATTTATAAACGGTTTAGTTTCTGTAATAGTAGTGAAATAATTCACGACTAATGTTTTACTGATGTCTTAAAACTATTAATAATATATCAAAAAGTTAATATTTTATGTTATCCTACAGTTTAATCTAACCATCGAATTACTTATATCATAAATGTTGTTTTTCACATTTATCAGTTGTTCTGTAACGAGATATCGATTTATGTATTGAGTGATTCCCAGAATCTGATTAAACAAACACGTCAACATTATTGGGAATATAAAAATGTTATCATTGCGGAAAGTAAGTGTTCCCGGTAAATATTCTGATTATTTAATTTATCAAATCATAAGATACAAGTATGATTTTACTTGTATTTCAAACACATCTATCTATATTTTATTAGGTTAGACTTACTAACTTTGTAAGGTCAGCACAACTTAAATACTTTTTTCTTTTTGTAGGAAAACTAACATTTATTGACTAAACTATGTACAATCATAACTTTCAATACTATAATAAATTAATTTTATTAAATTATAACCCTGTTCTTTATCTTTTCAGTACACAAATCAAAGAGTGCCAACAGCGACATCGCCGTCGAATGCAAGTAGTTCCAGTAGTCACACAGGAAGCCAAAGTGGCAACGTGTCGACCTGTCTTAGCAACAATATGCCTAACAACACGAATTCATCTTCTAACAACTCTTCCTCCGGATCAGAGCAGCTTTCGAAGACTAACCTCTATATAAGGGGATTGAATCCTGGAACCACTGATAAGGATTTAGTTAATATGTGCCAGCAGTAAGTATATTGGTATTTTTGTTAACAAAACGGACTGAATAGCTTGTAAAATTTACAAGAATTTTATAGTTCTTGGTTATAGCGATTGTTATAGTTATAATTAAAATTTTTCAATCATACTGACAAGTTCTTCAATTCAGTTTTTTTTCCCAAGTCACATGTCTACGCTCTTGTTAATACATGCATTACATTGGTGTGCTTAGTTTTTGCCTTTGAATGGTGCATTCTGAGTTCTTTTTGTGCTCCTAAAATACCTTCTTAAAATCGACAGAGACTGTAACACTCATGTAGTGGAGTAATACATACCCCCCCAGGACTAATTTATTCGTCTCTGCTCAAATTCGTGAATGGACTAGGAACAATCTATGAATTATCGTCTAGGTAACCACATTAGAAGGATAGGTCTACAACAATTATCAGACTTTCGATTCTGCAGTGTAGAAAACGAATCTGCAGAGCACATTCTATATCCCTGTTCCGCCTTGGAGAAAACTAGTTCCCAGATATTTGGCTCCACCCAACTTGAGCCTAGGGTTGCCACCTGTACTTTTTGGAAAAGGACAGTCCTTTATTGAAGCAAAATGTCCTTGTGACTTTTTAAAGCTTAAAATGTCCTTTTTTACGGCATATGGCTTTTTTACGGCACAGGGCATAGATCTTTAGAAGGGACATGGTTTGTACAAAAATATATAAGTTTTTTTTTAGAAGTTCTGTAGAATGACGAGGAGGATTTTTGTTTTGTTACAAGCTAGGCGACCTTTTTTTTAGAAGTTCAGTAGAAAGATGAGGACTTTTTGTATACCGGAGCCCCTGTCAGCATCGTAGTCCTTTATTCACTTTTCAAAAAGGTGGCAACCCTACTTGAGCCTACTAACTGTAAACAAATCTCACCTAACTCAAAAGGTGTGGTTTGTACGATGAACTATAATTAAGGATCCATTTAGATCGCAGAGGAAGGTGATGTGATCATCCCTCATCTTCAACCTACCCAAACCTAATACCTTTTACTCCATAGTTTGACAGCACGATTAGTACGATTGTTTTTGGTTTCCCATTCCAAAATCTGGAAATAAGATTATCATTAAGATACCTGTTAAATGTTCTTTTACTGCCTAAATCATCAACTGATTTTTGTTATTCATGTGATTTTTGCTTAATGAGAGTCGTTCTTTTGCATTCCCCGAATTCTCTTGACTCCTTTTGAGAGATCCCCCTGATGACTGGATACATTTTCAAAGTACCCTCGTCTTTTTTTATTTTAATGTTGCTTTATAATAATTATTATTAATACAAATGTTATCACAAAGAAGTTTAAATAGGAAAAATGAGCTCACTTGACTAAGAAAAATGATAACAAAACGAAGATATTTGGAATAAATTAAGTAGGGCTTATTTTTATTTAAAACGTCTTTTTTAAAAGAATGGATTTGTGCAACTAAAAATTCAAATGATTTTGTTTGCATACAGTAAAAATCGGATTTTTTTTTAAACAATTTACTGTATGATGCTACACAATTTAAACTGTACAAGAAATTGTATAAATTCTTGTACAAGAAATTGTGTAGTCTAAAGCAGACTTTAATGGGCTTAGTTAAACGAGATACAGGGTGTTAAAAGTTTAAATTCAAAATTTGCCAAAAATTGTATCTATCAAGATCTTGTCAAATACGCGAACTGTTATCTTAAGAGCATACGTACAAAATTTGAATGTTCGAAATCGTCTTACTTCAGCCCACATATTTTTTCCATACCAGGGCTGCATCATTTCTTGAGTGAGTCAAAGTTACCCGAATTACGGAAACCAGAACTACATTTGTTTTTCTTGGTTCATTGTGAGATATTAAGGTATTTTTCGCGGCATAAACCAACATGAACGTTTATGATGAGAAATAGCGAAGTCGGTAAAGAATTTTAACTCGATTAAAAGTATTTTTTCTCTTTCCATTTCCAAAAAAAACTAATAGACCTTTTTGAAATCGGTTTTCGATGATTTTTCTTCTAATTTATTACCTTAAAAATGATATGATTTATATAAAAAACAGACAAAGCTTTTTGTAAAATGAAAATATGATGTTAGTTTCACAGTTTTCAACTGCTCTCTGTTTCCATAAATAAAAGAAGTACGATGTTGTCAAACAAGTTTTTTTCTAGATATAAACACATTCTTTAATTTGCTTTCTAAATTTTTTAAAAATATTTTCTGGTATTTTCATAATTTGGGAAACAGTATAGCATTGAAACTTCTATATCCGAAAAATTGTACGTACGCTCTTAAACAATGAAATTCACATACGTAATACCCGCTATAATGACTAGATTCTTGTACCCTTCTCGAGACTGAGAGTGGGCCAAAATTCTCCCATTAAAATTAAAACGTTTATTGATATAGCTGGCCCAAGGAACGGCATAAAAAATAAAATTATTAACGTCCATCACAGTGAT
Organism: Psylliodes chrysocephalus; assembly: GCA_927349885.1. Taxonomy (NCBI): domain Eukaryota; kingdom Metazoa; phylum Arthropoda; class Insecta; order Coleoptera; family Chrysomelidae; genus Psylliodes; species Psylliodes chrysocephalus. The sequence goes on along the minus strand of OV651822.1, from coordinate 22,980,804 downwards.
GTATTTTACAATATTGAAGAATTCTTAAACTACACAATGAGGGTTCATGTTTACCTATGTCTATTTTAACTGTTTTAGATATTTTAATTTTAAGTTTTGTATAATATTAAGTATAAAATCTATAATTTTAAACTGGTGAGAACTGGATAATGTGAATGTGTTTTTATGTGAACGTTGAAAACTTTTAAATAGTCTGATAAGTTTTTTTTTAAGAATATACATGTAAAAATACTTTATTGACGAATAAATTCTATTCTATTAAAAATTTGACACGTGTCTGCTAGATTAGAATTTAAAAGTATTGTGACGTTATAAATTATCTAAGTACATGCAGGTTTTTGTTTAGAAGCAAATTTCTACAACACCGTTCATTTTAGTTCCATGAAAGGTTATTACTTTTTTAATTAAAAATTAACAGAATTAAAAAAACACAATAAATAAAAATATTTGTTCCAGTGGCGTCAAAATAAGGGGGAAAGTTTCCAGTAACGCTGAAAACGTGCCACTTTTTAAATTTTTAAAAGTTTATGTCAAAATATTACTTTCGTGAAGAGCATATCGGTCACCAAATTTTAAAAAATAATTATAAGCGTTTTTGATTTAAAGCAAATTTTGAATTTAACTCCCTGTATCTCGTTAACTAATCTCTTTAAGGGTTAATATTCTTACATCAAAATTCATCAATTTACGAGAGCTCTCTGAGGTAGAGCGTTGTTGGTCGAATATACTAACAGCCTGTATCTTCCTTCCAATAAATAATATGAAAAATCGGAAAGACGTCAATTGTATTTTCAATTAATATTTTTAGCCCTTGGGGTTCAACCCCCTAGGCATGTTGCGTTTAGAATCCTAAATGGGAGGGGGGTTAAGTGGCGCATCATTTAAAATTTTATGGAGAATTCAGTAATAAAGAATGTATGCTTCTCATTAAATTACTGATAAAATTTAATACGTAATACGTAACCATTAGAGGGGGCTAAAATCAAAAGTAACGCAATTAATTCTTCATAAATTTACCTTTAAAATGATGTGCCACTTGACACCCTTTTCCATTTAGGATAACATCTACCCCTCCTAAGGAGTTGCCAATTTTTAAGTCGATCGCCTAAGAACTTTTGAAATAATAGTAAAAAATTAATTAAAATATTAACTTTCAACACCCTGGCATCAATATTCGGATAAAACATGTTCAGGTCAATGGTCATTATTGGACCTGTGGTACCTCCAGCTAACAAATTTCTCATTGATTAATGAAACACCCTGTATCTCTGCATAGTTAACAAAGAAAATGGTATACTTAGATATTAATATAATGTTGTCTTCATTCATTAAATTTGTTGTTGAATCCCCAAATGGAATTATGGCTTATTGTGTTTTTTAATTTTATATCTTACTTGAAATTACCAGGTGGATTTTACATATCTCTGCATCTCTAATTATTGTCAAGTTTCATGAAAATTAGCTTAAATTACCTTAATCTTCATTATTGATCTAAATAAATTTAACAAGGATGCAGTTGTAAAAGGTCTGCAGGTTAAACTAAACATTACCATTAATTTTAAGGTTTAAAAAAATATATGTACTTTTTTCCTGAGCTCGTCTGGCTTTGTCTCTGATAACACTGAAACCTAATGGCTTACCCTATTTAATCAATCCCATTTATATATAAAAAATACTTATTAATTATTTGTTCTATTTTTTTTGTTGTTTTAGGTTTGGTACCATCATATCTACCAAAGCGATTTTAGATAAAAATACAAATAAATGTAAAGGTAAGTCAAACTCTTATATTTTCTTGTAAATGAAATTGAATCAACAATAAATTCGAAAAATCCAAAAATTTTATATTATATTAAACAAAATGTTTGTTTTTATTAAATTAATGGTTATTTCTAAAAAAATTGACTTCATTTTTTATGTATCTAAGGGTAATTTAGGTTTTATCAATTTTCAGGTTATGGTTTTGTAGATTTTGAGAGTCCTGCCGCAGCCGAGGGTGCAGTCAAGGCTCTTACTGCAAAAAACATTCAGGCTCAAATGGCGAAAGTGGGTATCTGGTATCAACATCGTAGAAAAGCCACTGTACGTTTGCATGCAAGTAATACCTAGCTTTACCTTGAACACTCTGTCACAATTTCAATTTGGATTTTGAGATTTTTTTAGCAACGAGAAGTACTTTATTAACGATTAAAATTTTTATTAGAATAATTCATTACTAAATATTCTAAACCATATTTTGTGTAATACTTTGGATTACATTTGTTTTTATTTTAACAATTGAAATATTTTGCATTTAGTCTCATTAAGAGGTAAGTTTTCGCGAGATCTCTTTTATCAATATTAAGTGAAATAAATTTAAAAAATTTGACCTCTCTTCTTGGGTATTAAGTAGGATAAAATATTTCTTAGTGATAGCAGAAAAATAATGATTTTTATCGACAGCAATCAGAGAGTAAATTATAATATAGCATGACATCGTGTGTCGAAAAATATTTAAAAAAAAAAACGGCATAGATTTAATTCAAAAATGTTGTCATTATAGTTATTATGCAAAAAAAATAATAAAAGTCTTTAGACCAAAATTTTAATGAAAAAAGAAAGATCAGATCCAGTTTGCTTCACTAATTCAAAAAAATTACATTTACATTAAATTAAATCTAAGAAAAGAAGACAAACTTTATTATTTTACTGTCTTCAGTTTATTGTTTGATGTATTATATAATATACTAGAAGTTTTAATTTTTCATAATAGAATAATCCAAGTATAAATTCATGAGAATTGCTTTATACAGTTGCTCAAAGGACGAATAAGGGATGGTAACGATGTCGACAAGCTTTTAGATACGTAAAAATTGAAAAATAAATTTCTACAGAGTATATATCTAATTGTATCATGATGATACCACTTACTACTGAATTTCAGGCTGAAAGGAAACTGTTAATTCTCTCTCCGACAGCTAAGCGGCCTTAAAGCCTTCAAAGCTGGTCTGGAATTGCCTTGGAATGCTTAATTATCTGGTAACCCACAATAAAGTAAAACTAGTGTGGATGCTAGGAATCCAAGAAAATGAAAAGAGAAATCAAAACTACCATTCACAGGACCCAAATCTGTATTTGGAATAAGCAAAACCTTTGCTCGACAGGTAGTAAACAAGTGGATAACCATTAAAAGCCAAACTCAGGTACTGCAGCTTTCAAGGCCCAGATATCCACCATTGTGGGATTACTAACAGGACACTGCATGGATGAAAAAGAAACCTCACACCCCATAATATTTTAATGAGAAGCTCTAGCTATGCAGCAACACACTCTTCGATCTAGAAACGATACACTTGATATGGAACCTAATAAAACTAACCAAAGATTCAAGACTATTCAAATATAGTACCTAAATACGGGGAAAGCAGAGGAATACAATAGATCCAAGAGGCCACAGTGTTCTGGACTATATGTCTAACCATGCCTTCTTAAAAACGAGATGTATTGGAAAAGAATAACACTAATTTTAGAAGCACGAGGACAAAGTTCATACATTCCTAACTGATGGTTGTATTGTGATTTTCTGCCGAAACACACTGATTTTACTGGTGAAAATGGTTTTGATGTCTTAAATGCTTACACGTGAAAACAATTATTAAAAGCATTTACTCTAAATTTATTTCGCTAGGGATAAATTAATAATATGACAAATATTACCAAATCTACAGATATGATCAAAACCAGTCAACAGATACATTTTTGTGAATTATGTTTACCATCTTCAGCGTCCTGAATCGAATTTTTATGAGATCATGCGAAACTTTAAAGTATAGAGTGAGCAAACAATTGTGGCGGAGTGTAAAAAAACTCAACTCTAGTGGTAATATAAATAACTTATAGAGAATGCGCATTTTGAAACTAAGACTTACATAATGTAATATAAATAAATACACTAGACTTGATTTTAATTCTTATTTATATTGGAGTTGAAATATACGTATTTTGCTATGCATTAATGCATGACTTATTTAGATATATTAAAAACTGAGTTCATCGACGTGGAAGTACAAGAATACAAAAATTAAAATACAGCCTAATGATTTCATTAAGTTACTTTAATAATAAAAAAAAAACTAGATGGAAAATTAGTTTCATAACCAAAGCATACTAGATTTTCATTTTATTTGAAGGTAAATATTTTCAGAATTTACTGTTTTATTAGTTATTATTTCCTATCTATTTTATTCTTGATTTAAAGTATATTAAATATAAATCATTGTTCGGTATCTCTATTTCACAATTATAACATTTAGATTGATAGAATATTAATATATTACGATGATGATTTGGTAAGTATCTGGGCTCATAACTTCGATCCAACGACAAACAACTATAAACTAATCCTCTTATTCATAAATAAGCCTTTGTTTACTTACAAGTATTCAATTCGTGTTTCATAGAAAAAGCGAGACGCCCGCCAAATTGAGAGAGAATGATATGTGGGAGCCCACGTTTTATGAATGAATCAGCACCTTACGACTACGACGCTTGCTTTATTGTCACACTGTTAAATAAACTGCATACTTTCCTGGAAATCACTTTCAACTATTTTGTGCGTTTCAGAGCTGTTTGTTAAATATATTTCGATTGCAATTTGTATTTTGTAAATAAAATTGGTAGAGTAGTTAGTTGTTCATCGTTGCTTTGATCACAGATGATAGAGTCGGTAGATATTTTAACAGAATGTTTAACACAGATACATTTTATGCGTCAATTCAAAACCGTCGATCTGAATCCATTACTTTATATGGATTAGATTTAATTAGGACTGTGGGCCTTGTGGCTTCCCCCACCTCGGCCTTTTCAGATCTATTGTTGATATCCTTTAATCGTTGTTTAGAGTACCTTGTCTAGTTCGGTTATTTGTAGTAGATTCTATTGACTGGGCGTAGCTAGTTGCCCTTGGTTTTTCTTTTCCAAGTGTAAGGAATCTGTCTTTATAGACCTACGCAGTAGCATTATACGTGTACTGCAGTTTCTTTCTCTTCCTGACAGAATCGGCATAATGTCTCTTCTGTCAAATCGATATTATACATATGTTTGTTAAGCCTACAAAGTCCGGTTAATAGGCCTACTAGTATTCTAGTATTTTTCCTATTATGGCTTAGTAGATGCTCGCTGAGTTAAGGCGATGGCCCTTGTAAGAATTCTTTGGCCTGTCTCTGTCCAGGTGAATTTTTCCACCATTCCTGAGATTTTTTAAACATTCACTGCTTAGTGCATGTTCTGATAGCTGTCTTTTGGACACCATAATAGGGTTCTGTGCCAATAAGATCCTTTGAGGCTCCTTTTTTTGCTTGTAAATCAGCCTCTTCGTTGCCCTTATGTCCTCTGTAACCTGGTACACAGGTTAAGGTTAGTCTATTTTGACTACCCAGAGCTTCCAAACAGTCCCACACAGCCTTTGAAAGTACCTGCATAGAACCGAGTGCTTTTAACGTCGCTTGACTGATTATATGACAATGGTTTTTCCTTGTGTCCTAATACCTTTTTTGCGCAGTGATGTGTTGCTTTTTCTGCCTGGAATATTGTCGCATGTTTACCTAAGCTCAGTGAGATTCTTGTCTTTGGCTTAGTACTAACTTACTCCTGATCCTTCATGGGTTTTGGAGCCGTCTGTATAACAGGTGAATTTTGCGTGAATAGGAGGTCCTCCCGTCCACGCTTCCCTGTCTAGTATACTTACTTTATATTGCTTTTGAAAGATGTACTTTGGTAGCATTTCATTTGAAGACATTCCCATTATTTGGTCGTTCTCCAACTCTTTATATAGCTCGTTGTAGTCACGTCATTGCAAACTGCTTGTGGGTGATGGACCTTTATGCAGTCTGTATGTGACAGACCTGGCTTCGCCTTGAATGCATATATGTAGTGGTGTTAGGTTTAGCATGACTTCTAGAGCTGCTTTTGGAGTCGTTCTCGTGGCTCCCGTACTACACAGGCATGCTTGCCTTTGAATACCGTTTAGCTGTCGAATGGCTCTAGCTTGTCGAGTCTTTGGCCACCATACACTACCGACCCGTAGATTATCATAGGCTGTATGACTCTGGTATATAGCCATAGGGACATTTTCGGATGTAATCACCAATTTTTTCCACACAACCTTCGAAATAAGTTAAAGGATGTTTTGCTCTCTTTAGTGACTTTTTGCAAGTGTTGATTCCATGTTAACCTGTGGTTAACGATGACTCCCAGGTATTTGGTCTCTTGAGCAAATGAAATCTTCACTTCTTTTAGTACTGGTGACTTTAGTCCTGTCAGTACTTTATATTATATTTAGGTCCAAGAAACAGTCAAAACAATGAAACAATGAAAGGTAAACGAGCTCCAAAGAAGGCAAAGACGTTTCTTCCGACTAGTAAAGTTATAACATCTGTTTGTTGGGATGCACATAGATAACGTTCATCATGCAACTATCTTAAAAAGATTGTAACCGTCACTGGCGAGTATCATGCGTTTGAATAATGAAATCAAGCGTTATTATTGTTAATAGTTAGGTAAACGCTGCAGTACATCGCGCTAAATGGATTCAAAAGAAAATTTTCTTAAAAAGTTCAGTTTCCTACTTACCAAACCAATCTCGTAACATGGGAGAACGTTTGAAAAAATTAGTAATATTTAAAATATTACTATTAGTTACATAAAGCAGGGTGTATTTTAGTTTATGTCATTCATTATTCTATTCAACATAAAATTAGATCGCGTTTACGCATTAACTTTAAAAAGATTTGCGTTTTTATATATGCCAATATTTTAAATGATTAAATTTAAATTAATGAGAATTAATAGAAAACTAGGTGATTTAACTGTTTGTTTTTGGGTGAAGGTAGTTAATGTACAATATTTAGTTTTTTTGACAAGTAGTTTTTCGCTTTTTTTATATTAGCAGATGGTTATTTTTCATTTTATTAGGAAATATAATAATAAATGATTGAGGCTATTTAATTAATTGAAGAATATTGTAAATTTTTCGTTTATTACAAAGTATGTTACTATTTTATTTGAGTGTAAAAATTTTGATTCAAAGATTTTAATAGAAGTTTATTGTTTTTTATTCAAAATGTATTAAATAGAACTGGCATAGAAAAAAAAACACTTGTACATTAAGTTTTAAACGGATAGAGCATTTTGCATGTTGTAAAGAAACATAACATTAAAAATTGCATTTTGTATAAATATAATATTATTTTGTGCACTTTTTATTTAACAAAAAAAAGTATTAGTATTATTAACACTGAAGTATGTATCTTAAGTAGAAAAATAAATATACGGCACTAACTTAATGTTTATTTTATTATTTATATTGATTTACGATGAAGTATAAAACAAATTTTAACAATGTTGCAAATATTTTAAAATAATAATTTGATTAAATTTATACTTCATCGTCACTAGATTTTTTTATATGTAGATTCCGTAAGTCTGATTAATTCAAAATAAATTCACTTTATTTTCAAAATTTTAGTACCAAATTTACTTGCAAAAAAATTCACTATATCATTTCATTTTTTGTTTATTAGAGTAAAATATAAAAAAAAATCCTAAGACTCTTTCCATGTGGGCTAAATTACCACATAAACCCAATTTTGTTTTAATTTATCACATTAATATAGCATTAAAAATAAAGCTTTTGTTTTCTTAAATATTTATATTAAAAATGATAAACTAGTTGTTTGTTATTGAACTTTCCGAATCTACATTAATGACAAAACAATTTTTGTATATTGTTCAAATTTATTGAAACAAAATATTTTTTTGGCAGCAACAAGAGCAGGATCCAACAAATTTGTACATAGCTAACTTGCCGCCAAATTTCAAGGAATCTGATCTGGACAACATGCTATCCAAATATGGACAAGTAAGTTACTGGTTTATTTTTGATATAATTTTTAAAATGTAGTTTGTATATACATAGAAACACATAGACTCATTTAATCTATAAATTCAGAAAACTTATTCTGATCAAATAACAGAATTCGATATAACACTCGCCAGATACGTAGACGTGAGGTCCGTCTGACAAGCTAGTAAAAAGGATTATAATCAAATTTATTTTGAAAGGGCACTGAATTGACAAATACAAAAACATAAAACTAAGTTGCTGTATACAGGGTGTCCGGGAAAATGTGGGAGGTCTCTCGGATTCAGATAGAACATTAAAAAATAATTCCCATAAATTTTTTTCCTAGCGGCCCTCCCTACGGAGGTACGGGCTCCAAAAGGACGCCACTGGAAATCAATTTTTCTTGAATAACTTTCAAACTACGTAATATAATATAATGAAAATTTAATATGATAAACAGTAGTAAGAACCTCTTAAAATACTGCCCTTAAAACCAGTGGCGGCTCGTGGGCACTAGCGGCAGTGGGGCACACACTGGAAAGGAATCCCGGGATTCGTTTTTCCCTTAGGAAAACAAGTTCTCCGCTTAATGAAAATTAAATATATTTCAAAACAATCAGTTGGGCAATAACGATTTCTGAATGTGACTACAGGGAGCTAAATGTGACCAATCAAAATGCATTTAACTATGTATGTGGCTGTTTAATCAAAAAATCATTACATATCCACTCTTGCGAAATTTGCGTAAATTTCTCAGAAGAATGCAATTTACTTAACAATTCTAACTTGTTAACGCATTTTAAAGCATACGACTCTGAAGAAAAGGTGATTGGCAATTTAAAATCTCCCAGCGAAAAATTTCTCTTTTATATTTTCAAATTAGAAAAAAATATTTATATCTATATTTGATAGTTTGTCAACTAAGCCTGGAATTTCCAACGCATACCTTTTTGAGATGAGCAAAATAGAATTTGGGCATCCTTGCCAACAATTTGCGAAAATGTACACCATTAAATTATTTATAAGACTCAGAATTTTTTATACTCTTAAATAAACAAACAGAGATTTGAAATCCTCGAAAAAGTCAGACAAAACCAAAAGAGAATTTTGTCCCATTTATAAATATTATTGATTTTTTTTCAGCATATTTTTGACTGCTTTATAAAAAAAAGTTATTTTTCTTTGTAGTTTTATCTCTTAACTATTCCAATGGTCCAACTAACGTTTTTTTCGTAATCACAATAAATTAATTATTATCATGGTCCAACAAATAAGCATCTTAAGCCGAAACAGGTATCGTCTTTGTGAGGGAGCCGGTAAAGATGCCGCTGCGTACATTCGTATCTGGTCTAGTTAATCTACAGCACGTCACCATGAGGACAGTGCCCCGCTTGTGACGTATAATCCATCGCATGTGTTCATCTCTTGCTAAGCGATATTGTCGTCCTTGTTTTTCGCATCATAATGAGAAAGAAAACAACAGAGGCACACATTTACTGTACCCATCTTCCACTTAATTTCGGAATTCTCGGAACGTCGCTCAACGCCCGGTCGTCCAAGTTATTTTTGTTTTGTTTTATTATACTAGGGCACGTGCCCAAGTGACCTTACGGGCAAACCGCCACTACTTAAAACATAATTAGCTTGTTAGTTTACCAGGGACAGACTAGATTATACATTTGAATGCTTACATTTTTAACGCCCTGTATGATAAAGAGTTACAAAAAATAAATTTCGATACCTTGAAAATTAAGCTAAAGAAAAGGTACTCTTCTTCATTGTCGATAAAATCAACCGTTTTCGAGAAAATCAACGGTTTTCGAGAAAACAAAATAAAAAAATTTAAGTTTAATTTTTATTAAAAAGCAACCATGTTTTCCAATTTTTTTGGTCTGCAGCAAAGTGTGATACGACAGTAAATGAATAATTGCATTGACGTGTGCGTTTTAAATCTTGTTGACACGTTGATCTTTTAGTACTCCGATATTAATTTATTGAATTTTAAATATCTTGTAAATTTAATTCGATAATGGGATAAACATTTAGTGAATATGCAGATACCTTGTGAACAGTCTTGCATCTTGCAATAGTTTGAAGCAAGAAGGTTGTATGAAGAAAAATATCCTATTTGCAATATTCCAAATGAAAAAACATTTTAGCGACTTGACCAACGTCTAAGAGAGACTGGTGGGCGATTTCCAGTTAATAAGGTAACATTATTGACTTTCTTTAATAATTTGTAGGAAGTTTTGGGAAAACAAGTACTGAAGCTGGTGTGACAAAAACAGTACGTACTGTGCAATTGGAGGAAAATATTTTGGATACTGTAGCTGATACTCCTTCAATAAACATTAGAAGATTAGCCGCGCAGCTTCATGTATCAAAAACGACAATAACAAAAATAACCGAAAATTTTTGATTCTGTTAGCTAAAAAAATGTTTTTGCCTTTCCTGTAAAATAGTGATTTATGAGATACGAGGTTACGTCAGAGTACCCTCGATATATGATTATTATCTCTACATATTCGGGGCCACAACACAAAAATTGGTTACTGGTTTTTTTTCGTCATAGCCCTTAAAATTGTTTAATCGGAGACAATCTTAAAGTGTCACTGACATGTGGACCTCTCGTCTCTAGCGGCGAAGCAACGTATGTTAGCCCTTTCTTTAAAATATAACGAATACTACTTGTTGAATGTAGAGGTTTTGGTGTTTCTCTAACTTATTCCCAAGACTATAGTAAACTGCTTACATGAAAGGTGCTGGTTTTTCCTCGTTGTAGAAATGAAAAGTTGGCCACAATTAATACCATTTAATCGAAATTCTTCGAACTGTTATATCACAAAACGAAATATACAATATTTACATTCTAATACTGCACTACTGTAGAAAATTAATCACATTTATGACAATATTTCGGCGTTTTTTTTTTAGAAAATCATTTGGTAAAGTAATATGGCGGAATGACGCCTCGGGTAAAAAAAACTCATTGAAGATCGTTAACGGTTAAAAAAGCGGGATAAGAAGCGTTGCCTTCTTGATACGTCTGCCCAATAGTTTGTGTTAACATGACTTGTGACGTAGGTTGTGACGCGGATTGCGTAATGGACTCGAGAAATCCAAGCGTACAGATTTGGACTGGGAATCCCTGTGCCCAAATACAAATTGTTAAAATTAAATATTGTTCTCTGTTTTAATATGTTCAATGCTTCAACACTACTACTAATTATATTGTCGATTACCTTACTTTAAAATTGTGACAAGTGAGTCGACTGCAACCTCGTATACGTAATAAGTTTCAATGTGAAAATCTTTTATTTTTTAAATTTTTCAGTATAGTTAGTGATGTTCAAGTTGAATATGACAGATACACCTGCTGGTTTTAATGTTTCGATAATATTCAACTGATTTTTTACTCCATAATGTAGTATTTGTTTTAGGATCAATAACTGATATAGTTTTTCGCAATTTTAAATAGTAATTTACCTAACAAGTCCAAAAAAACAGTTGCCGGGGTTGTTGCGAACTTTTTTTTTTAGGCAACCGAATGGAATAACAAATTAATAGACGTTTTTTTTTTTTTAATATTTATTTGTAGAACAAAGTATCCACTTTCCGGATGGTTTTTTTTATGACATGCTTTTATTAACTTTGTGTGTATGTATCTATGTAATGGAATCTTTGAACGTAATTTGTATCCCTTTTAAAATGTCGAATTGATTTGAAACTTTGCACACTTATCAAGGACCGATGACAATGCAATAATTTAAAAATTAAGTGGGGTAGGTTTCACCCCTTCAAAGGGGTGAAATATTTTTTTTATATGACTGGAAAGACCACAAAAAAACTTAATCGACCTGTTTTTGCGTTTTATCCAAATATTTTATCCTGATGCTCTAGCGAATTTAGTTTGTTAGAGTACACAAAAATAAAAATTCTGATAAAAAAAAATAATAGTTTAAAAAAAAACTAAAAAACACGCTTTAATAGAAAAGGAAACTAAAAAATAGAAAATAATTTTCAATAAATTTAAATAAAGAATAGTGTGATTAATAAAAAAATGATTTTATTGTAGAAAAGCGTGGGGTGCTTCTTAATATATTTTCATAATGACTCTACTTTTACCAATATCTGTCATTACACTATTATAAAAATTGACATCAAGCACCCCCCCCCCACGCTTTTCTACAATAAAACAAAATAATTTTTTTTGTTAATCACTTTTTAGTTTGCTTTTATATTAAAGCGTGTTTTTTAGTTTTTTTAAACTATTATTATTTATTTCTTTGAGAAAGTAACACTTTTCCAGCCTAGTTCAAGAAATAATTACTGAAAGAAAAAGTGTCCGTGACGTGGATACTTTGTGGATGGTTGCCGAAAAAATAGTTTTTCATTACAATAACTGTTCACTGCACTATTCGGCATTGAACTAAATTTGCGACACATTGACCTGAATAACTCATTTCCAACGGTCTACCTCTATATGGAAATGTCGCAAGTACATTTTTGAAATTATTGTTCTTTTCTTTTTTGAAAATTATTAAATTTAATTTAGCAACATAACAAATTATATGAGTTAAAATGGTATTTGATTTGCAGGTGATATCAACACGTATTTTACGAGATGCTTCAGGTGTATCAAAAGGAGTGGGATTCGCAAGGATGGAAAGCAAAGAAAAATGCGAGTACATCATTCAAAATTTTAACAGTAAAGTGCTTCAGGGTAGTAAAGAACCACTTCTCGTGAAATTTGCTGATGGTGGTAACAAAAAGAAAAACATGTATAAGAACAATGAAAACGCCAAGATTTGGAGGGATGGAGCAGAAGCTTTGACTACCATGCCGTATGATCCATCTGCTCTTGCACAGAATGGTGTAGCAGGTCAACATTTGATGCCGGCGTTAACGAATTACAGGCATTACAATCAGGTAAGTCAAAAGTATTCTATTTTTTCCATACAGGGTGATTCCTAAGTTGATACTTCAATAAAGTTGTAGGAAAGGTATGTATTAACTCGCAGGATAAGGTGAACCGTGAGTAATATAATATTAATGAGTAAAATTAATAATGTTAAAAAGTTCTTACCGGTTACTGAAAGTCTTCCATTCCACACCATAATTCGTCTTTCGGTAGATTGGAGGGCATTCTAACACTGCATTGCTATAAAACTGTGTGAGACAGCGGTAACGCCTCAGTATGTGGAGCAAAAACTATTTAAATTTATAAAATCTGTTTACACAGCAAGATGTATATCAGAAAAGAGAACAATTTAAAAATAATTTCAATTATATAGGATTCTCCAGGAAAGTGATACATACCAAAGTTAGGTTTTTTATAATTAATATTTGATTTGCACTCGCTTTTCCCATTATAACAATACCAAATAGTATGAGATTATGCAGGTATTTCACACGCTAGAACCAGTTTTATATGAAAATCGTATTGATTTCAATGACCTGTATGGTGCAAAAGAAACAATTGAAAACTAATTTTTTTGCGGGAAAAGGTTTTCTATATTAGTCAAAATGTATGCCGATGTACTACTTTTTTCAATTAGAAACAAATCTGTACGGGGTGGGTAAAAAGTCAAATACATCATTTTCTCATTTTTATTTAAATTGACCACCTTATTTTTTATATCGCCATACTTCTAATGAGTTTTTTAGTAGGCAATGTTATATCTAATTTTTTTATATTAAACTTATGAACAAACCATCATTTTGAAATACTCGAAAATTAAAAATATTCTACTAATAAACTCTTCTAAACACAAACTTTTACACAAAGACAAAAATATGCTAACCTCTTCTAAACGACATCGACAAACGTCCACAAATTATCAATCGCGGCGCGCCGCTGAGATAATCGTTGCTAAATAATCAAGACATAATTTGGTTTCTGTGACTCGTCATCTAGGACGTCTAAAATCTATATCTAAAAAAGAAGTATCAACTTAGGATTTTCTGTATACAAATTTTTCAGAAATTGAGTGATTAATATCGAGATGTCAATATGACATTTATAATGTCGAAAAGTGAAACCATGGCAAAACAATTCAACTTGGTACATAATGATAGCACGGACAACTGTGTGGATAGTTATTCATTAATTAATCAAAACAACGTTTACCTTTCTGTTTTATTATTTTCTTATTATAAGGTAAGTCAGAGACTACCCGAACTCCATATTCATGGATTCAAAAAGAAAAGATTATCTGAAAAAAAAATATACAAAAATACAAGGTGATTCATTTAAAATTTCATCCGATAACGTCATATCCAGAGATAAGGGAGATAAAGATAGGAAACGCTCATAAGAAGCCTATGCTTAACAACGACCAGCTTTAACGCAGTTAATATCTGACCCACTATGTGGCGCGTTCATCGATATCAAACAACGTAGAGGCGGGAAATTTAAAACCCTGATAATAAAGGTTGTATAAATATCGACTGCATTCTCATGTTCTTGTAATTAAATTTAAACAATGTAATTAAGCTAAATTATTTATTAAAAAGAAACTACACTTACAGTCTGTTATCGATTAATTATTGTAAATCTATTCTTGACAAATATTTTTTAATTTTTGATCGTTATTTGTAACATTACATTTCTGTTCTTATTTTCCAAACGAATGGCCAATGGTGTCTTATTTAAAAATTTTGAGTGCAGATTCAATAATGGGAAATCAGATATTTTTGTTCCTATATCAAATCTTCTTTCTAACGTTTTGAAGCAATAAATAATACATAAATACCTACTTTGTGATAAAAGTTGGTTCCTATTTGTGTTACTTACATGACTAGATCTTACTTTGGTTAATTAAAGAATGCCACATAGTTTTTTTTTTGTTGTAAACATTTTTATGAATAGATAAATAAATTGTCATGCCAAAGTTTTTTTTATTTTTTCATTCCATTTAAGCTATATTATGCTATACATAAACCTATTGTACGATTTTTTTTGTCGAAATACTATTTTTCTACTCTACTTGTATGATCTCTTAAAAAAAAATATTTGGCAACACTGGTCTGTCTGCAAACGATGTATATTTTTAGTTAACATCTGAGACGCATAGATGACGCCATCGTTGCTGCGGTCGTTGCGTTTCCTATCTTTATGTCACTAATCTCTAATCTCTGGTCATAACTTGATAAGTATGACAAATGACGAAAATCCACAAGTGTCATTAAATAGTGCATAAAATATACAAAAAAATGTATTCGAGTAAATTTCCACAACAATCGATAATTGAGCCACAAATAGGGTGTCCCGCCAATTTTCCCCAACTTTGTATACATTTTACTTAAAAATATTCTTGATTAAGAGCTTTTTTCTATAGTAGGAAGACATTAGTTTTAAATGATAGAAATTTCTGAATTAATTAGGATTTACTAACATCTAATGCTATTTAAAATTTTCAAGTTGATATCGCAAATTGCAATTTTTTAGTGTATAAGTAGATCAGTGAAAAAGTAATTCAATAGAGTACTAGGGTTTCATGTTAACAAAATAAAAAATACCCAATTTAGTATTGAGCACTTTAGCAGATCGTAATATTTAATTATAGATACTATTTATAATGAATGTTGTAAATTAGTAAAGCAATTACTCAATTATATATACCAAATATCGAATTTGGCTTGTTAAAATTAAAATATACTAGACTACATTATACAGTTTAATACTATTTCTTTCAGTTTCCTTCATACACGGGACAGTGGCCGGTTCAATATTTGATGGCGCCACCATTGCAAACGGTTGAAGAAAGTTACAATTTGCAAGGACACATGGCAGCTCAGTATAAAAATGATGGACAACCACCTCGAGGAATACCACTTATGATGCCATCTACAGAGAGCGCTGTTCCTTATACTAATCTCTTACCTCAGGTAATTATATTAAATTATTGTAATGATATGTACATCTTTTGTAATTCGAATCATATTATTAACATTCCTCCATTTACACCTTATAGCGATTTGGATCGTTATACACTAAGTGACATTCCTATGGCATGACTTATAAACTAACATCTTGCTTCTGTTTTCACCTGTCTTTTTCAACTTTGCGTTGAATACATGTTGAATTCATCAAACCACTAACATCAATTAATAATTGTTACTATTGAGGTTTTTTGCCATTCAGCTAGTTGAATTTGTACATTACATTACCATAGTCTTCTTTTATAATATTCTTAAATCAGCTGTGCTAGGTCTAATTGCATCAATACAATTATTATTATGTGGCAATATATATTTTAAACCAAAACAAATTTTAAAAATAAAATGGCACTTGGTTTAACAAAATGAGGGGAAAACATTCATGACAACACTAGTGCATAGAAGATCTTCTTAAAACGTCTGTCTTCCACACTTGAATACTGCGAATCATTTGTAACCATAGTATGGTGATCCATTTTCAAATAAACTATTTTTTCCACACATTGTTGTATTCGGAAATAAACTTGAGCTAAACATTTTTATAATTAAACTAGAGAAATATTTAGTGACTTCGTTACACATCTGTATTAAATGTTGCAGCAGTTTGGACGTCATCACGCAAAATGTGATTGTAATGCACTGGAAACTCGATGTACCTTAATAGGTATACTTTTTTTAATGTTTCAGCTCACAACACAAATGGGAGCAATGCAAATTGGTACTGGATCATACATTTCACCTCAATATCCATATTACCACCCGTCTACAATAATACATGCGGTTCCAGTTGATTCGGAACATACTTCCAATGCAGCAAGTCCTGATGATCCATATCAGGCTTACCAAGGGCCCCCCAAGTAATTTTTTTAATCAACTGTTTTTTTTTTTGGATTTATATTTAAAAATCCTCTTTAAAAGTTGCCACGCGTCTTAATTTATAGAACGATGAAGGCATTTTGAATGCTGAATTTGACTAGAGTAGTTAATTTATGAAAATAAAATTTTGGCAATTTTTGAATTGGTCTTGGAAGTCATTAGACTGACGACCGAGTTGTATCATAGTTATTTTGCTGCTGAGTAATTTGAGTCTAATTTTTTGTTTAAAAATATTGTTACATGATACAAAAAGGACTGAACTATGTGTAAAGTAGATATTTTTGATACAGTATGTTCCTAGTTTGACAACTAAATTGTATTGAAAATATGTCTTCTAAACTTATGTCTGTGTTGGGGAAATGCACCTATTTTATAAGAAATTATTTTTCGGAGTTGTCCATTTGTTGGTTACCAAAACTTACTGTATTTGTAAAATATATCCAGTAATTCTAGTACTTAACGTACATGATGCCTTTATGGCGTTCATTGCTCATGACTTATTTTAAAAGTCTCTCAATTAGTACTTAGTTTTGTACACCAGAGTTATACTTATATTCAAACTATTTTAGTTTTTCAGTTTGAAAATAAATAAATGTTAAATTATTTCAGATTTAAACTATAATATTTCAACTGGATTTATTCCAAATATATTTTTATGGAATTTTTGATGATCTTGGTGACAACTCTGATATTAGCACATTTAAAATGCTATAAATAATATTTCACAGAGAGGGCATTCTCTTACACAGATACTTTTTTCCAAAATGTAGGAAAAACTAGGATAGTAACTACATAGTTTTACACAATGTAAAAAGTAATATTGAAAGCAAAACGACTTTTCTACATACAGCAGTGAAATGGTGTATTGATCTTCCCAAGCCATAATGGCATAGAGTAGGTAAAATTAGTATTTTATTTTTTGATGAAGATCTACATAGGCATATAGGTAGTTGTTTAAAACACTACGCAAAATTTGCGATAAAAAACTGCTCATATAATCAAATAAATTCTTCCTAAACGAACATCTGTAAAGTTTTACTTCCACTATAGAATTTGTCTCTACAAATATTTATTTTATACAAAAATTTATTTTATTTATTTCATTATTTCACCTTTGTCGTTTCTATATATACAATGCGTCCAACATTATGAATGCAGAGCAAGGAGAATAAATATTATACAGATAATCTTAAATTGGATAAAGTTTACATCTTGAGGCAGCAATAATAGGATGTGAAAATATCATAAATATGTAGAACAGGTTTGGAGTTAACTGGAAAAATTTAGATTTTTGTTTTTTTTTTGTCATAGCAAAATTTGTTTTGTATTCTTTTGTACTACATTTTATACTAAATGGAACCATTTTAATGTATTTTAATTAACCTTTCGAGTACATTACAACATCGGTCTTAGTTAAATAATGGATGTATTGATGTAATTTACTTAAAACGTTACTAAAATGCATAATGGTATACATGGTTTTCTTCAGTACTATGAAAATAGTATAATGTTTCAACACAAATATTTAAAGTAAAGCAAAATGCTAGAGCCAAAAAACACATCCAAATATAACTTTTTCCTAAATATCTCAAAAATTGATTTGGATAATAATTGTTATTTGTTCACACCATATTATCGCCTTCTTTAATCTACCAAAACCTCATGACTTGCATTATTATGCAGGACACATTGTTAAAATGTTTATACTATTTTTATCTGCTGTTTAAATATTTCTTTGGAGCATAAAATAAGCAAACTTTTTTTCAATCTATTATAGTAATCGTACCTATGAAATCCAACAATCACGATATAATACCCGGCTTCAGCTTGGAATTTTGTTTTGACTTAAAAAAGTTTAAATAAGACTGACGTTATACTAATGTACCGGCTCTAAGAGGCTGATAAAGAGACTGAAAGTAAATAATTAAATCAAAATTTCACAGTAAAAATATAAGAATGACGAGGGGTTAAGTACATTAGTTATGAAGTTTATAATGAAATATATCGGAAATATATGTACAAGGATTTGTCTTTCCAAAATAAGCACAGCTGGTTGGGGGAACATGGAATTTTTGCCATTGAAGAAGCTTCCCATAATTATACCGGGTGTTCAAATTAAAGTATTATAGCTAAATACCGCCTTTTATAAAAAAAACGTTTCAGACGAAAGTTTTATAGTTTTGTAGGAACATTTTTTTTGGCTAAAATCGTTTTTTATAGCTAACCATAATATGGCCAACTTTTATTTTCGCCCAGCAAAATTTTCAAGTAGCTGTTACTCAAAAAGTAAAAGTCCAATAAAAAAAATATTTTCTTCAAAAGTTTCTTATTTTTTTATGTACTTTAAGAATATGCAAAAAAATGGGGTTCCAATTTAAAAAACAAAGTCCACCTCGATATGGCCATATTATGATCAGCTATAAAAAAATGAATTTATCCAGAAAACTATAAAATTTTTGTCTGAAACTTTTTTTTCTAAAATGCATATTATCAGCGGTATTTAACTGTAACACTTTAATTTGAACACCCGGTATATAAAAGGGTATCAAAAGAAATATTTAAGGATGAACCACGTTCAAGATAAATAAAGAGAGCGAGGGGGAACTGCCTTTATTGGGTAGCCAGTAGATACAGATTAATTTTTTTTTAAACATCCTGCCCTGTGACAGTAAAGAGTATTTTACTTCTGGTCTGTGATTTTTGGGCAGTAGCGCTACAAAACGTTCCCGATTATCATGACAGACGATGGTTTCAACAAAAAGGGGCCACTGTAAACACAGTGCAAATTTGAATAATAATTTTCAAGATGTGTCATTTCCAAAAAATGTAATATTGAGTGGTACATTTATCAGTCAGTGGCAACATGTCAGCGTGTATTTAAAATAGTCGGGACAGCTTTACAAGATTCTGGTAAGATATATGGCCACCACATTGGTAATATATTGATTTCATATTTTTTCGTTATGATTTTTTAAAAAATGACTTTTACTTTAGGTCCCCCAAGTATTTAAATAATCTACTGTGCTACTGATATAAATGTGGTTGAATCAGATTTATAGACTCTGCTTTACGAACCGACCAGGCACATCACCCTTTTGACTTGACTCAGGGTTTATATAACATATTGTATACTAGAGTACTCAGCGTAAAAGCTGATTTGCTTAGACCAATTCGTTTGAGGAGCATTTTTAGAAACTTGACATGAAAAATAACTAGCCCTAGGTAAACTATACGTCAGTACATAAAAGAAACATTAAATTAAATCTTAAATCATAAAAAATGAACCCCTATAATTGTATTGGCCGTTAGTAAAATAATAGCAACGATGATGATCCACCAATCCAATGGTAGTGGACATGGCACTATTTATGACTTTCCTGGAGAGCTATTATTATCTAACTTCCAACCGAAAACGTATAATAACGAAAACGCTAAGCGGACTTCTCAACAAAGATCGATTACCAAAACGACAAGCATGCCATTTTGGTATTCTCTAATGCTAGTCAGAGTTTGCTATTCATAAGTGATTTTCATTTTTGTCGTAAGCTGTCATGTACAGAGGCCGCTCGTGGCCTAGTCTATGAGGAGGCTACTTTTGAAAGGCTCACCCTGTATACTTAATACAAATATATATTTCTATTAGAATACAAAAAGTAGAAATATTATATTGCATTCTAAAATAAATATATATTTGCATTAAGTATCTATTCAAAAGTAGACTAGGCCAGGAGCTGCTGATTGGTCAGAATAACTAAGGTTAGAATTTGAATATCATTTTGACATTATAATTTGTTTATCATTAAACATGAACGTGGTAATTTAAAAGCAACTGGATAGAGCCCAAAAGCAAACTCTATTAGAATATATTGAGGCCACTTCCAAAGAAGACACAAGTGGATAGAGGTGTCAGGTCACATTTTTTGAAAAAATGATTTTTATGGCTCAATATACTTAAAATATACTATATTTTTTGTTTGTGATAGTTCTAATTTTGGTAAATAGCTGCTATTCATCAGATAGAAAGGTATCATGAGCCATATATTATAATGCAATTGTAAAACTTTAAACTTGTTTTTCTCGCAATAATCTTTTTGTGACATGTCTTCAATAACGAATCGAAAACATAATATACATCATAAAGTTGCTGACATTTTAATATAATATTTAGGTCCACATTTTAATATTTGACGTCTACGAATCTTAGCCTTAAATGTCAAAACTTAAAATGATAACAGCAAAATGCTACTCATGTGTAACTTTTTTGAAAGCACTTTACGTTTTTCAAATACGATCAGCACGGCAAGTAGAGAATACCAAAAATTTGTGCTTTGTACTTTTGTTAATTGTTTGTCGCGTTTCTAGAAAGACACGCTGGTCCATTCTTAAAGCAAACGAATTTTAATCATTTTATTTATGTATAATGTATTTGCCATACAGACATTTAGGTTAAAATATTCTTGGAATTAAGTGAATTTAAGAAAATAATTATGCACATTTAGTCTTAAATATTTACCAAATTCAACCACTAAAGGCAATTATACATTTAGCATAGTAGTTTATAAAATATTTCTTAGTAAGTTAGGACAGGATATCAAAAATCTAGAATTTTAAGTGTTTCATAAATATCCTTTCTGGAATAGTCTTCCTTAAATATATAGACCGAGGTGATAGTACATAAATTAAAAGTCTTTATAATGTGTTTAAAAAAAAAGGTTCCAGTAAACCCACATAATGAATTACATTTAATTTTGGTGGATATATCCTTAAATTCTAGAGTATAAGAGATTTGATGAAACATATTGATCAGAATTTTTGTTTTTTTTTTATTTATTTAACCACATTGAATTAGACTGATTAATATTTTTACTTATTGAATCATATTCTTGTGCACCATTGAAATATTTTGAAACGAGCGTTTAATTATTTAAAATATAATATAACTGAATTTTGTCATTAAAAGAAAATAACGGTAAAGGTGAAACTAAATATTACAGAATTTTTACAAAGCAAATCGGTATCTATTGAATCATTTATTTAAAATGTTTCAAAATATTGAATATTTACTATAATGATCTGAAAAAGTATAGCTTAATTTCATTACAATATTTATATTCTATCAGAAAAATTATACATTGTTATTTTTATAACAAGTATAAAAAAATAAAGAAATTATTGGTTCGTTTTGTAAATGTTTTGTAATAATCGATTCATTTGTTGCGACATTCCAATGTCTTAATATTTGTTGATAATATTCTATTTATTCAATTTTATTCACAAAGTTCTAATTTTCGTTTTAAAACGTGTCCCTACTTTTGTACAGTTATGTTATAAATGAAGTATGTATAGTGCAATTTTTTTGTTTTATTTTATTAGATTTATTTATGATTGAAAAAATAATATATTGAATTGGGATTCTTTTAAAATGGACTGACGTTATTATTTATTTACATAATCCAGTAGATGAACTAGGTAAAGTGAAGCTGTCTGTGATTTTGTATTTTTTTTTTTTTTTTTCAATTTTATGTGTATAGTTGTGCGTAAGGACGAGATTTCGAAAGTTTTCCAAGTTTATTTACTGGAAATATATTTTAATCATTTCATAAAAATGCGACATAGCCTTTGATGAAAAATGTTGGTCGGTATCTGACATACTTATTGATTTATATTTACATCCAGTCTTATAGATACAAAATTAAAATAAAGATTGTCAATTTTTATTTATTTTTAATAATAATATCAATTTATTTTGAGGAGGAGGAGGTTATATTATACTTTTATGTAAACTAAAAATCAATAAGTAATATTGTTTTGTCAGCAATTTTTGCATGGAACTTCACATAAAAGATATTGTGCCTTTTCAGATTGTCCACAGGGATATACTGAAAAATATTTTATATATTTTTTTAACTCGGTGTATTCTTAAAAAACCGATAACTAAATTTTTACCTTATAGTTATGTGTTGTAGGCGATTTGTGAATGTTCTCTTTAGTTAACTTTTTTTAATGTGGAGGCCAGGGTAGAATAATTAAGGCACATTATAAAAGCTGCTATTGCAGAGTGTCTTCAACGCCCTCCATCCAATTTTTTTTATGTAACATAGCTAACAATTTCTAGGAGACTACTTTCATACATGCTCTTTTTTACAAAGAGCAATAAAAATCACTTAGCTGTGTTTTATATGAAGATTCCAAAATACCAATTTTAAAAGATTTTGTGTTAAAACTGTTGATAATAGTCTTCCCACATTTTAATAAGATGTTCAAACTTTTTTTGGGATAATAAGTTTGAGTGGAACAAAAATGATAATTGTTATTATTTGCATGTAAATTTTATTTCAAATAATGATAAAATTATTTTGTTCGAGACTCTTAAATACACATATTAAATTGAATTTTATTACTTAAAATATAGTTTTATATAAATTTGAGAATGACTGTTTTATTATAATTTTTGGATTGTACACTCAATTTCTTCCAAAATGAAACATATTGCTGGCTGAAAAATAGTATAAAAACGTTTATCTATTTGAGATAATTTATGAACTAGGATTTACAAGAAACACATTTTCTGTGATAGAAAATACTGTGTACTA
This sequence comes from Psylliodes chrysocephalus, assembly GCA_927349885.1. Classification (NCBI taxonomy): domain Eukaryota; kingdom Metazoa; phylum Arthropoda; class Insecta; order Coleoptera; family Chrysomelidae; genus Psylliodes; species Psylliodes chrysocephalus. The sequence goes on along the minus strand of OV651822.1, from coordinate 22,957,512 downwards.
GTTTATCTTTTTTTTGAATCAACTTTTAGAACTTTTTGGTCATGGTAATCATTTAAAGACTGAACGACAATTACTTTTTATTTAACATAACATCAAATTACATTGCTAATTTAAGAGTTTATTAAAGTTTGTTGCTATTTTCTTATTCTAAATTTGATATGTGAATTAAGTGACATATCTAGTAAATAAAATTAAATATATGTATATTTTAATTTTAATCAAAGATTGAATAAAACATTTGTTAATCAATTTTTTTTTCACTAGATATATTGTCTGCCAATTTGAAAAAGAAACAATAACATTCACAGCAAAAAATTGCAATCGATTTTAATAAAAAAAAAACAACGTTATTCATTTTATAGCATAAATTAAAAGTACAACAAATGTTCACAATGAATATTGTTTTAAAAAACGCATCGAACCATGTACTTTCATTCAAATAAAATTAATTTGGAATTTGAATCATAAAATTTGGAAACAATGTCTTCAATGTTTCACTTTATTTGACAACTGTAGATTTTATACATTGATAACTGATCATAGTGCCTTGTGAACCATAACACATGATAAAAATCTTAAAACTCTTAAATATATTCCGACAAAAATGGTACAATAATACAATTTCAATTCGTGCACAAAAAAATAGAAAAACCTTCAAACATTTTTAAAATTTGGTGATAAAAGTTAACTTAGTATTTTGGATCTTTTTCTGAGACAACGTTGAGTGAATAGCTGAAGCCAAATAATGCATTGAGTATTGACATTACTTTGTGAAGGTTTACACTAACGTAACTGATAAAGATCAGTTTTATTTTCGTATTCGATACCGTATTCGATGGTATGAAGTTATTTTTAGACCGTAAATATCGAAAATTCGATCAGCGACTACCTATTTATTACTTTTAAGTCATCATTGGAATTGATTTCTAATTCCAATTTGTAAAAAGTATGCTAGAAAGCATTTAGTTAAGGGTAGCTTCTAGCGTGTAGAATAGTTTCTAGATTTAAACATTTAGTTAAGGTAGATTTAAGAAAACTTAGATAGGTTTAGTGTAGTAAAACAAAAAAATTAAATTAAGGCCTGTTTCAGGTGGAATATTAGTGCAGTTTTTAGTTAGTGTTTATATTATATAGATATATTTAAAAGCTGGATTTTTGGTCATGTTTCAGTGCAATATCTGTTTTCTTTTTGATTTGTTTTTGGAAAATGACCAATTTTCAGTTGGTGTTTTTAGTCATGAAGGTGCACTGCCTAATATTCCACCTGAAAATTTATGAAGAAATTAAAAAAAAAATGGTATAACTAAATGTTTTTTATTGTTATAAGTTTAAAGTGTATGTTTTTGTTTTCTTTTTTTTTTTGTATTGTAAGACTTTGTGTTGGTAAATATAATGTATTTGTCCAAAAATGGTGTTTAATTTTTCCCTTAAATTTAGTACTTTCGCCCTCTCTAAATGTGGTAGTGACATGTACATGCAAAACTATTTGCTTCTGCGAAAGAATAAAAAAAAATAGATCTTATACATAGCAATAGCGGAAGTGACGACGAATAATATTCTGATTAGAAAACGGCACGAACACACCAAGTCTCCTTTGCCCCATGGTGTGAAATACTGATAAGCGCCGCCCTTATTTTTATTTATTTATTTGGAAATACACTGACCTACAGCAAGCCAATTATTGGGTAGTATTTACATACATAAATATGAAATAATGTAAAAAATAACAAAAAAAATAGTAAAAAAACATACAATATTATATTGCATATACAGTGAGCATCATAAGTCTTACCCCCCCTATCTAACTCATTACTGGAGTCTTGTTGGGAAAATTGCCGAGACAGGTCGATTTTTGATTTCTACAATGTACATTTTTGTATGATTAGTTTACCCTTAATTTCAACCCTTACTGGAGGGGAGCAACCCTTTCTAAAAATTTAAATGGCATGGGGTGGTGAGTGATAGCTCATTTGAAAGGGGGTTTTATTCTCTATTCAACCGTGCAAAAAAAATTGAAATTTGCTTTATTACGTGTTGATTTATTAATGTTTAAAAATAACAAAACCTCACCAAATAGGAAAGCAACTAAACTAACAGTGACCTTCTAATGGCAAAAAGTATTACTTCACGTCTGAACCAAAACCGAAATCATGCAGGGCCGAATTTTAATTCTAAGGATGAGTGCGCTACGTTAATTTCCGTTATTCTGAAACGACAATTAGTCGAGAATTAATCAAGCAAATTTCAAAATTTTTTACACGGTTGAATAGAGAATAAAACTCTCTTTCAAATGAGCTATCACTCACCACCCCATGCCATTTAAATTTTTCGAAAGGGTTGCTCCCCTCCAGTACGGGATGAAATTAAGGGTAAACTATTCATACAAAATTGTACACTGTAGAAAACAAAAATCGACGTGTCTCGGCGATTTTCCTAACAAGACTCCAGTAATGAGTTAGATAGGGGGGTAAGACTTATGGTGCTCACTGTATATATTATTTGTGAAAGCACGTTACAAAAAACTAAATGAGATAAAAAAATATTTACTTGCATAATTTAAGCACAAAATTAAATTAAAGATACCTCAAAATGTTAGTTTTCATACTGGTTAGACCATCAGTGAATTCTGCAGCAAATTATTTCCATCTCCAAGAATGAACTATAAATTTGTAAATTAACCTTGCACAAATGTGTACCAAAAAAAGTGCCACTGGCTTCCCTACCATAAATATTAACATATCTTAATTTATTAATGTAAACTTAATAAGCATATACCTGCGATTAGGGATCGACCGCATGATTACTAATGTCATTTTATTACAAGTGCAATCGAGATATTTAGGTTAATTGGATTGCTAATAAAATTAGCTTTCAAATGAAGTGTCAGACTTTACAATACTTAACAGTTTTTAATCCGAGGGCGTTAGAATGAAAAGTAACGCAATGAACAGTCATATTGCTGAATTCCCCATAAAATTACCTATTTGACGATGTGTCGTATTTGGTACTTTCCCTATTTAAATTGTACCAGTGAGAGTGACGGAGGAGAGAGGAATGACATGACAGTTGTGGATATATAGCAATATGTCTTCCTTAAAATAAAAATCGACCTGTTCTTGCGATCTACTTCCAAGATATTCTGAGATACTATAGGTCTCTACGCTTAATGAATGGCCCTATACAATACCAGCTGAAGAAAATAGCTTTTCACTAGCCACACTACTTGGTAGGGATGATAAGAATATTGTTGCACATTTATATTATTAGTAGAAAAATGTCTTATTTTTGTGACCACCAAATCAAAGGATTTCCGGCTAGCTAAAGTCCCTACTATATGTTTTCCTATCTCTTACTGATTTTTCCGGAATCATGCCTTAAGTTGCTTATTCTGCAGCTGTTCGTAATTTTGGTGAGGTACATTAAAGTTAACTGTCTGTTATATTTGTAAACAATTTTATTATTAAAAGTGCCGTTCAATATGTAATTAGCAAAATAATTACCTGTCAGATTTAACCAACTTATTTGCCCAGCAACGGTGTCCGGTATCTTTGTTTAAAAAAATATGTAATAAATTAGAAATTAATACCAATTTATTATTATTTAAAACTTACATAAAATAATTAATAGCAAATTGTGAGTAAAATCGAATGCATACCTCAGGGGAACTCATTTTAGCCTCGTGTATACAGGGTGTTATTGAAATACACGTACATATTAAAACTGGGTATTGCGCAGATCCCCACTGAATGTAGAAAAATATTATTTTTTAAAAATACCCCTTATTAAGGGAGTTATTAATTTTTGAAAATTAATTCTAAAACAAACGTACTTCACTGATATGTTGAGGATGACCTATATAAATTAGGTTTATTTACCTATTTTAAACATCACCAGTAATTAATATGCAAGTTTTTGTTAGATGATAAGAAAACTAGTCTTGTAAGAAATAACCATGTTGCCAAGATTTTCGAATTAATTTCTATTTCCGAAGACTGGTTTTTACTACCCTCGTTATCAAAAAACTAGAATATTTGATAAATGATTGTTTTTAAACTATACATTTTTGAAACTATAGATTATTAAAATTTTAGTTGATTTACGAATCTGGCTAACACGAGCGCGTCATTTCCAAGTTGGTAAAAAGTGTTGTTACGATTACTTTTAAATATTTTTTTACGATGCCACTATTTACGAATATTGAACTAACGGATATAGTGCTGGTTTATGGGGCAGCTGGAGAAAATTCTCGGCAAGCACAAATCCTGTATCGCGAACGGTTTCCAAATCGGAGAATTCCGGACTGTCGTACGTTTATTTCAACTGTTCAGCATCTAAGAGACCATGGAAAATTTGAGAGTGTCAATGCAGATCGAGGGAGAACAAGAACACAAAGAACATTGGCGGCCGAAGAAGAAATATTGGAAGCTGTTGAAAACCGGCCTCAATTAAGTTGTAGAAGACTAGGTCTTGAAATTGGAGTGTCCTCATTTGTTGTGTGGCGGACACTTAAAGAACAAGGTTTACATCCTTATCACATCCAAAAAGTCCAGGCCTTATATCCAGGTGATGAAGAAAAGAGAGTGGAGTTTTGTGAATGGATGATTCAAAAATGTGTTGATATTCCTGATTTTCTAAAAATATTATTGTATACTGACGAGGCTTCATTCACTCGTGATGGCGTGTTCAATATGCACAATACGCATATTTGGAGTGATGAAAATCCTCACGCCATTAGGGAAACTGGGCATCAAAGAAAATTTTCAATAAATGTTTGGGCTGGCATAATAGATCAGTATTTAATCGGGCCTTATGTTCTCCTGAACAGATTAAATGGGCCAGGATATCTCCACTTTTTAGAAGATATTTTGCCAGTACTCCTAGAAGAGATACCGTTACAATTAAGGCAACGGATGTGGTACCTACTAGATGGCGCTTTGATTTAAACGTACGGCAGTTTTTGAACATTAGATTTCCTCAAAAGTGGATAGGCAGAAATGGACCTACTAAGTGGCCTCCGAGATCTCTGGACTTAAATCCATGCGATTTCTTTTTGTGGGGTCACATGAAACAACTGGTTTATAATGAACCTATTAATAGTGTTGAACAATTAACCAATAAAGTTAATGCGGTAGCCGAGGAACTACGACAAAATCCAAGACTAATTTCTAATGTTCAAAGTTCTTTGGAAAGACGATTGCATTTTGAACAATTACTGTAATAAACTTTATTTTGAATTAATTGGTTTTGCTACGGCAACAGTGCAATTTCTATGGGTAAGTTCAATTTCGATTTATTTTACTTCTTTAAATATGGAAACTAGTAGGTCGGAAAAGGGGACTCTTCCCCAATATTTAAATTTTAGAATTTGAAGTTAAAATTGGTGCCAATCGTTTTTGGTCATTACATACTATTCCCCATTTTAATATGTACGTGTATTTCAATAACACCCTGTATATTTAGACGCTCGGTTGTAATAGAGTACTTCTCCGCTCGGTATGTAATATACTATTATTGTTTGCACCGAATTAGTTTTAATTTTAATACATGCTGCGCCATCTCTCACATTGACTATCAAGTTCCGACTCCGCGAGTACCGTGAGGGATATGGGGTGCGTAGTGCGACCAAGAAAAGAGTCGAGAAACGAATCTCGAACGCGACGAAAGCGAAATCCCGGTGCCAGTCTGCACCACTTTATTATTTTTAATAAAACTATAGTTAAAAGTAATTTCTACTGTTAATTTAAAAGGGATCGAAATCCCGAAAATTCGAAAAATAGATTCGGTTTTCATCGAATCAACAATTATCATATCAGTCTTCTTCCTATATGGTGGTAATTTACTTGCTGTCATACTAGTAAGTTCTTCAAAGGTATTCCAAAACAAACTTTGAGAAATCGAGTAAGGGACATTATCCTGAACCTCTTGGTTTACCTGATTTGATTTCTTAGCAATTTTTGCTAAAGGCGCATAATCAGTCAATTTTTATACTGAAATATAATAAAAAATCATATCGGTCGATCCCTACCTGTGATGTATATTCTAATTTAGGTAGAACAAAACAGTTAAAAAGTAGAGATTCGTTCTTGTTTCTGAAAATTCTCTAGAGTTTCTTGAAACAAATCCTAAATTTCTAAAGGCTTTTCTTTGGATATTGTTAATGAACCCTCCAAGTATAGTTATTGACTTTTATAGTAACGGTTGTCTTTCTCACAATCGACAGTGTTTTTCCCCGTACGCATCACCTCGGGGTTCCTGAATTTTATATCATGGTGCTTTTTTGACTACTTGGATCAGTACGGTAATTTTTCTAACTCCAAGCTAACGCTGGACCACCAGATTTTTATTGCTAGTTTGTTAAAACTTACGTTATACAACTTTGGGGACGTTAAGCTTGCTACATTTAACTTGCAAATTACACGTTGATGAGTTATTAATTCTTCCTCTGGGTTAGACGCATTACAACCACATCAATAAGCTTATTATATTCATTTGACCCCCAAACTTTTAATTTTAATACAAGTAATATTTTATTTAATTTCTCAATTTCTATGTACTAATTACTATTAAAGTGTTTCCTTTTTTATAATATTTGTATAACAATATTAACATACTATCAGTTCGTTAATTTACTCAAAACTTTCATTTTTTTACTTAATTCAGCTCCTTTGTGATTTTGCCTTTAACACTTTACTTATTACGCACACTTTGTTTATTATTAAATTTGTTTAAATATCCTTGTTTCATATGTTAAATATTTCTATTATTGTTATTTAATGTTGTATATTGTTTAAAAAAAAATTGTTCACCATACTTTCTCTTACATGCCTGATGGTGGTGGTTCTTGATCAAAATTAGTCGCTTCATCGTTGCCTATTATTAAAAAAAATTGTTAAGACCCGTTGTTTCTCCTTTCCTTTACGGATATACTTTTGTAACGTGTTTTTGCTTATAACTTTTTTTTTATATATATAAAACTCCCTAGACTGCACTTATGAACTTTTCTCGTTCAATATCGTCGACAGACTGACAAAATTTTCTTTTGTCAGATGTGAACGTAAAGTGCAAAAAGAGCTTATTCAATCTTGCCTTTAGATCAGACCTGTGCGTCTTGTCCTGCAGGCCATATCGGAGCGGGAACTGGCCCCATCGAAGTATATGTTGAAGCATGTTGAAAATGAAAATACTGAAAAATTTAAATTCAGCACTTTTCCTCCAATTTTTCCATTACGGTCCATTTTAGAAAAATCATGTAAAAAACAAAAATTATAAAGATCGATATCGCAAACAACTTTTAGTTTAACAATTTTCTTAAAAATCAGAATTTTGCACATTTTGTCAAATTTCTCAAAAACGGACCATTTCAGAAAAATTTGGCATAAAGCAAAAATTATAGATAATAATATTAGAAGTAACTTTTATTTGAACAATTTTCTTCTCCAAACATTGCAGATATATTCCATAAAATATAAAAACACCTCCTATAAAGTACCCTCCAAAATCTAATAATTTCACCTCGGGCCGAAATAATAATGATAATAATAATAATACTCTCCCTAATTCACCCCCTTACGAGTGAATTTCAACCCCTGAAGTCGACTGAACGACTTGTGTAGGGGAAGGGACGGCTATTATTATTATTTGCCGTGGCGCTCCGGGGCGACTTAAAGATGATTGATGGTGCCATTTGACTTACAGGTGAGGAAAACCCGGAAAACCTCACCCACCATCAATAAAACAAGTTTAAAATTTAATGGTTTTTCCTTTATCCGTTTTTGAGTTTTCTTCAAAATTCGAAATTTACACATTTTCTCAAATATCTCGAATACGGTCAATTTTAGCGAAATTATGTATAGGATAAAAATTATAGAAAATTATATTACAAACAACTTTTTGAACAATTTTTATAAAAAATATTTTTTTTTACATTTTATCAAATTTCTCTAATACGGATCATTTTAGAAAAAAATTGTATAGAATTATAGATAATAATATTGTAAGTAACTTTAATTTGAAGAATTTTCTTCTTTAATCGTAAATAACATATATTTCATAAAATATAAAAATTACCACCTATAAAGTACCCCCCAGATGTTCCGACTCTGCCCAAAATCTAATCAGTTCACTGGAAGCCGGAATAAAGCATAATTTTAAAATTTGGCGTTTTTCTTTGTATCCTTACATGAGTTATCGAGGATACACACACACACCTACACATACACAAACACGCACGCACGCACCCACACACATCATCGCGAAAATAGTCAAAACGGACTCAGGGGACCCCAATACGTAAAAAACCGTCAAAAACTCGAGGTCGAAAAAAATCATGATTCCTATACTTTCCTTATCTGTATATAGATAAGAAAGTAAAAAGGAAATGAAAATCTTCCAGAAAACTATCAGCCTATATCGATAGTACCTATACTATCAAAGCCTATTGAAAAAGCATTCAATGATAGACCTTTCGAATGTCTTAATAAAGTTAATCTTCTGTGATAAACAATTTGGTTTTAAAAAGAAGATGCTATCACAAAGCTGGTGACTGATATAGTCAGTGCTTTTGAGAGCTCGCTTTCACCAAACTTTTATGACCTCTCAAAGGCATTTGTCTATGTCAGTCACATAAAACTATTAGATAAACTTCCATATTATGGACTAAAAGGACACCTTAGTAAACAGAGTAGTAGAAAATAGAGTGCAGATTCTATAAGGAGGAGAACGAAACCTCCATTCACATTCTAATTGAATGTATAGCACTCCAGAATCCAAGGGCACAAGAGCATATCAAATAGAAGAGGAAGATGTACCTAACTTGAAGCATTCCTTAAGAAGATAGGATTGGAAGGGTCGTTATAGGCATTGATACATTTCCTTGCTGCATTAGCGCCAGAAGGGGGTACAATAGATTTTAGGTCACAGTGTATTAACACCCCATTCTCAACATAACATATGGGTTTTGATTTCTTAACCCAGTACTTAAAAGATCGTAGCCAATTTGTTTAAATTCAGATAGCTAATGCAGGTGTGGCCCAAGGCTTGATAATTGGACCAACCCTCTTTATACTATATGTTAATGACTTACCTTACTATATGTGAAGTCTACTTCTTCCGTTCAGTATGTAGAAGACTTTACTTATTATATTGTGATAAAGAAGAAGGTAAGCTAGAAACTAATGATGAAAGCAAGAAAACAATTGCCAAATACCACAACATCGATTAACTCTTAACTGATAAAAGTGTTATATGAAACTCAACTATATTCTATTTATAAATATATAAAATTTTAACATTCTTTTCAATTTCACACGGGCCATACTGTAAATATAACGTTTCAATTTTTTTTTATAAAACTTATTAAAGTAGATTTAATTTTCTTATAATAAAATTACTTTTTAATCGGTTTTATTGCCTCTGGCAAAGATGGAACACGAAAAAATTTTTCATTATGTACCAATTCTGGTTAATAATTTATTACTATGAAAATCATTTGAATTAAAGAATTTTTAATAATTGGAATAGAACACTGAATAATATATTTATATAATTATACGGAATAGAAAATTGTCTTTAATGTCAGATAATCTTGAGAAAAACACCAAATAAATCCTCTTAATTTTCGAAAATTAAGTTTCCACCTTTATTGAGAAAATATTATCATTATCATATTACTTAACACCTGAATTGATATATTTAGATGTTAAGTAATATGATATTTTCTCAATAAAGGTGAAAATTGAATTTTCGAAAATTAAGAGGCTTTATTTACAGTTTGATATGAATTCCTGCCCTGGCGTAGCTGTGAGCACCAGGAACAATACTCCTGAGGGTGTGCTTCTATCTGAAATTTTATAAACAATTTTATAACTGATAATAATAAATAAAATGTTCTCAATCTTCTCTCGAATTCCTGAAATTTCTAAATTCTAAACTAAATTCTCGAGTTAATTTTCTTTCTCCTTTCTGCTACCAGCTGGTATTCTCTGCTACTGAATGCTTTTAAAATTTGTAGATTATTCAGACTTTGTCATTATCAATGACAAGAAAATTAAGTCCCTGTCAAAACAACTTGTCAATTTAAAATTTTTATAAGTACTTATCTTTTGGATCTCTTTTTCTGTGATTCTTTCAAACAGTGCTATATTGTTTACTTCTTTCAAAATTTGTGGTCAGTAATGCTCAGATTTTCAAAATATCCATTTATTGTCAATTTCTATACATCGACTAATCTTCACTGTAATTCTTATTCCTGTTGTTTGTTTCTTTGTATCAAGAAACTATTTGGAAATTATTATTATGAAATTTTGAGGATCGTTACAAATTCTGATCCATCAATTTGGATAATCCAAACTGATTCAAAATTTTTGTCATCAATAAAAAATCACAATTTCTATATGAAGTGACAGCTTCGAAACCGGTCGCCAATTAAATTGACTTGTGAGAAATAAAGGACCTTTTCTTTAACCCCTTACACTTAATCCCTACTACTCACATATGGCTACCCTCACTCCATAAGATAATATAAACTTAGTATGAAATTTTCAAATGCTTTTCTCTTGATAATGGTGCGTCCTAGCAAAATGCAACAAAAGTAGCTTTATTCTAAGGAAAACAATAGTTTTCCAAATTTTGTAGTCAAAAATGTTAAAAACCCCTACCCCTCGCCCCCCCCTAATTTATCCACCTATGAAGATGATCAAAAACTTGGGCTCAGTTCATTATATAGAGCGTAAAAAGTTTAGCATTTGTACCAAATTTAACTTAGTTATCTGTAAACGTTTAGAAAATATTTACAAAAATGTGTCATTAAGACTCTACTTTTAACCCCCTGTATCTCAAAAACCAAACGTTTTGAACCTATGTTTAGATGAATTTTTACTCCTATTTTAGGATGTAAATTACGCTGTTAAAATATGATCGTCTAATTTCGGACACCCTGTATACATTATAGGTACCTATGCATTTTGTGTTATTGAAAATTAGTAAAAAGGAAGAATGGTCATTATATACAAAATAACATTTGTATTGTGATTCGCAAATATTGGCAAATTTTATTGATTTCTCCTCTATTATTATTTTTAACTGCCGATTGAATTATAGGTCTTTCTGAATATTTTTTATTAAATAAATTACGTACATACTTTTATTTGAATTCACATCCTATGACGAAACCCATTCATTATCAGGATTTCAATTATTTGCATTATAATAATTAAACCTCTATCATTATTGTCAGATAAAATGACAACACCAAAAACTATCCTACTTAAAATAGTAGGTATGTAATAATAAATGTATTTAGTAGGTATACTTTACATATTTCCAGAACACATTGTATGTCAGTTGTAACATATAAGAGAAAAAAATAAATGTTCTAATTAATTATGTATTATAATTGTTCTTTAATAATTATCTATTTTTTAAGGGCAATTAGTATAATTATCGAAAAAATCCTTATTTAAACTTAAACGTAACGCGAGAATTTCAATTTTATAAGAAAAGTAAGATGGTTTTATTCAGTAAGTGTTAGACTTTTATTTTTAATTGTAAGATCGGTATTTACATACTTTTGCGAGTCAGATTATTGTAACAAGTTTCTGGAGCACACTCTATTCTTTATAACTAAAAATGTATCTAAAATATGAGTCACTGCATACATTTTAGCTGTATACTTATTTGTGTAAGGCCTGTTCCGTGATCAAAACTTCTATGTTTACTTTTTATTCAATAGATTCTATTCTTTTTTTTTGTGATTTATCGAACAAAATATAGAAATTTATATATATTTTTTAAATTATTTTTTAACATTGGCCTATTTCTAACTACGAGTTTCAATCACCGACGCTGGTTAACACGCTACACCCTAAGGCCGAACGCAAATTGAGACTCATTTCGGTGAGGTTAATCACCGTGAGTGCCTGTGAATCACAGAGATGAATACAAACTTAGTCACTTCACCCTGCGTCCGAATGTTCGCTGTTATATTTATTTCTGTGTTTCACATAAACTCAAGGCGAGTCATTTCACCTCACTGAACTGTATCTCACGCCCGGCCTAACGCAGTTTTTCTCCTATCTTTCTGGTATTAGATCCATTAGGTGGACAAGCTCAACATCTACTATTTACGGTTAATACCGTAAACGTCTCCTTCGAAATACTGCATATTGACTACTAATATCCAATCATTGGACACAAAACCAAGTAAAGATGCCAGTACCGTAGTGGTAAAACAACATTCCGAAAACATATTTCACACTATGTGTAGACTCCGCGGAAATAATGCCATACGAAAATATATCGTCATTTGGTTTCAATACTATGACTTGTAGCACGATAAGTTGAGAAACTAGACAATGTATCCTAATTTGTTGGAGAAAAAAAAAAAAACAACGGATCTTTGATACCATTTTCATATGTGCATCAACGAGTTGATGCAGATGCTTTAACACGTTAACTGCCAGGGCGGTCACAGGGACCGCTAGTAGTCTTTCCTTCTAGGCCATGGCGGTCCTGTGGACCGCCAGGCAATTATTTGTTTAACATGATTTCCAGGCCAGCGGACCGCTCGTATGAGGTATTTTAAAGCATGCATAGGACCGATTGGCCCTGGTGACTGACTGAGACACAAGAGTTTTTTCATTTATTTTTTTTTTCTCTATTTTGGCGATTTTATTTTTTAATACGATGGAAGTAAATTTAAATACGGTAATTTGGTAAAAAAAGTATATTTCTTATAATGAAATACAAAAGTACACAACTGAACTAAACTAAAGTACTTTTTTTTTTATTTATGAAAACTATTGAAACAATCTAGGCAAAAATGCGGTTTTTCAATACAGTCAGGGCAAAACGTTACAACTTTTTTGACATGGTTTTTCGGAATCAAACCCTCAGTTTTTTTTTTATAACATCCGACACAATACTTTCGGATTTTGTGGGATTGTCCTTCTTTTTTTTTTAAAGAGTGCTCAGATTTTCGCTTTCGTCTGTTACTTGTGGATGGTACTGCAACATCATCTAATTCATCCTCTTCTTGAAAAATCAAAGTCTCAAAAATGCTCTCGCGAAAGTCTGTTATAGACATGGAGGAGTCATTAATTTTTTTTAAAAAATAATGCGAATTAACTACGCTAGTACCAAATAGGACTTCTATAGCCAGCTTCCTGTACCACTTTATGGTCTTCCTCAACGCCGAATTGTCTATAGAACTCTTTCCTTTGTTATAGTCTACAACAGCGAGAGGTTTTGTTTTTGTTTCATTTCGAACTTGAATTTCTTGCATAACATCTGTATGCTTGGTTGACAGCAGCAACACGTCTCTTTTGTCACGCCATTTCATTACGCATATTCCCCGTTCATTTTCTCTAGCTACAATTTCACCGCGCTTAAGTTTCTTTTCCGTGACCTCTTTTGGGTTTTTACGCCTGTTAGATCGCAATGTACCTAGAAGGTGTGTCTCTCGATCCAGCAACTTATTTGCCAAATCCATACTAGTGTAATAATTGTCGGTGACCATAGTTCTGCCGCTATCTAACAGGTTTTCAGCAAGGGTCATTACCACATTTGTAGGCACGCTAGCACCTGCATCTTGTTCCTTTCCACAATATATCTTCATGTTATAAGTATACCCTTCTGAACTACAAAGCTTAAATATTTTAACCCCGTATTTATGGGTTTTTAGAGGAATATACTGCTTGAATACAAGACGACCTCGAAAAGGGACTACCGATTCATCTACACAAACTGTACTGCCAGGCGTAAATGCATACTGAAACGTCGCGATGAGCTTGTCAAAAAGTGGCTGGACTTTGAAAAGTCGATCACCTTCTGGACAACTTTCATTATCGGAAAAATGCCACAGTTGTAACAATAACTCGAAACAATTTCTACTCATAACTTTTGATATATTTTCATTCCAAAAAAGTGGTTTTCTGCTCCAGTAATGTCGGATTGTTGGCATTCGAACAATACCCATATATCCGATTAGCCCCAAAAATGTACGCATTTCTCTTTTATCTGTAGGAGACCAATTGAAAACTGTGGAATATCTTGCGCCTTGCAAATAACCTGCGTTGCGTAAAGGCTAGTTTGCTCCACTATTAGCTCTATAATTTCATTATCCACAAAGAAGGAAAAAAATCATAAGGTGTACCTCCCTGTAACGCAGCTTGTAACTCTGGAAGAATACCTTGTTGTTGGGTAAACTTATTTTGAAAGTTCAAATGATTGCCTTGTGGAGAGGACCAGCCCGGAAATGGATGCACAGGGGCAACAATCTCCTCAGATTCGGAGCTGCTCGATTGCTCCCTAAGATTCGAGCCAATGTTTGGAACCTCTGGAACAGTTTCGGAAACCTACAAAAAACATTACTTAGAGATATATAAAGGATTTCTAAATAAAAAGCTTACCTTTGTGTCATTGTGGTTTGCAGTTTCTGCGGGTGCGTCTGAATCAGGTTCAGACAAGTCACTAGGTGAGTAACTTGGATCATTGACTGAGTCGGATAAACCATATGGATCAGGGACATCACTATCATCAGAGCAATCTAAAATTTAATTAATTTCTATACTCTTAAAAATAAATTAAAAGCCAAAACTCTTACCATCATCGTTATTCGATTTTTGCAGTTTCGCCAATAAAAATAAACGTTTCGTGCGGTCTCGAATACCAGCTATTTTAACCGTAGCGTACCAAACGACTTCCTACGCGACACTAGAATTGCAATAACAGCCGATAATATACGCGCGCGCTGCAATAAACAAATGATGTCGGTGGACCCACGTGGACCTCCGAGCGGGACCGATCGTGCTTTTGCAGTACACTTGTCTCAGAGGGCCAAAGCGGTCCGTGGGACCGCCAATTTTTTTTTTGTTTTTAGGTAAAAATTAGAAAAATTTTAGTAAAAATAAGAGAAGTTTAAGCATTATTAATAAAAATCAACCTGAAACTACAAAAATAACAACTTGGCCCAATAGAAAAAATCACAAATTACAACGCGGCACTTAACGTGTTAAAAACCAGTATTCGCAGTATTACACCTATAAAAACGGAAAACATTAAAGAAACAGCAATAACAACGCCATAATAATCGCACATCCTATACTAAAGGTAAAAACTAATAATGTAAGTGATACTGTAAAAGGATCAATTATTATTTTATGATATGAAAGCAAGAAAACATTATGTTACAATCAAAATACTAAACATAGAATTGAAGAACAAACAAGCTTTCATGCAAGTTTATGGCGTTATATGAAAAGGTGGATTTTCATACAAAAATGAAAATAATAAGCGAATCTCGAGGTGATTCTTTTGCAGAAAACTAAAAGTTGTTTTTAAACCGCAATACATGAAAAATATCACGCTTTATATTTGCTTATTTACATATTACATGAACGTCATAATCGAGAAATGGCGTTCGCAAAACCGTTTTAATTTTCTTGGTGCAAGATAACCCTTATTAATTAGGTACACCAAAAATTATTTTATTTTATCAATTAAAAATCATTTTTATTTTCAGATATTGCTGCTCGAGTTTTGAAAACTCAAGATTTTTCAATACTGTACTTTTGGGGATCAAAAGTTTGTTTTAATTCAGTTTTACTCTGGCCAGAAACTCAATACAGTCAATTTAAGAAAAACACATGTGTTTTTCTTATGTTTTTCCTCACATGTTTTGCAATGATGGGTACGGGTTTGTACCTTTATAATAATATTCATGATTTCGACAAAGTTACTTATTCAATTTCAGTTTTATTACTTCCTACACTAGTAAGTATAATTGGTTTTCCGTCGTTATCACACAGAAAAATGTCACGGTCGTTATCACACTAAAAAATAGCATCGTTAACAAGAATCCCGTTTTCAACTGAAATACTAAGAGCTACCTCCCTCCGGCTAGAATTTTGTCAAGTGGTTGGCGAGACTATCAAGAAGTGTCATCTTTAGTTTAAATCCCCTGCAAAGGAGAAGTCAGACAACTCAAAGTTGGCTAATAAAACGATCGTATCTTTGAATGTACATATCACCTTTTTGAAGGTCAATGATGAGACCACTCACCCACTGCTAAAGAGCTGTCAGATGCCCTCAAATTTGTAATTTTTTGTTGAAATTTAAAATACACCTATTTGATTAGATAACTCACTTGACATAAGTTTCCATGGCTCACATAGGTCCAAGCTTAAAATTACATTTTCCATTTCGTGACGAGGTTCAATTCCCGATGAAAGCAATCTTTTTTTATTTTTTTAATTTGGAAAAAATATGAAAAATTAAAAAAATATGTACTATTGTCGTTTATGTATTTAAAATACATTTAATTTATTTTGTACTATTACGGTTCAGCAAAACTTGTAAATAGATATCATAATATCATAGGCACAAAAAATAGAATAACTTCCCAGGAAATCCCCAAAAAAATCCCAATATTATCCCTACGAAATAATGAAAATTATTTTTGAACCTCTAAGGAGAAAACAAATTTAATGAAAAATTGAAACAATTCTGCTTGCAGGAGTTTCGAAACCACCTCCTGTTCTACGCACAGTCGCTCTTCTAATTAAGCTATCGCTGGCATACTCACAGATTTCTAAATTGTCAAGTTGAATATAAGATTTAGAATATAACCTCGCGTTTTAAAAAATTTTCATTTCTTCTGTACGGCATTTTCTGCAAAAATATTATAAAATAGTTCAAAATAAATAGCGGAAAGATTAATGGATTGCCTAACTGTAAATTAAATGTATTTAAAATAAATAAACTATGTATTAAATCCTTGCAGATGACACTTCCTGATGGTTCTACTAATCACTTCACAAAATTCCAACCACCTTGCGGCAGCTAGCTCTTAGACTAACTTCCACAAGGCTTGTATTACAACTTTCAGCTAACCTACATCTTTTTTTCTAACTAAAATCTAGATTCTTAGGAAACGTATCTACTGTCTAAGTTCATTGGTCGATTAACGTAAGAATTTAATGTACGATCAGTAGCAGGGTTACCAGGTTTTTGAAACAGATATGACGGACAGACAGGGGATTTTAGGGGAAATAAAGGGAAGTAAAAACAACTCAGTCCATTTTTATTCTTTTAATCAAAAGGTGAACTTAATTATGGTGAAGATAGTCTGAGCTGTTTTTACAAATAATTAGGTAATCGGAAAGTTTTTATTTAAGGTACAAAAAAAGAATACCTATGTCACAAGTTTCAAACAGAAAAAAAAAAACAAAAATAAACTGATCTAAAAAAAAATTAAAATAAAAAAGTCGTTTAGCTTTTTTGTCGGTGTTTTCTTTTTATATGTATCACTGCTGCCACTGTCGGCACTGTTTTGGGAATCACCCATTTTAAAAGTCAATAATAAACACGAACACACTCCGTTCACAGCACAGCACATCATACAGCAGAGCAAATATTCTGGGCGACCTGGACGGTCATTAACTATGCTTTGACGGACTAACAGACACACTATTTAAATGCTGTCCGTCATAATGACGGACGGTTGGTAACCCTGATCAGTAGGCGAGAAGACTCTGCTGCAAGGCATATGCCTTGCATTCGGAAGGATTCGAGCTCCACAGCCTTCTGGCCTGTTATGAGTTTTTCAGAGGTTTTCTCATAATAATAGGCAAATGCTGAGTCAGTATTATCCTCTCAGATACCCACCACCACTCCTTTTTTTAAATTTTATATTTACATCTTCAGTTGTCATTTCTGTTTTTGGTAGCTCCATTCCAACAATTATATTTTTTAAAGCTGTATTTCTTGTCACGGTATGATAAATTTTCAATTCTCCAAAGGCATATTCTTCTTCTTTGTATATTATTAATTTTCGTCTCGGCAATTCATTTTCTTAAAGTCATCTTGAAAGCAGCACAAAAATAACAACAAGTAGTAGATTAGCCTCACATTGGCCTATAAGCTAAATACTTGTATTCCAACAATGACATTTCAGAAGCCAATCGACTGCGCGAGATGTAGGGCAAGCTAATGGCTCCATTGTGATGGCTCGAACAAATAGTCTAAGATCCGAAGTAAGGTCGACCTTCACCCATCTGTTTAATGGATGAAAGTTTCTTTTTATTACATAAAATATATTTATAAATATACCGCAAATGGGTTGCCTAAGAAAATATGGTCCAGACTATTCTTTTCTTAAAGTAAAAAAACGACACCCTGTAAAGTATTCCCCAGATGCTTCAACTATGCACAAACTTTAATCAGCTCACCGCAGGATGGATTAAAACTTAAGTTTAAAATTTGGTGTTTTTCTCTTCATCCGTTTTTGAGTTGTCTTCAAAATTCGAAATTTGCACTTTTCCTCAAATATCTCGAATTAGATCCATTTAAGGAAAATCATGTATGGGAACAAAATAATAGATAATGACATCATAAACAACTTTTATCATGATTTTTATAGTTTCCTTATCTGTACACAGAAAGGAAAGTAAAAAATGGCCGTGACCGTATTTTCTTAGGCAACCCATTTGCGGTATATTTAAAAACATATTTTATTTAATAAAAAATAAGTTTTATCCATTGAACAGATGGGTGAAGGTCGACCCTACTTACGGATCCTGGACTAAAATTTGAAACGATTCTAATTTAGTGCAGTGCCTTAAGACATCAAGGGAAGGAGACATTTCATTCACATCGATTGCCTATTCACATGATACCAATATTGGATTGGCTTAGTGGAATGTCTTTACAATTGGCTTTGTGTAAATGTTTGATAAAAATCAGGAGATATGCTATAAAAAAAGAATAGTGTGAACCTGGTGAAGAAGAAAAAACAATTATTATTGTAATCAATTTTTTTTATATCAAATCAATTTAATTAAATTATTTTAGTGCTTCTTCAAATTACTTTTTGTTTGGTATAAGTCCAATGACATTAAAAATCTTATTGATATCACTAGGCAGAAATTTTGGCCTTATGATATCGTAGAGGGAGAAAACATAAAATATGTTTTAACTACTTTTCAAATATCCAGTGTATATTCAATTGCAATATTCTTTGCTGGTAAGTATAAATTTTAGTCGTTTTATTTGTGATAATTCTTTTAAAATTAATCTGGGGGGTACTTTATGGCAGGCCGTTTTTATATTTTATGGAATATATATGTTATTTACGTTTTGAAAAGCAAATTCTTCAAATAAAAGTTACTTATAATATTACTATCTATAATTTTTGTTCTATACAAAATTTTCCGAAAATGATCCATATTCAAGAAATTTGACAAAATGTAAAAAAAATAATTTTTTATAAAAATTGTTCAAATAAAAGTTGTTTGTAATATAATTATCTCCAGTTTTTATCTTATAGATAATTTCTCTAAAATAGACCGTATTCGAGATATTTGAGAAAATGTGTAAATTACGAATTTTTAAGAAAACTCAAAAACGGATAAAGGAAAAACCATTAAATTTTAAACTTGTTTTATTTCGGCCCGAGGTGAAATTATTAGATTTTGGACAAAGTCGGAACATCTGGGGGGTACTTTATAGGAGGTGTTTTTATATTTTATGGAATATATCTGCAATGTTTGGAGAAGAAAATTGTTCAAATAAAAGTTACTTCTAATATTATTATCTATAATTTTTGCTTTATGCCAAATTTTTCTGAAATGGTCCGTTTTTGAGAAATTTGACAAAATGTGCAAAATTCTGATTTTTAAGAAAATTGTTAAACTAAAAGTTGTTTGCGATATCGATCTTTATAATTTTTGTTTTTTACATGATTTTTCTAAAATGGACCGTAATGGAAAAATTGGAGGAAAAGTGCTGAATTTAAATTTTTCAGTATTTTCATTTTCAACATGCTTCAACATATACTTCGATGGGGCCAGTTCACGCGGAAAAAACATTACATTTTAAACTTAAATTTTATTTCGGCCTGAGGTGAAATTATTAGATTTTGGACAAAGTCGGAACATCTGGGGGGATACTTTATAGGAGGTCGTTTTTATATTTTATGGAATATATCTGTTATTTATGTTTGAAGAAGAAAATTGTTCAAATAAAAGTTACTTCTAATATTATTATCTATAATTTATGCTTTATGCCAAATTTTCCTGAAAATTCGAGAAATTTGACAAAATGTGCAAAATTCTGATTTTTAAGAAAATTGTTAAACTAAAACTCGTTTGCGATATCGATCTCTACAATTTTTGTTTTTTACATGATTTTTCTAAAATGGACCGCAATGGAAAAATTGGAGTAAAAGTACTAAATTTAAATTTTTCAGTATTTTCGTTATCAATGAATATCTATAGAAAAATGATTCGAGTTAGATGTATGTGGAAAATGTATATATTTAGTTTATCCTCTTAACATTTATAGAGGTGCTGCAATAGGTTATAATAACTAGATAGGAAAGTCATGTGTTGGACACATCAGATTTTATAAATATTAGTGTATTGAAATCCATAAATATTAATGTAAGTGATAATGCGTCTAGAAATTAAGCATAGTTTTGGATTATCCTATCCTTTAAAAACCCTTCTCAGACTGACGATTCCATCAGAGGATATAGTCAGATGAAATTTCATGATAAGTGATAGCTTTGATCGCGAAGCCTGTCGTCGACAAGTACACGACAGATGAGCATATGCGGACTTCGATGGCGGAGCCGAAAAACAGGGATTTTGACAAAATGTGCAGTGTGTTTGCGAAGAGTTCGTCATTAGTACATAAGTTGCCGGGACTATTCGAAACGATCAGCAAACATTAACGAGGACAACTTGTCCGCATAAGCGTTGTACAACTACCGATTTTACTTTTAGCATAGCAAAGATAAATCTGGCAACGCGATAAAGTCCATTTTCGGAACATTGTACACTTTTAAAGCATAACGTCTTGTTTTGCAGCCGATTTTTTTCTAAAAACGTTCAGATTAAGTGAAATTACAATAGTTTTTTCATTAATTAGTTGTCAAAAGTGTGTATTATTAACATGAGCCGAAAATGTCTGTTGTTATACCAGTAACTCGCGTAATGGCGACACTGGATATCTTCATTTCGTGGTGTTTTTAACCCGATTTTATAAGGTGACAAATTACTTTAATAATTATGATTAGTACCTGCTATATTCCTGGCTGTAAGTCCAATTCTAATAGTGCTTTTAAACACGAACAGGGTGGAAAGCTGATATCCGTTTTTCCACAACCGAAGGACGATAATTTAAGACAAAAATGGTTAAATGTAATTCCTAGGGCTAACTTTATGCCTTATAGCAGTAGTTTGTTGTAAACACTTTCCTGAAAGTGAAATTATAGGGTTGATAATTATTTGCAACCCGCTGGAAATTTATGTAAAAGATAAGCTTAAACTAAATGCATGCCTCTATTATATCCCCTTGTTTATTTGTTTAACCTAATTTTGACGATTACACCCAAATTACGCACGCAAAATACCAAGATATTGAAGACGGTTTTAATAAATAGAATTTTGTATTGCGAAAGCATACAAGTTAAATCATAAAACAGTTTTTCCCAGCAATCTCGAATATCAAAAAATTTATATAGCAGACAATATAATATGCCATTCTTCCAAAATTTATGCTTTAAAGGAATGTGAATATCCAATATATCTACAAATTATTAGACATTGGTCTAAACATTACCATGCGGCAGGTCGGCCTTGATAACGTCTAGTCTAGTCCAGATAAGACATAATTATAATGTCTTCTCTCTGGTCCTAGTCTAACATGGAAATATATGGTGACAAGTCCGTTGTGAGCCGAGAAAATGAGGTAAGTTTATTTTTTGTAATTTTTATATAAAAGGTATATTAAATTAGTTCGATAATATGTGCATATCATTACGATTTTTTTAAGAGCGAATCCTCAGTGAATAGTATGCATCTTGAGGTTTATTTTTGTGTGTTTAAATTTCGCTTCACTTTATTTACAAATGTTGTAAGAATGAATGACTGTAAACAATACAGAGTGGAGCAAAACCCCGCAGCCTGTTAGAGGCAAAGTCCCGCATTCGGGAACTTGCACCATGATGCGGGGGCTTTACCCCATTTTGTTTGCAAAACATTTTATGAACATTTTAATTTATATTTTTGTTTTAGAAACTAGTACTTGCCAATGACCGAAGATATTCATTCGCTGCGGTACGTGCGCTGATCGTCCGAGGCGTTTCGATCCGTCAAGTGACACTAAGGGATCGACTCAAGAAAGGTGGAGGACAAACACTCGGACGATTTCGAGCGACTTCAGGAAACAGAGTTGGTAGGCCTCTGTATTGACCTGGATAAGCGATTTTTTGGCATAACGTTAAAATCCTTACGTTTCCTTCTATATTAATATGTCAAAGAGAACAACCTTCATCAATTTTCAACTAAAGCGCAACTAGCTGGGAGGGATTTCACGCGAGCCTTCATGAAAAGAAACAAGCTATCTCTGCGTGTTCCCAGAAGACGAGCGTTGCCCGAACAATGGGGTTTAATAAGGTACAAATTTCTCAATATTATGGTACTTTGGAGGCAGTCATGAAGATATATAGGTTTACTACCTGCCAAATCTTCAAAATGAACAAAACAAGGGTACAAACAGTTTCAAATATATTTCCTAAACACGTTGCTCCCACGGAAAAAGAAGTTGCAAAGGTAGTAGTAGCGGAACAAGGACAAATCGCTGTGTGTGCGTTGAGTCCTATTGGCTCTTTTGTATCTCCGTTCTTTATCTACGCACGAAAAAGAAAATCGGCTTTTAATTAAGGGCGGCCCGTTAGGATACGACATGGTTGTAATCGACAAAGGATATATGAACACTCCTACCTTTATCAAGTGGCTAAAACACGTCCAAAAATATGCAAAACCAAGCGAGAGTAACCCAATATTGCTCATACTTGATAATCATGTTTCTCACAAAAGTCTGGAGACACTAACTTTTACAAAATCAAACCACATCCACCTGCTTACATTGCCACCCCACAGTAGTCGCAAAATCCAACCTCTTGAGCGTTGTATTTTCCGGCCGATCAAGGTTTATTATGATGCAGTTGTGGATTCGTGGTATGTTTCTCATCCAGAAGAAACCTTCAGCGTTTATAATGTTGCTGAGACATTCAAGGTAGCTTTTGAAAAAGCGAGCACTGTTGAAAATGCAGTTCAAGCTTTTAAAGTAACTGGTATTTATTCCTTTAACGCAAATATCTTCTCAGATGCGGACTATTTACCATCAGAGGTAATAACAGATCAGCTGCCAGAAGAAGAGCGAGACGATGATGATCGAATGGTAATATTTAATAATGATGGTGATGAGCTAGATGTGCAAGCCATTTCTGAAGCGTATGATCCGCAATCCACTTCAGTATCACTTACTGCTGCAACAGAAGTAGATATGTAACAAGGCAGCAGTCACCCTGCTATTAAAACACTTTCAAAAGAAAATGCACTTGCTGTTGCAATAGACGAGAATATGCAACCAAGCAGCAGCCATGCTGCTATTGAAATGATATCTTTGAATGAAGATGCTCGCCCATCAAGCTCGTTTAACTCCTGGATATATAATCCCTCTTACTAAAATGAAAATAAGGAGGAAATGCATAGAAAAAGGATTGAAGTCTGAGTTGCTTACATCCACACCTAATAAAGAACGTATGGAAAAAGAACCGGCTGAAAAAGAAAAACAAACTACAAAGAAGTAAAAACGTTCGCTGGAAATTAAAAAATGCACATTAGAAAACGTAACTAAGCAACTCTTCTCAGCCGTCAATCAAAAAAGGAGAAGAAACAAAGACATCTTGTAAGATCTTTGAGAAGAATATTTCCAGAGAACTGGACTACTCAGACGCCGACGCAGATTATTCTATACATGACAGTAGCTCTGATTTTCAATCTGATGATGAGATAAACGCCCAAGAGGACGAGATTGAGAACTCACAGCAGAGCTCTAAAATGATGTTGCCAAATGAGAACGCTGTAAAGGTCAGGGTAAAACCAAAAATTCTTTTCGACACTACGTAGCTATAGGATCATTTTTTTCTACTTACTAAGGAGGTTATGAAGGAGTATTTTGTAAGAAATTACCGCAAGCTTACAAGTTTTTGGAAACGAATGAAGAGTCCTTTGTTCCTGAAGAAGATATTGTCTTGAAATTTTGAAAACCTACTGAGATTAACTCTGCTAGGTTTCATAATGTTATAACATTTACAGAGGATTTGACTAACTTACAATGTACCAGTGGACTGTCATTGCATTTCTAACTTATTTTAGTTTTTTTTTATAATTAGCTTTACATTTTTTAAACAAAAAAATACTTTTCAAAGTTTCTCTAGAAATTCAATATTAATAAATGTTAATAAGATTGTCATATTATTTTCTTTTTAACCCAACTTTACCCACCATTGAGGTAAATCCCCGCATCGCGGGTGTTTGTCCCATTTGGTGGGGCAAATCCTTGCAAAAAAAAAAACAATGAACATTTTTAATTAACCCATTTTCAGACACCACAAGTGTCGTAATTAGGTTATATGAATGATCCCTACTTAATACTTCTAAATGAAATTGATAAAGAATACACCTCCCACTTCCCAAAATTCGGTAAAAACTAAAAATTGCGAGGCATTGTCCCCACCTATCTAAATATTGTCAGCCAATATCAAGTCATAATGAGTTTTCTATCAGTTTTTTTAAACGAATGAAGCAGAATCAAAAAAATAAAAGAAGAAAACTTAATACATTTGTAACGGGTGGGCCATGAATATGTTGAATTTTAAACTGCGTGTTATTAATGAAGTTGACAATTTGACTGTCATTAATTGTTGACAGTGATTTAATTTTATCCTTCCGCTAACCGAATATGCATCGCTTTAGTCTAGATCAACGTTTTGAAATACTCAAAACTTATTTTGAGTGTAACTCTGTGGTTGTCGAGATGGCGCGAAAATTGCGTACAAAGTTTGGAAGAAATGAGGCGACTTCAAACCAAGGAATTAAGAATTTTATGATAAAGTCCGAAAAACTGGAATGCTGGTGGTCGTAAAACATGTTCCGCATGCTCATCCTACGCGTACACCTGAAGTAATTGCTGCTGTAGCCAAAAGTGTGCGCCTTAACGCGTCAACATCAACTCGGCGTAGAAGTCAATATCTTGGCCTTTCTCGTACTACTCTGAGGAGGATTCTGCACAAAGACCTCGGTATGTTTGCGTACAAAGTCCAGTTCGTTCAGGAGTTGAAGCAAGTTAACTATCCACACCATTTTCGCTTCGCTGAGTGGGCTCTAAACCAGTTGAACGATGACCCTGGTTTTGCAAGAAAAATCATCTTTTCGGATGAGGCGCATTTTCACATCGGAGGTTATGTTAACAAACAAAACTCAAGGATTTGGGACACGGAAAATCCACACGTCGTCGTAACAAAGCCCATTCATTCAGATCGAGTCACTGTGTGGTGTAGATTTTGAAGTAGCGGCGTGATTGGACCCTTTTTCTTTGAAAATGAGGCTGGCCGCGCCGTTACGATCAATGGCGACCTCTATCGAGATATGATAACGAACTTTTTGTGGCAGGAATTGGATGATATCAATCTCGATCAGGTCTTGTTTTAACAAGACGGCGCAACTTGCCATACCGCCGCGGACACCATCAATCTTTTGCGCACAAAATTTAATAATCGTGAAATTAGCCGTTTCGGAGATGTTAATGGAGCTGCGATTTAACACCACTTGACTTATTTCTTTGGGGCGCATTAACGAATAGAAAATTATGCGGATAATCCTCAAACAATTGAGCACTTAAAACAGAACATTCAAGTTCAAATTGCTCAAATAGAGCAGCAAACTGTTGAAAAAGTGCTTGAAAATTGGTGTTCCAGGATGGGCTACTGCCAAGCCAGTCGAGGTGGCCACTTAAAAGAAATAATTTTCCATACTTAAATAAAGTTAAATTTGTTGGAAAAAAAAATAATTTTTCTTGTCCTCAAAGCTAATTTATAATTCAACATATAAATGGCCCACCCTTTAGTATAATGAGGTGGCTTGGTAAATAAAGCACGTAGGTTTATAGAGAAAAACCCTTTACATTATCGGAACAACTATAACTAAGAAACGAATGAACTGATATAACGAAAATAATGTTTATTCGCGTATGAAGAGAGAATAGAGGATCGTCTTACATGTACCCACTGAATGACCGACTGTAATATATGTTTTAAAACCACGTTTGTTTGTATGTATGTACGAGTTATCTACCGTTTTACTCAATCGCGCTAGCTAGATAAACTATACTCTGCTAAACTCCACGCGGAGAACTTCAGAGAAAAATAATCGTTAATGTAATCAAAATAATATCACTACAGGCGCACTGCAAAAATAAATTCCTAACAATGTTCACTAGCATCCGGGTTATTATAAGTTCATTATTGATTTGAAATTATAAAATTTTATTTATTTCATTTATATTTTTAGGATGTTTGTTCATAGCAACTTTTGCTCTGATTCCAAAATTTACTAATGAAAAGACTCTACCATTTGTTGCTGATTATCCGTTTGACTGGACCATCTCTCCTTTCTATGAAATAACGTACGTTTGTCACTTGTTTTTTATTGTCTTGTTAGGATTAGGTGTTTCAGTTGGAGAGGATTTATTAGTTATGGCAATATTGTTAAGTACTGCTTATCAATTCTTTATTCTTCGAATATGTTTTGAAGTATTTAATACCGATGGTATAAATAATGTCAACAAAAAGTTAAGAAAGTTACAATCTGATCAGTTAGATTGTAAATATGATGAACTAACAGAATATTTTATTCGATGCGTGCGCCATCATGAAATGCTTTTAAGGTAAGAATTTTTAAGTTACTATGGATTAGTATTTTTTTATAGTTTTTTAATGTTAACATTTAAATCGTTCTTTTTTTTTAGTAATTTTATTATTTAGATAGGTCTTCTACAAATCTCTCTAACTCTAACCTAGATAGCCTTTCAGTAAAAATATCAACTGAAGATTTTTCGTTTTTATATGACTCGCCTGATATTGATCATACTTTTGAAAATTTGTTAATACAATTAAGTATTACTTAAATGTAACTTGTCCTATTAAAAATATAAAAAAAGTGACCAAAATTACTTGTCTAACAAATAAAACAATCAATAAATTTTAAAGAGAGAGGATCTGAAAAACTTGTTCTGGCTCTCAAGAAATTGTTCTAATGCAGAGGTTTTGCATAATTACAAAACACAAAAGAAAACAAGACATTTATCCTAAAAGAGGACATTTGCGCCGAAAAAAGGACATCTTAAGCTTTAAAAAGTCATAAGGACATTTTGCTTCAAAAAAGGACTGTCCTGTTCAAAAAAGGACAGGTGGCAACCCTAATGTTTATTTAATAAGAACCAAACGCCAAATTGGAGTTTTGAGATATTAAAGGTTAAAGAGCATAATGCTTCATTGTTTATAATAAGTTTAGAGAACTCCAGGTTTGTGACTAGTGTCAGATAGGTATTATGTTATCATAGGCACAATTTTATAAGTATATTAAGCTACCTAGAAACATGAGTTAGAAGATATTTTTGGCGGATGGTTTTTTTTATTGAAATTAGGAATTTATGTTTCTTAACGTGTCGTTTGGTTCATTGGCCAAAAGATGGTACAAGAGTAGTTAGTAATTAGAACGTTTTATACAAGGTAAATTGTTAAACCTTCCTCTGTCGCTTGGTGCCTTTAACTCATTTTTGCCAGTTTGTCACTTGGTTCCTTTTAGATAAGCTAGATTTTTCTAATTGGCAAGTCATTAATGGTACTAAAACCTTCTCGAAATCCTGTGTGAACTGGCTAATTAATATAATAAATCTATAAAAATAAACATTTTAATAATGCATATTTTGTTTAATCAACCTTGATATTATTTATTCATTACGGATTTTTCAAATTGCTTTTTTGTGTTTTTATATGTGAAACTTTTGTTTTCTTGAAAGAAATATTAAAAATTAGATAAACTAACTAAAATCAACTTTTTTGTTTTTCGGTTTTATCGTACCTCGCAGTTTTCGAGAGAAAAAAAAAAACAAAAATTGTTTCTATGCACGCCATTAGAAAAAAAAATATAAAAGTGGAGCATATTAATAAAATTAGCTCAAAACAAATTTAAATAAACTTTTCTTTTATTAAAAAAAAATACGAAAAATAAAAACAACATCCAAAAAGTTGTATTTTTAGTTGCTTTTCGTACAAAAAAAAAAAATATGAAAATTGCTCAAACCTACTAATTGGCCCCGTGGACACGCCCCTAAAATTACTGAATCAACTGTAATAGGTCCAAAACATACCATTAAAACATTAACAAATTAAGAAAACTTTTGTTTTTTTGCCAATCATCCACTATTTAAAGTCACGTGATTTGGATTGCCTAATATTATTTTAACCAATTATTATTAAAAAAAATCAATTTACAATTTCTTTATAGATTTACGAAATCATTTAATGATGTTATAAACCCTATGGAAGTCTCACAATTAATAATGAGTGTCGCTTCAATTTGTCTTGGTATCTTACGTTTGTCTAAAATGGTAAGTTCAAACGACAACATAAATTTAAACAAATTTTGTCTTTAAATCTGACAACTTAAATAAAAATGGAATACAAATATATTTTCTAAAGCAAAATAAGAAAAAAATTAATGTTTTTTTCTAATTTTGACATATAAAGTGACATCATTTGTAATCGCAGCAAGTGTCAAAACGATCTACTTTATGCAACCAGTTATATGAAGTTGAACATTATGAAACTGGTTATGGAAAATTCATTATGTCTCCAGTTGCGAAAACACAAATAAAATAATCCTTTTTTTTATCAATTTGAAAGTTTATATCGAAGGAATAAAGGTTGGCTATATAGAAATAGTTTTGATTCCTAATTTTTATTCTAAATCTGCACAAAATAATCGAAAATACTGATCGACTCTCAGTCAATACACGAAAAAAATTATTTACGACTTTCTAAAAAAGTAATAAATGCAAAAATCACGTTCCATAGACGAAACCATGATACAAAAAAAACAGAGGTATGATACTTAACCGACAAAATCTCGTCGAGTTCGCGCATGACGTATTGTGGTGTGGAATATGGTTTGATTAAAATTTATTTATTTATAGTATCAATCTGCCTAATATCTTATCTTCCTTCTATATTATCATGGGCTCGTCACGGAATAAAAAAGAGCTGAGAAAACATTCTGCTTGGCGTCGCTCTGCTCGTCAGGCAAATATTTAGTAGTTACATTAAAAATAGGGAATCTAAGTCATTATAGACATCGAAACATTTTCTTGCTGAATTAGCGACAAAACGGGCACAATAGATCTTTTAGGTCGCAGTGTATACAACCTATTCCCAAAATAATATAACTGGTTGCATAAATAGCAATTTAAATTTTCTTTACTTTTATATGTCTTCCCAAAAACCTTCGTTTCCTATGTAGTTTCATTTTTAGAACATCATTACAATTGTTGAAGTTGCAAACAGTGTAGGCTACATGATAGGAATTTTAATGCAGCTAAGTATTGATTGTTTCTTGGGAAATGAATTATATTATCAGGTTAGTAAACTGAACATTAATCGATTCGCCTATAAGAAAGATTAATTTTAAATATTGGATTGTTTCTCACAGAAAACAATTTGATTTTTATTATCTGATTGGTAGAGTAGATTATACTCATTTATCATTTGATGATGGTGGGTGTGGTTTTCCTCACCTGTAAGTCAAATGGCACCATCAATCTTCTTTAAGTCGCCCGGAGCGCCACGGCAAATAATAATAATAGCCTTTCCCCGCACAAGCTTAGCTTTTGGGGTTAAAATTCACTCGTAAGGGGGTGAATTAAGGAGAGTATTATTATTATGCCCATCATATCTACATTGATCGCCTTTGGATTTAAAAAAGGATCGGGAACATGGACGGGAACAATCTAATGAGTAAAATAATCGCTTAACCTTTTTAACAGGCAAAACTGTATAGGCTTTTTTAATCATTATATGAATTAGTAATGTTTAATGAGAAACAATTTTTTTTGTATTTAATCCACCAACATTTTTGTAGTACATATTTGTACCATCAACATTTTTATGGTAAACATTTGTACCATCAACATTTTTTTGGTACTCATATGTACTAAAAGAAAAAATCTAAAATATTCACAAATTTTTATAATCATTTATTACAGAAACATTCGTTTTGATCTTGTTAGTGTATCATCAGAAGTAACTTACAAAAAACCAGCCAAGATACCATTTTGCCTATTTTTGTTCACTTTATTAAAACTTCGGCACTCTTTGTTGAGACATCCGTGATACTCGGAAATCAAAAGCTTTATTCACTTTTTGGTACAAATACGTACAACATTTTGACAGTTATCATTGTAAATATTTGTACCTCGAAACGAAATCTTGTTCAAAATGGATGTTAGTGTCAATATTTCAGTCAAATACAACATGTTGTTGATCCATAATAATACATGGTACATATATGTACCAGCAACTGTTAAAGGGTTAATTTTGAACTGTTTCTTGTTCATTTCCTCAACAACAATCTCAACTACCTGAAAATAATTTAGAACTGAGTGGAATCCACCTTTCCCACTATTGGACAATTTCGCATCACTTATGCGCGAAAAAAGCGGTGGGACTTTTGAATCTATTAATACAACTTTTTTGTTTGGAAAATGAAATTGTTATAATATGTTGTATTTACGCAAGGTTCTTTTTTTTTCAGCGATAAAATAAGGTTATATAGTATTAATGAAAATAATTTGCTGCGATCGAACTAGCGGTGGAATGCCCTTGCAGCAAGCAAGAGGGTATAGTGAACCGAATTTCAAGAAAGTGGTAGTAATTTTTTTCTATTAACTTTTGATGTAAATAATATCTGAAAGTTTCAAGCTTGCACTTTTTTATGCACATGCATTTTTAATACGTCGTCGACGGTTCCATCGCTACAGGGACAGCAGGAAAGTATTTCCATGTTAAGAATGAACGAAATATTTGTAATTTTGCCTTTCACAAATAACATATCTAAAAGTATCACTGACTTTCCTAACAAAATTAAATACAAATAGTCACTATCAAACGCAGAAAAAATGATATTTGCGGATGTGTAATTGGAACTCAGTGTAGGAAGGATAATAACAAATTTTGATGATTTTTAACAGGAAGTAGGATTTGCTCATGAGTAATAGAGATCATCAATAGTGGGATAGGTCTATTATTACAAATTAGAGTATCGAAACTTATATTTTCTGTCATGGATTGACTTAAATACTATCCTACCGACTGCGCCAATTAAATATATTATAGACCGAAATAAACAATAAACGACATTATACTTTGTTTATAGTAAAAAAGAAAGCATTAAAAAAATATTGAATAAGAAAATGTAATTGTTGAGGATATGAACAATAAAAATAATTTTAAATTATTGATGCACCAGTAGAATTAAATTTGTACTTGTTTAAGATATTTTTAGAGTTTACGTGTGTGACATCATTTGCAACTGAGAAACATTTGTTTTCTAATTATATTTAGCGGGCCAATTTTCACGAATGTGGGAGGGAGAAAAAAAGCAATGAAATCAAGGGTGGGGCATGGGAATGAACTCTCATAATACGATTGGTTTTGTTTTAAGGCCAGTTTATTGCCTGATGCTATATTTCAATGTAAATGGATAAACTTGGAAAGTAAGCAGTTACAATTAAAAAAGGATATTGCTTTTGTTATTCAACATGCTCATAGAATTCCTCAGTTCAATGCCTACAACTTATACGATATGAACATGACATCTTTCGTAAAGGCAAGTATCTGTTATTTCATTGTTATAGTCTTGGTAGTAACAAAAGTACTTATACAATAATCAGTAATTTTGGCAACTAATTGAAGCTAAAAATTGTCGAATTATCTGTTTAACTTTATTGGTACTTATCACTATTTAGCAGACCAATCTCCTAAAAACCAGTATGATCCTTACTCATCTCAATATTAATGTTGCTGCTATCGTTCATTGTAAACATTTTAGTTTATATTTTTTAGGTTCTCAAATTGGCGTTTTCAGTTTATACAGTTTTGTCATCACTTGAAAAGAAGGAATGAATAACAGCATCCTATATTCAATAGTTTGCTTATGTTTAGTTTCACCAAGTTATGAAAGAGAGCACAATAATTATGGAAAATCAGTAATATTTGAAAGTATCTTTATCATTATTACGGACAGCTTTTTTTATATTTATTTAGATATGTGTATTTTTAAATAACCCTTACAATTTGTCGCAAATTAGCACTAAAACTGGCTTGCAAGCTGAACGTACTTATTATTATTAAATAATTTGCTCGAAACACAAGTTTTTTATTACTCAAACTGTCTTTATGTCACAGGCTTTGTTTTCTGGGATGACAGTTCAATTGATTTTATTTTTTATTAAAAGCTGACTAATACATCTCACTTTAACAAATTTTTATTAAGATTCTGCTGAACTCTAATGAACTGTGAAAGACGGTATAATTTAAAGAATTGTAATAATGGTCCACAATATTATCTTCAAAGTTACCTATATAAAATATATAAATTTGGAGATCACAGATTATATATAAATGCTATATTACAACAAAATAAAACAATGACTATTGGTAAATCTTACATAAAAATATTCAATTCTATATAAGAAATTAATAATTACAACTCTATGTTGGTAAAAGTCCAATCTGCTGCAAACACATCTGTGCTGCAGCCGCTTTTGCTTCTTTCTTATTATTTGCTGCTACATTAGGTTTATATTCAACTCCATTAAGAACCACCTAAAAACATAAAGACTGTATCATCTTTCTCTAATAAGTCATAAATTGGACCAAAAACATTTCATCACAAAACAGTAATAAACGAATCTAACCTTAAAAAGAAAGTTCTTCTTGTGATCAGGTCCGCACTCGAATTCTAAAACGTATTGAGGTGCACCCAACTTTTTCTTTGAAGCATACTCTCCTAATAAAGACACGGGGTGTTTTCCTTGCAAGTTTTTCACACCTGGTGGAGCTTTTTGTTTCTTCTTCTTTTGTTCTTCATTTGCTACTAGACCTTTTTTATCAAGTTTTACTTCAAGTAGCAAAGGCTCAAGAGCTCCAGTTCGATCTTTTCCTAACCCTTCGCCCGGTTTCCAGCCCATTTTTTGAAGAAGGTGCATTCCCATCCCTCCAGAGAGTGGGGCTGCTGTTTGGAGTTGATCCTAGAGAATGGCCCGAAATTACTTAATATATTTTATTTGAGAAAAATTAATAGTTTTAATAATATAACATCCAGCAATTTTTATTTTTTAACACTTTGGATTGTTAGTAAAGTAAAACCCAAAAATATAATACCGACATTTTAAATTTCAGCAAGATCATTTTCTCTCTTCCAAGTATTATCTTCACACTAAGAATATACAGATTCAGCTTAAGTTTTTCTTGGGTATAACAGGAAGAACTGCGATAGATTCATCAAAAGCGAGCACGCCTTCAATCCCACTTTGTTTGCATGTGGGAGTTGGTGGATATGAAATCGGTCGGCCTCGTGGAATTGTCAACGCCTTATTCTGCTTTCTCTCTTAGTCTCACTTCGTATGAATATTCTTCTTTCTGTTGCTCCCTATAGTTTTGCACTATACCCAAGAATCATTTAAGCCAAATATGTATTATCTATCAGTTGATGTATAACATCACGTTTCCTTTAGGCTGTATCAGATATATAATAATAATACAGTTTTCTGTTTACTAATTAAAAAATATTCAACTTGCTTACATATAATTGCCAATAATTCTTGAAATATTAAACTGATATTTTGCTTTGTAACAATTTTAAGGTTTTATTATATAATTTTTAATTACAGCAAATATTTTATTTCACGATATTATATGGGTTTCTCTGCCAAATGAATTAAAACTTTTCTAATTTTGAGTTGTAAAATATGATCAAAATAATTTATGTTGGTAAAAATCATGCGGAAATTATTTATCAAATGAGAAAATAAGTTTATATTTTAGTTTTCAAAAATGTGACAATATATATTTTTTTTTACTTCCAACTTATCAACTTATATCACTTGTTAATCTACTAATCAAAAATTACGGTAACGTTAATCAATGCGATGCATTGGTGATGACGTAAAAAATGAGCCAAACAATGTTGTTAACAGACTAAGTACTTATCTAGTTTTTCATCTTTTTTTAGTAATCAATTCGGTAAAACAAATAAAAATATTTCTATTATTTTTAAGATTACAATCATCTTAAAAAACATACCACTGCAATAACTTATTAATATTATCTTAAACTATTTTTAACGATCTTCAAACAATAAAAAAAAAATTAACTTTTATGCCAAAATCAATGACAAAAAGGTTTGTTTTGTTTGGCTCGCTGTCGTCACACTAATGTGGTGTATTGATGAATTTAGTTTAATTAAAAATTGACGAAACCACAAAAGAATTGGTTGAAAATTTGTAATAAATAATTTACTTTATTAATTATTGGCAAAAGCTCAAATCATTGAAATCAGTGTCAGAACATAGGGATTATCCTTGTACTTTAGTCAACTGATAAAAATACTCTATTGAAATGTTAACCTGATAAACTAATCAACTAATACCGCTTTAAAGTGTTACTTTTTCAGCCGCATTTACTTTATTACGCCGCTTTTTATAAATACAGGTTTATCATACTTATCGTTAGTAATTATGTACAAATTTTATTAGTTAACGATGGATTTTTATTAGATCAATAAAAATTTGAAACAATTCTTGCATTTAAGCCTCTTTTCAAAAACAAGAATGTAGAAAAAATATTGGCTCTGCTTAGGGTCTGTTTATACTCCCTTATTATTAGTATTAGTATTATGGTTAAGCATTAAACTGGATAAAATATTCAAAAAAGGTATTTCTACTCGTTTTATATTTAGTATTAGTGCATTTTTTTAAATATTTTTCCTAATAAGATATAATTCTGCAGCCAACAAAATGTATGGTTACTGAAGAGATGCGTAAGAGGCCAGTTGTGCTCTTAGACTATTTTTTAAGATATTTGAGTATTAAACGTGTTTTTATTAATATTTTTTCTGTTAATTTTATTTAAAAATATTATTATTCAAAAATAGGTTTAATTAAAGACATTTTAACGGATTTATGTCTCAAATTTATATCAGATAAAAAGAAGAAATTTGAGACAAATCAGATAGAAAAAAGGCCTTTGGTCCTCGTGGGGACATGTCATTTGTCAACTTTATACTTGGTACACATTGCTGATACACAAAAATTGTATGCAGCGCATGATTTGTACCGAAATATCGCTTTAGAGCTTGTTGGAACAAATCTATAAACAATATCTGACAACATAATCATATGTGTATTGTCAATTGTTATTAGCCGTTGTCTATTAAAAACAAAGGCCAAATACGTCAATTATTCATTTGATAGAAAAGAAGAAATTTAAGATTTTAGGGTCTATTTATACTCCCTTATTATTAGTATTTGCATTAGTATTATGATTAAGCATTAAGTTGAACCTTCACAATGTAATGGGGACATTTATACTCGATTTATGATTAGTATTAGCATTAATATTTATGCTTAATAATTGACAGATTCAACTTTTAAATTAAATATTAAATTTCTTCTTTTCTATAAAATGAATCAATAGCGTATTTGGCCTTTGTTTTTAATAGACAACGGATAAGGATAATTGACAATACACACATGATTATGTTGTTTATATGTTTGTCCAACAAGCTCGAAAACGATATTTCGGTACAAATCATGCTATGTATATATGTATGTATGTGTATCAGCAGTGTTTACCGATTATAAAGTTGACAAATGACATGTCACCACGAGGAAGCAAAGGCCTCTTTTCTGTCTGATTTGTATCATATTTCTGCTTCTTTTTATCTGTTATAAATTTGAGACTTAAATCCGTTAAAATGTCCTTAATTAAACCTATTTTTGAATATTAATATTTTTAAATAAAATTAACTAGTAAAACTATTAATAAAAACACATTTAAAATTCAAATATCTTAAAAGAACACAACCGGCCTCTTACACATTTCTTCAGTAACCATATATTTTGTTGACTGCAGAATTATATCTTATTAGGTATTAGGTTTAAAAAAGAATTACTAATACTAATTATAAAACGAGTATAAATACCTTTTTTTAATGATTTAACAAATTTAATGCTTAATCATAATACTAATACAAATACTAATACTAAGGAAGTATAAATAGACCCTAACATAAAAGTTGAACCTGTCAATTATTAAACCTAAATATTAATGCTAATACTAATCATAAATCGAGTATAAATGTCCCCCAATACATTGTGAAGGTTCAACTTAATCCTTAATCATAATACTAAGGGAGTATAAATAGACCCTAAATGAGACAGTCAGTTAAAAAATGTAGTGTGCACCTCGGCCATATGATCTTTTTAAGCGTAGCCAGAAGTTGCTTGGCCTCGGTTGCAAATTTGATTTGGCCAAAAAGATCAACTTTACGACCTTAGTACATAATAAAATTTTTCTAATTCTATAATAAAACTGCAACAATTTAGCAAGCGTGTAAATTTAAACATAGGTCCTGAATTTTATACTGTTGTAAACATTTTCTGAAGGTGGTTTCATATAAAAGATAATAAATAGCATAATGAAATACGTTGTTTTTACCAAGTATTTGCAATACTTACCTACAAGTCTAAATTGAAATTAAATCTAATTCAGCTACAAGGTTTTTTTTTATTTATTTAACGTCGGCCCATTTCTACGAGGTTTAAACACCAATGCTGGTGAGCACGCTATCCCTAAATACAAAAAAAAATTTCCGAGACCGACGGCTTTACATCTCATCCGAAAGATGGCATACCCCACGCTATACCTCGTACTCATTGATATAACGCCTGTTGGCTACGATATGCAACTACGCGGGCAGTTGGACTTTATAGGTAGGCCGACTTTCTTTAAGATAGTCACTCATACAAGACTAACTGCGCGCGGCCTTGCTAACTGCAGATATCAATGCACAATAGTAAACCTGCTAAGCCGGGAGACTGTCCAGTTACAAGGTTATAAGCTATTAAAAAAAAAAAAACAAATTTTCGTTAGAATCATAGTCCGATATCCAGCTACAAAACTCTGCCATCACTAAACAACTTTATATATAAAAAAAGATATGTAAAACGATAAGAAAAAATATCGGCCAAAACAATATTCAATTAAATTTATTCCAGTATACTGACACCCTCACAAAAAACAACGATTTTTTCTAAATTATAGAGAAATATGTCTACTTTAATAATAACTTGATCTGCCTAACCCCATTCAGCCGGAAGTGTTTGGTACACCACCTTAAATGAATGAAACAAGTAATGTGTAATTACTTCATCGAACAACTCGTCCATGTTTTGTTTTTAAAGTTTTTCTTTTAAGCCATACATTATCGTCTCGATGATGGTGGGTGAGGTTTTCCTCACCTGTAAGTCAAATGGCACCATCAATCATCCTTAAGTCGCCCCGGAGCGCCACGGCAAATAATAATAATAATAGCCGTCCCTTCCCCTACACAAGTCGTTCAGTCTACTTCAGGGGTTGAAATTCACTCGTAAGGGGGTGAATTAGGGAGAGTATTATTATTATTATTATTAGAAGTTATAAAAATAATTTTAAAAAACCGACCCCAAAATCGTGCAGATGCCATCACAAATTGAATTTGCTGATTTTCTCATAGATCCCATCATCAGATATTGACCAAATGTATACCACCCTTGAGATAACATCTTTCTAACAAAAAAGAATTATAAAAATCGGAAAACGTGGTAAAGAATTATCGCTGAACATACAACACTCTTTTGAAGTCGGTTTAAAATGAATAAAAATATTAATCTACCGTCAATCGAGGAAAATAAAAAAATATGATGAAAAAAAAATCGGTTTAGATCCGAAAATTAAATGCAATATTTGGAAATTATGAAAATGAAAAATTCCCAATTCCCCTACGAAATTAGACTCGAGTCCGAGATTCCGGGTTCAACTACCGGCCGATCCACTCAGTTTTTCTTTCTTTAATTCACAGGTTTTTCAATTTTTCTTTGGTTTGTTTTTACCTTGTGCATATGAGGGTGTAATTTTAACAATTTCGTAGGGATTTCTTAATTTTCATAATTTCCCAAAATTAAAAAAATATGAATTTGGCTCACCTTATTTTTAAAGATAAA
This sequence comes from Psylliodes chrysocephalus, assembly GCA_927349885.1. Classification (NCBI taxonomy): domain Eukaryota; kingdom Metazoa; phylum Arthropoda; class Insecta; order Coleoptera; family Chrysomelidae; genus Psylliodes; species Psylliodes chrysocephalus. Next base: position 22,919,289 of record OV651822.1, on the reverse strand, counting down.
GAAAAATGTTTTTTAATAAAAGTTGTCCAGAAACAATTTTTACTTTTTCTTTACTTTATAATCAAATCGTTCAAGTTGTTTTGTGAGGGTGGTGGCATACTGAAATTGATTCGACAATTATTAATTTAAATATTGTTTCAGCCGAATTTTTTTAGGTAAACCATTCCATTTTTAAATAAGGTAGTAAGCACACTGGTTGATCAGCAGGAATTGGAGTGAAATAAAAAGCGTATTTTAAAATGTACAGAGTTGGAGAATATTTCACTATATTTCCAGATTAAAATAAAAATAGTCGGGTGCTTTAGGCAATTTTGTCGAACCATCAGAGTTAATAGAATATACAGGATGTTCCGTAATGGGTTCCAATATTTCTACTAGCCATTTAATGGGAGGTTTTCTTATAAAATTTTGCAATTTATAAAATAAAATAAACATAAAAAAGATTTAATTTAACTGGTTCCCAGCCCAGATTTAAACCCATGCCTCTAGTTTGAATACTCGTAATTAAATTGATTTCATATATTTTTATTTAAATTTATCATTTATTTGAAAATTTAGAAGAAATAAAAATAGTACTGTTATTATTTATCGATTCTAAACGAGAATAGCTCATTTTAATGTATATTTAATCTTAATAACTCAAAAATACACTAACAATTAGTTTGACAGAATTGTCACTTATTTAAAATTTTAGAAATAATAGTATTTTGGATGTCCAAAATATGAACTGTGATTGGTGCATTTCTTTTTTTTGCAGTTTTCTCACTACCTAGAATGTATATGAAATATATTCGTTCAGTTGAAGGCAATGACATACGTTTTGTAGTCTGTGCGTAGATAAGCTAATATTCATGTGTATAGAAAAAAACAAATTTATGTTGGAATTATCTTTTAAAGAATAAAATTCCGAAATAAACAAAAAGATGTTGTGGAACCACTTCATAATTAGTAGTTTTTTTTTATCGGATAATTCAAAACGCGCTAATGTAATTTTTAATTTCAATTTAGACTTTTCAGAAAACATCCATTATTTTACTGTCGTCTCTTGTTCTCTCAAACTTACCATACTGCAAATAAAGCTGTCTGGCAGACTCCATTCCAAGAACCTTCATATAACATAACGGCCTAAAACAAATTCTCAGGTGGCAACTTTCATAGGTTAGAAATAAATCAATTAATATTTCTAAGTTATGAAATGGTTTGTACTAGATTTTGACAATTTATTTTATTTTTGTAGACAGCAAATATATGACTTTCTAATTGGGTGTACAATTAAATTGTACGTATGCATTCATTATTTATATACAAAATATGTTATTTTGCAACAAATATGTCATCTTCGAAATAAATTATAAAAATTGATAAGAAAAATGCAAACTAAAATATTTAACAGTTTTATCTACAACTACTGAAATTGTGACAGTAAATAGACCATTCTAAATTTCGATGACTTTAAATATGTCATCAGGAGAGGATTAATATTGTTTTTACTTTTACTGAAATTAGTGAACTAATGAAAACATAAACATACCCATAAATTGATAACTTAATGACATATTTTTCAACGCTAACGTGCAATATTGTCGTGTGAGTCATTTACGACCAAACCGGTCCTGCTCTAATCTCTTAGGTCCCTCTATGTCTGATTTAGACCTCTCACGGCCTCCCCTTTTAGAATTATCAAGAATATACGGTACAATACATCAATCTCCGAAACCTCCCCAGAAATACGCCTATGGAACCCGGCAGCCGAAGGGATGATCATTCTGAAATGCAGTAAAAACCAATGAATGATCTCAAAATTGTAATTTTTTGAGAATGCACTTTGGTGCAGTGCACTATGGTTTCTAGGAACGGATTTTTTGGCCAAAAGTGATTTTTTCAACTTAAGTAAATACATTTTTAAGTGGATATATTAAAAATAAATACTCCAGAGCTCAAGAATCTTATCTGGGATTATTATTTGCGTGTCCCTTTTACCTAACTCTGATAACAACAAGTTGTAGTTTTTGTCGGTGGTCAGTTAGTGTAAAGAAGTCGCCGAGCGTAGACTAAGTTTAAAGCTGTGCTGTTGGTGTGATTTTTAAAAATTGGATTTTTAGTGAACTGAGGTATTACCATTAAGGTATGTACTTTTAATTGATATAAACAAAAATACGTAATTATTAACCCTAGTTTTTTAAATTAATTAATATACAAATAGTGTATATTTATTTAAAAAAATATAAATTCCAAGATTTAGGTAACCTGTAAAAATTCGGTGGAGTTTGGCCAAGATATTTTTATTACTATGATAACATTCTGTCTTTATCAGTGATTAGTATTCAATATAATTTTTCTGCTATTATCTGCTACCCTTTCTAAAAAAAAATATGTTTTTCCAGCCATGCATCGTTTTAAGAATGAAGACCTTTTGGAACTGTGGCTAAAAGAAAGAAACAAAGACGATCAATTTTCTCCTATTTAGCACCAGATTATAGAGGAAGGAGAACAAATAAGTCCATATAATAAGAAAAAAATTAAATTAAAAATGTATTCTTTATGTCGCACTTTTAATTAAAGATGGACTAAAAGCATTAAGAAACAGAGATTATTTAAAAAAAATCGATTTAACTAAAAAGGGACTGTGGTATTGAAATAAATGAACCTATGCCATCTATATCTTTTGGCCGTCCTACAATTTTGTTTTCTGAAAAATCAAATCGGTCAAACGCCCATTTCGACTAACTAAAATAATTAGAAAAATGCTGTTTTCGCCCAAAGAAGAAACTTTAAAATATACGCTTAAAGAAGCCCTAGAATTTATTGTAAATAACAATTTTAGTAAACAACAGTATTTAAACATCAGATACGGAGTTCTTTCAAGAAAATCTGATATGTATCCAAACTACAATGAAGTGTGAAAATGTAAATCCAAATAAAGACCAACCGATATTATTGTTTCTGATATTGTAGCATAAGTTCCTTTATCAAATCTTCTGGAACACACTTAAAAAAATTTTCACAAGAAGAGGCCACTATGCAGTACATGAAAATGATTAAGGAGAATGAACTTAGTGCAGAAATAGTATTTAGTTATGGCTTTGATGGAAGTAGAGGCCACTCGGCATACAGACAGAAATTCAGCACTCCGATGAGTCTTTATTTGTACCGATATTGTTTGCAGTCAAAAAATAATGTAATTTTGTGGAACAATAAAACTCCTCAGTCTGTCCGGTTTTGTGGACCACTTAAGTTAGAGTGTGCTTAAAAATCATAAGAACATAATATTAAAAGAGAAAAAATATTGACTTGAAAAATGAAAAACTAAAAGAAATAAAATTACCATTACCTTAAAATAAGCTAATAAATATTAAATGTATTCTTTTTATGAACTTATATGATGGAAAGGTACTTAATACTTTGATTGGTACAAAGTCAAGTCAAACTTGTCCAATATGTGGTGCTACTCCCCAAAGGGTTTTAAAAGTTGAGAACTCAAAAACAATGAACATCTTTAACCCAAAACCAAATATTTTACAATATGGAATAAACCCATCACATGCTTGGCTTCGTTTTTTCGAGTGCATACTATACATATCCTACAGACATGAATTATGTGAATGGAAAGTCAGAGGTACCGAAAATAAAAAAGGATTTAACAACAGAAAAAAAGTATACAAGAACGGTTCTTATCCCTTTTACATCTACATGTAGATAAACCAAAATCAAGTGGATTTGGCGGCAAAAATGATGGCAATACTGCTCGTAGAGCCTTTTGCAATACCAATCTGTTTTTGGAAAAAACGGATGTTGATGAAACCCTAATAAAAAATTTAAATCATCCTAATTTGTTTGTCTTGCCAGTACTAACTAGAAGCAGAAAAAATTTAATTTTTTGTCATGAAACTGCCTGGCTATACACGAAAAAATATTCCTGGTATCCTATGACTGCAATCATTCACGAAGTTTTAGTATATGGACGACAGGTAATGGAGATATTTCGTGGGATATTTCGAGGAAGAGGGATCTGAAGCCAGAAATAAACTTTAAAAATATGATCGACGATTTCACGATAGGAAAACGAGCCGACAGAATAATATCGAAGATGTGTTTCATCTCGCTATGGACACCTCAGATCCCATTATTTCCAGTATAAATTTACAAAAACGAATAAACAAACAGCAGAAGTTAAAACTTCGAGCGGAAGTTACAGAAATGCTTTTGGGACAACAACCACAAACTTTGGAACATGAAAATCTAGAGGATGATTATGACGATAATGAGGGGAAGAAAGAATTTTGGACGAAATAATGCTTGATCATTTGGACTCACTTGAGTTAGATATGGAAATGTGATTTTACTTTTTATTTAAATTACCTAATATAGTTTTAGAAAAAAGTTATTTATTATTTGAAATCTAGTTCTAAATGACCCAAAATGAGTTTTATAGGGTTAATATACTCCACTGAAAACAGTTGAGCCTATAATTTTGTTTTTAAATCGTGTTTTGACTTTTGGCCAAAAAAGTGGTTCATTGAAACCATAGTGCAGTGTAAGAAATGGAGGAGCTAGGCCAGAGCGTAACATTTGGGTATAAATAGATGGTCAAATGAAATACCAAACAGTAGAATTACTAAAATACATTAACAAAACACATGAACTCATATTCCTCGACCCGATAACGGTAAAGCTTTGCCGTTACTAAAAAGGAAAAACCAATTTTGACAAATAAACAACATATAAAGGATGAGTTTTTAGAAAACTGAGACGACCTGAATATCTCAGAATATAAAAATGTCATAAAAAATCTCAAAAGACGTCAATTTTTATCTTTTGAGATAACGTTGAGATGCCTATCACTCACAAGGCTCTTTCGTTCGCTGTTGGTGCAGTGTCCACCAGTGTCAATTACACCACCTTATTGTTTTTACACCGGACCAAACGAAAGCGTTGGTGTAGTTCATTCCTACACCAGTGGGACGAACGAAAGAACCTAATGTTTGTCTTCTGAGACTGGATCGTATTATCAGACTTCGGGAACCTATTCGTCGAAAATCAGAGCTGAAAATTTCAAGGGTATCATCAAGGTAAGTCATTCCATTTAAGAATTTTGAGAGTTGGTGTGTAGGGGGCGAGAGAAAGAGTGATACGCATCTCAAGGTTACGTCAGAAGATGTCTCTCTCAATAAAAATTTACGTGTTTGGAGAATATTTTTTTTATGGCAGTTCTGTTGTATATACTGAGACATTCAGGGTGGGTCCCCTTTTTAATAAACCACCCTGTATGTGAATATTTTTAGGCTTAAAAGTTAACGTTTGTTCTAGCAAGTTCTGACAAAAGCTTTTTTTTAAAGAATACTCTATAATTTGAACATTTAGAGTAAATTCCCAGAAATGTTTTGTGATAATCAGCTTTAACACCAATAAACATTCACGTGCATTTTCAAGATAAAGCGGGCGTAGTGCAGACATGTCGGTAATCGGTACCAACTAATAGTTTATCATAATGGTCATTGGCTATTAAGTTGTCTGTTGATGAAAGCTGGATTAATGAAATAATTGATGTTGAAAATTATTAGTGCAGGTAGTTTTAAATTTAGATTCGAGTAAAACTGAATACATCCATTTTTGTTTGTTATATTTTTAACAAAATTATAATTGCAGATGATGTATTATTAATGACGTCTCCAATAAAAATTTTTAGCAAAAAGAAAAAAACGAAAAAACCAATACTTTTTGTGCAATTGGAAAATCGTGTTTTCCCTAAAAATAATGGATTTATTCAGTTTTGCTCCAAATCTTCTCTTACTTCTCAAGTGAAATTTTTGTCAAGAAAAAAATAGATTATTTTATTTTGCTACAGTATTTGTTGTATTCAAGATAAAATACAAGACTTTAAACTTAGTGATGATAATGATTATATGTAATGTAAAACAATAGACTCTTGTTGTATATTTCACTCGATAAAAGCTAAAATAAACTGTGATTGGCACGATTGTACTTAGTCTTTTAGTAAAATAATAAAAATTATTATTATTATTAATGCCACGAAAAATGGTTTTGTCAAAATCCAGCATTCAAATTCAAGGCACAGATTCCACCTCTACTTCAAGAAATGGTCTGTGCCTAAATGAATTAATCATAGAAATCAAAGACTTCTATGATAAATCCATTAACCTGAAAATTTGTTAAAGGATGTTGGAAACAGGCCAAAAACTTTAGAAAACTAAAAATCACACACAAATAATATAAACATTGTGTTTAAACAATAAATTATTTTTCATCAAAATTGTTGAAATAAATAGTGCATTAAGATACCTCAAGTTCATCCCATGCAGTTACAATCTACAAAATTGTAAAACGTTCCCACATATCTACAGAAAATAATTTATTTTTGTGCAAACATTACAGCTGAAAATCTGATGATGCACCCTTTAAACATTCTCCTCAAAGTAACCATAGCACTATAGTACATTATTGATACCACATGTCCTTATAGTTCTCGGTGGCAGAGTCAGACTGTTCACAGTGTTCACCTTATTTTTTTCCCATGCCAGCCTATCTCAAAAAAATATTTTTTAAAGTATGACTAGGAGTTATATACGTAATTTGAAATTTATTAATTTCTTATTCAAGCATTTGTATTATTGTTTTTATCATTGATAAAAGTTTGTTTATCTAATATAGTTGTATTCAAGAGATCAACTAGATCAATACCTCGACAGTTTACACAATGAAACTTTAGAGACCGTTTCTGCATCGGTATACATTTTATTTTTGATGATGATAATTCAGAACATTCACCACATAAATAATTTCTACATAAATCACAGGCAAAAACAGGATTTTTAAATCATTATTGTCGACTTTATTTTGAACTCTATGCATTCAATATGTGTATCCATTTTATCGCCTTTCAGGTTAGTCTTAAAAAGTACCAATATATATATATAAAACTGGTTTACCTACATTTATTTCAAAGTCAAACCATACTTTGGTAGGTTGTGCACTAATTATTGAGTAAACACTACTTATTAGGGTGCTTCATTTTTGGGCAATATTTTTTTTTCTGTGCTACCTGAAAATCTGAAACTTATAAAAAATAAAAAAATTTACCGCCGGGTAAAAGGTTCTAAATGCAATAGCGACTTAGCTCATTCGAAAATTCGAATTTCCATTTAAATAACATAGGAATTTTTTTTTTGTTTCAATTTGATTTTTCGATATAAAATTTTTTTTTGGGAAAAACCTGTGTATAGTTTTTATAGGGCATGAAATTCGCTACAAAAAGTTTTTGTGAGTGAATCCCCTGCGACCAACAGTTTTTGAGTTATAGAGCTAGAAAGATGAATATCAATTATATTTCACATCAAATCTTCTTTAAACTAAAATTTAGTATTTTTACATCTAATAATAACTTATTATAAACATTAGGACGCTACAAAATTTAATAGTTTAACATAAAGATTTGATGTGAAATATAATTAATATTCATCTTTCTAGCTCTATAACTCAAAAATTGTTGGTTGGAGGGGATTCACTCAGAGAAACTTTTTGTAGCGAATTTCATGCCCTACAAAAGCTATTCACGGGTTTTTCCTAAAAAAAATTTTTAATATCGAAAAATTAAATTGAAACAAAAAAAAAATTTCCTATATTATTTAAATAGGAAATCGAATTTTTGAATGAGCTAAGTCGCTGTTGCATTTATGACCTTTTACCCGGCGCCATATTTTTTTATTTTTTATGAAGTTTCAAATTTTCAGGTAGCACAGAAAAAAAAAATATTGCCTGAAAATGAAGCACCCTACTACTTATAATTTTTTATTATTATTTAAAATTATAATGTCTCATGATTTTGATATAAAATTCATTCGATTTAGGTACTTGTAAGTATCTTAATGGACTCATATATGTGTCTAATTAAGTACTAATATAAAAAGTAGCAAAATGTTATTTTTACTAAAGAGTCTGGCCTGTAAAAATGTATTTTTAGAAATATAGACGAAATTTATACTAAATTAACAATGCAATTAAAACAAACTCCCTAAATTTAAGACCAATTATAATAAAGATTGTTAATTTAGTATGAACGCATATTTCTAGATGTTCCAATAAAATGGATAGAACAAATTATTGAAAAATTAAGACACGTTCCGTTGTATCCTGCAAGAGACAACAGCATTTTCTGAAGAAAAAATATACCTTTTTAGCCCATGCTTGATAACCAGAAGATAATTCAGCTTGAGATAAAATTTGGGCACCAGTAGATCCTGTGAACTGGCCCAATTGTTGCTTGCTTGTTGCCCAAGACTGCATCTATAACAAAATATTATATGATTTATACATTAACGGATTATATTATAAAACGCATTGAGTTATCCCTAAAAACTTAATAATATTTACCTCTTTGTTAGACTTATACATCTGAGTTAGAGCTTGTACATCATTGGGGTTTTCTTGCAATCTTCTCATAGCTGATAGCCTTTGAGAAACAATTGATCCAATATCAACAGCAGCCTAAAAATATGAATTAATATTATTTATATATACAGATAATAATCACTAAATGAAAGCAAAAAAAAGAAAAGTACAAATTTTATTTCTGTAGACCTGAATAGAAAACGGTCCAGTTCATATCAACAGGATATTGAAAAATAAAGTTAGTTTGTCCGATAAAACATGCTCCAGTTTTGTTTCCTTTTTAATGTTAAAGTTTATTTAAAAATAGGTTTTTTTGTTAATATTTATCTAAAAGATTTTTGCCGATTTTAATACTTTATAAGGTGTCTTTCGGATGTTACAGATGATCCAGTAATTCCAGAGGCGCGCTCACGGGGCACTTCGATTAGTTTTCGGCACCCAAAATATCGCCCAGTAGTTTTTAGAATTTTTCACATATATATTTTTTTAATAACCTAACTAAAAATACAACTTTTTTGTTTCTTAAATTTTTATTCGTATCTTACTTTGGATCACAGTTTATTGGACAAAGTACTTTTATTTTTCGATAAACTATCAGCTGGTGAAATCCAGAAGATATAAACTAGACTAACTTTGAACAGTATGGTACAAATGGAACAAGTTGACTTCTGAAAAAAATCCTGTATCACGCCATTTTTTATTTTCAAACAAGCCTTAATCTGTGTGAGCGTGATGACGTCATCAATAATTTGTTTGAATAGTAAATGTAGTTCTTGCAAATACATCATTTAAAAGGTGTTTTAATTATCTATTCAACCATGTCAATAATTTTAGGTAATTAAGGTTTGTAAACTGTAATTTTTTTTATAAAAGGTGCCGATGGTGTGTTCTAAAAGAGTAAAATGTTTCTTCTACATTAATAGTTAATAATTTTGAGCTACACCAATTTTGGATGAAAGGAGTCACTATCGACCAGTTCTTTAATATTTGCCATGTATCACAGCTACAGAAAACAACAAAATTTCAACTTTAGGCTTAATTGAAAACGGATTGTTACAGTATAAATTAAAATGGAGTGGGCCTAGAATAGTACCTTGGGGAACTCCATATCTTACCAATAAGAAACTACAACCATTTGTGTTCTTCCATTTAAATAGGTTTAGAGGAACATTTGTTATACCATGGTTCTCTCTAGAGCAGAGATTCCCAAATTATTTTGGGCAAGAGACCACTTTTCCAAAATGAACTGATACCTTAGACTAGTGGTCGCCAACCTGTCGATCGCGAGCTACCGGTAGCTCGCGGAGGCAATTCTGGTAGCTCTCACAACGATTTTAATTTAAAAAATACAAACTGCAAAAATCAGAGATGCTTCCGAAAATTCCACAAAAAAATCTAATTGTCATAATATTAAACATAAACAGCGGCAACGTTGCGGTGAGCGATCTGCCGCTGACGCCATCAAGCTAGAATCGGCTAGAACCGACCAGCCGGACCAGCGCGTTAGTATTCGAGAACGATTAGGATTGCTTTGAATGGGATACATACGCACGGCGCGGCGACATTGCGCTTAGTTTAAAACTGAACGCTTAACCAACGTCCAGCGGTTGGGTTAGTAGAGAACAACAAAAAATAATATTATGGCAAGCAGTTGTAAGAAGGTAAAGACATACCACTTTCATTCGGAATGGAAAGAACAATACTTTTTTACAGAAGTTAAAGATAAAAATGTGTGTTTGTTATGTAATACTTCGATCTCCGTTGCTAAAAAAGGAAATATTGAGAGACATCATAAAACTGTACATTCTAATTTTTAAAAATCATTCCCACTACATTCTGCCGCCAGAAAGGAGAAACTGAAACAGTTAAAAAAGCAGTTAATTGGACAACAATCAATATTTTTAAGAACAGTCGACAAAAATAAGGCTGCAACTGAAGCATCTTACCGTGTGTCCCAGATAATTGCACAAAAAAAGAAACCTTATGAAGACGGGGAAATGATAAAACAGGCGTTTTTAGAAGCTGCTGATTCGTTATTTGCCAACTTTAGAAATAAAGACGAGATAGTTTCAGCTATAAAATCTATGCAACTTTCTGCTAATACAGTGATGAGACGTGTAGAAGTAATGAGCAATGATATTTTTTTTACAGTTAAGAACTGACTTAGATAACTGTGTTTATTTTTCACTTTAACTGGATGAATCAACAGATGTCGTTGACACTGCCCAGATGGCCGTGTTCGTCAGGATGGTTTTTAGTGATTTTACGATTAAAGAAGATCTTTTGAAGTTTATTCCACTGAAAGGACACACTACTGGACATGGGTTGTTTTCTCATTTAAAAAATATTATTTCTTCCGAGAAAATTCCAATATCGAAAATGGAAGGCTTGACAACCGATGGCGCTCCAGCTATGGTGGGTTGTGATAAGGGTCTGGTGGTGTTATGTCGTAAAGATGAAACTTTTCCGCAATTTCTCTGTTACCACTGCATTATCCATCAGCAAGCATTATGTGGAAATTTCCTGAAACTAAACAACGTTATGAAACTGGTGGTAAAAATCGTGAACAAGATTAGAGCTCAAGCGTTACAAAGAAGATTATTCAAAACCTTGGCCGATGAAGTTGACTGTAATTACGGGGACCTACTCCTTCACTCTGAAGTCCGATGGTTAAGTAGAGGACGGGTGCTGAAACGTTTTAATGATGTCCTATCTGGCATAGTTCAATTTTTCAAACAACGCGATGAACCGACTCCGGAACTAGAAAATTCAATCTGGCTTAGAGATTTTGGTTTTCTCGTGGACATTACAGAGAAATTAAACGAACTTAAGTTGCAGCTTCAGGGGAGAGACAAAGAACTAGCGGAAATGATTTCTGATATAAAAGCATTTATCAAAAAGCTGGAGTTTTGGGAACAAAACCTAATTAACAGCGATGCCAAGCATTTTCCTATTCTTTCAGAAAAAATATCTCAAAATCCATTAGAACCCTATGACAGCAAATATCATGTAGAAATAGTTTCTACCCTGAAGAATAACTTCAAAAATCGTTTTAAGGATTTCAACGAAATGGCTTTAGTAGCACAGTTTGTTGTTTCACCCTTTATGGAAATGATATCCAACAGTTTGCAACTTGTGTTATGCAGAACTTTGGCGAAGACATCGCTGCAACAGAAATGGAAGTAATTGATTTTCAAAATGATTTAGCCTTAAAATCGTTAGTCTCAAGTACCAAATGTATCTGGCCTATTGTAAGTAAAGACAAATATTCAGTTCTATGCCGTGTTGCCTTGAAAGTGAAAGCATTATTCAGTTCAACCTATTTGTGTGAATCTTCTTTTTCCAATATGAAGTTTATTAAGAACACATATCGCAATCGACTTACAGATGAACATTTGGATAATTGTATTCGAATGGCTGTATCAAATTATACTGCAAACATTAAAAAAAATTATCGATGAGTCTGAGTGTCAGCCTTCTCATTGAACGTGCTTTTTTATTTTTCAATATTTATGTTCATGATAGTGCGTTACTTTTTTGTTGTTATTATTAACTATTTTTAAATCTTACGTGACATGCCGTTGTGGCTGGATAAAAGTTTGTGTTTATTTTTCAAACACCTTCGTTTGGTAGGTAGGAATGTAGCTATGAACAAGTACGTACTAGTAATATTAGTTATTTTGTTATTAGTTTATTATTAGTACCTATGTATTATGTATTACCAGTTAAATAGTAAAATAAATACATATAATGATAAATTAACTGTGGATTATTTCATTTACGTTGCGTTACGTGGCTTCCGTGTGGGTAGCTCGCTGTTTATTCCAAAATTAACAAAGTAGCTCAACACATTGAGAGGTTGGCGACTACTGCCTTAGACCCTCATAGCCAAATTGCATTAAAAATTTCTATCTCTAGTTTTTTCCTATTGATACAAAATGCTTACCAATCTAAAAACTTTGCGGTTGGTTAAGTGAGTAAACTTGACATCATATTCTCATCAAAATTTAACAAAATAAATAGTCATAAAATTCAATAAAAATACTTAAGTAGATAAAACATTAAAATCGCAGAGTAAAGATAAAAAATAAAAAAAATCAAGTGTGATGGATGAACCTGTTGACTACCAATCTAGATAAATCTGGTTCAATATTGGTGAGTTGAAGCCTTAAATCTCTTTTCGTGTCTGCCATCATAAAACTCCCAGTAAACCTGCAAATAAAAAAAAAATATATGTTTAAGAACCTACTTAAAAAACAATAATAAAACTGTTAAATTTGCACACGAGGTTATTTTTATCACCTAGGCACTGGATGTTTTTTAGGTATGCTCATGAACTTACTCATTGATAAACTTGGATATAGTCACTGTGGTATAGAAAATTTGTATTAGGTACCTATTAAAAAACTTAAACAAAGAAAAATAAACATTTACAATTTTAGGTAACAACTTTTCTAAAATAATTTCAAAACATACTTGTAAGAATATTAAAAGATTTTTGGTACTTACCCTGTTATTTTTTCATAAACTGCAGAAATGTATGAAATAATATGAAATAATATCACATATTAATTCACTTAAAAAATAGTAGTGAATATTATCAAAAATTATCTGGTTGAAAAAAAAAAATGGTTAAAATTAGAAATAAATACAGTGATGCTTAAAATATCTGAGAAACGTGCATTTGAAAATAAAAAACGTACGGATTTCAGGAGTTTTCCAGAAGTCAACAAGTTATGAAAAAATGAATGTATTCCTTTCCCAGGTAACCAGCTGACGTCATTTGCAGGCCAATATTTGGTCACTTAATGTCATTGACGTCACATGACCTTAAAATGACGACATTTTGACGTACTAGCCAGAACGTCAATTAGACGAACTAAATAGGACGTCATTTTCACATTTATTAGAGAGTTGAAGTGTTTCCAGTACGTTAACGTAAACGTGAACGTCAACGCAGAAAAATAATGTTTACGTTGAAGTCCAAAATATAAGTTGAAGTTGTTAAACGCATCGTGACATTTACGTACCATGACAGATAATGCCAATTAATATTAGGATTTCTTCTTTTCCAATTAAAAAGAGGTTATTTTGTTTGAGTTACGTACATACGCCACAACCCGTAAGCTTACGTATTTACGTAGATGTGAACGTGAAGGATATTTGAATACGCATGCACAGATGTCAGTTTTTACGTAAACGTTTACGTTCATAGCATCACTTCAACCCTCTAATAAAGGCCACTAATGGTCTTAATGCGCGAGAAATGTAAAAAATTCCACATTCCACTATTTATATGACCAAGAGATAATTACAAATTATTCCTTAAATTTAAAACTAACTAAAACTTAATTTTGCTTTCTTATATTCATCCTTAGTGTTATTTCTACACGTTTTTCGCAATTTAACGTCCAATTTCTCTGCGCCAGCAGATATACACCAAATTGTTAATTATTTGTGTATTTATTAAAACCATCGATACACATCATACATGTCTAATGAAAATGTATTTTTTATAATTTTTAAAAATACGATCAAAATTCAATATTCGGTTTAAAAAGTGGCGCGTCAAGAACTGTTATCTGTCATGCGTTCAGGAACAGTTGTCAACCGAATACCGCGTCTACAAGAGCATGACCCGAGTTCCCAGATCCTGAGCAGAGATAACATTGATATTGGTGTTCTTTAGTCACGTGATGTATGATCCAGCGTCATTGGTTAATTCATGTTGTTTCTCGATTCTCGTCAGTCGTCGGTTATCCATATTCTCTTCTTATTTTCCATTCTCGCTCCAACTCTATGCCAAAAATAGTGAACAGACGTAGTCGCGGTCGCTGGTCGTCATTTTTCGGTTTTCTTTAGCTTGATAGTTTGTTCTTATTCTAAAGTTTGTTGCCTTTGCTGCTATAGATATATTGATAAAACACACGAAAAAATTACTATTATTAATTTAAAGCCGTGTTCAATTGTCTGTATAATAGTGAGTGCACCTTATAACTAAGTGATTTACAAGAATATTTCATGTTGTGGAATTTGCGGAAGATGGGATTTTGGAAATAATCGTCAATAAGTGGTATACGCACTACTTTGAAATGTATTGTTTGTTTAATATTATTTATAATCCTGTAGTAGACATTTTTGCAGTTTCCATCTTTTCGATTTTTAATAAATATGTGTTTTAAAAGTGCTTAAGTCCATTTTGTCAATACCATCTCCTTTACCTATATTCAATTGGGATTGAAAATTGTCATTTTTACGATTTCATACAAGTGGAAATGAACATAGTTTTGACAACTATAAATATTACACCTATTTTTTTTTTAAATTTACAGTATTTTTATGTAACTGGGTGTTTGCAGAAAGCTTGATTGTTGCTAACAATTGATTAAATTTTAATTGACGTCGAGACTAGTGATATTTCAAGTTTTATCATCTCTTACCTTCAATTAAAGTGTAATAAACGGTTAACGTTAATTAAGTTTACTGCAACTGGTCATAAATATGTAAAATTAATTTTACAGAAAATCAATTCGACGACATTAAAACATCAGACTACCTTCTTGTAAGACGTACTAATAATGTCATTTTGACGTCGTAATGTGACGTCATTCGTCTGTGATTTAGAAGGTCATAATAACGTCATTCGGAAGTCATTTTGGAAGTCATCCCGACGTCAGTGATGACCAAATAATGACATACAAATGTCGTCAGCTGGTTTCCTGGGTTCATTTGCACCATACTGTATATAATTTACAAACAAAATGACAAATTCGACAATTCAGTACAAACAATACAATTGAATATAACGTTGTTTCATTAGTACAAAAAATGGAACAAATAAGAAAGTTACCAGACAAAGGCGTAACCATAAAATTTTGTAAAATAAAAAAAATGACCATTTTACTAACCTGATTGAGAGGTGTAGGAAAAAGTTGCGGTCCTGGGGGAGCATTAGGCGGAGCAGGAACTGTCGGAGGATCAACAGGAGGTAAAGGAAGAGGTTTTTTTTCTATCTCTTTGACAGGCAACGGTGGTGGTTGTGCGGGGACTGGTGCCGGTTCAATAGGTAACGGAATACTGCTAGTGCTAACTGTTGAAACCAAAGATACTCCTGATGGTAAAGCATCTGGTTCTTTCTCAGTTGGAGGAGACACTGGCAGCCATTCTTCACCTTTTCTGTGATGTTGGCCACTACTGACTGGAAACTGTATTCGTAATTCACTGGTGCGCTCTAGTGCTGATTTAGTAGGAAGTGGTACGGAATTCTGAAATAAATTGTGAAGTAAATTAAAAATATATATATATATATATATATATATTTTAATTCCTGGTATCTTTTCTTTACATCCGATCAGTAAATCAACGCTTTTCATTGAATAAATTTATCTGGTTCCAGACACGTCAATATAATTTTTAATTTGAAATAACAAAAATTATTTCGAAGCCAATGTCACATATTGCCCCTTTTTTAATTTTTAATTTATTTGTTGAAAATATGGTAGATATTAATTTTTATTTACTAAATATATTAATTTGCCTGATGTTCGATTTACATACTTTTCGCCATGACAAATGAGACTGCTAAGTTTGGGATGTGGACTCCTTTTACTCTTTTCACTCCATATCTAACTTCACATCAATGAATTACAATGATTTATCATTGACTGAAGTTAGTTATGGAGTAAAAGGAGTCCACCTTCCGAACTCAACTTTAATGAGACAAAGGTGTCAATTTTGTCGCAAGGTGACAAAGCTGTCACTTAATGTCAGTTCACGGAAAACGTAAACTTTGCGGTTAATTTCGAAGGGCAAAAGCTACTTTGAATAGAGATCGTAGAAAAAAAAACATTTAAACACAAACAGAATTAGAGTAAAAATGTATTATAATAATATCTGCCACTATATTATGTGCCCATAAAATTGAAGATTAGATACCTCTTAATATAATATGCATGAAAGGTACTAAATTATAAGTTTTTTTTAATTTGTCTCATTTTTGCGAAACACATGCGATGGCTTCAGGCCGCACAGGTTAGGTAAATTAGGTATTTTAATTTTTCTCATTTTATGTATAATTTTTCTGTGAAGCAACCCGCGATTGCTTCAGGCCATACAGGTTAGGTAAATTAGTAAGGTTTTTTTTTTAATTTTATGTATAGGAAATTATTTTGATAAAGATCGGCTGCATAGGACAGGTTTTTTGTTTTTCTTATTTTATGTATTTTTGCGAAGAAACCCGCGAGACTCCAGGCTGCACAGGTTAGGTAATTTAGTTATTTTTTTTAATTTTTATCATTTCATGTATAACTTTTTTGCAAAACAACCCGCGATGGCTCCAGGCCGCACACGTTAGGTAGTTTGGTTAAGTTTTTTTTTCAATTTTTTTCATGTCATGTATAATTTTTTTGCCAAGCAACATGCGATGGCTCCAGGCCGCATAGGTTAGGTAAATTAGTTTGGTCTTTTTGTAATTTTTTCTCATTTTATGTATATTTTTTTTGCCAAGCAACCCGCGATGGCTTCAGGCCGCATAGTTTAGGTAAATTAGTTTAGTTTTTTTTTTTAATTTTTTCATCTTATATATTTTTTTGCGAGGCACGCGCGACGTTTCCATGCCGCACATGCCGTAAATTGGTTGTTTTTAATTTTTCTCATTTTATGTAGGTTAAATTAGTTAATTTTATTGTAATTATTATGACATTTTCTTAAGAATAAACATATAATTTTTAATCAGTCATGTTTTATTGAACAAATATAAAAAAAAATTTTTGGGGATAGGGGGTAAATTTCATGAGACCGCCGGGATTTTTTTTTCACTTTTGTTTTTGGAAAACTTGTTTACTTACGAAAAACTTTTTGTTATTCAAATGTGGATTCACCATATAACTTTTATTTAAAAAATGTTTTGATAAAAGAGATAATGGACTTACTCGCACTAATGGGTCACCCGGTAAGTAAAAATCAATGACAGAACAGTTTCATTTTTGTTTGGCACACAAATTACGTCATGATAATACAGTGCATTGTCAACTCAGCTTAATATAATTCTTGTATTTCATAATTCCAGCGCCAACTGCAAACCGTTATATACCAAATTATTAGTCAAAGCGAATGACACTGACAGTAATGTCTCCCGAAAATATGAGTTCAAAATCACCCCCAAAATATGCACACGTGCAAGATACTCTAACTGGTGCTCTTTTATTAACAGAAGTCGGCGTAGACTTGAGAGGATGTTTTGTATCAGGCAATAAATGCATTAATCAACTTAAAAATATTGTCAACGGTACAGAAAAAGCAGTCAAAGCATTACAAATTACGTCAAAATGCGCTTTGGAACAAGCTTATAAAATGGTTTCGACAATTAATTCAAGTAAACCAACCAAGGAATGTGAAGAATTAATTGGAATCATACAGAAACAATTAAATGAATTAGAGCAGAGTGTAGGATATAAAGAGTTAATTGATATTGATGTTCATCAGGTATTTTTTATATTATAGTAACAATTTCTGAAATTATTTAATCAAAAACCATTTTTACTATTAAAACATTAAAGTTAATTGATTACTATAAATAATGAACTTAAAAATTAAAATATATTTTTGTCTTAGAAAAATGACAAAGTCAGGATGTTAGAAACAAAGCAAAAATCTTGTGATAATCTCACTTGGTTTTGTAATACCAAAAACTCAAAATGTGACATAAATGAAAAATATCCTGGAAGTATTTCACGAGAATCTCTGATCGACCTAAATACAGTAGTAAACTTACCACCAGTTCCAGAGGATATTTTTACAAGTTTTTCTACAAAACCAACAAGATCTTCCAGTTTGTCTTCATTAAAGAGTATGAGAAAGGTAATATTGGCTTTTTAATACAAAAACCGATGCACATAATCGATTATTTATGCAGTGTTGACTAATCGTCAGAATAGTTGAGGAATGTAGGAAGTTTAGAAATTTTTCTTTTGTTGGCTGTTACTAAAAACAATTAATTTTAAATGTATATAACAAATGAGAAATATTGAATTCCTTTGTGTATAAATAATACATCTCTAAAAAGAACATCTCAAATAGTCATGCAAAATAAAACTGTAAGTAGTAGAAATAAAAACTGTAACTATAAAACTACAAAACAAAAATAAAGACAAAATTTTAAAAGTACAGAAAACACAATACACAATGTTAGGAATGTGGCCAATTTAGTTAATAAATGCTCGGAATATGTTTCAGATTATTAGCTTAGGGAAAACTTAATTAGTTGGTAGTAGTTTGATGAAAGAGTAATGTCATTGATAATGTGCAACGATTTTTGTATTAAAAAGCCTATAATTATTGTCTAATATAATGTATATAATTAAAGTAAAATGACAATAATTATATTTTAATATATATTCATGTCATATTATATTCTTAAATCATTGACATAATTAAATTAAATTAAAAAGTTTTGTTTTAGGTAAAAATGTTTTTACAAAAAGCGGAAAGTTCTGATGACGATGACAGCTCTGAAGTTGAAGAACATGAATTTCCAAAAATTGGTTCAATTCCAAAAATATCAATTGGTGATGCAAAAGGTAGTCGCGATGATGGTGATGAATTAAAGTTACCGAGTCCACTCAGTAAAAAATTATTGGGAAATATCACAGAAGAAACTAAGTTTGATGAATAATATGAACAGATATTAATGTCAAATCAAATGTTTTCAGTGTTTTTAGTATTTGAATAACTAACTAGACTGTACTTGTAGGGTGCTGTTGTAGAGGACATTAAGATTTTTAATAAAACTGTCCCAAAATAGAAACGCATTTCAGTCAACTAATTGTACTCTAGACACAGTAATCTGTAACAGGTGTTATAAGGTTTACTTTCGAGAAACCAACAATTTTATTGTAGGGTGCTGTTGTAGAGGACATTAAGTTTTATAATAAAACTCCCAAAATAGAAACGCATTTCAGTCAACTAACTAATTATACTCTAGACACAGTAGTCTGCAAAGACTATTATAGGTTTACTTTCGAGAAATAAATTTTATTATTAGTCCAAATTTAAAAATTTTAAGGTTTGTTCCAACATAAACCAAATTAGTTTACATACGGTCGGGATTCTGAGCAATGTAGAATTTGTGTTCCAACAAACTTTATACTCAACTATAAGAAAGCCTAGTGCTTTAACACAATCAAAACTAATCACAAACCGATTTGTGTATGGTCAAATCAGTTCCTAGGTCTCAATAGGAACAAATTCTCAAGACAGGCGCAAAGCTGCAATAACCTGCAGAGCTATTCTTGACACTTTGGAAACGTTACAATTGAAGGGCTTATCGGAATAACATGATAAGCCACAACATTAATTTATTAAGGAAACACGTCTTCAAAGGTTAAAATAAACTTTTATAACTATTACAACTTTGTTAAAATGTAATCCCTTGATTGATCGGCTAATTATGGTATTTTTTAATCGTAAAACGGTCCAAAATGGCATCCTCCATATGAAGAGCTTTTTAAATGACTGTGCTACTCCAAACTGTAAAGTATATTTCTTAGGTATTTTAAATAAAAGTGTTTAGTGGTTTTGCAAGTAATTAATTTTTTTATGGAAAAGATTTAAAAAAATATTTAGTTTAGTAACAATTTCAAAAACATTTTATTGCATAATTTTATGAAATTTACTTATTTGGAAATATTAGTAAAATTAACTGAATTAAATCTAATTTAGAATCGTAAATTTAATTAGAAGTACAGAGTTCCTAATTAAAATTTGATTTTATGGATTTAGGTGCCTGCTATATAATTATTTTAACTCAAGACACTAATGTAAGAAACACGCTTACCTTTATATTCATAGTGATAGAAGTTGGACGGTCTTTAATTTGAAAAGGGTGATGAAAAGGCTTGTCAGTATCACTATCACTATCGTCTTTTTCAGAAAAACTTGATAACTCTCCTAGTTCTTCTTTTTTAGAAAGCGTTTTACAAAAATCAGTCAATTCTTCAATGGTTTTTCCACCAGATTTAATGGCTGCTATAACTTTTTCTTGTGCTTGTGGTCCCAAAGTTAAAGCAGCTGGTAAACTACCAGATTTCATCATGGTTATGGCATTTTTCCTGGCGATTTCTAAAAGTTTTTTCTTATCGAATCTAGAGTCTCTATCGTTTGAAGGTGACCGCCTTCGATCTCTTTCACTATAACCCCGATACCTGTTGATTAAATAAAACTCATATTACATGATATACCTATATTTATACAGGATGTTAATACATGTAGATAATAAAAGTGACCAACTTTAAGTTTTAATTCTAAGATTTAAAAATGGGTCAAATTCTCTTTTTCAACCATTATTCTACCCCACATAACTTTATATTAAACTGGAAGAGAAAAATCAACATAGCAAAACCATATAAACGAAAGAACGCCACAAAGCGAGATAATGTTTGACACATGTTAGTATCTAAATAAATTAAAGGGGATAGTGGACTTAGAACAAAAATACTAATTAGTTTGTTATTTTGCTGTCAGTTTTATCCGTAGTGTTACGTCTTAACTACAGTCACATGTTTCATTTAAAAAGGCATGTAATAAAAAAGAAAAACATTGCATTCAACTGATATTTAATATGTTTTAGTCAAGTATTCTTAATATGTCAGTGACTTGCATAGTTTTAAATAATTGTGGCAGCAGTCCTTCATTAACAATATTTCTACATTCAATTGATTTAAACAATTTATCAGCTAAAATAAGACATGTACTAAAACTAGATGATTTGGCAGATAGCAAAATCTAATGTGAAAGTGTTGTAAACATTTTTTTAACATGTGAAGTGAAGGAAAATAATTTTATTGCCTTATTAATTAATAAAACTGTTTTAAGTAAGCAAGATTCTCTGCAGAGTGTAATATGGATAAGGAAAAATTGCTGATCTGAATTTATGTAGAGTGAAGGATATATATCTTAGACTGGGCCAAAAAAATAAAACAATTTTTTTTCTTAGCGGAACTATGAAAATATTGTTCATGACGACAAAAAAAAAATTTCCTGAAAGTTTGAGCCCTTAATAATAATATTAAGAAGTGCATCATTGCGGTTATTGATTTTTCAACAGTTGTCGCGTTTTTGCATAAATTTCGGACTTGTAGGAAATTAAATTCCCCACACAAAAGCTCTCTTAGTAAATTTTCGTAAGACGAGTCTATTCTTTGTAATCTTAATATTTAAGTTCATTTTGGAAATCCCAAATGCAAAGTGAAAAATTGAAAATATATACCAATGTTTAAGGCTCGATTACAAAGAATAGACTCGTCTTACGAAAATTTACTAAGAGAGCTTTTTTGTGGGGAATTTAATTTCCTACAAGGATAAGAGATGAAAATTTTTTTTAAAATTGACCATCCGAAATTTATGCAAAAACGCGACAACTGTTGAAAAATCAATAACTGCAATGATGCACCTCTTAATCACGTTTTTCTCGAAATCATGTTTTCTGGAGATACAGGGGTCTTTCATAGGACGGTAATATAGAAGGTCTGTTCCAACAACGATCCGAAACCAGTCATTGGCACCAGGATTCTGTGCAGTAGATTATTTAGTCCTCCAAATTCATACTGCTCACAATCCTGGTGGCAATAACTGGTTTCTGATTGTTGTTGGAACAGACCTAATTGGTATGTTAATTAATGATGTAAAAAATATAAATATTTGTTACAAAATAGTTGTGAGTTGTGTATTAATAAACCAATAGTGTCATTATAAATTAGAAGAAAAAATCAAATATTTTTTTGATAATCAGGTAGTTATTAAAAAATACCCTAAACATTTTAGAACATGTTCTTATTCTCTTCAATAGATTTTTAGTTGTAAAAAAAGTCATCACTATCTTCAATCAATCAATACTATGTAATAATTTTATTATACACCTTATAAACTGCTTTTAGTCTACCCTTGATTTTTTCATTATACTTTGTGGCTGCTTCTAAACAACTCTGTAGCATATTAGCAATACTTGAAATAACACAAAAATCTAAACACAGTTCTACTCAAGTTTGCTATTAAAAACTACAAAAATTAAGCCTTATTATTTTCACTTAATCTCTCGCATATAAAACTTGCATTTTTAGAATATGTTAATAATTTAAACCCTTTAGGTGAATGGCAGGCAATAAAATGGTATATTTCATTGGCAAGTCTTCTACAGCTTATTTCTGGTCTAATTTTAATGGCATCACATGCTTGTTCATCAGCCTACCATGTTATCAGTCAGGAATCAACAATTCAGAAACAGTTTATTTTAAATAGTCTGTGCTTGACAAGTGTTTTCTCCAGTAGTCTTACATTGTCATCTGAATGTTAGTAAATTGCCGCATTGGAAAAAACCCTACTTTAAAAGAATAACATGGCAAACGAAATTTGATCAGGACTTATATGACCTATGTCAACTTCATTGGTGTATGCCTGATTTAACATAAATTTAAAAATCTAATTACTTCTTTATTTACAGGTATTTTTTTCAAAATAATATTTTAGTACATTCTAGGAGAGTCAAAATATTAAATCTGAAAATTCACTAATCATGTACTAAGTTAATTTGTGATGTAATGAATCAATTATTATTTGAAGTCGTTTTACAGTATGGTAAATGCTTCAGAGAAGAAATGGACTTCTAGATCTTCAAAACATAGGCAAAAGGAAGGATAGGATTATTAATTTTGTTACCTATGTAGTTGATAAATATATAAAACAATTATGAAGCTAAATTACTACTTGTAGTTGTAAAAGTGAAATATTAATAGCCACAGTGATTTTTTAGATAAAATTTAAATAAGTAATTAGATTTTTGTCAAAGCTAGGGATCGACCGATATGTCTAGTGCGATATCAGCATATGTCTAATCAAGATAACAAATATTTCAATTGCTATAAATTAAAATACAAATATTAAATAAAATATGTTAAAATGCAACAAAATTAAAGTTTGTGTTCTTTTTGAGGTTAGACGATTTCTTGTGCTTCCATATACAGGGTGATTCATTAAGAGTAGTGACCAGTCATATCTCAGAATATCTTGAAGTAGCTTTTTTTTTAAGAAATGCAAAAACGGGTCGATATTTATTTCAAGAGGGGACACCTTTCTATAGTATCCTCAACTGTCATATGTCATTCCTCTCCCCTCCGTCAATCTAATCAATGCAACGTAAAAAGGGAAAGTACCAAGAATGACACATCACCAAAAATGTTATTTTATAGAAAATTATGACTGTTCATTGCATTACTTTTTATTTTAACACACTCTAGAGGGATAAGAAACTGTTACGTATTGTAAAGTGTGACACTTTATTTAAAAGCTAATAACAAAATAAAGTCAGAAATAATGTAATATATTTTTTTTTAATATTCCAATAGTTTTTTATCCCGCTAGAGGGTGTTAAAATGGAAAGTAACACAATATTGCTGAATTTCCCATAAAATCACATTTTCGGTTGTGTTATTGTTGGAATTTTACCTTTTTAAATGGTATTTGTTAAATTGAGGAAGGGAAGAGGAATGATATCTGACAGTTGAGAATAGAAAGGTGTCACCCTTGAAATAAAAATTGACCTGTTTTTTTTTTAATTCTAATTCAAAATATTCTGAGACACGTCTGGTCACTACCCAGTATATGAAAGCTCATAAAGAGCAGAAAGTATAATTTTATTGCATTTTAACGTACTAAAACTTGACTTTAAATATGATAAAAAAATGTTTTTTTTTTAACTTAATCTTTTCCTTTTAGATTTTAAATGTATTTTTTTTTCTTAAATTCTAAATTAAAAATATAATTTAAATTGGTCATTTAATATTTGTTTTAATTTATTTTAAACATTCTTGGCAATTGAAATATTTAATTGATATTTTTATTAGGCTGATACCCATATATACCAATATTGCACTCTACATATCGGCAGATACCGATATTGATAGATGCCTAGAGAAAACAAAAATGCAATCAATAAAAATATCACATGAAATTAACTTAAAACTATTATAAATCTTACCTATCTCTCATAAACCATTTCTCTTTAGATTCTTCCTTTTTATAAAAATCATCATCTTTATATGTTTTATTCCTACTTCTTTTATATTCCTCCAACTCTCTATTGTATTCATCTCTATGTCTCTCTCTTGATCTGTCTCTATACCTGTCCCTCTCTTCATGCCTATCCCTATCATGGTCTCTAGTTTTCTTATCACTGGAATAAAAACTATTTCTTTCTTTATCTCGATTTCTATCATGATGTTCTTGATATCTTTCTTTATCCTTATCTCTACTATTTCTCCTGTGCTTTTCCTTGTCTTTATCTGCATCTTTAGATCTTTTATGATCCTTTTCCCTGTCCTTTTTTTCTAACTTATCATGAGTTTTAATTCTCTTTTCTTTTAGATCTCTGCTTCTACTTCTTGAACGCTTTTTAGAATGTGACTTATGTTTTTTCTTCTTTTTTGAACTATCTGAATCACTAACTAGTCCTTCTTCATGTTCTTCAATTTTTTGTTTTATTTCATTTATAGCAGAATCAAATATTGACTTAAATTTAATATCTTTAATGATAATTTTCTGTTTTCCATTATCCATAGATTTCGACTTTTCATTATCCTGTTTTTCTTCCCACACTCCCTCTTCTTCATCTGAATGCTGCTTTTTAGATGCCTTTTCCTTTTTGATTAATTCGTCGAACTCCTTTTTAATTTTTTTCTCTGCCAGTTCTTTTTCTTTTTTTATAAGGATTTGTTCTAAATCCACTTTACCATTTTCAGTATCACTAATTGAAGAACTACTACTTGAACGTTTTTTCTTTTTCTCTTTTTTCTTGTGTTTTTTATCTTTACTTTTATGTTTTTTCTTTTTCTTGTGCTTCTTACTAGATTCATCAGATTTTTCTTTTTTAATAATCAAAGGTGGTTTTGCATGGAATGTACTGAATAATTCTGATAGTATTTCCATAGAAGATTTTGAAGGTACATTGGGTTTGCATTCTTTTTCTTCCTTTATTTCAGACATAACCTAAAAATGTATAAATGAGTATGTAGATACCTCCAAATCTTAATAAATTCCTTACTTATGATATAGAAATAATGGAACTGGATTCTTATTCTTAATAAGCTAAAAATTAAACTCAAATTCCCAGTATTTTTCTGATATAAACAAACCGACTACCTGCTGTAGGAATTGTCAAATGTCAGTTGTCATTTTGCTATCATTTGTCATTTTATCACGCAAACACAGTGACGGCTCGTGGCCTAGTATGCATGGGGGGGGGGGGCTACTTTTGAAAGGCAAGAGCAAACCGGACCTCTCGCCTAAGCAAAAATGTTTAAAGGATTTTCTAATATAAAATTGTATTTATAAGCGCGCCACTGGGAATACTTCGCGATATTATGTTTCTCGAGAATGTAGAGAGCTTTAAATATGTGCAACGATAAGGCAGCACTCTACATAGACGTTCAAGAAAAAAAGTTGGGAAATCCTTACATTTAACTAGAGATTTATTTAAAAAAGAAGCAAAATTTCATAGATTTAATACAGAATGGCGCGTAAATGTTTTTTTTATTATTGGTATTTCCTAAAAATTTCACATAAATCGGACTAAAAAATTAAAACTGAAGGCTCGGAGGGAATTATAAAATTTCAAGTTGTTCGATTTTTTTCACTTTCGGAAATTGAACAGTGGACCATACAACGATAGCTAAATCACCATAAGTGAGATGAGTTGAATAGGAAGTCGGATGTACCGTGCACAAGGCCACATAATAGGTAATGCGTTGCTCAGTTGTCTTTGTTCGATACACGCATGGTGATAGTGTAAAACAGATGAGTGTACCGTTTAACTTTCCGTGTCTGTATTTATCAAATCTTAACATAGCACTTTATAGGTGATCCAATCATAATCTGGCAGTCCGTACCTGGCGTTAAATATATTTTGGTAGTATTTTTCTAATTTAGGACACTTTTATTTATTTTAACCTAATAAGTACTTCATCCTGGTTTTCCATTTAATCGTCAAAATTGCCGATGCTATGTAAAGTAATAGTTTTGTTGCATTTATCTTCTAATTCATTAAAACACTACTTGTTTAATTTGTTAAAATACATATCCAGTTGTTTGTATTATAAACTTGCATTTGGAAACTTCGTTTATGTTTTTTGTATGCAGTGTATGCACAAAATGTAGTTCACTACGACAACTCCTCGACAACTCATAATTACATCGCGATCCCCACGGATTTCACATTTGACTACATAAGGTATGTTTTTAAAACAAAATTTTTACCAACAAGCTATAACGACTTTGACAAGGAAACCTGTTGAACATGCATACAATATGTTAACCCATGGATCCTTCGAAATAAATATAAGACGCCTATATAAAATTATATTTGTACGTGAGAAAAACAGAGAGGCTCTCGTGAATGTGCTGACTGCCTGCCGTGATTTAACAGATGAATACACCTCTACCGCTAGTGGGTTGGCGCGAATATTTCTACAACTCTCTGCAATAGCATTGCGTTCTTCTAACGTCGTTGTGGGAAACTTAATATACTGTATATGATCAAATAAAAGTAACTAACACAAAACTGGTCTTTCAAATAACTTTATACTGTTGAAAAATATACACGTATAAAACAATCATGGTAAACAAGTTTGAATGTTTATAAACAGCCATTTTGCTTTCTATCTAACAATAAACAGACCCACTGCCTATACACTTTACACACTGTCTACATGGAAGAAAGGCGAAAATTTTAGTAGACCTCTTGCATATAAAAAGTCCGTATCTGAGACCTACGAGCGCGTGTGGCATTGTCCGATCTGTCACCCCGAATACGGTTTGTTAGAACAGTGCGCGACGCAAAACTCACAGTCTGCTGAGCGACGGCGCGGGTCAGCTGAAATCTAACAAGTTAATACTATAGCCCCAGTATATATACCAACTATAGCAATGGTTTTGGTTTGTTAGAATCAGCAGACAGTAGTGTACGTCGACTGAATACGTCGAAATCAATTTAGCTAGCTGCAGTAGTTGTTCTATGCTAGCTGCATCAGTTAACTGACAAGTGAAATAAAGGTTAGGATAATTTATGTTATAATAAAGTAATACAATGTTGGAACTTTCTTCTGAAGAGATGAAATATTAATTGATATATGTAGTGAAGAGCATCCCGCACTTTATCAAGTGAAAAGAAGAAGTTCCAAAGACAATATAGTTAAAAATAATGCTTCACTTTGGTTATTACTACTTAAAAACTAACAATTCTTCTTTGTGTCGTTAAAATAATCGCTACTAACACGAATTAATGGGTACTCATTTTTGCCTGCATGTATCAACAGAATAAGTAGAACTGATATAGGGGTCTATTCTGTAAAATTCCTTTATATTTAACGGCCTTTAAAAATATTGGCGGCCTTTAAAAGTATATTTGTATTCGTTAATTTACTTCTGTCATTATTTAAACAGATAGTACTCTAATGTATTTTAAAGATCCGTTTAAATAATGACAGAGGTAAAGAAGAAAATATTTTTAAAGGCCGTTAAATATAAAGGAATTGTTACAGAATAGACCCCATATTCTAACAAACCACTTCTACTGAACTGACGTGAGTCGAACGCGACAGATTCTGCCGTACGGGTACGTCGAGCGTTGCGCACTGTTCTAACCGTAGCTTTGGTTGCCAGAGGTTACAGGAAAAATTATGGCGCCATATTATCAAAATTATGATTTTACCAAAATTATGTTAAAATCCTAATATGTAGAGACAAAGGTAGGAAGATGAACAAATCCATAATCTGTAAAATAACATTTATTAAAGAGAAAAATAATTTATTTAAAGAATAGCATACCAAATAAATATTTTCAATATTAAAAAAATATTTATGATCAATATAACTTAAAAAAAATTCACTTAAGTTCAGTTTCTTAAGGCATTTCTTTATAAGCTTACCATAACTTACTAGAACATACTTATGTAACCAAAGCAATTCTTTAAACGGATTGGTTACTTCCATGACGTCATACGTTACCAAAATACTTAACTACTACTAACCATGATGTTTTTAGTGGTAAGGTGTGTGGTAAGGTCAGTAAGGTCCACACATGGAGGAAGGATTATTAAGAGTTGCCGGAGTTCTGTTTATAAATACGGGTCCTAATCACGATGGTTAAATAGTGGTCTTAATACATTTTTAAAAAATATTTAAATTTTTATTTCATAAAAAACTGTAAAAAGTGTCGAATACACTATAAGCAATTACAGAAGGCTCCTTCATTGTCAGTTTATATTTTAAATATCTATTAAACATATTTTTTTATTCTATAAATTTTAATATACTTTCTTTTTAGATATTCATACCCCTTCTGAATAATATTTAAACTAAAAATTTGTCAATCCAATACTCTTAAACCGGACCTGTCGACATATTTATCGATTGCACGTCGAGTGCATCGAATCGAGTGGCTGCCATGTGGCTGCACCATGCTGCCATCTGCAATGTTGTGAAAAATGTCAAGTCGAGTTGTCAAAGAAAGTCAAATTTTAGAATATTTTTGGTGTGATAGTTGTGATATGTAATATTTCTTTTCTCTAGAACAATAATTTTTTTAAAAATTTTAATACTACTGTTTAATTTTGTTTTAAAAGTGTAAACAATTATTCATCAAAATAGATTTCAACGTTGGACTTAGGTGTTCTTCTCACCAAATATTAAATTGTGATAATATTTCGTTGGCAAGTTCTTCAGAAGTTGCAGCCATGGATTATGCTGAATTACAAAAACATGCTGACACACTTGGGAAAAAATGGTACAGAAACGCTAAACAAAGGTAACGTTGATTAATTTTAAATGTTTTTCTTTGGCTATACATTTTTAACATTTCATAAGGTTCCAAAATGAAAAATCTGAAAAATACATCCTTCTGAAACCTGAGATCTTATTTTTTGTCTCATTTTCCAGAAATGGACAGATTAGAATGTTTTTGAATAAGTCACTGACCAAAAAAAATATTTTGGGAGGAAATGTTTAAAAATACATGTTTCAGGTGTGGGAAGTGTGTGACCTGTTTAAATATTTCAGTAATTTCAATTAGGTAGGATACCTACCTACTACTGATATATTTTTCAATCTCTTCTAAAAATAAGTACCTATAACATTTAAATTAATAGAAAAAATTCTTTAACATGTTTAATATAGATATTTACTCTTACTGTTTGGGGCAACATACACAGTAATGTAGGAGTAAAAAAAGTTACCCAAGTATATTTTTACAACTTTTCAAAGTATTTTTCATTCTAAATGAAACACCACTTTTCTATACTTAATAATTTCAAAATTAGACGTGGGGTAGTCTTGTAGTTTATGTGGCTTCTAATGCACATGAAAACAGAATAATTTTCAAATAAAAAGTAAAAATAAGAAATAGATTTTCAAAAAATAGTTGGGATTGATTACTGATTTAAAGTAAATTTCTTCACCTATGATCAAACTCCAGTTGTTTAAAAATAAATTTGTGTGAACATTACATATTTAAGTAATATGAGACGGATTCATCATAGTGAATTATTTTATTATCAGATTAATGAGTCTGTGCATTGGAAAATGGTGGAAAATAACCTTGCTTAATTTTGACTCTTTTTGGATATCAGTAAAAATCACTATACGGTCACAAATTTTACTGTCTTAAATTAATTAATTTGCAAACACAACACTAGTTGATTTATCTTCATTTTGGATAATATGAATCACAAAGAGGAATTATTTAGGTTTGTTTCAAATAAATGTATTTGTTTAGAGATATGGATTTATTGCATTTTGAAAAATATATAATTATATTTCAGTGCTTTATGAAACCTCTATTTTTGACCTTTTTTTTAACATATAGATATAGAATATTGTCTATTTATATACCTAGTACTAATTAGCCAATAGTATGCAATTCAAAACATTCACAAAATGTCAAATGTGGAGTTAAATGTTTTGTTCGTGTTTGAAATGATGATTATTAAAAAATATATTATACACCCAGTAACAATTGAATAAATCCATTAAGTACTATTTTGTTGTTTGCTCTATATTAGCACATATTAATTTAATTTTGTTTGTGCTAGTCGCATTTTGCATAACCTTGATTTTTGAGTTTTTAATTTAGCAAGCAATACTTCTAAAATTTATCATTTACATAGGTACCTATCATCACTACTACATACTTATGGTAGCCAGAATGTCAGATTTTTTAAATTTGTAAATAAATCAATATATAAATAGACAAAGAGAAAATAGTTCAGTACCATTTTCTCTTCTGTTTGTGAACCGATTTCTTTTTTTTTTTTTTTTAATTTTGTTTAGTAGCTATTGATGAGTTTTAGTGTCAATAAAAAAGTTTTGGAAATAGATTTTTCCCAAGCTTCAATATATGAAATCAATTGATCCACAATTATTATGAATTGATTGACTAATAAAATTAGCCTGTAGCGAACATGATCATCCATTAATTTCGAACCAACATGGAAAATATTATATGGATGGATAGAGGATCGTGAAAAACGAAAAAAAAAAATTAGTTCTCTCACACTCTTCCAACTTCTCCCTCCTCTTCCTCTGCCACACCTTAATGCTAAGGGATAGAGAAAAAAAATGAATAGACCCATCTGAAACGATTTGAAACAGCCCAACTTCCCCTTCCCCTACTTCTCCTCCCACCCCAGTGAAGGTCGATATATAGAACCAGTATACTTAGAAAAATAAACTTCTGGTACTACTGATTGGATTTTGAGGTGAAAACAATTCCTTCCCTCAAAGGAAATTGATCCCCTTCTAAGTGAAGGTGGGAGGAATATTTTTTTTATAATTCAGTTATTTTGAGATATTGGTTATATAGATAATTAAAATAGAAAAATTCGAAGAGTAGGCTGACCTCCTTCCCCCACCCACTTTTTTATACCTTTTCTGGGATTTTAATGATTATTAAGCTGGGCTATGGAGTTACACTCAACCCCTATTTTTTAGGACCTCAAAATTAACCTAAAAATAAAAATTGTGTTTCATATCAATAAATGAGGGTTTTTAAATTGTGAGTTACTGTTATTTTATTAAATTTATTTTTCATTTGATTATAATGGTACTGAACTATGTTGTATTGAAGTACTTAATATAAAAGTTTATGGTCTCAGATATACAATGAACGAATGTATAAGAATAAAAAAAATGTTAGAAACCTGCAAATGCATGTATGTTTTTTCAAAATTTCAGTAATGATTACAGTCAAATTTTGATCACCATTCATCAATATATATTATTATGCATTAATGTTATTGGAAAGCATAAATATGGCCCTTACAGTTACTGCCACATTTAGTTGGTTTTTAATTTACAGTTTTATAAACATTTTCCACTTACACAACCATAGGGTTGCCAGATTTACAAAAGGCAAAACGTGGCAGATGAAAAAACAAGTATTTTTATAAAACATGTCTTTTTTCTAAAAAAATAAGCTCTTACCTCTTCAGAAAATCATTATTTATAAAGTTTGGATTTAAAAAGCGTGACATTTTGGTACTTCAGCGTGAAGCGTGGCAGCAAGTAAAAAAGCTTGACAATCCCTCCTAAAGCGGGACGTCTAGCAACCCTACACAACCATAATCTAAATTTTAAGTTAAAATTAAATTTAAATGTTTTCCTTAATAAGAACCTCAAATTTTTCATGTATTATTGAATCTACCATTTAAGTTCATTAATATTATCCCTGTCTGTATAAATTTGTAGATACCACTATTTCAATTTTATTACTATAATACAAAATTGGTTTATTTGTTTGAACAATTTTATTTTAAGTGAGAGATGTCCAACAAGTAAAAATGACTTTTTTGTTGAATTAAATATAACATTGTTAATTATGTTATTTGTTGAGCTTAGTATTAAAAAAATCTTGATATACAGGTACATTTCAATTTTTTTAATTTATTGCTATCTCTATTTAATTAGGATTTATTCATGATAAGAGATGTAATCAATGTAATTTTTTTACTAGTGTAAGATTTATGAGTTGTTTTCTAAAACTATTGTCACTAAAATGTAGTTTCTAAAATAGATAAGACAAATTTCACCCACATATTATAACTATAAATGAACAATCACAGTTGGACTCTTAGGTTGAGTAGATCAGGAACAAAATTATTAAACCCCAGAACTCCATACCGTCCTTCTTAGTAATTCTCCAGCAGATTTAATTTGAAAATTATAAATTAAGCAATTATGAATAATTTATCATGTAAATAGTAACATTCTTTAGTTTATTAAATTGCTTTATGACAGATTTATTTTAACTTCTCCTCCTATTTTACCAAATTAAGTAATTAAATATGTCTGTACTTTCTGAACAGCAAGCAAGATTATTCCATATTTGAATGAATAATAATTTTATATTTTTACAGAGAGTACCATGAACAGTTCCAAAGAATATTAGCCTCATAAACGTGCACAATATCTCCAGCAGATAATTTAGTACCCTATTTAACACAAAATTGATGATAAGCTCAAAAATTTATCTTATTGATTCAAACTGAAAACGTTGCCTCCCTAAAGACTTATCAGACATTTAAAGGGTGTTTACATAAAAATAATTTTATATTTTAACAGTTTTTAAAATATTTACTTAAATACTTAAAAATACTTAAATACTTAAATACTTAAATACTTAAATACTTAAATACTTAAATACTTAAATACTTAAATACTTAAATACTTAAATACTTAAATACTTAAATACTTAAATACTTAAATACTTAAATACTTAAATACTTAAATACTTAAATACTTAAATACTTAAATACTTAAATACTTAAATACTTAAATACTTAAATACTTAAATACTTAAATACTTAAATACTTAAATACTTAAATACTTAAATACTTAAATACTTAAATACTTAAATACTTAAATACTTAAATACTTAAATACTTAAATACTTAAATACTTAAATACTTAAATACTTAAATACTTAAATACTTAAATACTTAAATACTTAAATAATTAAATACTTAAATACTTAAATACTTAAATACTTAAATACTTAAATACTTAAATACTTAAATACTTAAATACTTAAATACTTAAATACTTAAATACTTAAATACTTAAATACTTAAATACTTAAATACTTAAATACTTAAATAATTAAATACTTAAATACTTAAATACTTAAATACTTAAATACTTAAATACTTAAATACTTAAATACTTAAATACTTAAATACTTAAATACTTAAATACTTAAATACTTAAATACTTAAATACTTAAATACTTAAATACTTAAATACTTAAATACTTAAATACTTAAATACTTAAATACTTAAATACTTAAATACTTAAATACTTAAATACTTAAATACTTAAATACTTAAATACTTAAATACTTAAATACTTAAATACTTAAATACTTAAATACTTAAATACTTAAATACTTAAATACTTAAATACTTAAATACTTAAATACTTAAATACTTAAATACTTAAATACTTAAATACTTAAATACTTAAATACTTAAATACTTAAATACTTAAATACTTAAATACTTAAATACTTAAATACTTAAATACTTAAATACTTAAATACTTATGCCTTTCCCTATTCCACAGTCTTGCTAAAGTTAATCTGTGTCTCCGGTTACGTCTTTAATGGTCAAAGAGAAGGGCACTTGACATGGTACTAGTAATTATTGATAACATTGGGGGTACAATAAGCCTTAAAGGATGCAGTGCCGCCACGATTGAGTCCTTATGCTTTTGTAGATGTACTAGGGTAATAGCAGGGTGAAGGAAAGGAAATGTTTTTGTGGGGCATAGCCTTTCATAATAATATCGGGACAAAATTTAATTATGGAAGTAGCGCGTATTTCTTCTAAGACATTTGTTGTTTATTGGTATGAGGTAGTGGGGATTATTTCTACAATGTTATGCAATGCTTAATTCAAAAATGTTCATACTATACTATAGAATTATTTCATTTCAAATGGTATTTCTAATGATAATTTAATATACATTGTATAAAAATATGTAGAATATTGGTTCTCAACTCATTTACACAATAGCTTATCAGTTATATCACAATACTAAGGCTTATGCAGGATTAATTTATTCAAATAAGCCAAAAAACTTATGTTGATTAAGTATAAAATATATTTATTTTAAAAAATATTAAAATTATTCCGTTATACAAATTATTGTAAATGAAATTCTTGCCGTGTTACAGTTCTTATTTCTTACTGTATATCTCTTATGATTGGAAAATAAATTTATCTCTTATCATACTCTTGACCCTCTCTTGGGTTGCCTAATCATTTGGTCAGGCTTTTATACATGTAAATATGTAATCAGTGTTAGTAACACAGTGAAAGTAAAACCAGTGTAACATATTGAAGAGGATATTGGAAAAAAGAACAACACTGTTTAAAAAAGTTTTTGAATCTACCTAATATACTGAAATATATTGATAAAAATGCCTGAAGTATCTCAAGATGCGTTTGAAGCTAAAAATCCTTTAGAATTTCTTTTAACTCCCGAAATTATGCGCGCAAGGGCTAATACTTTGACAGTTGAAAGTCCTTTTTCGTGGAGAAATAGGGAAAATTCTGGTAGCGACGTAGAAGAAATAGAAACCAGGTTCGATGATCCGCCTTATTTAAAAGGATTCAAGAGGCAGCTAGGTCACAGGTAAATAGCATTTTATAAAATTGCCAGTTATAAATATGCACAATTTTTTTATAGTATTTGTATTTTTTTTATATCTTTCCACCTTCAATAATTATATCAGGTTTACAGTTTGTTAATCTTAATAAAATGCACCAAAAAAATATTCGAAATCCTAATTTATAATTAGCGTCGTAAATAAATGATTACAGAAATAATTGGATTGCGCAAAATTGACTAATGCTCATCAATTCAAAGGTTCCAATGTATTCCTGAAATCACTGCCTGTTAGGTATTTCATTGATACTCGTCTATCCGTCAATAAGCTCACTAGCTTGCCCTTTCTAACTTCAATATCTTGAATATCAAAAAGGAAACTAATGTTTAAATGAAAGTAGTTTATGAATGAAAATAATGTGATTTTAAATTCCACGGCGAAACACACTTAAGACCATTTACCGCCAAGGTTTCAACCGCAACTAATTTTCATGTTAATACGCTAATTTACATTGACTATATTTATGTGAACAGAACGATTTCTTAACTAAAATTTTAAACTCCAACGGTAAAACAGTCTATGTATACACATATGTGGCTTCTAGAATATTCCAGACATCTTTCGAATAAGAATTAGCGGACACGCCAGAACTTGCTACGACGATGCCTTCACCAAAATCTTTGTCTCTAGGTGAGTTCGGTCTACGCACTCTTTTCACTATATTCACTCCTAAAGTACCTAAGGCGTTCTGGTACGGAAGGAGTTAAAATAAAAGTTCCTCTTTGACCGTTCGGAGATCGTGGAGTGGAGTGTGGATCGGGCATGCGCATAAGGTGATTTAAATTGATAATAAGATAATTGTGACTAATTCTTAAGTAAAAATGCTTTTTATTTGATTCCCGTGCATACCATTAATATGGAAAAAACTTGTACGGTTGTTACTGATAAGTACGATTAGGTTTTAAGTATTAGTATTGAACATTGACAACTGACATTGAACTCTTAGAGTAAAAGGAGTAAAACCATATGCGCACTCCGTTTACGCCACTCTGGAGTGCGCAGCCCGAACTCGCCTTCTAGATGCTTGGTCGACGGGTCCAGTATCGATCGGTCCATAGGCGTATTGGAGCATGATCTGGCTGGTCGTAAACGGCGCGCACGACAACATCAATATCATCTCGTATACCAAAGTATAGTTTTATTTGTTCCGTTATTAGTGTATCCCAACAGAAGGAACTCTGTTTATTAAGAAGGTATTAGATACGTACGCGCCAAAACTATAGAAGGAAGACTATGTATAAATATGTCGGCCGGTTCAATCAGATTTTTCCTTGAAAATTAAAGCCAAGGTACGTAGGCCATAGAGCCCCGGAGTATGTAAGTCACCAAGATGCTACCCAGTCGGGTTCGAGGAACGTACACTTCAGTGCTCTCATCAAAGAGCAAATATGTACGAAATATCTCGCCAATCTGAAAGCGACAGTTCAGGGTAGCTATTCTTGAATTCGAGGGAATGGAAAACCGGTTTTTCCTCTTTATCAACGCACAAAATTTGTATTTTTGTCTCATTCTTCCCTCAAAATTTTTACACCCTGAGATTCAAGAATAGATACCCAGGAGTTACGCATTCAAAATCAGACGTTTAAGATCTAAAACTTGTACGCGAGATTTTGAAAGAATTTTTTGGTAACATGGAACAGCAAATTTTCACACACACGAGACGGAAATGTGTTTGAAATTGATCAACTGAACTCTTGTGTTTCGCTTCTTTTTCAATTATATTAGATTTGATTAGGACTATGAATGAAGCCTCTCACATCTAGACCTTTTCAATTCTATTTTGGATATCTATAGTATGTGGTATGTGCGGTCATTACATAATAGTTGGTGGCTCAATTTATCAATTATTTATTAAATCATTAAAAAAATAGAAAAACAAGTCTGCTGCTCATACAGATTTCTCGCCTGGACAAATATGGATTCAAAAACATTCAATTTGTAAAACTAAAAATGGCTTGCCTTGTAAGGTGGGAAATATATACACAAAATTAAAGAATTGTTAATATTTTTATTTGATTAATTTTCAGTAAATATTAGTTATTTATCTTTCTTATTTTCTTTTTCACTTTCTTCTTATTCTTCAATTTTCTCTTATGTAAATCGTTTCTCTAATGGGCATTGTAATCATTTTTCCAACCATTTTCGCCATAGATATCACCAGCTGTTTTTTTAGACCCTTGTCTTTTAGATTCTGTCTTTATTTCGGACCATCTTTCAAAATACGATAAATTGTTCTTTCAGCTTTACCAGTTAAGAAAGCAGATTTTTCAATTATTTTCCATTACTCCTTCATTTTTTATAATATTGTCGTACGATACCGGTCCTGCTCTATAGGGTGACGCCCAGTCTACCTCGATACAACCGAGAGAATACCAGAAAACTCTTTGTACAAGTACTAACTCACAAAGCAATGGTTTTCGCTGTGTCCCCAACCGTCTAAAGATCACCGATGCAACGACGGCAGCATTACGAGATCTTTCTACACAAGCCTAGAGTTGTTCCGAACATAACATTTCTAATATAAATAAACTCTTTGTAGATAGTTAGTTAGGTTTCAATGAAAGTGTTGTATAGTAAAGAAAAATTGTAATAAATTAGAATTGTGTGTTATAATAGTGCCTAAGTATTAATTAAATTAATTAGTACGTTATAAATAAACTTTTTTTAATAAATAATTTATTTTTAAATTATACAATTGTTACAATATTTAAAAATGGGAAAATAATTCCAAATTCAAATGTGACCAAGATTTAGAATATAAAAAATGTGTATCAATTGTACATAAGTACCTACATGGAACTTCTAAACACTACACAATTATTTATAATTTTGAATAATATTCCAATATCATGCAAAGTAAAACGAATAAAATTAAAGAAATATGCATTATTTAACTAAAAATTCTTTCTTAATTGCAATACAGATATTTGGAACCTGGACCCAAGTTTCTTTTTGTATTTCCTCTTGTTATTGGTTAGTTCTAGTATCGGTAAATGATTAATCATTCTTAATTGGAAAATATCGACACCTGACTCTTAGAGAAAAAGTTGATGAGCAATAAATTATAAAATTATTAATTCATAAGTTATCTTTAAAAGCGTAAAATAATCTTAAAATGCATCATTGTATAGACCCACGCTTGTCAGTTTATAACGTGGGCTTGAAAGTGAAGCAATTTTATATTAGTACTAAGTAATAAATAAACTTTTCATAACGTTTGTCAATATCATGAATTTATGACACTCCTTAATATTAATATTATTTACCAATTATACTGTACTGATGAAGTGCAATGACTTGATATAAATTCTTAATCTGACGATAAACTATGGATATTTAGAAGAGAAATCAATAATGAATATCAGTATAATTATTTTTATAAGATGCCTTTTTAATTGAACAGTAGCATTCTGTCCAGGGCTTTGCTTGGATTACATTATTTACAATATTTAGAATGGGGAAGGAGGGGGTGCGAAGTAACATAAGGGAGGCGCCCGAGTGCCCTGAAGTAATAATAACAATATTTACTTAGCTTTAAAATAATAAAAAAAATAATATTTGACAAACTCAAATAAAAATGCAGAACCACCCTTCGCATTAGATTAGTGATTCCAAATGTATAAATAAGTTTTAGTGTAGTAACAATAGTTTCTGTTTCTATAAAGGGGGAGAAGGGG
Organism: Psylliodes chrysocephalus; assembly: GCA_927349885.1. NCBI lineage: Eukaryota > Metazoa > Arthropoda > Insecta > Coleoptera > Chrysomelidae > Psylliodes > Psylliodes chrysocephalus. The sequence goes on along the minus strand of OV651822.1, from coordinate 22,880,440 downwards.
GAGGGTGGCGTGACGTGACCACCTCTTTATTTCAAAAAAGGGGCGCCATAGAAAAAAATTTGGGAACCACCAATTTAAAGGAAGTGATAAAACCCTGCAATAAGATCAAATTACCCTAAAGTCTTATTTAAGAAAAATGAACTTTCATAAAATAATTATTTTTAATTTTAACAAAAATCTTGTTTTTCCGAAACTTGTTACTTGGGTGTTCTTCTGTCGGTTTCATATATTTTTCAGAAAAAAATATTAATGAATATTTGTGGAAATATAACCTCATTTATTTGAATTTTACTAATCACAGTTTGACGTTGATGTTTCTAGCTTTGAGGATTTAGAGGTACATAAATATTTAAAGAGGCTTTATGAAGTAGGCTGTTAGATTTAAATTTTTGGAACATTGATTTATATATAATTATCAAAGTCGTGATAGTACAGAAAAAATTGTCCTTTTCGTAAAATCGAAATAAATTACCAAAAATCTACAAAGAAATAAATATATATTTTAAATCCATTTTCACAGGCGTAGATAATAATTTATAAATTCCAAACTTACGAATTCCTGCAATAAAATATTTTTTTTTCGTTTCAAGAATGATCCAAGAATAGCGTCCTCCTTAGTAAGCATAATTAAAGCTACTTTGCAGCAATTTATCGTAAGCGACAAATTACTTTCCGCTCGAATTACACACAAGATTTTTTCTACCATTATGCGATATTACCACATTCAAATTTTACTTCAATGTTTATTTGACAGGAACCGCTAGTGAAGACTGTCTTATATGTATATTGTGTTGCCTACTTACGTGCAGATTGAAAACAGGATAATCTATTTTAAATATTTCAACTATGTTCAACTAAAATATTCAAACTAGTCTACATTTTATTTTAAAATACAGATTAACTTTAATAATGATTATTTTTCTAATGAAAATAAGCATGCGCCAAAGTAACTTTGGCGCACGAGTGCGCCAATGATATCAAATCGCATAAAACATCAACTTTTCAATTAGATTTATGTCCAAAAGCCTACTTTGGATAGTAATGGTTTGAAAATAGTAGTTTGTGCAACAAGAGTGGATATGATGGCCATATCGCACGAAGACGAAATTTGAGCACGACACCGTAGGCGGAGTGCTCAATCGTCTGAGTGCGATGTGGACAATCCACTCGAGTTGTACAGTATATTTTTTCTACGATCCACTAACGAAAATTTACAAATAAAAAAAAACTATATGATGTCAATTTAATTACAAGTATTAAAGCAAAAAATTAAGCGCGTAGATGGTCGAGAGTTCAGAGTTCTTGCCTTTCATACGGAAGCCTCGAGTTCAAATCTCGAATGTGGAAAATAAAATTATATTTCTTGTTTCTTTTTTTTTTCTTGTTTATTTTATTTTATAAATTAGTAACCCAGAATCAATAATTTTTATTTATTTTTATTAATATTTGATTTTATAACAAAAGTTATTGATTACTTAAATCGTTTCCAAATCTACATAACTGTTATTAAAATTTCAGTAAACATCGGAAACATTTATCTATTAATGCAATATCTAAATTATTATTTATTGTTTTAACAACCTTTGCTCTTTGTTTAAGAGAATCTAAAATTGACTGATGTCAAAAGAACTACTGTTTTGCAGATTCGGTTGTGATACATTAATAGTTTGAGGATATAATAAAATAATGCACCTACTTTAATTAGTGCATTAATTTAATGTAAACGATAATATTATTGACCTAGTACCACAATAGCATGTTTATCCAAAAATTCGTGTCTATTTGTCATTAGGCGTAGGTAACATAAAAATATAAATCTCGATAATCACGCTTCGTACTAAAATTGTTATTTTTAGATCTTGATTTCAACACTAGCTATTGAACTCTGCACGCGAACCCTTTTATGTAAATAGTTCAAGTGCACCATGATATTTTATTATTTTGTTATTCTAAATGGTACCTACCTTTATACATTAGAATCCGATTACAATTAGAAGAACACCGCTACGTCACAACCATTATTTAGAATTTCAAATATAAAGTGGTTTTCAGATAAAAGTATCCACCTTATGTAAGTTTTGAAGGACTGAGTATTACAAAAAACAAAGAAATACGTCAATTAATATTCGAAGGGGTGATCTAGGCGGGAAAATTTCATTTAAAAATGTTCGTACAGGCAAAGTAAAGTGTGGAGGTGCTTCATCCTGTTGAAATACAAGCAAATCTTCAGAAAGGTTATGATAATTTTCTATTATTGTTGTAATACGTGGATCAGTTACTTCTCTCAATAACTCAAGATACGATTCACCGACTATATGGTCACCTAGGATACCACACCATACATTTAACTTTTGAGGATTCTCTCTGTGATATTCACGCACAACATGTGGATCACTCACAGCCCAATATTTGCAATTATGTCTATTAACTAAACCATTCACCGAAAATGTGCATTCATCCGAAAAACAAAGGTTGTACATCAAATGTGGATTGTCAGTCAAGCGCTGACTCAATAATTCACAAAATTCAAGACTACTATTATTGAATTTTTGAATCGATAGATTCCTGAAAAAAAAAAGTAGCAAAATAACTTCAAATAATAAGAGAAAATGGAAACGTAACCGGAGAAACATACCTTACTATGCTCCAAGAATAACCGATTCCTACTTTAGTGAATTTATTCCCCAATAATTTGGATCCCAACTTATTTGACCAACGGATGTGGTTTCAACAAGACGGGGCACCACCACATTTTGCTCAAAATGTACGGACCTATCTTAACGAAGTGTTTCCAAATAGGTGGATTAAAAGAAGGGGCCCAATTGAGTGGCCAGCAAGATCACTCGATCTTACTCAGGGACGAAATTAGGCGAATAACGCCGGAAGTGTTACAAAATGTTCGCAATGCTATTTATAATCGATTAGGATATTGTCAGCAACAAGGTGGAGAGCACTTTGGACATTTATTGCATTAAAGAAGGTTCATTAAATATTTCCTTATTTCATTTTTTCATTTTATTCCGACACATTGCTTATAAAAAGTAACAAAAAAATGTAATTGTATTTGTAATTGAAAAAGCTTTCAAATAAAAAATTAACCAACCTACCCTTCCATTTAAAAAAAAAGTTGGGGGTGCCTGCAACCCCCCAGATAATTAAAAAGATAATATGAACCATTAAAAATAAAAATTGAAGTGTTTAAGGAATTTTGCGACAAACCTTTATTTATCAAGTTACAGAATTTGTTCCAGTTAGACTTTCCACTCTGTAGTTTTATTAAAATGTATGATTTATTTGTAAATATAGACGAAATAAAAATATAAATACTAGAGTTTATTGATTCTACACAGTAATAACTTATTTTAATGTGTATTTAATCTCAATAACTAAAAAAGATACTGACAAATTAGTTTAACAGAATTGTCACATTAAAATTAAAAAAAAAAATAGTCGGGTGACCAAAATATGAATTGTGATTGGTGGATTTCATATTTGTGCAGTGTTCTAAGTAGAATGGATATGAAATATAGTCGTTCAGTTGAACATACTTTTTCGTTTTTAGTCTGTGCGTAGAATAGCTAATATCCACGTGGGTGTAAAAAAAGTACTTTCACGCATACTTCCTTTACAAAAAATTGATTCTGAATACATAAAAACTTCCTTTTTAATTCTGGGCAAACTGTAATAGAAAATATCCAGTGATTCATAGTGAATTCTTCATCTGGAAACAATTTTTATTTATTTCAATACCATGGTGATTATTTTAATACATCGGTTTTGTGAGTAAAATTGGGAATGTGAAAATGTAGAAGATCTAGAGAAAATTCGCGCGGACAATTTTTACTAGTCAGATTCTGAAAGTAATTAAGGAATTTGAAAAACCTGCTTTCGAGAATTATTGTATTAATCTCTTAAGATTTTAATCTCGAAATTATATAACTTTCAAACTAATGAATTTTTGCCTAAAATAGTTTTAAGCTACTTGCGTTAACTTTTGTTCCTACAGGAAGTAGATAAGACATATTTTCTGTCATTATTTTTTGATTTTTGAATTGTTTTTGCTAATTTCAATATTTTAATATTCACTGGATATGAATAATTGTTAAGAATAATTTAAAATTGCATTATTTCAATTTTAATTCCTTGTTAAAGCAACAATTAAATATAGTACTGTAATGTGAGCCATTTTCGACCAATAATCGGGACATGCTCTGACCTTTGGGTCTTTCTGCCTTGGAATCATTCATTCAGGAATGTACTAGAAGGAAATTCCAGAATTTGCCGGAGTCGCCTGTCTAATAAAGGTTGAGAACGAGAATAGTCTAGGGCATACACCAATTTATGTATAAATGGGCTGTGTTGAACGGGAAGTCAGTTCAGTTGAACTCGGGTAATAGCAGTTAGAACATCGATAAAGTAAATGTGATATTAATTAGTATAGGTTAATTGTTAAATAATTTATATGTGTTAAATAAATTAGTTCTTAAGAATAAATAAATTAATTAGTATTTAGTGTAGATAATTTATAAATAAACTGTTTTAAATAAACTATGACTTCATATTCGTTTTTCATATTATTTTATTACTTTTACAATTATTACTTAATTGATCAAAAATCTGATACGGTCAAAGAGTGTATTATCTGTTGTTTAATTGATTGATATCATTCACTCTCTAGGTAATATGTAACATAATTTATAAATATAATTATTATCCTCGTTCCCAGAAATTGGCAACCAAATATTAAATTTTCAATCCTAGTAGGTCGTTTATCTTTCCATTCACTCTTTATGATGATGGTGTTTGATATAAATGACGTGACCAGAGCTCTCCACTCAGTCCACTCCAGTCAACGCTTGGTAGCAAAGCAGAAATCATTTGACAGTATTAATTTTCCTTTTTCATTCATTACTCGTATACTCGAACAGAAACCTTGTTTACACGCGTTGCTTTCATTTTACATTTTAGTATCTTGAATCAACAATTTTTAAAAACACTTGCACTTCGATTGCATGCTTTTGATCGCATACAGAGATCTACAGTAGAGTGTGTGTTGTGTGTGAGTGGTGTTAATTTTAACTTTTTGATGTGATTGTGCAAATTAAAATATGAAGTATAATGGCAATACTAACGGTTGCGGCCATGACGACGACGTGAGGAAAAAGTGAGTATGAAATGCGTATGTATTCAGTAGCGTATCTAAGCAGGGAGTGAATAATTTTTAGTCAATTATATTTATTTGTATAAAGCTCAAAATCGTTCTTTTTTATAAATTAGATTTTTTGTTGAATTCAATATAATGTTTTTTTCATATATAATCTCTAATCTAATCTAGAAAAAGATGAATCATTGCCCTTGTCACGTCAGTAAACGTTAGTCATAGTTTTTGTTTGAGAATATTATTAACAATCACCTAGTTTTTTTATAAATAATTAATTTACTAAACAAAGTGTGTAGGGTATATTTAAGTACATCGACATAATATTATTGAAACATGTTAATCTGAAAAATTTCCTAACAATTCTAATGTTATTTTGATAAAATATCTATTAATAAATTATTTTTGGAAATGCATTTCCAAGAATACCCACGCCGCCATTGATGTTTTTTAATTCACAACAAACTACTATTGTTCATTAAAATAAACATTTTTTTAAGTAACAGTGCGGGTAGAAAAAATTCCAGAACAGAAAGAAATTATCCTATAGGTATTTACATTTTTTAAGTGTTAGTAGCGTCGTTTATATACAGTGTGTACCAATGATAACTTGACCCCAGAAATTTAGAAAAAATAGGTTTTTTAAAATTTAAAAGACATGTCAATGTTTATTGGCGCCCGTTAACAACCCTTTAATTTTTTTAAATAGCAAGTATGATCATTTGAAAGGTAATTTGATTGAGGATTCAGCAATGCTTACTTCTGATTTTAGCGCCCTCTAGCGGGATAAAAGACTGTTTCAAATGAAGGGTCACACTTTACAATACGTAACAGGTTTTTATCCTGCTAGAGGGCGCTAAATTCAAAAACAATTGAATTAATAGTCATATTGTTGAATTATCCGTGAAATTGCCTTTCGTTAACGTTAACATACTTGCTATTTAAAAAAATAGGGGGTTGCTGCCGGGCTCCAAGAGGTTGTATTTCTAGGTATGAATTTTATTTATACATATAAGTGGTATTTATCGAATGTTTCGCGCATTCGCCAGAACTTACTACGAAAATTCTAGACGTCCTTTCACCAGAACCATACGTCGGTGGATCCAACATTTTATAAACTGGTGCTTCCAATAAATTCTAGAATTTTTCTAGAAAGCTGAACAGTTTCTTCGACTATTGATTACTAAATATGGGGGGTTACGGATGTTGAGTTATTCTGTCGAATATTCTTGGTATAGAAAAAGTGGAGGCCATAAGAGGCTCAAATAAGACAGATATTGACTTACGGGATTAGAGCAAGGCCGAATTCGTCGAAAACGGCTCGCACGATAGTATGTATGCGCAAGCAAAATGGTATCCAACCCTACTTTGGCGTTTTATTTACATCTTTTACTCTCGATTGGTATTACATTTTTTGGGGAATAGCGTTGTCGTATCTATCGATAAAAATTTAATTAAGTAACTTTTAATTAACAATAGTCTGGACCGGATATAGGGCTTCAACCCTGACACGTTATGTTTATTTATACATTATAATGTATAAAATATATATTTAATTAGGAAAAAGGATAAGGGAAGGCCTCGGGGAAGGCCCAATTATAGCGGGATATTGTACTAATAGTTCTTCTTCTGACTTCATTCGTCATTCGATTTTACCTTCTGTGATTACTTGATTCACACTAATAATTTCATATACTTTTAGTTGAATAATCGATAACTATACATCGTATTTGCCTAATTACTGATAATGATGCTTATGTACGGTAACTGTAAGTTATTGAGCTGTCATATTTGATTAATTCGTGATTATAATCTATTGAATACAACTTTCACTATCAGGACTATGGATAATCACGTAAATTAATGCATTCAGCTTGTTGTCACGTTTCGTGCATTATAGACAGAGCCAGTGACCGCCAGACCTACGTTATAGTGTGAAGGTTAATATTTTTTATGTTTGTGCAGATGATAGTAAATAATAACGTTTGGGTGTTATGAATCTTGACTGCAGGGAAGTTTGGTAGATAAAAGGTCCTCAAGATACCAAAAAATGTCGGGCAAATACGTTATAGTATGAAAGCTATTTTTTTTAATATGTTCAACTAGATGACATTTTAATATGTTCAACTAGATGACATTTTAATATCCAATCAATAATTGCCTGACTCTTTTCTCGGGGGATTAAGTCTGTCAGACGCTTTCAATGTGTCGAAAAATGTCTGCACTTTATAGAAAACTTTTTTATTGTTAATTTCTCAGAAAATGTTATTTCTTATATATGTTAGTGCTTGACCTAAAACCCACTACAAACTTGATAGATATTAAAAAAAAATTAACCATATACGAGGGAGGTTAAAAAATATGAATTTAGCTCAATAGTAAAGTGGCCTTATTTTTAAAAATAAAAAAATTGTTTCTTGAGACACTTGTTTAAAATTATTATTTATCAGCAAGTATGAACAGTCTGACACATCCGGCGGGACTAACAGTAAAAGGTCAGGTGTGACTGCGAAGAGAAAGACCATCATTCGTGCGTACAAGTCCTAGTGAGAGTATTAGTTGAGGTTATCAGTGAAATCAATAAGAAATTCATTTTTCATTAAAGATATTTTTGTATATAGTTTGTCGAAAAACGCCTGCATCTTATAAAAATATTTTTGATTGTTCATTTCTCAGAAATGTTTATTTCTGTCCTAAAACTCAGTACAAACCTCATACACATTAAATGGGAGCTCAAAAAATATGAATTTGGGTTAAGAGTAAAATTTTTTGTTAAAATTCAACTAAAGTTTTATGGATGGTGGTTGTGATTTTTCATATTTGCTGATAAATAATGGGTTTAAACAAACTTTTCAAGTATACATTTTTTATGTTTTTAAAAATAAGGATTCTTTATTCTTGAGCTAAATTCATATTTTTTTTACCTCCCTCGAGAGTTACTCTCACTTGGGTCCCGGGACATAACGGGTACTGGGTAACGAGTTACTGAGATTAAACATACATTAAAATGGGTTATTCTTGTGTAGAATCGATAAATAATAGCATTTCTGTTTTTATTTCGTCTATAATTAGAAATAATTTGTTAATTTAAAAATAACTTTTTTTTATAGTTTATTTTATTTTAAAAATTATTAAAAGTCATAATATATTTTAAAATTAGTTATTTTGTCTTAATAACCTAAGATATTTTTTTATTTGTAAATTTTCGTTAGTGGGTAGTAGAAAAAATATTCTGTACAACTCAAGGGGATTGTTCACATCGCACTCAGACGATTGAGCACTCCGCCTACGGCATCGTGCTCAGATTTCGTCTTCGTGCGATATGGCCACCATATCCACTCTTGTTGCACAAACTGTTTCAGTTCGCATAATGTGACCCAAATAAGAGACTGCTTTTCCCAGTTAATATTTTGAAGATTTTGATGAATTTCCTATGATGAATATTCGTTACTTAATAATCCCTAAAAAAGTATGAATACATAAACTACCGATTAGATAAATTTCTTTTTATTTTTTGTTTTAAATTTTTTAGAGCTAAACTTTTCCTATTTTTCATTATTTCTCAAACGGCACTTTATAACTCCTTCACTGCTATTCCATTATTTATATTTTTGACCCTCGATTTTTATTTATATATTCTGTGTGAGTCACGCACAAGCGATACTCACTTTCTGTACGAGAGTATTTTTACTTCTTTGTATGCATGTATTTAGCTCAGGTTTGAAGACTAATTTATAATTATTGCACCATAAAATCATAATTTGTATGGCAACCATTCGATTTTAAGGTGCTGTTACTAATAGCTTTATTCTAATGTTTAAAATTTTGATTTTGGCACTAAAATACCTTTCTGTTCAGTTCAGTTTTTTCTTGTAAATATTAAAATGTAGTATATTACAATTAGGTCTTTTAATTAAATTGTAATAATAGTAATATTTTTGTTTAATAAATTAACCTAACGCAATTTACTTAAAAGAAAATTTTGTTCATATTTCATTATACGATCATCAATCAAAACATTTTACCCAAACAAGCGTTCTAATTATATATCTTTTTGAAAATGATTATACTGGTTTCGAACCAAATCAAAATGCAAAGAAAAAACCCATTAAAAAAAATTATGATATCATATACTCATAAGGCAGTTAAGGAACCATTGGCTTTACCCGCAATTTAGTTCTCAAAAAATGATCCTGAGTTTTCCCTGCATTAAACCACAACCCAAAAAAGGATTAAAAAACATTCCTTCCATTTACAGATTAGATATTAGTCATAAAAAAAATCATAAACATCAATATCTTCAATCTCATAAATTAATTCATGATATATTCATTAACATAGATCAACTGTTGATCTTTGACTTACCTTTCACAATCCTGGATGTCTAAAATTTCAATTATGCGAATTATATTCTATTACTTTTAAAATAATGATTAAAAATGCTCCAAAAAGAAACTAATAAGTTACTGAACAAATACTTTATTGATTAATTTACTAAACAATCGTGAATATTTTTAACAATATTTAAGCATTTAAAATATTTTTTAACTTAAACACAATATTTAACTAAATAAACTAGACATAATTATTTTCGTTAAGTTTGGAAATCTCTTTTTCTAAAGTTGCATCAATACTTTCTAGTATTTCCAAAATTTTTGAAATTTCGACGATCCTCTCAGTCGCCTCCAAGTTCATTTCCACAATATCGTCATATAGTTTGTACAAATTTTTCGTGTACAACGTCAATTTATCGATATTCTCTATGAAAATATTATCGTCCGACTTTTCGTGGGCGGAATTTTCCATTTTCTGGATGAAAAATTACTTGTGTATTGAATAAATGTCAATAATTTGATGAATGTAACTAATTTCTTTATTTCGTTTGTATTTATTAATAATGTTAGGTCAGTAACTGTCATTGTCACGGCCTACTACTATAAATTAAATTACACATTGTTAATTGTGTCCAATGTAGCTGGACAAAATTTAATCTATATTATTAGGTACTTGTTTTACGGGTAATTTTAAGAACTATTTGCTCAAAATGATACATTGCAGATTCATTCAAAAACGATACAATTTTTATAAAAATAATTTATAAAAAAAAAATATACTTATAACATGATTTAAACCTATATTAGTATCTTTTCATTTGAAATTTAGTAAATTATAAATGAAAAATGTTAAACTTGTTTTTAAATCTCGTAGAGGAAAACACTTTTTAACTAGTCTTGATTCCTAAATATATTTTTATATATCTCTAAATAGTCACTGTCTACCTCTGTCTGTTTCTCCGCTTACTTCTTCTAAACCACGCAACGGATTTTGATACAGTTTTCACTAATAGAAAGAGCGATAAACGAAGAAGGTTTGTGTATACATATAATTTGTAAATATTTTGTATAAAATGGTTGAAATATGACGGTGTTTGTACGCTTACATGGCTAACGCTGACCAAATCTTAAGAGATACATCAAAACAATTTACTAGAAAATTGTAGCATCTATTACAGATTAATAAAAAACGATAGGGTAATATCGAAGCTATTTTCTCTAATTCATTATTAACCCTTATTCAGTTATCTTGTGCATTCAATATAGATTAAAATTTTCTGTTACACTATACGATTCAAATCAATATTTTGCAAAAATGGGGCGGGTAATAATTTGACGCCCTCTGCTATTCTATAAAATACAGACAATGGGTCCTATGATTGAACGTTTACGTTATCCGTAACGTACATGTTATGCCGAATTTTAAAAGTAATGAGGCTAGTTCGGATGATGGAAAACTGTGAAATTAGAAGATAACAGGCGGAAAATAACAGTAATGTATTGGAAACCGTTTTTCATCATACGAACTTGCCTAATTACTGTTAAAACTGAGCCTAACATGTACGTTATGGATAACATAAACGTTCAATCATAGGACCCAATATCTTTCATTTTTTGTTAGTTTCAAATCATTGGGTAATTAGTAAAATATTTCTAATATAATATCTTTGACAATGAAAAATCAATTTTAAGCTATTTGTTTTTTATACATAGGTATGTTCTAATAATTTTTCATAACAAATTTGTTTTGATAGAGGTTTTAATAAACATCCAAATATTTATTTGTAGAAATAGAAAAGAAACCATTTTATATTTTTGGAAAATATCCAGAAAAAATGATTTAATGATTTTTAGATTATCACATGTAAATATTTATATTTTTTATTTACCTCAAGAATAAAGTTTAAAAATATGAAGCTTTTTTTTTATTTTTATATTGAAAAAGTATTTTCACTTTTTAAATTAACTTAAGCGTTAAGTTGCAATATTATATGAGTTTACATTCAAAATAAAACTTTTCAGTTTTATTTTATATTTTGGCTTCATTTCACATATCGGCGATGGGAATAATTTGTTTTTCAATGAACTTATAGAAATTATAAATGACAGCTCCAAATTTAGGGAACCTTAAACAGCTTGTCCAGTGTATTACGTTCAAGTTGAGATTGACTGCTAATTTGGAATAATAATGAGTTGTATACTTCAAACCCAAACAATTTAAATGTCGAAGCCCTTTTTTAAATGGGTGGAGGTAATATCAACGCAAAATGTTTATTTCAGCATATTATACAAGTAAACTCCATGTAAGGAATGCAGAATGCAAAATCCAAATGCAAATTAGAAAATATATTACTTTTATTAATTAAATTAATAAATTAATTAAAATAATATAAAACTGTATTTATTACATTTGTTAAATTAATATCTAAGCATGTAAAACTACAAAAAGCTTTGATTTATTTTAATAAAAAATCAACTTATAAAACTATCGCTGGATAATTATCTTTAAAAAAAAAAATCAAACATTTATTTGTATATCATACTGATTTCTTACATGTTGTAAGGTAAAGTTGTCAGGAGAAACTTATTTTACTGATGGTAGCATCACGTTTATGTAATGCTCGGGCTGTTAATCGTCCATCAAATTGCCAGCACATTCCAGGACCATTAACGCTTAAGGTACCATTTCGGTAGGCGCGACAGACGACCGCCGACGCGACATACGACCGCCGACGCGACCAAGAAGTGTCGCTTCACATCTAAAATACATACAATTATATGAAACACATTTCGCACGGCGAGACACTTCCTGTCGACACTTCTCGGGGCAAAGCTTTGCTGCATGTCGCACTCGGGGTCACTGTCCTCGGCACCGCTTCTTTTTGGGGGTGATTAGATTCTTTCGATCTAGGCAGCGTTGCCAGATTTTGAAACAGTATGGGTAAAAAAAAACCGTAGATCTGAACAGTAGATTTTAATAAAGGGGAAATAGTTATAATTTGCAGTGTAGTAAATAAAAAAAACAAGTATATAAGAAACGAAAAATAAACTTTTTTCTACCCAAATTAGAAAGTAAACAAAGAATAAAAACATTTTTAATATATACTTAACGTACGGGAAAAAAACCAATGAAAAATAATAAGTACCTACTTCTTTTAGATCAGTCTGAATTAGATAATTCAAAATCGTAGTGTTTGGCATATGCATGTTCTTTTTATGACGCCCTATTAATCCTTTGTTTCATTTTAAATAAAAACAATGATTATCTTGATGTTTTTTTTATGTAGCCAACCTACAGTAGTGGATGCTTATTACGCTGCTTTTACTGCAGAAAATTTACTAGAGAAAATATTCTTTAACCATTTGCTGAAGAATCAGGCAAACTTAATAAATTAAGAACAAAATTTGCTAGAGACAAAAACAGTAGATCTACGTGAAAACAGTAGGTCTGGCAACGCTGATTGTTCCCTCGAATGGTTATTCCTGTAAATGTCGCGCGACACTTCAAGCTTGCCAAATGTACGAAGCGTAACATTTATGCACCTGTTGTCCTACTCGACCTTGGGGTCGGTTCAGTGGTCGCTTGTCTCCTGACGCGCCTACCCAAATGGTGCCTTTATACACGCCTAAACATTGACAGAAAAGCGACCACTATTAATAATACCCAATTAGTCTCCCGCTGTTAGAAAATTCGACGTTGCGTTGTTCCAAAAATTCCTCCCCGTTAATTTAAAATTCATTTGCAAACTTTAAGGTCAAACAGCGCAGTTATTTTTAAGCCAACTTGTTTTTAACGTATTTGACAAACATTTTAAAATGTTTGTTCGTAACTTGTTTTGTTATTGTTATATGTAAATTCAAATATTGTTTTTGGTTCCTCAAACCTTAAGTAGGCACCTCTAGTTAGTTTTGTTTTTTTTTAACCTTTAAAATAACATAAAATCTGATATAATTTTATATTTGTATGTTAAAATTACGTAGCTTATCCGTAATTGATATGTAATGATAAGTCAAATTTTTATTTACCTCTCCCTCTGTTCTTTGTTTTATTTTTTTTTATTTCAATTTTGAATTTTGTATTAAATAATTTTCACCTTTCAATACATTGACTCCATGACTTTCCATTTAGGTATGTCTGATGATGAAGTAATCACTTCGAAACCGGTCGCCAATAAATTGACTTTGTGAGAAATAAAGGGCCTTTTTTTACACCTTCGTATTCAGTATACGTTTTTCATTTTTTCTTAATATTGTTTGCAGGTCATAAAAAATAGTTTAGAGGTATGTAATTGGTTACTAAACGATTATAATATACTTGATACATATTATCTGCTTACTTTAGGAATATATTTATAAACGTTCAAACACTATATAATTTAGGTAAACAAAACGCACTCAAAAAGTCTAATGTCACTGTAATTGTCAGTGGAAACAAAATTACACCATCACTGATTTAGCGTATTCTGGAATGAGGCCTAGAATTTATTACTTAATTCTGTTTGAGTATGTATCTCATATTATTGTAAACGTAAACTACCTCAAATAAACACTAAAGCTATGATTACAGTAGAAAGAATTCCCCTGGGAAAATAGTTGCAGCTCTTGATTGTCTTGTCCCAATCCCAGACTTAATGGTGTTAACAGTGGCGGTTTGCTCAATGCATATTATTATTTTATCTAATATTCAGCGCAAACCGCGTTGGCACGACACTGGGCGACCGGGCGTTGAGCGACGTTCCGAAGATGGGCATAGGGCACAGTAAATGTGTGCCTCTGTTGTTTTATCTCTCATTATGATGCGAAAAACAAGGACAACGACAATATCGCTTAGCAAGAGATGAACACATGCGATGGATTATACGTCACAAGCAGGGCGCTGTCCCAGATTAACCTACACCAGATACGAATGTACACGGCGGAAGAAATAGTGCGGACGATTGCGTTGGCTCCAGTTTCAGGAGCTTGCGACCGTTGAACATTTAGTCTAGGTTACAAAACATCGCCGAACTTGTGAATTTGTGAAATTTATTATGACGGGATATAAATTTGTAGATGTTGTACATCTGAAAATAAAGATGGGACATAATTTTAATTTTTCTTTTGGTTTTGTCTTGACTTTTTCGAGGATTTTAAATCTCTGTTTGCATATTTAAGAGTATAAAAAATTCTGAGTCTTATAAATAATTTAATGGTGTACATTTTCGTGAATTGTTGGCAAGGATGACCAAATTCTATTTTGCTCATCTCAAAAAGGTATGCGTTGGAAATTCCAGGCTTAGTTGACAAACTATCAAATAGAGATATAAATATTTTTTCTAATTTGAAAATATAAAAGAGAAATTTTTCGCTGGGAGATTTTAAATTGCCAAACACCTTTTCTTCAGAGTCGTATGCTTTAAAATGCGTTAACAAGTTAGAATTGTTAAGTAAATTGCATTCTTCTGAGAAATTTACGCAAATTTCGCAAGAGTGGATATGTAATGATTTTTTGATTAAATAGCCACATACATAGTTAAATGCATTTTGAGTGGTCACATTTAGCTCCCTGTAGTCACATTCAGAAATCGTTATTGCCCAACTGATTGTTTTGAAATATATTTAATTTTCATTAAACCGAGAACTTGTTTACCCAAGGGAAAAAGGTGTCCCGGGATTCCTTTGCAGTGTGTGCCCCACTGCCGCTAGTGCCCCACTGCCGCTAGTGCCCACGAGCCGCCACTGGGTGTTAATATAATCACAGACACCCCAAATAATAAAAAGGAATATTTGTCGAACCTTACATTATGTTGCTTATCAGCTATGTTAGAAAATCCATTCTACACCTGCTTTTAATTTTTGAAGTAGTTAAAATTCAGGTGAATAGGCAACATTGTACCTATAATTGGGTAATCACATTTTTGTCCGAAAGTACGTTGATTCGATTTTCAATAAGAAAATAAATTTCCTTTCAATTTATCAGCTAGAAATATCTATTCGCTCCGTGCGCGACAGCAGCGCCAATTCGTTTTGATACTAATGGAGGATTTCGGCGTATACTGTGACAAATGCAACTTTTAATAGAATTCGTAATTAAAAAGTATACATGTTAGTTTTAATAAAAGTATATGGATTTGTAAAACAAGTAAAACATTAATTTATTATTATTATATATTTTTATCGCTTAAATTAAAGAAAATGATGTATAATTGATAAAAATCCATAATAAAATATAGGCAGGCAACAGTATTTACTGGAAAATGTATGAGAAGTTGCCTAAGTCTAATAAGTTTTCATTGAAGAATTAGTCTATACTGTCAAAATACAAAAATACCATTTAATAATAGCGTGAAGTTAAAATGTATAAAACAGGATCAATACTTATATATTCATTTTTGTTCGAAAGAAAACATAGAATGAATGATTAAAACTGATTTCCTATCAGTAAGTTACAAAATTGCGTTCCAACCACATATAATAATCAAAGGCAGAAATCTTGAAATCTAGTCCTTGCTGAATGAACATTTAAGAATAAGGGATATTAAAGAACATGGTAAAATGATAATCTATTGTTGATTTAAAACCTTTCAAGTTTCTGATGTCTACTATTTGCAGCATTACGGTTATTATTACAAAAATAGAGGTAATTTTCCTTCTTATTGTATATCTATCCATTCATTTCTTTGATTTAATTTCCACTTTGCTACTGAAATTTTTTATATAAGTTTCACTGTTTTTTTTGCTAGTATTTGTACAATTTTCAACACAGTAACTCCGGTTGCTTATTGTATTGTTTTTACCTACTTTTTTTGAAAAAAAGTAAAATGTATACGTGTATTTGATATGCCAAAATTACAAAATATCCCCCTAAAATGCACGAATTATCCGCAGCTAGCGCTAGTATCGCTTTTGCTTCCCTTTCCATGACTTCGCACGGAGCGAATAGGCACGTTCTCACGTAATTTAGATGCGATTGCGTTACGGGCAACAATACGCAGCAATGAAATTGTCACACCTCGTATTTAGTATTTATATTTTACCAGTTATGCTGATAAAATTAACAGTAACGTCAGCAACAGCTGCATCTGTGAAGGCTGGATAAAATCGACACATCTGAAGCTAAATTTATAACAAATTTAGTAATCAAACAAAATATCAAAGTATATAATAAATCAATCTAACAAGTAACTTACTACAAATGTGTAGGATATTAATTATTAGCGACAACCAAACGTGAGATTGTCCGACAACTTTGACTAGCATGGACTTTTGGAAAACTGCGAGATATGTGTTTAGAAATTTCAATTTTCCAAGAAATGGATTAAAGGAGGTTCAGCTTGGTGAACGGGCTATGGAGTCCTCTATCGAGAAGACTAGACACAATGACTTATTAACCGCCAGTTTTAGTTGATATAATTATTTTAAATAGTTCTTTGTAAACCGTACGTAAACAGTTCATTTTCTTTGTAGAAGGGTCTAGTCTCTTTGCTGGCAAGTTCGTCAATTTCCTTTTATTTTTCTTCTAAGACTTTTGGGTTTTGGGTTCTAACACGTTTTTGTGCTTATTATAAGGACTGTATAATACGTAGATGGAAGGAAGTTATAATGACAACCTCGGTTTAGAAAAGGTAGTATGTAGTGTGACAATAGTCCCTATAATAAGAAGGAAAGTTATAGTGTTCAGTAAACTTGCTCAAAAAATTGTGAGATCATGTAAAAATTGTAAATCAATGAAAGTAATTGAAAACGCATCGTACATCATTCCGTTGATGAGGTTGATTCTCGACTTACAGGAACTTTTTCTAATATTAATTTTCTATGTATAGAAAAATGTATTGAATTTCCTATATAAAGAAAATGTCAAAAATTCCTATAAGAAAATGTTCCTTCCTACAAGTCGAGAATTGACCCACATGCAAGACATACGCTTTATGGTCTATACGATCCATCTTGATTTAATTTCTCTGATTCGAGAAGTTGATCGATTAAACTGGATTGTTCGTGAGATATAGGGTATAAAATTTATATACTTACTGTAATCTTAATTTAAACAGTTTACCTATTTAATTTGTTTGCACTAAGACACGATTTTATTTTATAACCTAATTTATTTATACTAAATACAACACTAATTTCTCTTACTAATGAACTAATTTACATTGACAATATTTATCTGCACAGAAGGATATTTTAACTGCAACGGCAAAACTAGACTATTTATATACAATATGTGGCTTCTAGAATATTCCAGATATCTTTCGGCACCTCCATTAGACGCATCCGGAATTTACTAGAATTTCACTAGTAGACTGGACAGTTTCTTCGACTGGTGATAACGAAATATTGGCGTATCATAGGGGTTTCGGAAGACATTTCATCGAATATTGTTAGGAACGTTAAAAGTGGAGGCCGTAAAAAGTTCAAATAAGGCAGAGAGAGATTAGGGCAGGACTTGACTGGTCGAAAATGGCTCGCATGACAATACTAAGGCAAAGCGTTAGTCACAGAAGTTGTAGAAATAATTACTAATATCGAAAGGCCACGTGACAAGGACGAGGGACAACATGTAGACGAAGAATATTATCTTGATGACCTAGACAAGAGGCTTATAGACGCATAGGACGTCCTCCATTTCGATGAACCGATGATTTTAAGCCAGTATTTGGCTTGCTGAGGGAAACATGCAGTGGACGAGAGAGACTCTCTGTAATGATGACTGTTTTGTGAGATTTTTAAGATTAATAATAAGAAACAGTGGTGCATCCAGAGTGTAAGTCTGGGGGGTAGTGGTAATCAGGGCCGCCGAGAGCCATGATGGAGCCACGGGGCAAAACACTGGCAAAGGCCCGCCCCTTATATATTATTATAACTAGGGTTGTCAGATTTTACGTAAGAGAATAGCGGGACAACGGTGACGACAGGGAATCAGGTTCAAAAACCTAGCATTTTTATAAAATTATGTCCTTTCTTTGTGAAATTTCTGAAAATAAGGTCCTCAGCTTGTATTTTTCGTAAACCAGGTCTTCCTTTTTCTGACGAGCTTCTAAAAAAGTTTTTGTCTCCTACAGCTGCCCCCCCCCCCCTGCCCCCTCTCTTGTCGGGCCAGGTGGTAATAAAGTTTAAGTCTGGGGGGTAGTGATAATATTTAAGACTTTATTTTTGATATTACCTAAAAATTACATTTAAAAATTCTTGGAGGGTACTTACCCCCATTAACCCCCCCATATATGCGCCGCTGATAAAAAAATTATACACCAGAATTTGTTTATTGTGGTTAATAATATTGAAAATCATTTAGAAATATTTCTATCTGAAAGATAGAAGGAAATATTAACTTTTATCAGAAATAAATGCGATAAAATATGCCTAATTTGTTATTTATATTAACTTATCATTACGTTTATTAATATGTTTTCTTATTTATATTTTACAATAATAACAGATTAACATTATTTTGGATTTGGTAAAATATTGCAGGATTGCTCAACCCGAAGATTGGTTGGGGGTCTATTTTAATAACAAGATATATGACAATAAAAAAATAATGTTTTTGAAGATAATAATTAATTATTGTATCGTATAATATTCAGTATTTTCATCATTCACACAATAATATTGAAATATTGTGCAATAAGAGTGTATATGATGGCCATATCGCACGAAGACGTGCGATACGAACAATCCACTCGAGTTGTAAAGTATACTTTTTTTCGACAACCCACTAACGAAAATCTACCATTTATAAAAATTATTTTAGGTTATTAAGATAAAATAATTAATTTATGAAATTTACTAATTTATAAAATAAAATAAACTTTAAAAAACATTTAATTTAATTAGTCTCCAATCCTAAAATTGAACCTAGGACCTCCCGCATGACAGCCAAACGCGCCGACTAGTCTCAGCTACATTGCCACATCTAACATATTAGTTTTAATATTCGTTAATAAATTTTTTTCAAATAATTTTATTAAAATGTATGATTTATTTGTAGACAAATAAAAATAGAAATGCTACTTATCGATTCTTCACAAGTATAACTTATTTTAAAGTATATTTAATCTCAATTACTAAAAAATGAAGAAAATTAGTTTGGCAGAATTGTCACTTATTTAAAATAAAAAAAAAAATGATAAAAAATAGCCGGGTGACCACAATATGAACTGTGATTGTAGGTAGAATGGATATGAAATATATTCGTTCAGTTGAACGCAATGGCATACTTTTTCGTTTTGTAGTCTGTGCGTAGATAAGCTAATTTCCATGTGGGTGTAGAAAAACGTTATAGGCGTCCACTCGCGCGCATGCTCATGGAACAATTATTATATTTAATCCATCTGGTCTTTTCAATGTAAGAAAAAAGTAATTGGCTTCATACAATCCGGTTGAGGCCTACTACTATACAGTGTCACTGCTCGTGGAAAAACTTAAAATAAATACCATAAAATATGGTTTTTCTCTAAATAAATGTTTTTCTTGTCTTATCCTATTTGCCAATCTAAAGTAAATTAAATAACTCGTACCTAACTACGGGTCCTTGAAGCGTCAAATTCGAATTTTTATATAAAAAAATAGATGGCATTCGTTTGTCCACAATTTGTCAACGTTTATTCAACAAAAAATGTTCGTTTTTTATCTACACTTCTGAAAAAGTAATGAAGAAAATTTGACATAGCATCGCCATAACGAAAATAGGCATGTACAAACGAAACTAATTTGTAGACAAACTTATTTTGTCGAAATCGCAATTAGAAGTACTGTCTATATTTTAGGTTCTTTATTTTATTAATAACTAATTTCTTTTGGTGGACAAACGAAAATAAGGCTTGGACAAACGAACGTAATGAGTGGACAAACGAAAATAGTGAAACGATTGCTGTATTTAATTCGAATAAAATGTATTCACTCTAAACTTTTGTTGGACAAGCGTGAACAATCGAATGCAGCTTTGAAATTAATAAAGATTGTTTATGGCGATGCTGGGTGCTGATGTCAAATTTGACTCGAAATTTTAATTTGGTCGTATCTTTTTCTGAAGGGGGAGGGAGAGGTTGGTAATTCAGTAGTCAGGAATTGTGTGAATTTGGTTTATGTTTGACAATCTGGTTCTATGGCAGAGCCAACACAGAACCGGATTTGAATGACCGTATCAGTATATGAAACTGGCACCGATAAAAAAAAATCTAATCGGCGCAAATTTTCTTAAAGTACCTGGAAATCGTCTTGACTTTTGTGTAAGGATTACAACACGCACGTAAATAATTAAAGATTACTGGTAATATTTTCGACTTTTGTAATCTTGACCCCTCAAACATTTCATCACTTGTTATTTATACAAATTCTGATAAAGACGCCGTGAAATAAATGAATAAATATGACCGATACATCAACAACTATTCGTATTTTGACAGTCAATTGACTATATTAGACTGCTAGACCAAAATGACCGTCCACGATTTTAGTTTTGGAGGGGTTAAATACACCTTTTCCGAACATCTCACATTACTCATGCGCGAAAAAGTGCGGTATTTGAATCTAGTAACTTACCAAACAACTTATTTTCTATCTCTCTTATCGTCACATAATACAACTGTTAGGATGGCTACAACGAACATTGATGCTTTTGTGTAATAGTTCAATTGCATTTATTTAAAAATGAGACATGTTTGGTTTTGATAGTTTCTACCGTATGTAATACAGCCAATACAGGATTAATAGTATGTTTAACTCTATCAACTCTACTCGTTTTAAAACAACTATGGTTCGGAACACATACTTACGTTCAAGTAGCCAGCTAAGTACGAGTTTTTTAAGTGTTTATTCACCAAGGGCTGCTCCAAGGGGGGGGGGACATGGGGGCCCGAGATGAAAATTCTTACGATTTATAGACCTTTTATTCAAAAAAATATGTTAAAAAGGGAATGGCTAAAGGCAATGCCCCCCTCCCCGAAAATTCGTCTTGGAGCCGCCCTTGCTGAACACCTAACTTATTTGTTAATTAATAGACAAATCTAGATTATTTAGCCAGACGGTATCTGGCAAAAAAGAAGAAATAGATAACAATCAAAATTCATCCATTACCAATACTCTCCACCAAATACTGGAAAAGCTGAACAAAATGGATGAACGAATTACTAGGTTAGAATATAGTAGCAAAGGAGCTATACCTAAGAGACAATATAATGAGTAATAACCTAATAATAATGGAATGCTAATGAACTTCTCCAAAGGAAATTGCAGAAAATATAAAAACAAATATTAATCCTAAGAAAGCTCCTGGCTATGATTTAATTACAGGAGAAGTCTTAAAACAACTTCCGAAGAAAGCCATAATTAAACTTACACACCTGTTTAATGCGTCATTCAAACTGAGGTATGTCCCTAGATTTTGGAAAGTAGCTGAAGTCATTATGATCCCCAAACCAGGAAAACCTCCGAACGAAGTTTCGTCATATAGGTCAATATCTCTATTGCCTATAATATCGAAACTATTTGAAAAAATACTAATAAAAAGACTGAAAACCATCATTGAAGAAAGAAAACTTATTCCAGATTACCAGTTCGGCTTTAGAGAAAACCATTTAACTATAGATCAGGTACATAGAATCTCAAATGCTATTGAAAAAGCATTAGAAAACAAAGAAGTCTGTTCAGCCATCTTCCTCTATGTTGGGCAGGCTTTTGATAAAGTATGGCATGCTGGCTTAAAACATAAACTGAATGTGCTACTTCCACAGCCATACTCAGAGCTATTGGATTCATACATTTCAGATAGATTCTTTAGAGTAAAACAAGACGAAGCATACTCTGATTTGAAAGAAATTAAAGCAGGAGTACCACAGGGAAGCGTCCCGGGACCCACTTTGTATCTGTTATACACTTGTGACATACCCCAACTAGAACAAGACACAATAGCTACATTTTCAAATGCGATAGGCAAAGATCATGAAGAGGCTGCAAATAAACTACAAACATAACTTAATAAAATAAATAAATGGACCAAAAGATGGCGTATTAAACTAAACGAAACCAAGTCTGTTAATATTAATTTTACTAACAAAAATGGTCAAAGAATACCAATTAACATAAATAATGCTCAGGTCCCTTATGCTAACTCGGCAAAATATCTAGGTATTACATTAGATGCAAGACTTCGCTGGAAGGTCCATGTTAAAAAGAAAAGACAAGAGTTAGATATAAAATTCAAGAAAATGTTCTGGTTACTTGGTAGGCATTCCAGCTTATCTACACATAACAAAATTCTATTATATAAACAAGTTCTCAAACCAATTTGGACCTATGGCATTCAGCTCTGGGGTTGTGCCAGCTACAGTAATATTCTAATAATCAAGAGATTCCAGAACAAAGTATTGAGGAACATTGTCGATGCTCCTTGGTACATTAGAAACAGCGACCTTCATCGTGACCTTCAGATGGACACTGTTGACCAGACTATCACCAGATTCGCTAGGAGTCACGAACAACGGCTCCACCAACATGTGAACGTTGAGGCGATCCAGCTTCTTGACAACACGAACTTGACAAGAAGACTCAAGAGAGTGAAACCTTTTGAGTTAGCCAAGTGATTGTGTTAATAACAAAGCAAAGCATTGTGTGGTTTAGTGTTACACGTTAGTTTAGTGTAATTAAGTTTTCAGACCCTAAGGTATACTAGCGAGTAGAACTTTAGTTTTTAAGATTGCAACCCTAGTTAAGTTAGGTTATAACAAAATTACTCATTGATCAACTCTTGATCAGATTGTAAAATCAATAAACGCCCCTTTTGGAGTGTTTTTTCACAAAAAAAAAGTTGTTTGTAATAAAAAATGTCCATAATATCTTGTCCAACAACACAGAGCGAACCGAACATTTAACAAAAATTTAATTCACCAGTTTTTATTTTGGTATAAAGATTTGGTTTGTACTCAATTTTCAGTTTGTGATCTTTCAATTTTACATTATTTTATTTCTTGCCGACACTTCTTATACCTATCTACTAATAAAAAGTAAATAAAGTGAAAAATGTAACTGTAATTTTGCGTTGTTTTAAAATCCTACGTATGGCTAAAAAAGCCAAGTCAATGTCCTTGGATCTTTAAATGTACATAATGGTGTGTACTTAGTGTGTTTATCTTTAAATTTTCTATTACCACTTGCTTTGCATAAAATTAAAAATCAGGGAACTTTTGAGCATACGTTTGTTCTGTACCAAAAATAGTAAACCGATGAAACAGCTAAATTTAAATTCGGAATAGTTGTATTCTTTGTTCAAAAGTCCACGTGGCGAAATTGTTTTTTTTTGTGAGTTTGAGGGTGTAAAACAATATCGTGTGAGCCATATTCGACCAGTATGGTCATCCTATAATCCCTTAAGTCTCTCTCTGTCTTATTTCGGCCACCACTTATCCGATTACCAAAAATATTCAAAGAAATAGGTTTACCTTCCGAAACCGACCCTAATGGGACGACTTTGACCACTGTCGATTCCTCAATGATACTAAATTGCAACTTATTGTCGAGAAGTTTTGTGGAAACATCGAGAGCCTTCCTCGGAGCCTTCACCATTTTATATGTTGCTGTGAGCAGATCGATATAGTAAATATCCACATAAATTAGTATGAAAATGTCTATATAAATTAGTGTTGACGAAAGACAACTCTTTATTTTATTAATTTGTTATATTTGAATTTTCGCGCTATGTGCACGTTGATGTGCCCGAGCACCAAACAGTCTGAAGAAGTGGGATCCACTTCTCCTAAGAATGCTGTTGAAGCAAGAAGTCCTGTGTGTTGTTTTACCCGCTAAAGTATCTCTCGGAATTTGTGCTCAAGATTCAAAGATTCTCCCTACGCGACTGCATTCGATACCAAGGTACAAAAAAAGACGTGCATTCGTAATAAGATCGATCAATTGTTACATTGCAGAAATAGTTATTTATGCAACAAGTGTGTAAAGTTACTCTTTTTTGACGAATGTGAATGTTGTCAATCATATGAGCCAAAAAAGGGATTTTAAACACGAGTTGCATACAATATTTTTTTTACTACCGTACACATTATCCACTAATATTAGAAATATAAAAGTTACTTCTTTTCACTAAAATAAGTTTTTTCACTTTACGCACTAGTGAAAAAAGTACAACTTTACGCACTCCACGGAGTATGTACTTTACGCACGGTAGTAGAAAAAAAATTGTTTTATCTCCTTTTGTAGAGCTATCGTCAACAATTAGTATTAAGTGCAAATAAATTATAAATAAATTATCCTATAAGTGTATAAATAAATTTAAGTAGCTATTTATGAAACTAATTACGAAATGCCTTATTTTATGTAACGAGTGAATATTTGTGGGACGACATACAATGACATTTCATAACGTGTTACATACAATATTTTTTCTAATTTTAACAAGAGTGTTTATGAGGCAACCAATATTACTACTTTCTTGTATTGTTAGTTGCAATTGATTAACTTCATTCTTTTATTGACAAATAGAAAATAATATGCATTTATTCTCAACGACTTATTGTAGTATGTTTATATAGCTTATTAAAGTTATTTAGATTTCAAGAAAGTAGGTTATTTTGTCGTGTATTGTGTTTTAATTATTTTGTACTAATTTAGAATGGAAAATAAGGACCAAAACAGCATTATTACTAGGTTGTAAGTTTAAACAAATTGTATTTTTATAAATCAACCTGCCCTTTTTTGAAATAAACTTTCTATACTAATGTATATTAGGGTCTATTTATACTCCCTTACTATTAGTATTTGCATTAGTATTATGATTAAGGATTAAGTTGAACCTTCACAATGTAATGGGGGCATTTATACTCGATTTATGATTAGTATTAGCATTAATATTTATGCTTAATAATTCTCAGGTTCAACTTTTAAGTTAAATATTAAATTTCTTCTTTTCTATCAAATGAATCAATGACGTATTTGGCCTTTATTTTTAATAGACAACGGATAATAATAATTGACAATACACATATGATTGTTGTCAGATGTTGTTTATAGGTTTGTTCCAACAAGCTCGAAAACGATAATATTTCGGTACAAATCATGCGCTGTATACAATTTTTGTGTATCCGCAGGACCACATAGATTAGAATAGGGTCCAGACGCGCCGTGCAAGGTTTCTAAACGCACTCCAGTGTTTACCGAGTATAAAGTTGACAAATGACATGTCACCACGAGGAAGAAAGGCCTCTTTTCTCTCTGATTTGTATCAAATTTCTACTTCTTTTTATCTGTTATAAATTTTAGACGTATATCCGTTCAAATGTTCTTAATTAAACCTATTTTTGAATAATAATATTTTTAAATAAAATTAACTAGTAAAAATATTAATAAAAACACGTTTAAAACTCAAATATTCTAAGAACACAACTGGCCTCTTACACATTTTTACAGTAACCATACATTTTGTTGACTGCAGAATTATATCTTATTGGGAAAAAAATTATTAAAAAAAGCACTAAAACTAATTATAAAACGAGCATAAATACCCTTTCTGAATAATTTGTCCAGTTTAATGCTTAATCATAATACTAATACAAATACTAATAATAAGAGAGTATAAATAGACCCTTGTTGATTTTAAGACCAAAAAACGGTTTATTTTTATTTTTCTTTTCGCAACTGGTGACAATAATTTTGTGAAAACAAGTTTCATAATTAACATTATGCAACTGGTTGCGTAAAGTAGATCATTTTGACACTTGCTGCCATTACAAAAAATGTCACTTTATATGTCAAAATTAGAAAAATAAATTAATGTCACAATAAATATTTTTTGGGGATTATAGAACGTGTTTATTTTAAATTTATATATTGCGTAGTTTTTGAGGTATTTGTGAAAATGATCGTGGAAAATGTGCCCACCCCCTCTATTTGCTATCTTGTTTGATCGATCCATCTGAAAATATTCTAGAATATAAATAAAACTTGAAAACTACGGCGATGTTTCCAACATTTGGTTTTTTTTTCTTTATGAAGTGCGCTATTACATGACGCGATATGTTTATTTTTTGATACTTAAATTTTCGCATTCCATAAATATAGAATTAACCATTTTTTTTTAATTTCCGAGTAGGTACTATAAAGAAGTTCCCAATATTAATCGATTGTAGACTACGAAACTCATATCATTATGAGTACCTACAATAAGTAATAATCTTGCTTAACGGCAGTATATTATTGTTTTAGTTTAAAACAGTACTGCAGTGTATAATATCTAGTTTTTCAAGATTGATACGAAAGTTCAATTCATGAAGGACGTAGAAAGGAAATTCTAACCTCCCTGTATAACTAAAGAATACTTTGTTTATTTAAAATTTCTAATGATTATGATTAACTCTGATATCAGTTAATTATTTTAAACAAGTTTACAAAATTGATGAGTTTTAAATAATAACAAAAAAAAAGAATGTGGAAATTAATGTTTACAAACATCCTTGAATTACAATCATTGGTAATTATTTTTTAAGGTAATCCAGGATTCGATAATTTTTTTCTAGATGACTACTAAGATATAGCCGTAGCAATAACGTATGTATATCCCTCATGTTTAGGCTTACCTAAACCTAGGAGGGTTGTTTATATAGTGTACTTTTACTATAATAGTACCAGCGAACTACCAAATGTGTTCACATTTACCTACGATGCAAATATTAAGAGATAATTAAGTAATTAAGACAGTCAAATCCTGTTAAGACTGCAGCCGACCGCTATGTCGTTCACTCCAATCAGCTGACCTTTTAAAATTATTAGCAATTACGGGTGTATTGACATATCGGTCAAATCAAATTCTTAAATATTGTAATGCGAGCCATTTCATTATTCAGTCATGCTCTACCTCCAAGTCCCTCTCTGTCTTATTTGACCTTTGACGCTCAACTTGCCCGTTTATCATACATAATTAAACCCCTTAAAACCAAACATGTGACGATTATGGCAAAGGGGCTTTCGATTACATTCCAGAATGAACGTGATAATGTTTCTAGTTTTAGCGGAAGCATTCTATATCATCACAAGAATGTTCAATGTGTATACAAATATTGGAGGAAGAACACGGAGCAGTCAGTCGTATACAAATAGTTGTGAAGATAAATAGTGAACAATTTAAAGACATTCGAAATATATATAAATTAGAATAGTATTGTTTTAAAATAAATAAGTGTTCAAATAAATGATTAACAAATGAACTGTTGTTTAAAATAAACAAATGCTACAATATTTTAAGGATGGCATAATTTGACGGCAAGTGCATCCTGGCGAGTCCTTACCTGGAAATAAACCCATATGCCAATTCCAGTAATTTTTTCAAATTACGTTCTCAACACAAGAAGCCACCAAGAAGCTTAGAAATGGATGTAGATGCAAATAGTTAAGCTAATAAGCTAATAAACTCTGGGTACCAAAGTTTCTAGAACTAGTCACTATTACGCAATCGTTTAATTTGGAATGCAAGAAGATTTTTGTGCCTTGTTAGCTTTTATGCTTATAAGCCACAATAACCACAGTTGACATTTAAGAGCCCCGCATACCGCCTGATCAATTCAAATGCGGGATTTGCTGGTTGCGTCGTCTCTAACATCCATCTCTTTTTATCGAAATAAACAATATCAACTGAGAATACATTGAAAAAGTTGTTTCTAAATTCGGATACGCGTATATAAATACGGTAATAGAAGCGAAACGACGGTTAGCAAAAAAACTGTGTTTTACCGTTTTTTAAACTATATACGCCAATATGACGAAAACTGTTCAAAAATTCGTAAAAATTTATTCTTGATTATTATTAGTCAAAAGCTTAAGGATTCTAATAGTTTTCAAATCATATTTTTATCATAAGTCATAAGCGAGATAATTAAGGTAAACTAACATTATGTCACAATATGCTTGATGTATAGAAGAATATAGTGCGAAAATTGCTTACAGGAATTTAAAGTGGTAGATATATTTTGTATTTTTTAATTTATTAAAAGTCGGAATAAAAGCTAAAAGATGTGCAAATTTTTATGTTCTAATAAAAAGTTGAATTATAAATTCAAATAACTAATTAAATTTAATTTTTTTAAAAAATTGTTCAAATAAAAGTTGTTTGTAATATCATTCTCTATAATTCTTATTCCACACATTTCTCTAAAATAGACCGTATTCGATTTATTTGAGAAAACGTAAATTTTGAATTTAAAAAAAAAAACAAAAAAGGAAACAGAGAAAAACAAAAAATTTTAAATTTAGTCTGTAATCCATCCTGCGGTAAAATGAATAAATTTTGGTAGTCGTAACATCTGGGGGATACCTTATAGAGGGTCGTTTTTCTACTTTATGAAATATATCTGTTATTTACACTTAGAGAAGAAAATTCTTCAAATAAAAGTTGCATATAATGTTATTCTCTATAGTTTTTGTTATATACATAATTTTTCTAAAATATTCCATATTCAAGAAATTTGACAAAAAGTGAAAAATTCCAATTTGTAAGAAAATTGCTCAAATAATAAAGTTATTTGCGAAATTATTCTCTATAATTTTTATTCTTTATAAAATTTCTCTAAAATGGACCGTATTGGAAGAATTTGAAGAAAAATATAAAATTTAAATTTTTCAGTATTTTCGTTGTCAATGAATATTTACAGGGGTTATACAAAATAACCGGAAAAAGATTGTAATAACTAGACAGGAAAGTCATGTGTTGGACACATCAGATTTTTAAATATAATGTTTTGAGTGTCGTGACAGTGACAGTTTATATTTATTTTTAAGAGAAATGAAAATAAGTATTGTACTAATTGTTTTTCAAAATATATGAAATGATTATAATTTCACCTAATGTCTACCGGCAAAAGACCGGTAGGCCTTCGTTCAAGCTGACGGCCCTCTTTCAGGCAGTGGGCCCTCTTTCAGGCAGTGGGCCCTCGTTCGGGCAGTGGGTCCTCGTTCGGGCAGTGGGTTCTTGTTTAGATTTTTTGTTTGCAGATTACATTATAAGGTTTATTGACAAAGTCCAAATTGACATAACATTTATACCTAATACTTAATTAGGCAGGATCGGTTTCGTGGCCAATATAAATCAAACAATTTTTGTCATAAAATATATTTATTGTGTTATCTTGCTTGTTGTATTTTAATATTCACTGTTAATGTAATAAACTGATAAAGCATTGTATGCTTAACTTTAAACCTAAGAAATTGCATAGGTACCTACATAAATAATCTGTCTACTTTTGCAAGTTTTGGTCAAAAATTTGTTTAGGTAAACTTTAATACGATGGAAATTAACATATTTTACTGAAGTACATTGCTTTTAAAATTCTATGTGATAAAATTTTGTTCCTAAGTTATGTTCATAGGAAAAATTGTATACATAACTCGTTGAAAATCGTTATTTCTGTACTCTCACTTTCCAAATTAGTTTTGGAATATACCATTTTTTTTACTTCTTTTACGCTTCTAAAAAACTTCTCCCAAGACATAATTAAAAATAATAATTTTTTAATGGGAGGAACTTCCTACAACTAATATTTCTAAAACCATTACACATAATCTGGTGGTCTGCTCATCGCAGGTTCTGTCTCCGACCTACGTGTGGCAGAAGTTCTTGCTTACAACACTGAGTATCTAACTCAAACCACATAAAAATAGTACTAAAATTACTTACATCCTCCAATATTGTTACAGGTTCTTTTTCTTTTTAAAGAACAACACAAATAGTTTTTATCACAGAAACAATAGATGCGCACTGTTATTGTATTGTACTCTTAGGCCCGGTTTTTCAATGTAATGTTAACTTGGAGGTTAACTAACTTCTACTTGAAGGTTAACTTTTAGTTAAAATAAGAAACGTTTTTTAATGTAAATTGTACTTCTTGTTAATTGACCTAGATTTTAATTTGGCAACGTTGTATTTTTATGTGTTCTTTGATGGTTCTGTGGTATTCTCCCGGTGAATATATTGCCTTTCATCGTGGGTATTCTAATGTTGTTTTCCTCGATGAATGACATATTCAAACTAAAAAAGAAAGATAACTTATAAAGATTTAAGAAGACGCCAAATTTTCAATTCTTGGAATTTGGAATGTTTCTATAAATCTATTCAAGAATCTATTATTTAGGCAGAGACAACATTTAACTGTAGGTCCCGAACTTCATCAATGATCATCTCAACAGTCCGCTTCGACAATCTAAATATTTTGAAAAAATCTAAACTAACATATTGTTCCATAAAATTAAGCCTCTGTCGAATTATTTTTGGCCTTCTCACTATTTCTTCCTCTTCGCTATTGTAGACATTAACAATATTTAAAGCATCCATAATGTCAAAGCACATGTAGGTTATAAAGTGAAGATTATCTCTTAACAATGGGTTAACAGTACCCTGAGAGTAAGGCTAAAATTAGCTTTCGGTTAGTCTTTAACTATCAATTGAAACAGAAATGTTTTAGTTAACATTCAGTTAGCTCAAGGTTAGAGTAACTACACATTTAAAAACCGGCCCTTAGTACTTTTAGTAATTAGGAATTTTTAAAACAATGGGCGTGTCAAGCGTTTGATCTCCTTTTTTCTTTTACCCTGTTCTTTAGTATCCGGTCGGCGTAATAAATAATTATCATAGGAAGGTAATAGGTAATTAGTTAATTATATTTCTTGTTTGGAACTAAGATTTCTTACAAAACCATTTGCTCAAATTTAGGTATATTGTTTATAAAAATTCTTTACGGATTTAAAATTATTTTTCCAACGAAGAGATTCTAATAAAATACATGCATTTTAGCATTGTATATAAGTAACTAATATTTAATGTAGCCTTATTATTTATATAGTCCGTAATAATTATAATTACGAGATCGTTAATTGTATATGTGTTTCAATAAAATATCTACGCTTAGCACTTTCAGTGTTATGTTTTCCAGTGTATGCTGAGAATCCCGTCTCTAATGGTCTACGTATTACTTAGTTCTAAAAAAATCCGCCGGGTTTTGCGATGGCAGCAAAAATCAGTGGCAATTACTTAAATTTTATTTTGATCATATTTCTCTTATTTGGTGAGGAAAAATTCTCCGGTTTTTTTTAATCGGTTTTAAATTTTACTTGTAAAGGAGGCTGTTTTTTAGAATTTCAATTTTTATCGTAGTTTAAAAAATAAAAATTTCATAATTTTTTTTTCAAAAATGTAAAAAACACGCTCCAATTGTATAAAAATTACCAATCGACTAGTAAAAACAAAAAAAATATATTTTTAAAAATAAGGACGTTACGGTCAAAAAACGAAATATATGTGGTGTGCGGGGCTCTTAAAGCTTTTTTTTAAGATGTTGGCACTGGATATAAACCAAAAGGCCAGTCAATTGTCAGGTGAACAAATTAAAATATCGTATAACAAATTTTATTATTTTTCAAACTACATAAAAATTGCTTTAAATTACTAAGGACCGATTCCATCGTTGTGTCAAACGAAGTTTAACATGACATTTTTACATTAACAATGTCATTTTAATCTCCGTTTAACACAACGGTGGAATCGGCCCTAACTAAAATAACCTGAGCTTAATATGGTTTAAATGTTTTGTTTATTTTTTATTTTCCTTAAAGCTCTTCTAATGCTTGCAAGCATTAGCATTATATTCGATTTTATGTATAATATTAGCTTTCACTGTTTAGGACGAGCATATGCTATTAACAAATCATAAAAATAAGCTTGTTAAAATAATAGTTTAAGAAACTAAAAAACACGCTTTCATAAAATATAATTAGAATTATTGTTAGAAGTTAAAATAATTAACTTCAAAATTATCGTTTTTAAATTATTTATCACCCTGTATACTATAACACCCTGTATAGCCACTTCATAAAACACGTGTTAACATGGTTTTATAACGTTTTATTAAATATCTCGTAAACAATGTTTGAAATGTAATTAATTAAGGAACAAAATAAAGAATGTCTTTAAAGGGCATAAGGCCTAGCACTTCATCGCGTTCGGCTGGTCGAAAGTCAAGTCCTCTCTCTCTCCTGGTCCCGGACACTGAAACGGGTAGACGTGGTATTGTCGACCCCAGTGGCGGCGATATCCTAATTCGCTGACTCTAACAGACACTGCAACAGACAGACGTGGTATCGTCGACCCAGTGGCGGCGTTATCCTAATTCGCTGACTCTAACATTATAATGGTCTTATATTGGCAGTTATGTTCTTCGTTAACCACAACAACTCTTCTTTTCTGTTAAATATGCATGAAATACTTCTAATAAATAAACGTGCCATTGGGTATTTAAAAAAACATGATTTATAAAGTAAATCGTGTTGTCGTCAGAATTAATTTGTAATCAGTAAAATATTGCATTATATTTTTAACAAACATAGGTATTGATTCAGGTGATGTAACTGTATTATATCAAGAAAAGCAAAATCAATAGTTAAACACAAAATGTTGCATTACATTTTAAAAAATCATAAGTAGCTACTGATGCGATGAGATGTATTATATTACTTTTATCAAGAAAAGCAGAATTAGATACTTTCGTATCTCGAATAATAAAACTGCTGTCAAGTAATTGCGCGCTAATGGCAGGCCGGCAAAGTCGCGAATTAACAGACCTGCCATATTTGTTTGCGGTCATCAAATAAGATCAGATAAGCACTCACCGGAGATAACAGGAGATGTAACTACTAATAAATATCGTGCGGTCCTGAATAAGACTTATTCTAAGGGACACAGGAGGGTATAATATCCGCTGTTGTCATATGCCTATTTCATTATTCTCGTTTTGTTTACAAAATTATTTACATATATTAAAAAAGCTAAAATAATTCAACCTATTTTATTGCAACTGAACCCAAAAAATTTTGATTCATTAGTCATATCAAATTTAACTAAATTAGATGTAATTTCACTGAATTAGATGTAATAATTTTCAATAAATTCCAAAACCTAGTCAATTTAGGTTGGAAGTGGCAACAGGGCTTACACCGGCATGGACAAGTACGTTGTCTATTATAAGCGCACAGCGGCTTACACATTTATTCATTGATAAAAAAAGTTATATCTGCGGAAATTTATTCTCTTTATCCCCTCTCTTATTTCTCACCTTTCCTCTCCTCGCCCCGTCGTACAAATACAGTGTATTGATTGTCAAATTAATCTTGGCATCATGAATATTATATTTTATCAACTGGCACTTACCGATGCCAAACTAAAGCTTACAGGCATTGAATGCTATTTAGCTGCCGAAAGGCCAGCTAGGAAGCTTTGTGATTAAAATTTGTAAGGATATGTTATTAGAATATTTAAGATTTTCTCCATGACAATATTGACCATTGCCGTTGGGTCAACAGTAATTTTTCTTGGAATTTCCAGCCAAGTTCTGGTAGGTATGGTCCTAATATTTTGAGGTTAGAAATATTCAGTGTAATTTTTTGGATTTTCTTGCCATTTAAAATCTAGATTAGTGTCGATAAAAGACTTCAAAGCGTGGTTTTTAAAAAGCATTAAATGAAACATTTCCTATGCAATAAACATGCCATTTAGCCGCGCATTTAATTGGCATTTAGAAAAGTTTATAACTTGGTAGATATATTTATTTGTTAAATAACACACAAGAATGATAAAAATAACAAAGTAAATAAAATCAGAACGTTTGTGTTGTCGCGGTCACGCCTTTGTTATTCTATCTTAAACTCCGAACTTGACTTCTTCCTAAGCTTGACGATTGATGGCTCTCTTAACTTGCTCAACATTCATGCCGCGTTGCTGATTTTAATAAAGTCCTGGGCATGTCATCGCGTTACAAAAGTAATTAATTCTGTTGTTTGACATCTGTTTGTAACCTGTTGGCAATCATTACTAATTGGCTATTATATTTAGCAGTCAAAGCGATCTGACAGCTTCAAATGAATTCTCAAATAAAACCTTCATAAATTCTTTAAATAAGTCAACCTTAAGCTTTTTTCCTCATTTAATGCTTAGATCCAAAATTATTTGCTGTGTTACCATTGAAAGTATATCATCTGGTACTATTTCATATATTTTCTGTAGATTTGTTTGGCTCGAGGAAGTTTTGCCTATTTGGAAACTATGCCGGGATGGAGAAGGGTTGGGAAAAGCGTCGAGTAGGAGAAGCGTTGGGTAGGAGAAGCGTCGATAGTTTGGAAACTTGATTTGAATTTTGGAACTCGACTGAATCTGTCTAAATGGTTTTCTGGGATTTGGTATCTATACCAATAATTTTTATCAAATGATATTGTTCTAACGCTGTCGTTTATGATGTCTGGACTAGGACTTTGTATTTAAAAAAAAAATTACGTTTATGGTTATTACGTCTGCGATAAGAGTTTTGTTTATGTTTAGAGTCGAATTCCCATGGAATAATATTTACCTTATATGGTTATTTGGGCTAGTGGTTCATGGTACATAGTACATGTAAAGTTATATTTTATAAACATCGTAAATAATATTGAATTGTCTAGAAGATTTTTCTTTCAAATAAATTTTAATATAATATGAATGTTACTTTAATTTAGTAAAATGGAATTAATAAATCGTGAAGCTACTTGGATTAGGTAGGTCACAATTTTAATTTCCGAAAAAAGTTGATAAAATATGTCTAAACTACCTTAGGTGAGTTGAAACAAAACAGAATATGTAAATAAATACTACACAATTCTTCAAGAAATATTCTTAAAAAATCAATTTATATTCATTAACGGACATTGCTTATTTTAGGTGTTCTATCACATCTAAAACAGATAAGTTTTTGTTGGTCACTTTTTTATTGGAAAGCACTTTTAACGAACTTTAAAATGAAGTATTGCAAGTGGGAGAGTTGTACCGTTTATATTTTTCGACCTGATATCAAGGACTTAAGAGGCAAGCCAGGGGTGGTTCGGTAAAAATGTAATTTAGAATTCCCACTTTCTACTCGAAACTGTTTAACAATAATTATTATTTACACCTTTTTTCATACTTAGAAAATAATACAGTTACGTTTTTAATGCTTATTTTTATAAGTTTGGACCACGAGGAATACAATTTTATTACAAGTTTTATTGCAGTAATCTTCATCTGAATAATAATTTTATTTTACCATATTTATCTTAATAATCTGAGACATTTGTAATAATTATGAACTTCGATCCAAAAAAATGACTTCATACATAATCCTTATCAAACTCAATAAAAATGATTTCGATAGCGCTTCCTTTTTTGTAACATATCTTGCTTTTGTTTTGATAACGAGCTTAAATCCTAAAGATTGCTGGCAATCCCTTTGTGTACTATTATCGATTTGTCTCGTTTAATATTTTTTTAAATATCTTTAAAATCTTTTTGACATTTTTGACCTAAAATGATACAAAACTGTGTTGAAACAATAAATTAATGGTTATATTTAACTATACATATTAGTTCAATTGCGTATTCTCTTAGTATTAATTTGAATTGCAAATGCAAAATTATAATGAATATTGCCTACTAATGATTCTACAATTTGGCGAGGATTGATTAACGCCTATGAACATTCTTGATACGATATATTTGTAAATTTCTAATTAAAATAATTGCATTTGGCACATAAATAAATTTTGCAATATTCTACACCCATTATTGACACGCGTTAAGATTAGACAGACTATCATTTCTTTCGTTTGCCAAATAATAAGTAAATACTCATCTTTTTTCGGTATATATTTTGCGAGATATTTTCCTTTTTGCGTTGTGTTTCCTTAGTCTACTCTACACTGTAGTCCGTTTTTCTCATTCTAAGATGTAGGTATACAAAGTACCTAGTTAAAAAATAATAAATCATAGCTATAAATAATAGGGTGGTTTAGATAGTAGTTGGCCACTTGAGTCTTTTTTATATAATAACTTGAGTTTACCGCCAAATTAAAACAGGTTCCTTCTTTATCGGTAAACTTTCATCTTTCTTTTATCCACGATGAATGATATTTTACAGGTGTTTCAGCTCTTTTTAAAATATGACACAAAACTGTGCATAGTACTAAAAAATTCACCAGAGGTCTGTAGAAGGTGAGGTACCGCAAATGAAAACAAATAATGACAACATAATATTGCAAAATTATTAGAGTTATGAATAAAATACAATTATATTTGTTCGTAAATATATTAAAATATATATTTTCCACCACAATTTCTCCCCATGATGTCTTTTTATTTCACAATTTATTGTAACAAGTAAAATAATAATTAGTAAAGGTACCATTTCGAAACGCGTGACATACGACAGACGACAGCAGAAGCGACGGCGAAGGAGGCAGATGCATTTACGTTACGCTTCACAAATTTGGGAAGCCGACGCAGGGAGACCGGCAACCACTTGATAGTAACGATCAGTGTTGCCAGACCTACTGTTTTAAAGTAGATCCACTGTTTTTGTCTCTGTTCTCCTGTTTTAGGCATGATATCTACTGTTTTCGCCAAATTTTGTTCTTAATTTATTAAGTTTGCCTCATTCTTTAGCAAATGGTCAAAGAATATTGTCTCTAGTAAATTTGCTGAAGTAAAAGCAGCGTAATAGGCAGCCACTATTGTAGGTTTGCTCCATAAAAGAACCTCAACATAATCATTATGATTTTATTTAAAATGCAACAAAGAATTAATAGGGCATCATAAAAATTACATGCATGCCAAACACAACGTATTTGAATTATCTGATTCAGACTGATCTGTAAGAAAAACCTATTATTTTTTATTGTTTTTTTTTGTTTCCGGGCGTTAAGAATATATTAAAAATTTTATTATTTGTTTCTATTCTTTGTTTACTTTCTAATTTGGGTAGAAAAATGTTTATTTTTCGATTCTTATATACTTGTTTTTTTTTTATTTACTACACTGCAAATTTAATTATTTCCCCCTGTATTAAAATCTACTGTTCAGATCTACTGTTTTTTCTTTTTCACCCAACTACTGTTCCAGCATTTGGCAACACTACCTATGATAGATCGAAAGAACTTTGCATCTACCATTTCTATAAAATATCAACTAATCACCTCGAAGTACAAGTACTGACTAACTTCCGCGCGACAGGTCGCTTACTTTTGTATCTCGCACTCGTCGCGTCTTGCGAAATGTGTTTCATATAATTACATGTGTTTAGACGTGAAGAGATCGTTTTTGATCTCCTTTGCCGTCTCTTCTGCTGTCGTATGTCGCGCGTTCCGAAACGGTACCTTTAATTAAAATAATTAGTTAATTACTTAAAATAATAATTAGTTAATTAATTAAAATAAAAATTAGTTAATCAATTAAAATAATAATCAATTATTTGTATATTTTTAAATACCATCTTCGGCCAGCTGATCCTCTCTTCGACAATTAATCAGGTAGATGAAATCATTGATGAAACATTTATTAATCTGTCAAATGATTGACCCATGAGCTAAATATCCAAATCTTGATTTAAAACACAAAACAATATATGCTTGAAGGGGACATCCATGGAGGAAGGATATCATCATTTAACTAACGGTCTTTGGTAGTCGATTCTCGAATTGAGGTATCTATCATTTCAATAGAAGAAATTACTTTTTTAGATGATCAATCGTTTAAATATAATCTTCAAATGATCACTTCTCTTCAAAGTCAAGCGTATATACTGATATACGCTTAAGATAGAGTAGGATAAGCACCTATCCTCGAGATGTTTTGATTATATTCTTTAAACTGTGCCTCTAGAGACCCCACGCCAAATAATTGTGGTCCCATCTTTTGAAATGCTTTCACGCACAAGCTCAGATTAATAAATTGAAACAACAATAGTCTTCGTCTATATCTTTAATGGTCAAGAAGCTTTGTCGGATTTTTTTAGAACTTTGCTTATTTTAGATACATACTTTTTGTTTTTATATATACCTACAATAACTGTCATGCTCCGTGAACATTAGTATAATAACCTGTCAAATGATTGATCAATCATATAATGGTCAGATCTTAAAGTTGGATACATGTTGATGTTAAAACATGCTTCATCTAGTTCTTATAATGGTCAAACGGATACCTTACCTTCTATTTGAAACACCTGTAATAATTGTCATTCATCGTGCGTTTACCTAAAAAGCATTCTCCCTCTTGTGTCAAGTTTTAGTATTAGAATTCCCGCCTAAAATCTATCTACTTGCAAGTAGAGGCCATTTAGCAGTTATTTAGTACCTACAGTGAATGATACTAGTGCATAAATGAAACAAGTATGTTTAGTTTAATTATAAATGTTTATAAGTTGTTTTGTCTTTTAAGGTAAGTTTAAACTTTAAAATGACGGCCATAATGGCCGACTACTAGAACAAGGACCTTTTTATGTTTCTATCTTTTTTGCTTTTACAGAAGTCGGAATATATTTTCCTTGCATGGCACCATTTAGAGTAATATCAAACGATATATTGTACTAGTAATCGGCCGAGTTAAAGTGAATTACAAAAGAATTACAAGCGTTTTAAGAAGTAATAGAAATTTTTTGTCTATTTTTTGCATATTTTGGTCTAAAATTTCTTTTTTGCTATTCTAGACCATGGCTGAACATCCAAAGAAAAAATCCACATGTACTTGGAGAAAAGCTTGAAAAGGGCTATAGAAAAGATTAAAAATGGCGCTAAAATAAGAGATATATGGGTTAATCGGTCAACACTTCAGGACCGGATTAAAGGGTGTCGGCTCATCTCCGCCCGGCTCATCTCCGCCCGCAACCTTTTTATTATAAAAATTAACAATCAACAAATATTCTCTTAATTACATTATTTTTTCTTTGTAAACACATAATAGGCTAATAGTTGTGCTTTCTTACTATCTCAAAACTAGCATCCTAAGTTGGAAAACAACTGAGCAACTTAATACTCAATTTGAATGTATCCTAAAGTGGCCGACTACTAGCTAACCCACCCTATAATAAAATTGTAAAACACATATTTTAACAGTAAAAACAAATCGTTTTGTTTTAATACACTTATTCATAATTTTTGTATCCAAAAATACAATTTCATATGGGTGGATAGGTACCTAGGAACAGCTGATAAAAGTTATCTACCTTAAAAATGAAAATTTTAAATAGATGAAATTAAAATACAATTAGCAAACAGGTAGTTACTAAATTAAATTCATACCTACTGAAAAATCACAATTACCATTAGACAATACATTTGTAAGGAGTGATCCACAATTCTACAAAAAATGCTTCTAAAGTAGGTCTTGGAAAAATTCACCTATGACGAACGTACATTTTTTTTCTTTTTAAGTGCTAGTTTGGATTCAATTCAGAGCCGCATGTAGTTATCACGATCATGACTCGTATCTCTGTCTTTGTCGGTTATGGGCTCATTTAAAAAAAAATGTGGATCACTTTTTATTTATTACTTTATACTCAGTTTCATCAACTAATTTAGATACTTTGTGAATATTTAATGCAATTTAGACTCTTGAATGAAAACTTGCTGAATAATTATTATGGATTCGGCTTAACCGACTGTGATGTATATTATTATACCCAATTGTCAAATTATGTTATTAGATTCTTTTTTCAATTGGTAAATTGTTTTTCAAGCAATCTGATAATTTTAACTAACCCCTTATCATAGTTTGCAGAACAATGATTCAATCCGTTATGTGTGCTTATAGTTATGAAGATAGTCAACAGGAAGTTCCCACAATCAATTTCTTCTTGAGTGTAGGCCCTTCCTAAAAATTCTAGTAAATTTCCGCCGCAGAAATGAACAATTATCACATTGTTAAATTAATAGTGTAATTTACAATAATTCTTCCAGTCACTCCATTAATACCGGCGACTCAAGTTCCACAAATTAAAATTATTATAGCACTTTGTCCTCTTTTGTTTATTATGGTCAAAGTAAGAAAGATAATATTGTCAGTATAGAAAGCCATTTTTTACAACCTAGAACTTGGCAGTTCGTACAATATTTGTATTTTTTATTATTTCTTTAATCTAAAAAAAAATGTGAAAATTTAAATCAAGAAAACATACTGATATTAATTTTTGTTAGGTCAAGAAAAAATTAAACACTAATAGTCCAAGATCCGTAAGTAAGGTCGACCTTCACCCATCTGTTTAATGGATAAAAGTTTTTTTTATTGAATAAAATATGTTTTTTAAATATACTGCAAATGTTTTGCCTAAGAAAATACGGTCACGACCATTTTTTACTTTCCTTTATGTGTACAGATAAGGAAAGTATAGATATGATAAAAGTTGCTTATGGTGTCATTCTCTATTATTTTGCCCCTATACATGATTTCCGAAAACTGGACCTAATTCGAGAGTTTTGAGGAAAAGTGCAAATTTCAAATTTTGAAGATAACTCAAAAACAGATGAAGAGAAAACACCAAATTTTAAACTGTATTTTCTTAAGCAACCCATTTGAAGTATATTTATAAACATATTTAATAAAAAGAAACTTTCATCCATTAAACAGATGGGTGAAGGTCGACCTTACTTCGGATCTTAGACCATAATAAAAATGTAAACTTCACATATTTTATCTCATATATATCTTCCGTCCTATTTCATTTAAATTTTTAATGATAGTGTGTTTCTTTTTAAACAGCCTTTTTAAAATTATTAAATTTTACTATTGGTTTTACTAAACGTGTCTGATATGCAGTGGGATAGTTTGTGAGTTTAATACTATAATCATTATTAACACCATGATTTTTCAATTTAATTTTACGTATAGATTTTTCATCAAATCTATTGTTTTACATTCAATGTATGTTTTAGGATACCAAATTTCAAGCTCAAGCTTCAATCTTACCATTACCTAATCATTTCTTTGGTTTTATTTATTTTTTTCTAAACATTATTTGAAATATTTTAACCCTCTCAAACTATAACTATTAAACAAAAGTATGTGTACGCCACTTTCTTACTTCATAATTTGACTTGCATGACTAGGGTTGACAATCAGCTGTGCTTTTTTTGTATTTGAAGTAGAGAAGTAAATGTTTTAATGTGGACGAAATTTACCGTTTCATTACATATAAAAATGATAATTTTGGTAAAATCCCATTGGGGAAGGTATGCAGGTTAATAATTCTGAATTTTATACTAAACTTTAAATTTTTGTTTCAGAATTTTCGTAAACCGTAGTCTCCATCTCGAAAATATAAAGTTCTATGGATTTGATATGGATTATACGTTAGCAGGTAAAGTAAACATTTAATAATTACACTTAATTGAAACATCACGTGATTGCTGATGTTAAATAACAAAACAGTATCATTTAATTTTTTAACCGACTTTAAAAAAGGAAATGGTGCTCAACTCGTCGGAATATTTTTTTAAATTTATATTCAGCGATAATTCTTTACCACGTTGTTCGATTTATATGATTCTTTTTTTTTTTGTTAGAAAGGGGTACCTCAAGGGTGATCCCATATACATTGATCAAGATCTGTTTTGATGAGATCTTTAAAACAATTCATTTTGGCAGTCGATTTTTAAAAATTATTTCAAAGACAATAATATTTTGTTTTATATGCAACAAAGTTTTTTTCGTAAAACAAAATGAAAAATTCGACCATTTTTTTTAATCATAACAAACCTAATGTAATCGAGTGGACGTTTTAATTCTTTAATTTTTTTGCAGAATATAAGTCTCCCGAATATGAAAAATTAGGTTTTGATTTAGTGAAAGAACACATGGTATCTATAGGTTATCCCCAAGAAATTTTACAATTTGAATATGACCCTACGTTTGCGGTCAGGTATGTACATTATTTTTTAAATATCTGTAAATTTTAGGTCATTAAATAAAGTAAATATGTTTCGTAACAATGTTTTCATTTTCAGAGGGCTGTGGTTTGATTCCCATTATGGAAATCTTCTAAAGGTGGACGCATATGGAAACATTTTAGTATGCGTTCATGGTTTCGAATTTTTAAAACAGTAAGTTTTCTATATTTTTATATCCCGATATAAATCATGAATTAAACAATGTTTTTTACAAAGAGAACATCTCATTCTTATTTTTTTTTTTTTAGCTCACGAGTGTACGAATTATACCCCAACAAGTTTTTAACCTTAGATGAATCGAGAGTTTATGTATTAAATACCCTCTTTAATCTTCCTGAAACATATTTGTTAGCCTGTTTAGTAGATTTTTTTACAAATTGCAAAGACTATACCATAACTGATACAGGAGTCAAGTGTGGTGAGCTTTTGATGTCCTACAAGTCCATATTCCAAGTAAGTAACAGATGTTAGTTTTATTCACTTGCGTGGTTGGTATCGTCATACAATTTTATTTGGTAATAATTGTATTGCAACATAACACATTTTGTTTATATTCATAATGAAAGCAAAAAATTAAATATCAGCTAAATTACTATTTTAAAATGATGGAAAAAGCACTTGTCTAAAAACGACAGACAGATTTTAATTTACTGTTATAGTACAGGATACGAAGTAAGGTCGACCTTCGCCCGTCTGTTTACCCGTTGAAAGGTATTTTTTATTAAATAAAATACGTTAATAAATAAACCGCAAATGGGTTGCCCAAAAAAAAAATACTCTTACGGTTACTTTTTAATTACCTTTCTGTATACAGATAAGGAAAGTATAGGAATAATAATAAAATTTGCTTGTGATATAATGCTTTATAATTTTGGTCCTATACATTTCCCTAAAATGAACCGTATTCGAGATATTTGAGGAAAAGTGCAAATTTCGAATTTTGAAGATATTTGAAACAGTATCAATTAGAGTTCAAAGATTTCGTTAATTAGGAATGTATACAACATATATAAGGAAAGTAAATGTTTGTTTACCTGTGTAACTTCAGAAATGTAAAATCAGAAATTCCTTATTGAAATGTTCGCTTCCCAAATTTACTTAGAAATAAATATTATATATCCAGGGTGCGACTGAAATAACTAAATTTGTAGCTAGATAGAAAAAATAACAAAATATTCTATTTATGTCCCTTTGTAATTCAACACAGTCCCTAACTGTTATAACTTCTTTGTATATTTTAAGATCATCCGCAAATAGTATACAAGTTGACTCTTCTAGAACATTTAGTAAATCATTGATAAAAATCTGATGTGTCCAACACATGACTTTCCTATCTAGTTATAATAGGTTTTTCCGGTTATTTTGTACAACCTATTGCAGCACCTCTATAAATGTTTAGAGGATAAACTAAATATATACATTTTCC
Source organism: Psylliodes chrysocephalus (assembly GCA_927349885.1). Taxonomy (NCBI): domain Eukaryota; kingdom Metazoa; phylum Arthropoda; class Insecta; order Coleoptera; family Chrysomelidae; genus Psylliodes; species Psylliodes chrysocephalus. The sequence goes on along the minus strand of OV651822.1, from coordinate 22,836,780 downwards.
ACATACATCTACCTCGAAACATTTTTCTATAGATTTTCATTGAAAACGAAAATACTGAAAAATTTTAATTTAGCACTTTTCCTCCAATTTTTCCATTACGGTCCATTTTAGAAAAATCATGTATAAACAAAAATTATAGAGATCGATATCGCAAACAACTTTTAGTTAACAATTTTCTTAAAAATCGGAATATTGCACATTTTGTCAAATTTCTCGATTATGGACCATTTTAGGAAAATTTTGTATAGAACAAAAAATATTGATAATAATTTTGTAAGTAACTTTTATTTAAAGAATTTTCTTCTCCAAACGTAAATAACAGATATATTCCATAAAATATAAAAATGACCACCCATAAAGTACTCCCCCAGATGTTCCGACTCTGTCCAAAATCTAATCATTTCATTGGACGCAGGAATAAAGCTTAAGTTTAAAATTTGGTGTTTTTCTTTGTATCGGTTCATGAGTTATGGTGGATACAGACACACACACAGACATCATCCCGAAAATAGTCAGAACGGATTCAGGGGACCCCAAAACGTAAAAATTCGTCGAAAACTGGAGGTCGAAAAAAATCATGATTCCTATACCTACTTTCCTTATCTGTATACAAAGCATAAAGAGAATAGGACCAAAATTTCACCATAGAAGAACTTTGGAGTTCACACCACCTAAATTAGAATTCTGGCTCATTCTAAGTAGTATGTTATATAATTTAACTTTTTATAACAATATCTACAAAATAATGAATTTATTAAATTTGAAAAAGCAACAAGTTTAAGCAAAAATTAATTTCAACATTGGAAATAAAACCAGCCCTGTTTAATATTTACCGATCGACGCGGCTCTCTCTAGAAACGACCCAATGCGCATGCTCAATGTTGCTCGCACGAGCCGCAAAACGGATACAGAGACAAACATCAAATTTTAAATTTAAGCATCTGGGGATAACTTAATAGGGTGTCGTTTTTTTTACTTCAAGAAAATAAATAGTCTTGACAGTATTTTCTTAGGCAACCCATTTGCGGTATATTTATAAACATATTTTATTTGATAAAAACACTTTAATCCGGTAAGCAGATGGGTGCAGGTCGACCTTACTTCGTATCTTAGACTATTTGGTAAAGACGGTTAAATATAGAGAAAAATTAGTTTTATATTTGTTTTTAACTAGGTATACTTCATCGTCAAAAGAAAAATATACCAATGGCTTAATTATAACCCTTCGTAGCCCACCAAGAGTAAATTTTACAGTAGAGGCAAAAAAACTCTCCTGATCCATGTATCGTGCGGGTTAGGACTTGTTAGAAATCGCGGGAATTAACTAGAAATAATTTTTCCTACGACCACTTAGGAAAGTGACACATATCACACTATATAGTCCTATGGAAAGTGCCCTATATTACACGCGTATGAATAAGAATTTACTTTCCACCCGAGTGAGAATATGTTACTTTCCGCAGTAGTTGTCACAAAATGTCAAACACCTAATTTCTATTTTGATCTATGTAATGTCCATATTAATACTAAAATCGATATGATTGTTAAATTATTGAAATTGTTGTAAATTAGATCCTAGATATTTATCTTTAACAATTATTATTAAAATAATTTTAAAATAATGTTTGCTCTTTATTCTGGTTAAATACATAACCGATTAGATCATTCAATTGACACAAGGGCTATTAGCTCAGGTGGTTAGGACGTCGAACTTACCAACTTTGCCATTTTTCGACCGCGTTCAAATCCTGGCGGGGCAGAATTTTTTTTTTGTTTTTTTTTAGTTTTTTTTTGTTTAGAAAATATGAGAATTGAATAAATACGATTATTGTTGATTATTTTTTTAAATACATTTTAATTATTATAGAAATAATAACCTTGGTTTTACATTTTTTTGATGACATTATTTTGTGGTCGTGGGAAAAACATTGTACATCACTTGTGTGAAAAGAGATTTTCCACACTCGTAATGTAATATACTATTAATTGGGATAAGAGGTTTTATAGTTACCGATAGTGTTAATCTTTTTCTATTGAGTAAACGTAAAAACGTGAATTCATAAAAATTGTGGGTTACGATTTGTTAGAATGAAGTCATCGATACATAGATAACTAAAAATTCACGAATGTTGATAACTTTTTAAGAAATTGTTGCTCATTTTTATTACATTCATAAAAACTTACGAGTGAGAGAATTTTACTTTTAGTATCTGCCAATTACAGATATGTTTTCAGAGTGTTAAATAATAAAATAAATTCTTTTTCACTTAGCTCTTCTGATATAAACACTCAAATGGTGCCAGTTACAAGTGTTCATAAAACATTTCACCAGCTAAAGGCATACTGAGCAGATAATTACTTATATATTATTAAAAAATATATTCAGGTATACATGAACAGAATAGAAAATAAAATCACAAATGTAATGAAAAATAAATAAGAATAGAATTGAGACTTTGGAGATAATGTCGAAAGTAAAATCTTAAAAAAGTTCATTACTCTATTCAAAGTATTTAAAGAAAAAAAAACAATATTCTAATGACATTAATTTTTTAAAAATAGTTGAGATAAATTGGTAATGTAAGGTACTGCCACAATATATGGATGTGTAGAGCAAAATGAACTGTGTGAGTAATAGATTAAAGATTTGATGGAAATTTATAACCATCTGAAAATGATCACATCATAGTTGATGTTAGCAAACAACAACTTGGATAGTTGAGAGATGTGTACTGATTAGACAATAAGAACTAGTCATACCTAACGTGGTAACTCAGTTTTGTTGTAGCAGGAACTTTTAAAATTAATACAAAAAGTTTAATGCTTAGTTTTCAAATTAAATTTTAAAATATCGTAAACATTTTTTAACGCATGAGAAAGCGTATTTTGGAAACCGTTTTACTATGCCCGCTAAAGGCTTTCTATATTGTATTCTTTTTAATAACTTTTTTTTCATCGTACTTTATTTGTTTTTTAATATAAAATATTTTCTGTAGGTACTGTTATGTAAACAAGAAGGTACCTTTTTCAGAATCATATAACGTTGGCAAATTTAGAGATACTAAACTTTTTATTGTGCAACGCAACATACAGTTACAGCTGTTCAAACAAGAGATTAACTTATTAATAGGATTAGGGATGCCTATAATGAAATAAGAGCATTTTTAAATAATATACGTTCAATTATTTGTTAGTGTGAATTATGTATGTTCACATTTTGAATAATTTCTTTAAATTTGTTTTTAGAACATTTTAATTTATTTACTTAGCTCGTTGAATATAAATTGTTTTAAAGCCAGTGTACATTTTTAAAAATAGTGATAATGTTAAAAATATGTTAACTTAAATATCTATTAAATTGTTACCACAATTTAGCAGCAGATGCTAAATTTCAAAATATTATAATAAATCCTCTCAAAAATTAAGTTGCATCGAACGATAGAAAGATAAATACCTTTTTTTTTAGAAAAGAATAATTGGAAATAAGATGTTATATTAAAATAGCCATAAAGTATAGTTAGTTGTAGTCATTTTTAATCCTTAATAGAGTCGTGCAGTCCGACCCTGCTCTTTGTTTACGCCGTTTAACAGCTCGGCTGTGTCCTGCTTTCGCTGCCCGCTTTGAGAAGTTACTTGAAATTTACCCACGGGTCGACACATAGAGGGTTTCTAAAATTACTAGAGCTTCGAGATTCTTTGAGACAGGACTGGATTTTTCTAGGCCTTTACATTTTTGTAATAAGTGGATTATTTTGCCGTTTGAGTTAGTTTTAGAGATACATGTTGTCGAATAAAGATAAATTGTTAAAGTAAATATAAATCAGTGTAGTTTCGAGTACAAATAAATTAGTTATAAAATAAGTTGACGTATTTAGTGAATATAAATTAGAATAATTAAACTGTTTGAAACAAATAACATAAAAATAGGCTTTTTCATACCAAAAAACCCTTATATTAACTTTTAATACAATACGTTGCAAATGTTTACGATATTTAAAAAAGAAGGCAGTTTATTTAACCTTTATAGATTGTGTCATGATGTTGAGACGTCTTTATGCAGTTTGTAAAGAGTAAAAATAAAATTCATTATACTTACATTTGTTTTAATGGTGTGGGATAAATTAAAAATTAAGCTACTATAAGTAGGATGCAATTTATGACTTTAATAACTATTTCATCTACTTTACGTTTTAAAGAATTTTATTTAAAATATGTTTCGTCAATAATATTTTTGATTTTTTTTTTTAGGATGTGAGAAACGCTGTAGACTATGTTCATTTGCAAGGTGACCTTAAGAATAGGACAATCGAAAATTTAGAAAAATATGTGAAAAAGGATGAACGTCTTCCAATGTTTCTGACTAGATTAAAAGAATGCGGTGCTAAAACATTCTTATTAACAAATAGCGATTATACATATACTGATAAAGTTATGTCCTATTTATTCGATTTTCCACATGGTGCCCGGGTAAGATGACTTCTGTTTTTTAATAAATTATAAATTCTATTGATATGTATGTATTTATCGTGCAAGCACTGAATTCACTTAAAAAATCACTTTGAAACATGCATTTCACCGAAATTACCTTGTTAGATTATCCTAAAACTAAATATTTACTTATCACACTTTTTCATATTTGAGATTGATCAATAGAAAGAAAAATGAAGGACATATGAGCAGAGCCTTTTATTTTTAACTTCATCGATATTTTATGATAAGTTTTTATCTTGGGAAATTATAGTATTTTTCAGATCTTTTTATTTTGTAATAAAATATCTAAAAATAATGATTGATAATAAAAATATTAATGTCTAAATTTTTTAAATTAAATTTATTTTCCTTCTCCTTAATAAAACATTTTTTTACAAATGTTATCATTAAAATGAAAATCCAGTGCGTTTTATGTCACTAGATTTAATTTCATCAGTAACATTACCTACAAATAAATTATTTGTTCAATAATAGTAGGAGACTTTATAATATGTATCACAATAATGGAAAATTATAATTTGCCACTCTCTAAATACATTTTTTTAGTTCAGGAAAAAATAGTTTCCTTCAAAAACCTTTAAAAAATACTCAAAACCTCTTCTCATATTTTCAATACATATATTCATTCCACTTTTTAATATTTTCTTTATTTGCTACAATTATTTTGAGCTTAAAAGTAATAGACACGTTTATTAACATTTCTTTTATGAACAAGGCAAAAATTCTTTTGAGGTTTTGTGAATATTGACGTTTTTGACAAGTCCGGTCATGCTATAATCCCTTAGTCCCTCTCTGCTTTATTGGGGCCTTTTACGGCCCGTTACCAAGAGTATTCGATGAAGTGAGTAAACCTCTGCCATGAATTATTCTGGAATGCACTGAGACCTTTGTCGAGGCATCTCGAAATTGCAATTTTTGGCGAAAGCACTTAGTTTAGTCCAGCGTAGATATGGTGAAGGTGTCTAGAATCTTCGAGAGACTTCCTCTTTAAAGTTGGGAGATCGTTCGGTACACAAAAATCTTGTCGTTATAAATTAGTCTATAAGTAAATGTTCATAATCATTATTGTATTGTTAGGGTCTTAATGTAAATAAATTAAATAAATAAACGTTATTATCCCCATGGTCACTGCCTTGTCTAAATAATTAAGAAAAATGTTTCTTTATTTTTAGCCAGAAGATCCACATAGGAACTGGATAACTTATTTCGATATTGTAGTGTGTGATGCCCGCAAGCCTCTTTTCTTTGGAGAAGGTACTATTTTGCGTCAAGTCGACACTACAACTGGTGGTTTGCGTGTAGGTGTTCACACCGGTCCATTACAATCCGATCACGTTTATTCTGGAGGATCCTGTGACGTTTTCACGAAATTCATCGGCGCCAAAGTAAGTCGGTAAAATTCAAAATAGATATATTATGTTTCACAAATGATATCCAAAATTCAGCAAGAAAAAGTTATTCATCTAATAGCCACAAGGTATTTAAATTATGAAAGAGTCTATTAATGTCACAAATCTAATGAAGTTTGTTTTTATGTCATGGGCTGATTAAATACGAACCAAAAAATGTATTAACATTTCTTGCTTCGAAAGCTTTTCAAACCATCCACAATCCCAAAATAATTTTTCTACTTTAAAAATGAAATCTCAGGTGCATATAAAAATTATTAAATTCAATTTAAAAAAAGGGTGAAACAACAGATAGTACTGCAGATTTGACAACCCTGATTGATCATATTAAACTATTATAAACTCTTTTTTAGGGAAAAGATGTTCTTTACGTTGGTGATCACATATTTGGAGACATTTTAAAGAGTAAAAAAATTCGAGGGTGGAGAACTTTTTTAATTGTACCTGAATTAGTGAGGGAATTGCATGTATGGACTGACAAATGTCAATTATTTGACGAACTGCAGGGATTAGATATAAAATTAGGAGATATGTACAAGTAAGTTGCAATTTATTGGTATTATCATCAAAGGTTCGTACCTTGTTTTTCTAGGTACTATAAATGAGTGATTGTTTCTAATTTTGTCTTTATGTTTTAAAAGAATTTTAAAGATGTCTGACTATTATAGACTTTTTATTTTAGACATTTGGACAGTAGTACAAAGGTAAAACCAGATATTTCGAAAGTTAGGGCTGCCATAAGAGATGTTACCCACAAAATGGATATGTCTTATGGAATGATGGGTAGTTTATTTAGATCTGGTTCCAGGCAAACATTCTTTTCCTCACAGGTAAGATGTCATAATATAGTATAAACTGAATAGTTTACTTTTGATTATGGTTTTAAATTTTTGGAATCAAATCCAAGCAGAGTTTTAATCGATTTTCATTTTGAATACAGTAATCATACTAAAAATAAAAAATATATACGCAACCAAAAAAATATAAATTTCAGAAATTTCTCTAATAATGAATTGAATTTTTTAAATCCGATCGGGATTGATTGAAAACACTGCACTTTCAGATACAGTTTGTTTTGATTGGCGTGTGTTGAAATAAAAGAGAATTGTCATTGTTTGATTTATTATAATAGATTCTATTCAATATAGTAATTAACTACATTTGTTCTTTTGGTAATTTCCAGGTAGTGAGGTACGCTGATCTCTACGCCGCTACGCATTTGAATCTTCTTTATTATCCGTTTTCGTACATGTTCAGAGCACCGGCAATGTTATTACCTCATGAATCAACTGTAGCACACGAACAACACTTTGTTATGGACTTTGGCAACAAAGAGCACGACGGTTGCCCTACCGAGGTACCAGAACCCAAAAAGGAAAAGAAAGTAAGTATTGTCCGAAACAAGGATGCTTGTCCAACATTATATGTTTTAAAGATTTTTGACTAAAAAAAAATAAACACCTTCCTAAATTTGATCACAAAATCCAAGTAAAGATAAGAAAGATATTGGAGATAATATGGTTTTCACCAACCACTTGCTTTCTTGCTTTTATCACCCACACTTGGAACTCCATCCAGATATCCACGTCCATGACAAAAACCGTAACATGGCCCTTGTAAATTTGTTGAAAGCTCTCGATCAAACTGTTAAATATCTCTTGCTGCCTTCTACAAAATCAATGCTGAAGTACCTCAAGGCTTAGCTCTAGCTCCAACACTATTTCTATTATTGCTACTTCTAATACTGTCCATAGATTTGCAGACAACATTCCAAAACACAATCGTGCGTCCTCTCAAACAAAAAGCTCACCAATCATTAACTCGTGCACATGAACAAATATTATATGTCTGATGACAACTAAATTAAACTGATTAAGTTGGTATCGCTATTTTTCAAGACATGATTTGGCATAATTATTATGCTGCTTATTTAGAAATTGGGATTTATATTTATAGCAAAGACCTACCAAATTATGTCCCTGAAGAAGTCTTAATATCAAGTAACTGTTTGGAATTAACGTTTATGCAAATTTCACTCCTAAGCTACACGTTTTTTGTTATATTTAGTTCTGAGTAATCTAAATAGTAATTAAAAAGAAATTTTAACGGATTGTGGGCCAAAGTGTCATCAGATAATTAACGCTGGGCCAAACTATTTTACATGATTTGTATGTTTTTTTATGCATTAAACTATACATGTAACTTTAACCTTTTTGCCTTCCACATAAGCATAAACATAACAAAAGCTAGTTTTTATTACCGGCATAATTTTCATTTTTAGCCTCTAGAACGAGCACAAAGTCAATTACCTCATTTACGTCCAGAAACGCCGCAGTCAGTCACACATAACCATGATGAAGACTTTTCAGATGATGACAGCGATGAGAAACTTTCAAAAGCGGAAGATCTAGCCTTAATGAAAGTTGCAATACAGACCTCAAAGTAGGTTGTACCTTAGTATAATTTCAGCCACGACTTCAGGTCAATAATTTATTCTGTTTCATTGCATCAAATAAATGCCATATTGGCCATTTTTTACAATATTAGGTTTTACTGTCATTTTGACAATAGATCAGGAAACTTTTTGTAAGCCATTATTCGCCAATTGTAATACAACTACGCTAATTTATTTAATAGAACAGATAAATAATGATACATCTTAAATGCTGGTTATTCTATTTTCCATTATTTTAAGTGTTTTTAATAGTCTTTCATATTATTTTTAGATTTGGTAAAACATATGAATGAAAAATAATTTTTGAACTGAAACACGTCAATTGTTGAAAATTTAGGAATGGCTTCAGTTTGAAATTTATGCCAAAATCGAAAATATGATAACAAATGGATTGCATACTTTTTAAGTTTTTAATTATTGTCATTTTTAGGTATCGTTGTTCAGAATTCATATTTATTGAAATAATTCTCAATCTAAATTTAATTTTGTTGTAATAAATGAAAGTGTTGTCTTTTTATAGGCAGGCGTCATCCGTCACTTGTCACTAAATTAAATGTCATTGCTTTAATTCTTTAGTTACTGACAGTATGCAATAAAAATTAATCGTCTTTAAGTTTTATAAAAATTTCAATTTATAATACCTTGAAACAATCTAAAATTAGAAGAGGGTCCATTTGCAAGCTTTAAATTTAAACGTAAATGAATACTTTAGTTCTTAAATAAGAAAAGCCAATAAGATTTTTACTGTCCCTTTGAAGTTCCCAACAAGTTTTTTATACTATTTAAAGGATACATTTAAATGTCATAATAAATACGAACCATCCCGACTAAATGTTTTCTTAACAATATTGTAATGAAATGTTTTCAAAAAAGAATTAACATTGATGAACAATTCAAAAACATTAAGAGATTTTATACTATTTTATTGCCCTGTCTAGTCTAGCAATACCTTTTTATTGACTTTTGAATTACAATTATTTTTATTAACAGCTCAATATTTACTTCTCATATAGATCTGACATTCGAGAGAAAGTAAGAGGAGTTTTTCAGATATATATTTTTTATTTTACATATATTGGTGACATGTTATAGTTGACAAGAGAAATATGTTGGACTTTCAATTTACACCAGAAAATAATTGTCAAAAAAATATCGAGGTCAAAGTGGCCATTCAGAATCCGAATAAATAAGGAAAAATTTAATTAGTTAACATTATTGTATGAAAAATACCTAGTTTCAGAGTGGTAAGCCAATCCGCACAATAATTATTATAATGTAGATCTTAGATAAAAATTTTATACTAATTTTTTTAATAATTGCTCATGAGATTATTGAGAATTCTGATGTGATCATTTAAATAATAAGAAAATTATGTAGTGATTTTTATATATTTACTTCTCTAGCAATAACTATAGATTGTGGTTCTTATATTTATTTTTTCTTAGATGTTTGTTGTGTACATATTAAAGAACTAAATAAAATTGTTGAATGAATTGTTTTTTTTTTATTGTTTTGGTGTGTATACAGTACTATCGAACGCTTTCCAATACGTTTTGCACAATTGCGTGTGAAAACTACAGAGTTAGCATTAGACAAGCAGGAAATGAATATTATCAGGGATGCCAGTTCATATGGCCCTGCCAACGTTACAACGCGGTCGAACCTACCTACACTAACAAAGTTTTAGCTTAATTCCACAGGGACCATGAAACCCTCCTCGAGATTACAATTCATGAACCTTTTATTTAAAAAAAAAGATTAAGAAAGTTTTGTTTAGATTTTCGTTTTGATTTTGCCGTGAAAAAATAAATGTCAACACGAATTGCATTAAATTAAATTGTAAAAAAATTCTCTTTGATTTTATAGGTTTTTAAAATGTACGAACTCTTAAAAGGTTCTAGAATAATAAAAATCATGTAAGTACCACTACCATATAATTGACGATTTCACACGTTCAATTTGAGTTTTGAACTTTATATTAGGCCTGGAGCCGCCTTTGCAACTCAAAGCATGCCCACTTAAAAAATACAAGAGTGTTTATTATATAATGCTAAAATAAGGAAAAGTTCCAGTTTAGTTTTTTAGAATTTGCCTAGTTTATTTCATTGGGTTAGCTTTTCATTTAGAAGTATTGTAGATGATTTTTTTTTCTACACCCACTTAGATATTAACTTATATACACACAGACTACAAAACGAAAAAGTATGCCATTGCGTTGAAACGCGACGCCCCTGGGTCTGATATTTTTTTATTCTTTTCTTTAAATAGTTTGTTGCGTTGTTCGAGGATATATAAATCACTTTCTATTTGGCACGTCTTTTGTTCATCGAGTGTAAATTGTTAGAGGGCAAATTCTAACTCAGAGGGCGGTCCGGGAGCCGTATATTGTTCGGGCTGTTTTTCGGAGTATTATGTTACGTGAAAGTTGAGTAGGCCCGCTACTCAACCTTTCTCTGCCTTATGCATTGACTAAATGGGAAAATTAAAGTATAAATACGGAGCCGGAAAGTAAGAACGGGGTTAGAATTCTTCCTGCCTTTCTCACGTCCAGTTGACAAAAAAAGTGTAAGATTCAGTTATCTATAAGGTGACTCCCTTCTATATACTCTTCAAGTATATTGATTGGTTTATCCCGTTTAACTATAAGGTGACAGCTTTTTTTGTTATATTTGGAAAACGCAGTAAAAGATATCGAGGGAGCAGATAAATTATTTTCTGTATGAAACGACTTCTGTTGCGCTATACACCGTTACCTTTAAGGTGACTTCTTTCGTTATACATTTGTATATCGAGAGGTAGTTATGTGTTACCTAGCAGGTGACCAAACAGACGGACGTTTTAAAAGAGCTTAATTTCTCTCCCTTCTAAGGGTTTTGTAGGATTGTATTTCCGAGTTATTGGATTCTTTGCGTGACTTGTCTTGGTGAACCGTTGCCTATGGTGACGACGCCGGATAAAGAAATAGCGAGTTTTTTTGGTACCTCTGATCCAATCGTATAAATCTTGTGGAAAACGACTAAAAGTATTGCGATTGCGTTCTACTTTTGTCGACGATATCTTTTTCTTTGTTGTGTGGATCCCCGTACGTAGATTTTAGCGATAATTGTATCTTCTTTTAGACGTTACGATTATCGGTTTTAATCGCGGAAACGCCGTTTTAGAACATATTTCGAGATCAGCGTTTTCGACGCACATTCCTACCAAGTGTCCTTTGTTTAGTAGTCATGTATACCGCCGGGGGAGAGCCGTTATTGCAGCGTGGTTTTGTTACAGGTATCATTTTGTAATTAATTGTGTTTAAAAAGGGAACAATTCTTATTTGTGGTAAAATTTAGTAAATAATAATTGTTAAGTTATGTGGGTAGTTTTTTTTCATTTCATTGTCAGGGAATTTCATTTCATAGGACAATAATTAATAATTAGAATTACGGTCATAAAAATCAATTATTTTAAATCCAGCCACAACAACTAATAAACTAAGCCCTTCTGGTTTATGATCATAAGAATCAAGTGTCAAAGCCCTTTATTATTTTAGGGTTTGGGAAACCAATAACCTGCTTTCGTGGCTATAAATTGTCGTCTTTTGCGTTCATTTAGATGGTAGACAGATGTTTGAATTGTATTACATTTATTTGTCGAGTCCTATTGTTAAGTAAAGTACGGTAATAATATTTTCTTTCATTTTGTATGATGCAAAAGTAGGTAAAGTCATGTTTTACTTCTAAACGTTGATAATTTACTTTTTTTGGGTTCTTTTTAAGATTGAATATGTACAGAGGCGGGTAACAATATAATTTTTGGTATTATGTTTGGGGTAAACGGACATATTAGGCTCATCTGGACAGCACTTTATCCCATATATTATAGAACTCCGGTATAATTGTTATCCTTTTAGAAAAAATGGGGTGAGATTGAGGTGGGACTACAGCTTGTGGTTTCGGAGCTGTCATTTATAGCATTGATTTGTCGGTAATTAGAGCAAAAGAGCCTTGCGCCGAAAAAGAGCCTTCAGCCACCCATAGTACGTGCAGAACCTCAATAGTAGGGCCTAAAAATGGTACATTTTCTCACGTCTGTGGAAATAAAAGCCTGATAGAGGCTAGGATGGATCTTAAGAAAAGATACCCCAAAAGTGGGCCTAACGGGCATCCCCCTTTATATCAGGTGTTCTGTTGTCGTACAGGTTATTGTTATATATGCAGTACTGAGCACAATCGTAAAATACGGTATTGAGATATCAGTGGAAAGGTGTTACGCAAGATGAGGTTAAACTTCTTATTTACTTAATTATATCCATATTCATATCGCGCCATACTCTTCGTGATACCGCTGAACTTCACTATATCAGACAATACGTATGCAGGGATTATATTAGTAGTGTGTATGATTGTGTATTATAAAGGGATAACAAATATGCTGTAGTACTGTCATCATACTTTCACCGGTTTATGGGAGCTTAATATTCCTTCGGTTAGAAGTGAGACATGGAAAAGGCCACACATGTGTTATGTTAAAATAGACAAACATTATTGTCAACTTCCCGCTATAAGAAATAAGTTTAAATAAAACTATTCCTAATCTATTTTTGTGTTTGTTTTTTTGTTCCTCCATTACAGCTACATTGAACTCTAAGCGAAATTTTGGGGTCCTACAAAAATCACTTCGTGGGGATCTACTAGACGAAATTTAGGCCAAGGTTATAAGTATTTGTAAAACTAAGTTAGGACCCGGTTTGTCAGGTTACAGCGTTAAACAACTATATTTCATATCCTACCCATATTCATATTCTACCCAGTATAAATACAGCAAAAAATAAAATCCACCAATCACAGTTCATATTTTGCTCACTTTTTATGAGTGAATTCTGTCAAATTAACTGTCAGTATATTTTTTAGTTATTCAGATTAAATGTACGTAAAAATTAGTTATTCTTGTGTAGAATCGATAAATATTTCCATTTCGTCCATATTTACAAATAATACATTTTAATCAAACTATATGAAATTAATTTCGATTATTAAAACTAAAATGGCGTGTCGATGGATATTGCGAGTGGTAAATAGTTTACAAAACACATTTAATTTATTTGGTCATAGCTCTGTTGTTCTGTTATTTAAAACTTATGTAAACATCCCAGCCCCAGTATTTATTGTAAGTAAGCAAATCTTCTACATGCCCTTATTTTTCTACAATATCGACCAATACTGTTTTTTTTTGTTAATATGTATATTTCCTTTTTCTGCTCTCGCCGTGTTTGCAGTTTTTATACTAATGAATAGTTCTCAAATATTTGTTTTTGTTCTATCCATGTCGTTTAATAATGCATGTGAGAACAGTGCATTTAGCTTCCATGCGAGAAGCCCGGGTTCAAATCTGTGCTAGGGAATAAAACTTTTTCAAATTTATTTTATAAATTAATAAAAGTCATAAATTAATTTAAAATTAGTTATTTTGTCTTAATAACCTAAAACAATTTTTCAAATTTATAGATTTTTCATATCCAATCTTGTGTCACAAACTACTATTCTATAAGAGGTCTACAAAAGAAACCCTCTGAAACAAGTTTATTTAATTATTCATGACTGTCAATATCAAGTTGTATCTCATCTCAAAAACTGGTAATAGCAAGTTCATAATATACATTCTACACCCACATGGATTTTAGCTATTCTACGCATTAACTGCAAATCGAAGAAGGTCATTGCGTTCAACTGAACGAATATAATCATATTCATTCTGTTTAGTAAGAAAACTGCATGGATATTGGATATGAAATCCACAAATCACATTAATATTTTGGTTACCATTTGCTATTATTTTTAAATTTGTAGATTTTCGTTAGTGGGCCAAGGATACACTACTATCCTGTACAACTCGCCTGGATTGTTCGTATTAGATGTTTTCGTGGGTACCGCGGCCAGGGCCGCCAAGAGACAGGTCGGGCCCCGGGACAATTATCCAGGTCGGGCCCTACGACAATTTTATAAAAAAAATTAAGCTCTTTCAATATCAGATTCCTAAACAAAAAGGGCTTCTATCTGTTGCTCTTGTGGTGAATTACTAAAAAAAAAACATCGTCGCCTCTAGAGCTGCCGGGCCTCGGGAATTTGTCCCGACTACCCCCCTCTTGTCGGTCCTGACCATGGCCATCATAACGCCACTCTTTCTTGTTGCACAAACTACTATTATAGCTTAACACTTTGTTAGTAAACACAAAATTAGTATCTAATATAAAAAATTACGCATTTTAACGGATAAGTGTTAAAATATAGGGTGAGACAAGTAAAAAGCAATTTTTTGAATTGGTATATTAATTTAGAGAATATTACTAGCTTGAAGTTTTAAAATAACCTATTATTGGGAATAACCTTAGGACCGATTCCACCGTTGTGTTAAATGAAGTTTAAAATTACATTAACGATGTCATTTTAATCTCCGTTTAACACAACGATGGAATCGGCCCTTAAGGAAGTCCTTTCGCCACCAATGTTAAATAAAAAATATTAGATTATGACTAAAATTAATTTTTTCTAATAGTAGAAGTCCTTATTTATCTAATAGTGAACTTTTAACTATACCTTACCGTGCAAATTTTTGAGGAAAAATTTTTTTAAAAATGTGTAAAAAATCACAAAAAATTTTCAACTAGGTTACTTCAAATTTTTTTTTAATATTAATTTCTCAATAAATTCCAAGGTAACCTATATATTTTATTGTAAAAAACAAAACCTAAATATTTCAAAAACCCTATTTTTAGTTTTTTTCTACTCCATCTAATCAATAAATAATAATATAATTCGAGAATTGTTGTTGAGGTCTTATTTTCTCATAAGATACTGCACAAATACTCACATTTAAAAAAAAATTCTCAAAAATTTGCACGGTAAGGTATAGTTAAAAGTTCAACATTAGATAAATAAGGACTTCCTATTAGAAAAAAAATAAATTTTAGTCATAATCTAATATTTTTTATTTAACATTGGTGGCGAAAGGACCTCCTTAAAGGATCAGTAGATTCAGGATTTCTTATCAATTTACAAAATTAAGCGTGTATCTGTGCCCTCTGGAAAAATTCTGGCGCCGCCTATGACCAGTAACTGTTTTTCTTAGGCGGACAAGACAAGATTAGTCGTATTCAAAAAAGACGAACACCAGTTCAAATTTAATGTCAAGTGTCAAAGTAAAAACACATTTGTCAAAATCAAAATAATAATTGTTAATTTGTGAATTATTCTGAAATGTGAATTGTGAAATTAAAAAAATATTCATCAGTTATTTGATCATGAATGTTGTGACAGAAAGTTTACACTTACACAGTTAAAGAAATAAAGAGTTTACATGTACATAATTGATTCCACCATCTATTATGTTTAATCTTATCTTAGTATCTGTGAGCTCTGATATTATAAATTGATTCAAAACCAAGGTAAAAACTATTTGAACATAACTAATAATTATACATATATTTAAAAGGAAATGTGGATACATAAATAGTTGAAAGTAAATCTCATTCTTACTTATGAAGGCAAACTAACAAAAGTTTGTTGCAGTTGAACATGAATAAGCCAAGACCCTGCGGTTGTAAAGGATTAAGATCGTGTTATACATGCGAGAATGAGTATAATATCTTAAAATCCGATGCGATAAACACTGAAAATGGAAAATATATTTATTGCTATATTTGTAATAAAGCATGGCCTGGTTGGAATATAGACGAGAATCCACATGAAAGACATTTTGGAGTACCTATAGAGTACCAAGGAATTTATATTGAACCAAATTTTTTATCAGAACAAGAAGAACTACAAGTAATAGATGCTCTTGATTCTATGCCTTGGGACTTATCACAAAGTGGTAGAAGAAAGCAAAATTTTGGTCCAAAATGTAACTTTAAGAAAAGAAAAGTTAAGTTGGGTAACTTCAAGGGTTTCCCTATTGAAACAAAATTTATTCAAGATAAATTTCAGTCTGTACCTATTATGAAAGATTTTATAACTATTGAACAATGTTCCTTGGAATACAATTCTGAAAAAGGTGCACACATTGATCCACATATTGATGATTGCTGGATATGGGGTGAAAGGATAATCACAGTTAATTTGCTTTCAGATTCCATACTTACAATGACCTATAATAACAAACCAAATAGATATAATTTAGATTGTGTTAAAACGTATCCTTCAATACTTACAAAAGAAGGTCAAATTAGTGTTAATGCCAAAAATTATAATGTGAAACATTTGGTAACAGGTGAAATGTATCCAGTGGTGAGAATACCAATGCCTAGACGATCATTGTTGGTAATGTATGGATCAGCTAGATATGATTGGGAACATCAAGTGTTGAGAGAAGACATTTCTAATCGAAGAGTGTGTTTAGCTTATAGAGAATTTACTCCTCCATATTTGAATCATGGTGAAAACTTTGAAGAAGTAAAAGATATTTTACAACTAGCTGAACATTTTTATTAATCAAAAGTGATAAAATAAATCTTTTGTTTGCTTATTTTGATGTTCTTTATTTCTATTTTTGTCATTTTCTACTTATATATATTGGATCATGCATATTTGTCATTATTATATCCTATACAGGCTATGGCATAGAATAAGTATAGGAGTTTTTTTTTTATAATAATACCTACTTATTATATACCGATGATACTACCAGGAGTGGCTACATTTGAAAGGCACTCTTAATAGAAATATATTTCTACTAGCTGTTGCCTGTGGCTTTGCAGGCATGGAAACATGTTTATAATATTAAAAAATGCATGAATATTAATGATTATTTTTATTAATTTAATTTCTAGTAATTTTTATTATTTTTAATTTTTACTTATTTATTTTTTTATATCTATTTTTGTTTATTTTTTTTTTTATTTATTATTTAGTTTTACTATACTCCCCATTTCCCCCCTCCTTAAAATGTGAAAATCCAAAACCTTTAAATACGTCATTATTTACTAAGAGTAGCTACAATTCCAATTTTCAAGTTTGTACCTTCAAAAAACCGAAAGTTTCATACAAACTTTCACCTAGTTTAAATTTTCAGTTTCCTACCTTTAAAAAAGCAATACACATATACAAACTTTCCCTCTTACCCACCTTTCCCCATTACTCCTATTTCCTCCTTACATTTCTCCCATTTCCCCATTAAAATATGAAAATCCAAAATCCATGCAGCACAGTTCCTGATTCTCAAAAATGTTATGAATCAATATAAGGAACTTAAGGAAACTATTAAATTTGATACATCCACACCGAAATTCTGTCTGTTCCCTTAGCTTCAAAAACTGTACCAGGGGGGTAGGAATATTTTCCTATAGGAATTTTTGACATTTTTATATACCTCGAAAATTTATGACATTTTCCTACATACACGAAAGTGTCACAAATTCCTATAGGAAAAGGTTCCTACAAGTCGAGAATCGACCCCCAGGCGACATAGTAGTAGATGAATATTCCACTACCATGGAACCTATGAATTCTTGTACGGAATCATCGGGAGGTATGGGCGAAGAGATCATTCTAGTGTAAAATCAACCACGTCCGCTATCTCAGCTCGCTGCAATAGTGGAATGTGGTGAAAGATGGTAATGACTTATTGATTATTGTCAGGGTGTCATGGTCGAAAAGAAATATTACGATTACAGGTGCATTTATTTATATAGTTAACTTGGTTGCAGTTGTGTTTTCAATTTATTTAGTTGAGCGAGAGTATAGAGAATAATCGGTATTGCGACTCAAATTTTTCAAAAGGTCTAAGCATAAGAACTACATCGTTTGCGTCGCCATTTTCTTTGGAATAATTTTATTGTGAAGACATTCTGTGCAGTAGCTTTTCCTTGGTTTATCCAGTCATTGTTTTTATTTTCAATCGTTTAGCACAGGTGTATTCGAAATCTTCATATGCTGAAAGAGAAAGATGGGGTTGTTATTTTAAAAATTTTTAAACTGTAATCGTCCTCTTTTTTTTTTATTTTTTTAAATTTTGACTGCACCCGAAGATGGAATAAAAATTTTCCGAAACATACACTAGTGGAAAAAATTAAGGGATCAAAAAGAAAATCTCGATTTTTTGCGATTTTTCGAGTGGCTATATCTTTGGTAAAATTGGTCGTACGTGAATGAAAAAAAAAGAAGCAATTTGTGTCTAGTTTATGGATCTTGCGATAAAAAATTTTTCCAACCAACAATTAGCACAAAATCCTGATGAATATCATGGATAGAAGAACGCGATCATTCAATTTCTTCCAAAATTCATTCGCATGAAATGAAACGGCTTGATGGATCAGGTTGAAATTTTGTAGGGCTTTCGGGGGAACAATGGCCTGTAAGATGCACACTCAACATTCAATTTCCCAATATTCTCAATGTGGCACGTGATTTTCTAAAAAGCCTCAAAAAGACCTGTTTTCCGAAATTCTTCAGTCATACTAAGGATGAAAAAAATTTTTTTTCTCGTGAAAGAACATGCCAGAACCTTGTAGAGAATCGAATCAAAGTTTCCGAAATCCCCCTTCCATTTTCTGAGCGACCATTGGTTCCGGAGATATTGACGAGAGAAGAGGAAATGACGAATTTTCGTTCATTTTCTGATAGAACAGAAGTAAAAGTTGGAAATGCTTTTGCCAGTTCTCCCACTTTATACACATAAATTGACAGGTTGGCACCGGATCTCACCGAAGTGGACGCGATACATTGGCGTCCAAAATTATTTTATAGATGTTAATAACAATTTCGAGTAAATAGTTTAATAAATTGTGAATAGCTGCTGAAATTTTGTAAAATTATAATTTGAATATTATAATACATGTTTAATAATTATTTATAATCCATAAATACATGCGATTGTCCGGTTTCGCCGATAACAATTTAAAATTACTTATTCTATGAAATGACACTGGCAGGTAAACATTACTGTGAAATTCTCGGAGCCGCCCGACGTGGTTTGACGTTTACCCCCTCTCTACCTACCAAAAGACTTTTCAACTTTTACTTTCTCATAACTCAGCAAGGAAGGGTTATCTCGAGGCCATAAAAAAAGAAATTGATGCTAACTGAACCACCTATCACCTATCCAATGCATATAGTGGTTATGTCGAGAAATTTTTTTCAAGTCCGTACACTAAAAATTAAAAAAAAATATTTTCAAAAATTTTCTATCCATGATATTCATCCGGATTTTGTGCTAATTGTTGGTTGCAAATTTTTTTTATCGCAAGATCCATAAACTAGACACTTCAAGCTTCAAATTGCTTTTTTTTCATTCACGTACGACCATTTTTACCAAAGATACCTACTCTACTAAATCGCAAAATCCCTTAATTTTTTCCACTAGTGTATCTAGTGCTATGCTAAACGACTGAAAATAAAAACAATGACTGAATAAATCAAGGATATTTTTATTTATATAAAATTCTGCTACAGTTAGGAAATTATCTTTTTTTCTAGTCTTCCTAGTGGTGTTGTCAAGTGTTTTCTTTTCAGTGGTGATCTCACATCGGTTATTGATAAATATTATATATCATATCTTTTATCACACATCTTTTGTACTTGACATTTATTGCAGTCTCAATTTCAGATGAGAGATCGAAGATATTGTAATTTTAAGTGTGCTATTATAATTTTGTATAAAAAGTTTCGTACAGATATGTATATAAAAATTATCTTAAACTGCGAACCCGGATCTGTGAATGATCCTAACAAAATGGTGTCGCCTGACAAACCTCTTCTTCCTTGTGGAAAATCGTGACTCGTGCTGGGGACTATCTATTCTTGAATCTCAGAGAGTAGAAATCTTGAGGGAAGAATGAGATAAAAATGCAATTTTTTTGCGTAGCAGATAAAGAGGAGAAACCAGTTTTCTATTCCCTCGAATTCAAAGGTACCGCTCGAGAGTTGCACTACTGATTGTTCTCTATACTAAGGTTGAGCTTTGTAAGCTTGTTTTTCATTATATTTGTGTTATTTCCTAACAGTTCTTGGTAGCGTACCGGATGAACTGCCTTTAATTTAGTTTTGAAATCGCCTTTTGTGTCTGGACAGAAAATATTCAGCGAAAGAACTGCTTTCAACTTCAAATGATTTAGACATCGAATAAATGCTATGTATTGGTAAGTTTTAAACTTTCTATATGAATGTCAGTATCAGTTTTGGATTCTAGCACAGCGTTTCATAAACTGTTTTACGGAACCGCATATCTTCCACGTGTTGCATTAAAACCATACTATTGAAACAAACCAGGACATTAAAAACGGATTCATTTATCAAAAAAATTAAAAATTCTGTTGTTTTTATGCCTCTTTGGTTCTATTTATTTAATCAGTTTATTATTAATATATTTGAAGGGCCACTGCAAAACCATCAAATTCTATTTTTAGGTAATTTTGAATTCTCGGTGCCATCTTTTGGTGTTTAAGCAAAATCATCATGTCAGAAAATAAAACATTAAAAAACCATCACAGTTCCTTTGAAATCGCATAATAAAGATCGGGCATAGAATGCAATAAACATCAGAGTCCATTTTGCTCTCCTGAAAAATTTGATTTCATAGAACTTGATGGTTTTTACTGTGGACTTTTCACGTTTATTTTTATACTTATACTGTGTGTTTTCTGTTTTAGATATCACATTCTCTATTACGTCTGAGGCGCAATGCTATCTTGGATTATGTGTAGCAGCCCGATAGTCCCAGCTACTTGATATATTTTTTAAATATTGGATTTGTATGTTTTTATTTTAAATAAATTTATTCTTTTTGATTATGCTTATTATTCAAATATTAATTAAACCTAAAAACCTCAAGTCAAGTTTGGTTTACGTAACTAATTTTTTGCTTTATAGATAACTAGCTGTTGCCCGCGGCTTCGCCCGCGTGTAGTCGTGTTTTTTATACATAAGCAGAACAAAACTAATAATTTAGCTTTTTTACTTTAAGGAATATGTTATTTACGATTGGAGAAGAACATTCTTCAAATAAAAATTGTTTTTAACAAGCTTCAGAAAAAAGGAGGAGGTTTTCAATTCGTCAGAATATTTTTTTGATTTGAATGATTTTTTGTTGAAGGGGTACTTCAGAGGTGGTCTTTGAATTTGGTCAAGATCTGGTGTTGACATCTGTGAGAAAATCTGCAAACTCTCTGGATGATTCTGAAGTCGGTTTTTTAAAATTACTTTTATAACTTGTTTTATAATTTTGTTATACATGATTTCGCTAAAATGGACCATAATGGAATTTTTTTAGGAAAAGTATAAAATTTTATTTTTTCAGTGTTTGTTGTTAATGAATATATAAAAAAATAAATATTCCGAGTAAGATGTGTGTGGAAAATCTATATTTAATTCATCCACTAAACATGTTCAGGGGTGATACAATAAGTTGTACAAAATAACCGGAAAATCCTATAACTAGACAGGAAAGTCATGTGTTGGACACATTAGATTTTTTTTTGTGTTAAAATAGTATATGACAACCTTCAACAAATAAAGTGATTTTCTATATTATCAATTATTGAGGTCATATTCAAGATGTTGGGAATCATTAAAATTGTAACACAAGCTTCCAATACAGTATGTGCCAAAAGTCAAAGTCAACAAAAAGCTAAAGTTTTAAACCAAAAATAGATTCGGCCAGTTGCAACAACTTCATTGAAGTTTATGGACCTGATAAATTTTGACAGCTTGATAATGTCATTTCTCTGAATTAAACAGAGAGAGAGAGAGAGAGATTACATAAAAATAGCATTCTATTGAACAAAGATAGAAGCTTCTCAACATGTGCCGCATTGAATTATGAGAATTCCACTGCTGAACTTAAAAGTATGGAATCAACAGCTGTTGAGAACTGGGATGTTTAAGTACTAATATTTTTTATGTATTTTTGCCGTTGTATAATTATAAATTTTGTTTTTTTTTATATTGCTAATATGGTAAATAAAGCTCCTATGTTCATGATATTAGCTAATTATTTAAATCCTGGTCGAAATCCCACACCCTACAAGCACCTGCATCAAGAAGTATTTGAGCGGTTTCAGTGGTTTACAATTTGCGTTTATTTTTTCTTTGAAATCAACTACGGACCACTTTGAGATATGGATATTTGGACTTAAAAATCGTTCAATAATAGGGGCCATTAATCAATCAGTTTCTATACATTAATCAAACAGACAATTTTAACATATAAGATTTAATATTAAATGAAGCTCCTTTATACATATATTTTTCCTAATATTGATTAATACAAAATCTTAAACCTTACAGATTTACATTTCTTGGGATTGAATTCTTATCGCACATTTGGATAATTTTCAAATGAATATTATAAATAACATAGTATTTGAACCTATAACTGGATTTTACCTCTATTCTTTTTACTCCAACATACTCATATATTTTTTACCATATTGATTAAAATATTATGAGAAGACTTATATTATGATCCCACGATTACAGTAAATTTGGGTAATTCATTGGTCTTAAAAATAGTTAACTAATTTTTACCTTACAAATTAGATCTATAGTTTGAAAATTATTGTTTTGAAACTTCTTCTGTTGATGATGGAATCATAATACAAGGAGATGTTATCCATTAATTAAACTAAAATTAAAAATATATTATTATTTATGCTAAATATTAGCTAATGTTTTTATACGCATGGTTCTACATAATTTCCAGGGAAGAGTCCTGTTATACCATCCATGACACCTTCCCACCAACCATCATCGTTCTTCTTCAAAACATAAATTACGGAACTTTCTTGAAAACTCAATTCGTCATCTTTATCCGCATAATAGTCGTAAATGGCTACAACTGAAAAAAATATATAAAAAATAGAGGCATGAAAATGTTTATTCAGTTGGTGACATTAAGAAATATCTTGAGAAACGGACTTATTAGTTTTTTTTTTATTTCTTTTAATTTTGGCCTACCATAACAAAGTTGACTGGATTCAACCATTCTGCAGCTGAGACTGTGGCTACAAATAATTTTTAAAATACGAACTTCAAGGCTAAGGTGGATTGTGACGTATTCTAATGGAAACAGGCTATATTTTGAAATGCTGCCATATCGATAAAACTGGCAATGAAGTACAGTAAAAGGAAAGAGAGTCGACAAAATTATACTCATTAGTCTTGTGAACCCACTCATTTAGGGCCATTTGCACCGGTAGTAGTTAAGAACTAAGCGAAGCTTAAAGTGACATTGTTAGGAAAAATGTCAGTTTAATCTTGGCTTATTTCTTAACGACTAGTGGTGCAAATGGATCTTAATGTCATAAATCAAATTAACTAAAGCTAGAATCTTGAAAATGCTGTAGAAAGTAACTATTAATTATTCTTGGTCAAAAAGCAGTGTAACTTTCAAACTATATTAATTATTATGTACTCATTTTTATTAAATCATTAATAGTGTAGTTCTTTTTTTTGTGTCATCGGCATCAACTGCTAATATTAGTTATTTGGAAAAGGGCACATCTAGTTACAGAGGAATGGAAATAGTAGTTTCCGTTATAAGCCCGTTACATAGAACAGCATGTAGAGATCAGGTAACGGGCGTATATCATACAACGTTTTATGATATATTGCAATGAACTACATTTTACAACCTAAAATCAAATAAAATTGTATTATTTGACATCATTACAAGTTTCCGAATGTGACTTAAAATAATGACAGATCAGTTACAACTGACAGTTGCAATGTGTATCGTTTTCCATAAAAATTAATGATTGTTATGGTTTTATTAAGTGACCCCTTAAATTTTTTCTGGGGTAGCCGGTTGTGACCCCCTTAACAACCATAAATAGAGGTTGGTTACCACTGTATAACATTGCAGTATAACATTTTTAAATCAATTTGCGTGCATATAATAGTTATGTACATATTTTTATACAGTGTGGAACAGCCAAATGAAATAAATTCGGTAATAAATAAATGGGGGTGTGTTCAAAAAAACGCTCGGATACGTCGATTGGTATTTTTAGTTGCGCATTTTTTAACAAAAACCTTTTATACAGGATGTGTCATGTAACAGTGGCCAATACCAACTTTCTTATTTTAAATGGATATTTATCAATTTTTGGATTCTTCAGAAAATTTTAGACATATTTTATGTATTATGTCCAATATCTGTTTCGGAAATATTAAATGTTTTCCGATTTATTGCAAAAATTAACATTAAATATAATATTATTTGATTACAGAAATTCGTTACAACACACTCAAAAACTAATAAGTAATACTGTTTATTTCTTGAGAATGTAATAAAAAAACACATCTCAATGTAGGAGATGTTTAAAATGCTCGCCGCGAACCTCTTGGCAACATCCTAATCTGAAATAAAACCGTCTTCTAACGTAACTCAACATCTCAGGTGTGACCAATCTAATCCCAAGCGTTATTCGTCTTCTTAAGTCAGCTAGGTCGAGAGGTTTAGTTTTGTATACAATACTTTTGACATCCCCATAACAAAAAATCTAATGATGTCAGATTAGGGGATCGTGCTGGCCATTCCATCAATCCTCGCCTGTTCGAATAATCGATGAATGGCTTAATTTCGAAAACTGGGACTGCTTGTCGTTTAGAAGTATGTTGGTTTTCATGAAACTCAAGCATAATATCAAATTTGGTATCATTAGTTATTGCATTGGCAGCTGTTTTCTTTATCTGCCTTACATGTCCAAGCTCGTGAAACTGGATTTATTTATTTATTTGTTTACAGTATGCTACAGATACATAAAGTTCTAAATGGTACATTTAAAAGATTAATTAAAATAAAATAAAAAGTAATTAATAAAATTGTAACAGTATAAAAATGAAGTCAATAGTGTAATGAAAGTTGACGCTTTAACGAAAACAAACCTGTATTAAAAATTTCATAATTTGAAAAATACTTATTGTAATTGGACATCAGTCGGTCTACAAATAAATTCTGTCCATAGTTAGTTCTATGAGTATTTACATAAAATAGTTTAATCTGCCTAGTAAGTCTGGCAGGAACAAGGAATCTAATAAAATGTAGCAGGCTGTCACTTTCAATCAAACCGTTCAATAACTTATACAGGAAAACAAGCGATACTTTTCGACGTCTGCAATCCAAACTCTTACTCTCTGCACAACATAATTCTGGTTTGGTAATCTATATTTTGCGATGGAAGCCTATGTTAATATAGCAGATACTTCGAAAATTTATTTTGCACTCTTTCTAATTTATCAATATGACAATTGTAGTTACGTGCCCAAATCACTAAGCAGTATTCTAAAATGCTTTTAACTAAGCAGTTGCAGAGACTCTTTTGAGCTGCCATGTCATAAATGTGCATTTTATATAAATAAAAATTTCCTTGGTTTATTCGGTCGTTTTTATTTTCTATTGTTTAGCACAGCACTACTACATATGTTTCGGAAAACTTTTCCATCTTCGGGTACAGTCAAAATTAAAAAAAAAAAAAAACATGGGGACGATTACAAACAAATTAATTTTTTTTTATTTTTTTTTTTTAAATAGCAGAAACCCCAATAAAATTCTGCTACGGTCAAGAAATTATTCTTATTCAAATAAATGTGCATGGTGTTCCTTTTGACAAAGCCCAGCAGTCGAAAAGCTCTATTTACAATTTCTTCCAAATGAAGAATAAATGATAGGTCCCTGTCAAAAATAACACCAACACATATTAGGTATTTTATTGAACCTTGCGACTTTACATTTATCAATATTCAGTTTAAGCAAGTTATCGTTGCACCATTGAACCAAATTGCCGAGATCTGATTGTAAGTGATTGTTTGAAAGGTCATTGAGGATTGAACAAAATTTTAGGTCATCTGCAGCAACTGGAGTTATTAAAACAAGTTGTTACAATAAGTATGAACAATATAGGTCCTATATACGAGCCCTGTGGCACACCTGAATGTACCAAAATTACGCTAATGTGAAACCACATAAATTCACTCTCTGATGACGTTCAGTTAAATAGGAACGAATAAACTCAAGGTAGTTGCCGATAATACCCATCCTCTTTAATTTATCTACAGCAAGGAATGACAAACGCTGTCGAAAGCTTTAGACAGATCAGTGTTTGCCATCCTCTATTGCAGATAAAAGAAACTGCTCATAATCAGCAAGATTAGTAGTTGCTGATCGCCCTTTAAAAAAGCCATGCTGTTGTGATGCAATGTAACGCCGAAAATACGTAAATATCTCATCTGTTATTATAGCCTCCATGACTTTAGGAATGCTGGATATAATCGAGATTCCTCGATAGTTTGAAACATTAGATTTGTCGCCGGATTTAAATATTGGCACTAAGTTAAAATATTTCTAACGTTGGGGAAAGAAACCATCATCAAAACATTTTTGGAATAATTGACATAGATGAGTAGAAAGTGAGGATTTTTAAGAAAATGGGAGGAATTCCATTCGGACCAGGGCCTTTAGAGCCATCTAACTGAAGCAAGTGAGTGTTGATCTCTTCTTCAGTGAAAACGCGAGAGGAAAGATTACTAGAGAAATCAGTAATGAGGTTAGGAGGTAACAACATTATGTTTAATGTAACAGGAGTGAAAATAAGAGGCAAATACCTCAACTATTTCTTCAGGGTCATAAATTAATTTGCCATTAGATTTCATTTGTTTTGGAATGTTTGATAAGTCTTTACACAGAGTTCTTATATATGACCAGAAGTGCTTGATATTATTAGGAATAAGGTGTTCCATGTTAGAAGCAAAGGTAAGATAATAGCTTTGTCCCAACATATCACAAAACCGTAATATTACGGTCATCGTCATGCGCAGTAAATAAAAACCGTTCGACTTTGGGCTTTATTGATAGGTTTTTATTTACT
This sequence comes from Psylliodes chrysocephalus, assembly GCA_927349885.1. Taxonomy (NCBI): domain Eukaryota; kingdom Metazoa; phylum Arthropoda; class Insecta; order Coleoptera; family Chrysomelidae; genus Psylliodes; species Psylliodes chrysocephalus. Next base: position 22,809,584 of record OV651822.1, on the reverse strand, counting down.
GCGCATGACGATGACCGTAATATTACGGTTTTGTGAGATGTTGGGACAAAGCTAACATAAATCAGTGTGGTACTTTACTTCGCGACGGCCATTAGAATAACTGGTAGTCACTACTCAGACCAGAGAGCTTATATTTTTTATATAGTGTTAGAGTCAGCGAATTAGGATATCGCCGCCACTGGGTCGACGATACCACGTCTGCCCGTTGCAGTGTCTGTTAGAGTCAGCGAATTAGGATATCGCCGCCACTGGGGTCAACAATACCACGTCTATCCGTTTCAGTGTTCAGGACCAGGAGAGAGCGCCGAGAACGGGGACTTGACGTTCGACCAGCCGAACGCTATGAAGTGATAGGCCTTATGCCCTTTAAAGACATTCTTTATTTTGTTCCTTAATTAATTACATTTCAAACATTGTTTACGAGATATTTAATAAAACGTTATTAAACCATGTTAACACGTGTTTCATGAAGTGGCTATACAGGGTGTTATAGTATACAGGGTGATAAATCATTTAAAAACAATAATTTTGAAGTTAATTCTTTTAACTTCTAACAATAGTCTATTTTTGGAGGCAATACAATTTCGAAGTTCACTGTCAAACCATTTTGGATATTTCATGTTTTTTATAGTCTTTTTTGGGACAAATTGATTGATGTCTTGAAACAAAATGTCATAAAATTTGTCAACTCTGTCTTCGATGTTTGGTGCTTTATTGACTGACGTCTAGTCCACCTGGTTGTAAAAGTTATTAAGTTTTTTAAAATTAGCCTCTGAATATATACACAGTACTATTGCGAGAATTGGATTTTAATGAACATATTTTGAAAGATCGATGGACAACTCGACAGGAGGCTGAAATTTGTCAACATTAAGCAATGGACTTTCGCTAGGTGACACGAGGAGGTGATCGAAGTCAGATACGACCAAGATTATTTCTAATGGAATTTATTTGTTCAAGAAAATACATAGACGTAATAAGAGTTTCGGCATTAGAGATTCACAAGTATTACAGAAAATATCGTAACTTTCAAAGGTTGAGTTTGGAGGAAAATAGATGCACCCTAAGATGATATCATCATTGAATATTTTGGTCCGAATTCCACATATCATCATATAGGTCGTTGGTTGGAGTTGACAGAACTGAGGCATTAATATTATTGGATACGGAAATTAAAACTCCTCCACCACGTTGACAATCTAGCATAGCAATCTAGATAGCAAACTGATCGATATTAAGACATTCTGAATTCCTAATACTAATGTTAAGCCACGTTTCTGTAAGCATGATGACATCATAGTCAATTGAGTAACAAGCTCTTTATAATTAATTAGTTTTAGTTCGAATATTTTTGTAGGTATAGGGTTAGTAGGGTTGTACAATTAGTAATGGGTACATTTATAGAGTTGACGGCACCGTCGATGTCTTAGGAAAATGGTGGTTGGAATCAAGACCGTTAGGAGAAGATGAAAGATTTTTTATTAATAAAGTTGTGGTATATGTGAAAGCGGAGTAGCTTAGGATACCTTTCGAAAATTCTTCATAGCAACTGAGAGTTGGGGAATGTTAAGTCTAGCACATACCTGTCTTAAAGTATCGTTATTCACGTGTATAAATAAATTAAGGATTCACCTTTTGTACACCATAAGTGGGGTTACATTGAAATAAGCGAACAACTTCCATTTGTCCATGTGTTATCTCCATAACCAATCATCTGTAGAATTGTTATTTTGTCCATTTCTGTTAAATGAACCTTTTTTCTGATATACAGTTAAGGAAATTCAAACGACTATGGCACTGACAACTACTGTCAGGCAGTCAGATAACGATTTGCTAAGGTCAGGGGTTTTAAACAAAAGTAAACAAATCTATTTAAGTATAGCTTTTTATTTCATATTAGTAAAAAGGAACGTTGAAATGGTTTTTGCTTACTTTCTCATTATCAAGACCTGAATGGGGAATAAGTGTATCATAGCGAGTTTCTGTAATCAAACAATTTTATTTTGTTAATGTTAATTTTTGCAATAAATCAGAAAAAAAATACCAATTGACGTGTCCGAGCGACCCCATTTATTTATTACCGAATTTATTCCATTTGGCTGTCCCACACTGTATATTCATTTGTACGTGAGGAAGTTAATTACAGTTATTTTTCATGGATGTTTGAAGGATATATATCAAAAAAATATTTTTATATTTATTTCATATGTGCCCTTTTCCAAACTTATTTAGAATAAAACTACTTATAGTTTCACATATTATTTAGTAAGTTAAGTAACTTTATAATAGCAAAGAATGTTCATAAAAATCTTCAGCCATCTCTTTAGAGACCGCTATTGGCCATTCTAATATAATACTGTAACATTCTTTGTTTAACTATGGATTATACTGGATTGAGGATTTCAAATTGTTAACTTTTTTATATTGATGAGGACTTTGACAGTACATATATGATTTATATGCCTCTTCAGCAGGAAGATTCGCCTTGGACCAGGCTGGTTTTGCTAGTGAAAAACATGATGGAATGAGCCCACCTATACAATGTTTACACTACAAATCGCAACAAAAATTCACTGCTGATTTAACAACAAACAATTTAATCTCAGCCTAAAGTGTGATGACACGCCAAAACGTCTATTTCGAAAAGGTCACATTTTTGTTTCATATGTGATCTTTTCGAGGCAAACCCAGTGAAACGGGTATTTAGTTAACGCAGTTCTAGCATGATATTTTGTTCCTTTTTCATACCAAATGGTTCACGTTCAATAAAACTACATATAGAAAAATCGCATAAAACGAAAATTGCCGAAAATGTCGTTTATGCCCTTTTCCAAATAACCGATTCAATTGTTCAATGAAAATCAACATAAGCAACTAGGTCCCTTGAGCTAACTATTTCTTGCCCTGCACCCTGCAGTAGCTTGCGGCTGTTAAAGGAAAAGTATGAATAAAAGAAGTGCAATGTCACCCATCATCCTACAGTGTGCTGAGGTAAATGTATGAATAAAAGAAGATGAGAGAACAAGTCTAGAAATGTCATTCCGCGTCGAGAAACATAGTCAGTGATCCTGATGTCAGAGTTTCAGTTATATGATAGACATTGTATGTTAATGTTAATTGTGGTATATTGTAAAAGTTTAAGTTTGGAAATAAATTGAGTTTACCAAAAACCAGTGTAACAGTAGTTTTAATTTATTTACTGTTTAAATCACAGAGTAGCTCTGTGGTTTAAATGAATTCAATCTTGAAGATAAATGAAAATAAATTTTAATGAATATTTCTGTTTTAAAACTTATTCAACTTTTAACTTTACTCATTTTTACTTATTTTTGAAAATATTAGGCAAGTAAATAATAAAAAATTTCAGCATAATATATTTATAACAAGTCTACTGTCAAAATTACATCATCACTAATTTAGCATATTGAAGCAGGTAATTCCTTTGCCTAGATGCTAAATTAGTTATGATGTAATTATGGTTCCACTGACAAACACAGTAACAGTGGTAAAGAATACACATCACTTAGTTCTTCCACTCACTTGGTTCAACAAAAATAACTTGCTCTTACCTTACCTACTTTTACTTTAAGTAATTGTTAATTTATGTTTATTTTATCATTTCTCACTTATGTAATTTAACTCATCTAATGTGATTAAGTCACTTTATAATTATTCTACTAGTAACATATTCATTTTTATTGTTCATTTAATGTGCATTCACTAATGACGTTTTATCGTTTGTAATATTGGAAACCATCTAAGATCTTAGGTTAGTATATTGTATTCTATCTAATTAACTTATTTTCAACTACCATTGTTATTTTTAGGCTTGAAAATGGCTTTATAGATGAAACCACATTTTAGAAGTTGAGTTTATATTATTCTTGTTATTGTTATTTTTAAATCTGTTTTTCATTAATAATCAAAACACTCTTTTGATGATTTTGATACAAAGTGGAAGGTCTATTTGTTGTACTAGAGAATAATAATAATAAATTAAAATTATTAAGTCCAGCACCATCCCTAAGATATTTTTTTAATTATTGTTTATTTTTTTAGATTAATAATTAATAGATATATAACTGATAAGCTACCTTTTTCGATATAATTCTTAGGCACCCATCCCGGTAAATCTTCCTCATCTGGAACAATAGGCATAACGCCTGAAGAATGTGGTCTTCCAAAAGCCTCATGTTCATCTTCTGGAGGAGGAGGTGGTGGTAAAGGCGGAGACTGTGCTCCACTATTTTGCCTAGCAAAGTTCGCTGCTAATTGTTGAGAAATGCGATGCCCTTGAGCATGGGATAATGTGTGCATACCCAGACTGCCTTGTGGGACTGGAACATGTTGACCACCCATCATCATAGGGTGATGTTGATTGGATGAAAGTACCATCTCCTGAGTATTTATTAATGGAGATGGGGGAGCTATTTAAAAAAAAAACATGAACAATTTTGAAATATGAAATAAGTTAAATGACTGAAGGATGCAAAATACAGATGTTAATACTCACGTGGCATGCTCAAATGTTGCTCCTGCATATAATTTCTGGAATCAGGAGGTGGAGGTGGAGGCGGTGTCTGGGGCTGTACTACTTGTTGCTGCTGTGTCATTGGATGAACCATGCCGACCTGTGGTCCAGGTTGATGAGCACCAGTCATTGGAAGAGTTCCATAACCAGGGCCTCTCTCGCGACGCGGATGACCAATGGGATAGTTGGGTGCATAGTGGCTGGGCACCTTAGATATATTAGGAATATTAAAATAAACAACCATCACTTTTTATTAATTGGTGCATATTAGGATGTACTTTTATGCTAAAACTAAAGGTTGGGTGAAGCTCTTGGGAAGGGATGGACATACTTATAGGGAAATTATAAGTCAAGGATGGGCCAATACAACAATACTTATTGACAATTTTTTTTTTATTTTTAATTAGTATGAATTACAATGATAAAAATTCGTTGGCAGGAAGCATACATATTGACAGCGGGCCGCGATATGTACATCCCTGCTCTTGGGTTGAGATAATGAGATCAAACTTGGTATATGTATGTATTTTTCCATAAATATGAAAATTATAATTCAGATGTGTGATTGGCATTTAAAAATAGGAGATACAAATCTAATTTTTGGCACATTTACAATAGACCTGATTTACAATGTTCTTGTATAAAAATCCTACTCCCACCATCGCCTAAAGGTAAATAGAGGGAGTGGCATCCCAAAAAAATAAGTTAGAGCTTTTTAACTAAAACGCTTGGAATCATGTTGTAAATCATGTCTATTGTAAATGTGTCGGAAGTTATTAGTCCAATTAAATAGACCTTTATATCAAAATTTTGGAGGAAATACAGGAATTTTTGATATAAGTCACTTTAGAGTATTTGAAAACGATATGTAAAAAAAAATTGTTTCTCAGGCACCGGCAAATGTCAAAAAACAAGAAAATAAAGTGTTTTTTTGAGGTTATTTAAAAAAGGTAGGTGCTATAAAAAAAGTGTTTAATAAAAATTGTAAAGCATAAAGTTTTACATAAAAATGACATTTGACATATTTTGCTATTATTAAAACTGACAGAGTTAGGGTGGTTAGAAATTAAGAGGGATTTATATGTCTTGGAAAAATCATAGTGAGCTGAAAATTCAATGATTTTGTAGTTACTTTTTATTATTTACTCAGAAAATTATCAATATCTTTTAGGAAAAATTATTTTTTTTTGGTTTTTTTTTTTAAGTTATGACAATTTAAATTTAGAAATTTTCAATTAATTATACAAATTTATATGGTAAATTATTGTGTGACATGAAAAATATGAGGAGTGAACTAATAAAAACGACATCGCAACAGTTTGGTCCCCACTTGAAGTAAAATAAAAAAGAACTACATAAAAATATTTTAAAAAAATAATAAAAATAAATATATAAATAAAATTAAACAAAAATAAATAAAAATAAATAAAATATAAATAAATTAAAAATAAACAAAAAAATAATAAATAGTTAAAAAAATTAATAATAATAAAAAATAAATAAAAATAAATGAAAAGATAAGTGTAAAAGAAAATAAATAATTATAAATAATAAAAAAAAAAGGAAAAATAAATAAAAAATTAAAATAATTACAAATAGTTAAAAAAAAATAAATAGAAATAGGTAATTCATTAAAAATAGAAATTAAACAAAAATAAATAAAAATAAATAACAAAAATAAATAAAAATGAATAAAAATAAAATAAAAAAATATTCATTTTTATTTATTTATATAAAATAAAAAATAAATAAAAAATAAACAAAAATTTAAATAAAAAAACAATAAATAGTTAAAAAAATTAAAAATAACAAATAATAAAAAATAAATAAAAAGATAAATGTATAAGAAAATAAATAAAAATATTAAAAAAAATAAAAATAAAAAAACAATAAAAAAAATAAAAATAATTTCAAATAGTTAAAAAAAATTTAATAATAATTAAATAAAAATAAGTACCTAATTTATTAAAAATAGAAATTAAACAAAAATAAATGAAAAGATAAATGTAAAAGAAAGTAAATAAAAATAAATGAAAAGAAATAAAAATAAATAATAACAAATAAAAATAAAATAAAAATAAAAAATATTCATTTTTATTTATTTATAAAAAATAAATAAAAAATAAAAATGAATATTTTTTATTTTTATTTATTTTAATTTATTTATTTTTATTTATTTTTATTTTTTATTTATTTTTATTTATTTTTATTTATTTTTATTTATTTTTATTTATTTTTATTTATTTTTATTTATTTTTATTTATTTTTATTTATCTTTATATCTTTATTTATTTGTTTATTTATTTTTAATTATTTTTATTTATTTTTTTATTTTTATTTTATTTTTTTATTTATTTTAATTTATTTTTATTTATATTTGTTTATTTTTAATTCTTTTTATTTGTTTTAATTTATTTTGATTTATTTATTTTTTTAATTACAATTATTTGCATTTATTTTCATTTATTTTTATTTATTTTCATTTATTTTCATTTATTTTTATTTATTTTTATTTATTTTTATTTATTTTTATTTATTTTTATTTATTTTTATTTATTTTTATTTATTTTTATTTATTTTTATTTATTTTTATTTATTTTTATTTATTTTTATTTATTTTTATTTATTTTTATTTATTTTTATTTATTTTTATTTATTTTTATTTATTTTTATTTATTTTTATTTATTTTTATTTATTTTTATTTATTTTTATTTATTTTTATTTATTTTTATTTATTTTTATTTATTTTTATTTATTTTTTTTTATTTTTATTTTTATTTATTTTTATTTATTTTTATTTATTTTTATTTATTTTTATTTATAATAATAATACTCTCCCTAATTCACCCCCTTACGAGTGAATTTTAACCCCAAAAGCTGAGCTTGTCCGGGGAAAGGGACGGCTATTATTATTATTTGCCGTAGCGCTCCGGGGCGACTTAAAGATGATTGATGGTGCCATTTGACTTACAGGTGAGGAAAACCCGGAAAACCTCACCCACCATCATATTTTATTTATTTGGATTTATTTTTATTTATTTTCTTTAACTTTTATCTTTTTATTTTTGTTTAATTTTATTTATATATTTATTTTTATTTACTTATTTTTATATATTTTTTAATTTATCCATTTTTATTTATTAATTTTTTATATTTATTTTTATTTTGTTTATTTTTTTTTGTTTGTGTTTATTTATTTAATGGAACTTTAAGTGGGGACCAAACTGTTGGATATGGTTTTTATTAGTTCACTCCTCATATTTTTCATGTCAGTCAAGCTAATAAGTTTACATCAAAATTTATTTTATCATATAAATTCGTATAATAACATTTCTAAATTAAAATTGTTATAACTCAAAAAACAAAAAAAAAATTCCTAAAAGAAATTTATAATTTTCTGAGTAAATAATAAAAAGAAACTACAAAATCATTGAATTTTCAGCTCGCTATGATTTTTCCAAGTCATATATATCTCTTCCTAAATTCTAACCACCCTAACTCTGTCAGTTTTAATAATATCAAAATATGTCTAATATCATTTTTATGTAAAACTTTATGCTTTACAATTTTTATTCAAAACATTTTTTTATAGCACCTACCTTTTTTAAATAACCTCAAAAAAACACTTTATTTTCTTGTTTTTTGACATTTGCCGGTGCCTGAAAAACAAAATTTTTTTACCTATCATTTTCAAATACTCTAAAGTGACTTATATCAAAAATTCCTGTATTTCCTCCAAAATTTTCATTTAAAGGTCTATTTGATAGGACTATTATGACGGTTCAGACCGAACCATAATGAAAAAAAAAAAAAAAAAAAAAAAAAATTGTTTTAAAGATATTTGAAATTTTGGGCATATGTAGAACTAATCGTAAATTCTAACTGAATCGATCTATGTTAAACGAGCGTAAGTCCATGTATTAACAATTTGAGAAAACTAAAAAAGAAAAAAAAGCTGTTCAGTACACACATATATTTTTTTTTAACTAAAAGTTGGTCCAATAATAATGCCAGATGGCATTAATAGTTATGGACCAACTATTTATAAAAAAAAAGTTTACACAAGTGTTTTTTTTAGTTTCCTCAAATTAATACATGCATTTAACATGTTTTATTTAAACATAATTTATTATTCTAACATAATTTTTTTCATCTCGCTCTAGAGAGGATTAAGTACATTCTAAATATCCCAAAAATTAGATTTTGATCTTATCTGTAACTATTTTTAAATGCCAGCCCCCAAATTCAAACTATGATCGTTCATGTTGAAAATGTATCTTAATCCAAAAATATTTTCTTTAAATTTTGGGTTTGTATGCAGAAAAAATTAGATTTTAACTGTTTTTAGAAAAAATTGTATGTTAATTTTTTGAGGTTCACACCTTCATCATATCAGCTAGGATGTAAATAACAGTTGTGGATTCAGCAGACTAAATGCATTCAGACATTTGAGCAAAAATGATAGGTATGAAATAAATTAGTAATTTTAATATTTCATTTGTATAACTACAATTGTCTTGGCCTTTACCCCAATTATGTAATTCCACTCTCTGTTTATCAATATACATCAACAAATGGTTTGATGAAGTGAAGACACCTGGAATGGCCTATTAACATACAGGCTCTGCTCATTACAAAAAAAAAAATAAGAAGGTAATAACTAATTTTTATAAAACTTATTATTTTTGTAAAATATGAGTGAGAGTTAAAAATAAAGGAGTGTAAAAATAAAACTAAAAAAGAAACTTATTTAAAATCAAATTACCTGTGGTGGAGCTACTGCAGGTGGAGTTCTATATTCACGACTTCCTTTACTTAAAGTTCCACCAGAAACAGAAACTGAAAAATTTACAAAAGTAATTTAATTGTCAATTTCAAAAGAACTGTTTACCAAAACGTAATGATTTCATTGTTCCAATAAAAAATATTGTAAAAATACTTGTGTTTCAAAATATTTGTTAGTGTAATTTTTCTATAAAATATACTGAAAAGCACAACTACTGCAAGCTTGGTAAGTAATCTATTGAAGATTTTTAATGATCATATATATCTATTGAGATTTGAGCGATTCATGACTTTGATATATAAATAATAGAAAAGGTTAGTAAATGAAATGTAATTTTTAAAATACACTTATGATAAAAAAATTACATTTATCAAGTGTATTTAAAATAAAAAGTGTATTGTGGTAAAATGAACATTGAGCAATTTGAACTTAAAATAGCAAACCTTTACTAGAAGTTCTTGAGACTTGTGGAGGTGTAGGTGGTTTAGTAGTAGGAGCAGGACCAACCATAGGATTTCCTTGCATTCCCTGCATAGAATTTAAAGATTGTATACTGCCCTGACTAGACCCTCTTTGCTTTTGCCTAGGAGTACCGGCACTTCTAACCCCATGACCAATTTCATCAAATACTAAAATTAATTTTAATTAAAAAGTAAATATTGTTTAATAGTAATAAAAAAAATTAATGCGACATATTGTTGCAGATATTTACTTGTATAGTCAATGGGTTTCCTCAAATATTTAATTGGTTTTTCAGGATTTGCAGGTGCAATAATTTTATATTGCCTATTTGTTGATTTATTAGCTGTTAGTACCCCAATTTCCCTTCTGGCTACTTTTTCTTTGTGTATCATAACAGTCTGAGAAATGTGATTCATTTGACTCTCCATCTCAGCTAGCTGTGTGGTCTGAAGATCCAATAATTGTAAAAAATTATAAGCAAGGGTGTTAATTTGATAAGCCACACTAGCTAATGACTGTGTTGTATAATTTTTGGTCTCATCCAATGCCATCCGCTTATTCTCATTTTGGAAATAATTTGCTTCACAGTATTCTGCTACTCTTTGAAGATTTGTGTGATTTTCTGAAAGACTGCTCCGCCCCTCTGGAATTTCTGATCTCAGTAGAGCAGCTAGTTCAGCCATTGTGTCACAATCACTTATTACACCTGGATCTCTTAGATTTTCTAAGAACAAATATAGAATTGTATAAAATATACTATCTTTAACGGTTTAAGAATATGTAGATTGTACATACCATGGGCGTAGTAAACATTCATAATACAGATGGATGTTGCTATGATTTTTTTTTATTTTCCTGTGGTTCTATTCGCATGAATCATATAGCGTTTATGAAATTATAAAAACACAAAATTTTGTAAACTAAATATTAGAACAGAAATGTTCTATATATAAACTAAATAATAGAAACATTTTTTCCATGCATTTTATAAAAAAAAATAGTAAATTGACAAATGACAATAATGTAATGACATAAAACTTCACTTTTCACTTCATGAATAAATGAACGTTTTTGATAAGTTTGGTGATTTGAGATTGGTGGTTCGGAGTCATTAGAGTGAAAGAAGTCGAGCTTCAAAACCCGAATATATCTTTATCTTTTAGTAATATTTGAATTTATGTCGTTTTATAGTAAGTTGTGGTTCATTTCTTTATGATGCATATCAATACTCTAACAAATAATCTCTGACTTTAGATACAAATAGTTATCATGACATCAACATGACATTTAATTGACCAATAATACTGACAATGTCAAGGCACGTGATTAACGGTAACCAATTGAAACAGTTATTCATTCCTGATACTGAATTACTACAACAAAACGCCTATCATGTGTTATGACTTATGACAAAAGCGACAGTGACGCCGTGACGCCCGGAAACTTAGGTTATGTTTTCAATATGTCATAAGTTTTTAATTTAAAAACCTGTGAGGAAATTAATTTTACTGTTGAAATGAGTGGTAGTAAGTATTTATATGCTTATTTCCATCTTTACTGATCGTTTTTTAATATAATATATACTGTGTAACATAAATTCATGGACAAAATTTTAGAAAGTTGTGTCATGTTTCTGTCTTCAAGATATTAAATACTTATGTTTTTTCAGTTGAGAGAGATCCGAATAAACGGAAAGTCAAGCCGGTGGAACAAACATGTGTCCTAGACTTTGACGAAGAAAGTTCTGATGATAGTGATTTTAGAATAGAAGATCATCCAGAAGTTAGTGATGATGATGACTCTGTGGATAGTCAAGGGGAAGGTAATGGTAAGTGTATACTAGGACATACATATTATCTTTCTTTATAAGTGTTTGAATGTGTGAATTTATAGAGAATGAAAGTAGTAGTTGCAGTGTGAACCCCAGTAACTAATAGGCCTTTCCTCTATGAATGTAAAGCTCTTGAAAAATTATATCTTGATATATATGTATCTCATAATTATCGGTATTTTCATTAGAATCATTTTTATTTTATAACTAGCAGTTAGAATATAGGTAAATGTCTAGTTTGAGCTCTTTTCGATTACAGAAAAACTAAGCATACATACTTGTAGGTATTGCTATTGTAAACAAAAAACTTAAGTTTTTACAAATTAATAATGACATATAATTTTTCATATAAAAATATGTCATTTTTTCAATTAATATTATCAATTATAGGGGAAAGAAAGTGAATAGGGGTTCTGGGTGGGTAAAATAATGCCAATAATTATTATATTATAAAATATTGTTATAGAAAGGAACATTATTAGAAATGAATTGCTGTATTTTTGATAATAAATATGTGAATAGTAAACTTTTTGTGTGACTTGGCATCTCTGAGCTTTGCTTTGAGACAATTTGTGAAATATTGTCATAATAATTTGCACAAAATATGGAACGGAGGTTTTTTGTTTACAATTACAATAGTGATACCTATAAGTACATATGCTTAATTTTTTCATAAGCAAAAAAGAGAGAATCTTTTATTACTTAGTTTAATTATGTTTCAATTTTAGTGTAGCTATTTTGTGGTAAAAATATATTTTTGAAATTTCAGGTTACCTTGATCTTCCACCTAAAATTTATTTTATAAATACATTGTATCCAAAATATTATTATTAAAATTACATTTATTACCTACATTAATGTTATTTTATTGTTTTAATATTATTTATTTTATTGGACCTTGCATGTAAATAAATAAATAACACTCTTTTGAGAAAAAGTAAATGATAAGTTATTTATAATCAATCAAATCAATTTAAAGTATTTTATGATAATGATAATTACTGCTTCAAGATGTTAGATAACTTGGTTGACAACTAATCTTTATATTATTGTTTACCTAAATATCTTGACATTATTTTGTGCTCATATATTTCTTATCTGATTTAATATTGACTTTTCTTATTTTCTTGTATATATTGATGTGAGGTATTTAGTAAAAAAAAATATCCAAAAACCAATGAAGTAACAAATAAATACACATTGTTTCTTTCTTTTTTTTGTTCAATCCAGTATTCATATGAAGCTGGAATTTTAAAAACAATTGCCCTACAAAACTAATTTTAATTAATTAAAAAGATGGCATTTGACATGGGTGAAATAATGAGTTACTAAAACAATGTTTTTTTTTTTAATAAATTTATTAAGTTTAAATATACCTATTTTCATTTATATTACGAATTAAGAAAATCTTAGTGTTATTTTAAAACAATGACATAAACAAGTTATAAAGTAAAAAATCTTTGTTTTATTAAGCATATGCATGATATGGTGAAAACCATTGCAGTTTATTTTTCATGTATTTTGTAGTCAAGGGAATTAATTGTTTCTGTTTTTTTATTTATATCTATCACTTCCAAAATTTCTTTATCCCTCAGTTGAATGAAAGCTTAATATTTTTTTACCTGATTTAGACCATTAAAAAATATTTTTTTATATTTAAGAATTTTCTTGTTTTGAAATAATGTTTTATGTATTAGATTTGCTAAATAAACATTGTTATTAATAATAATAAAAGCACTTTATTATTTATAAATTTTACAACCAAATAGCCATCGACCTAGGTCCTTCAGCCAGTACAATTTGTTATTATTAAAATGATAGTAGTTTCCCAATATTTTTTCTTTTCGTTTCCTTTATTATATTTATTATGAATTGAAAGGTACCACTAATTCCAATACAATAATTTTTGTATTTCCTATCTTGTTGTGTTAACATTATTAAATAATTGTAGTTCATAATGGCTAATAGTTTATGATAAATCCATTTATTTTCCATAATTAATCAATAAAGCTTTATTGATGATTTTTTTTATAATTAATTGAAATCTAATACCCATGTCATATTTTTAGTATTTGTGTTTTGCCAGAATTTTCGATTATTCATACTCTTTTTTAGGACGAGAAAGTAGTGATAAAGATGATGAATCTGAAGATTCTGGTGAAGAGATGATGAGGAATTTAAGCCTTCCAAAAACTAACGGAATGGGCTTATCTATAGCTGATGTTATTCAATGTGCAGCTACTCAATCCAAAATCAAGGTAACATTATTATAAGTATATTAAAGTTATTTTTTATATACTTCTTATTGACAAAATATATTGAAATTAATATGAAAATACACCTACAATAACTTATTTGATATTTAATAAAAATATTTAATATTTAAGAAAATAATTTATTGTACCTACATGCTGTTTTATAAAAATTGGTAAATATCCTGAAATATAAATCTAATATAATCTGATTATTAAGTCCAAACGATTTTATAATAATGTATTAAATTTAATTAGAGTTTGTGTTTTAGTTAAATGAAAAAGATGCACAAATCATGATCTGTTGTGGTTGTCTTGGGGACCACAGTGATGGTGTCAATGAAATTGTTGAATGTGATGGATGTGGAGCAACAGTACATGAAGCTTGTTATGGTATATCTGATTCCAATAGTTTAGCTAGCACTGACTCAGTGTCACCAACAACTCCTTGGTTCTGCGAATCATGCAAAGCAGGTGAGGAAAACTACTATGGTTGGTAGATTGGAATTTCATGTTTATTATAGTAATTTCTAATTTAAATGTGTGAAAATGTTTATTGAAGTACATAACAATTTATTTTGTAAACATTTTAGGTGTGATGGAACCAATTTGTGAGTTGTGTCCCAACTCTGGAGGCATTTTCAAAGAGACAGATGTTGGTAAATGGGTGCATCTGGTATGTGCTCTTTATATACCAGGGGTAGCATTTGGAGAGGTAGACAAATTGACTAGTGTCACCTTATTTGAGATGCCATATAGTAAGTGGGGTTCTAAAAGTTGTTCACTATGTGAAGATGAGAGGTTTGCAAGAACTGGGGTGTGTATTGGATGTGATGCTGGGATGTGTAGAACATATTTTCATGTCACATGGTAAGAAATATTGATTTAGTTTGTGTTTATATCCAAAAGTTCTATATTTTAAAATTCCTATTATACCATGCTACAAGTTTTAACTGTGTAATAACCGTATTGATTTTGCCTTTGCTATGGCAGGGCATCGCCCAGTATCCTTTCATATACCCTAATTGGTCAACACAAGTTGAAAAATATCTTGTACCTGCAAAAAGACGGAATTTTGCTGCATTCTCCACTAGTGTGGAAGCTAGAGGAGATTGTAAAGTCGGTTTATTCTTTTTTCATTACCCTTTTGACGAGTTGTTACTACTTTCACTTACCAAGAAACACTACATCTTGTGTCAGTCTGAATAATTATTTGCTCCTATAAGGTTATTTTTATATTTGTTTATAATCATATTTATAAGTTTTTAAAAGTTGCCCTACTCACTATGTTTCGATTGTTGCATGATTATAAGTTAACATAGTTCAACAATAGAAACAGGGAGAAGTGCAACCTCTAAAAATTAGAATTTATTTTCATTCTTTCAACATTCACATGGGCCCTCACATGTATGCCCTCATATCGTTAATACTTCCTTTGTTAAGTGTTTACGGTTAAATCCTTCTCAATATTGTTTGGGCGATTACCAAAATTTAATAATAGAGGTCTATAGATTTTTTTGACAACTATACTTTTAATTTTCAACCATATTTTTTTTTAAATATTTTCTACCAGCTGTTAATTTCAGACCTCATGATGGCTATGTAGCCTAAAATGCCCGCCACATTATAATAATAAAAACATTATGTGGAATTGATTTTGAGTTTCCTTGATATCAGGCTAAGATAACCACATTAGAGCTGTTGGATTCCCTTCTTTATTTCAATAATATTTTCCTGTTCTCTATTTTTTTACTGATAAAACAGACTTTTCTTTCATCATTGTCTGAAATGTGTATACAGGTGATTCTTGACTATCGCGTTGGACTGTAGCTCTCAAAATAATTACTTTTTTGAAAATCTCTTTTTTTGTAACAAAATCAAAATGGTGAAATATTTGTAAAATAGACATAACTGACAAACTGTCGAACAACTTTAAAAGTCTAACTTTGTTAGGATAAATGGTATATTTTTAGACTCCAAGAAAAATTGGGTTTCCCTATACCTATCTCTTATGGTTTTAGAACAATTTTAACATCGCTTCAATTTTACTAAAAATTAAGTCAAAGTGGCTGAATTTTGAAATTAATAATGCAACCCTGATTTCACTGTATCTGAACGTTATACATATCGCGTTGATATTTGGTGAGCATGGAATTTTTTGAAAATAATTAAATTTAATAGCGCTGTATCTCGATTAGTTTTAACCGATTAATATCGTGTAATATAACATTTTGTAGTTCTCATTGAGTGAATTCCGAATCACTATGGGTTTGTTGAGCTAACTTTAAGAATATCGTAGATATAGAGGTTTAAATAAATTCACAAAAAATCGATGGTTTCCCTTCTGATTTTTGATAAAATGTGTTATTTTTGTCTATCTTTACGGGAAGTGCCTCAAAACCGCTGTTAACATTTGATTTTAATATCATCTTATAGAACTCCTTGTGTAGATTCCGCAAATGAATATTTGTCTGCCTCTAATGGAAGCGCCTCCAAAGTACTTCAACAATTTTGAAAATCACTTACCGATTTTCCAAATTGTGAGATATCATGCTATTTGTATATAACATTTTGTAGGACTATTAGAGAAAAATTTTGCAGGACAAACCGTATCTTGCTAGCTGATTTTTTGTTTTTTTGTTTTTTTTTTTTTTTTTTTTTTTTTTTTTTTTTTTTTTTTTTTTTTTTTTTTTTTTTTTTGTTAAAATTCCCCCAAATGCGATCTAAAATCCTATAGTTCATCTGTGATTTATTTGTACATGAATCTTATACAAATGCATACTAATGCGTCTCATATCGTTGAGAGCTTTTTTCTCAAAAAAATTTAGAAAGTCACATATTTTCGAAATTTTAAGCAATCAGGATATTTATATAGAAAAATTCAATGCCCCAAACAGCATATTCATAACTCAAACGGTTGCATAAATATTTAATTGAGAAGCTATTGGTTTCTGTAGTAAAAATTCTATTCAGCCCTTACTAATAATGTATTAATTTGCCTGCTTGTCCGCAATGCATTATCTCGTCGGTATTTGGTGAGCAGATAAATATTTAACACAAAATTAATATCTATTAGTTCTATAATGGGTTTGTTGAGTTAACTTTAAGAATAGCTTATTAGTTATGGGTGCTTACTACCTGTATTAAAAAAAAAAAAAAACAGTTTGGAACACATGTTTATATAAAATTTTAGTAATTAAATTGGCAATAGTGACATGGCATTTAGGAATACACTGTATATTTATTTTGACCTGAATGTATAATTTCATACCTGTAAATTTTGGCCTACGCCACGTCGTCTAATCCGGCTCTGGCTTTAAAAGTGTACCAAATAAGTGTATTGAAGACAATCGTACATACCAAACCGGCGAATTTAAACCTTACGAAAAATCAAATGGCAGTAGCCTCTGATGAATTAATTTTTTAAATAAAATATTGCGTTTTAATAAAATTTAACATTCAGTTTTCTCTGAAACCATTAGAGGGAAACCTAATACAGTTGGAAAAATAATCTTAATACATTAAAAATCCAAAGTTATAGATTTTCATAGTAAAAAAGAATAATGCTGATCTATGGAAACACTATTGTGAAATTATATTACTGGAAATAAGTAGCTGAAGACATAAATCTAGTCTATAAAATAAAAATATCAGATATGTTCATTTCGCAAACATCTTACATTTTCTAAAATCATCAATTATTTCAAAACACATACAACCTAGGTATAGTCAACCTTGTTTTTGTCCAGAATAAAAAATCTAATAAACAAAGTGTGTTTTGGGACACTTTTTATAAATTAAAAATAATTATATATAAACCACCCAGTATAAATGAAATTTTTGAATGTTATAAAAATATACACACTTAAGGTAAAATTGTTATTTTTAAATAGTGCTCAAAAGGAAGGTTTTCTCTCTGAAGCTCATTCTGAAGAGGTTGATCAAGCTGATCCGTTCTATGCTCATTGTAAATTACATTCCGATAAAACTTTGGTGAAGAGAAGGAAAAGGAATTACATGGCTCTTCAGTTGAGAACACATTATAGAAAATATCAGTTTTCTCAGGCCGGTCATAAAGATACTCCTGAGCAGCTGAGGATCAAAAGGAAGTTAGAAAAGCAGAAAGGCCATTATTTAAGTTATAAAGGGATGAAACCACCTCCATGGGGTAAGTTATTTAAAATGTACACATGTGATCGATTTTTTAAATTTTATAATATAATTTTAAGTTTTGTTATAAATTAATATAAAGTTACTGAATAATTTGAAAATCAAATAGGGAAATTTTGCTTACAATATGTTTTCGTCCGACTACCATTATTCCATAATCCAATTGACATGAAAAAATTGTTGACATTTTGAGAATGCTACTTTAAAGGGAGTCATTTTTCTACTGTTATTTACGCTTGGAGGAGAAAATTCTTCAATTAAAAGTAGCTTGTAATGTTATTCTCTATAATTTTTGTCCTATACATAATTTTCCTAAAATGGTCCGTATTCCAGAAATTTGACAAGATGAGCAAAATTCAAATTTTTAAGAAAATTTTTCTGATAAAAATTGTTTGTGATGTCATTCTCTATAATTTGTTTTATACTAAAATTTGAAATTAATATACAGGGTGTCCCGAAATTAGATGGTCATATTTTAACAGCGTAATCTAGGTCCTAAAATAGGAGTAAAAGTTCATGTAAGCATAGGTCCGAAAACGTTTCGTTTTCGAGATACAGTGTGTTACAAGTGAAGTCCTGATGACACATTTTTGTAAATATTTTCTAAAATTTCTTTAGTGACCGGTTTTCCAAAGTAAAAAAAAAAAAAAAATTTCTGATTCCACATCTACTAATTATTGTTTATAACAATCAACTAATCATGAAATTTTCAAATGCTTTTCTCTTGAAAATGGTGCGTCCTAGCGAGATGCAACAAAAGTAGCTTTATTACAAAGGAAACATTGGTTTTCCAAATTTTATAGTCAAAAATGTTAAAAACTGTCAACAAAAAAAACTTAGAGCAATTTTACCCTAAGTCCCCCTAATTTACCCACCTATGAAGATGATCAAAAACTAAGGTTTCACTTAGTTATCTTTAAACGTTTAGAAAATATTTACAAAAGTGTGTTATCAGGACTTCACTTTTAACACCTTGTATCTCGGAAAAGAAACGTTTTCGGACCTATGTTTACATAAACTTTTACTCCTATTTTAGGATGTAGATTGCGCTGTTAAAATATGACCGTCTAATTTCAGGGCACCCTGTATATAAAAATGTTTTCAGTAAGATGGATGTGGAAAATGTATGTATTTAGTTTATCCTCTAAACATTTACAGGGGTGATAGTTTGTACAAAATAGTCTGTAATAACTATAGACAGCAAAGTCATGTGTTGGACATATCAGATTTTTGTATTTATTAATATTTTATTTTCAAGTACCTACCCAAAAAATGCCTCGTCTTCTGACAACTAGTGCAGCAGCTTGTAGAAAATTATTTCGAAAAGCGGAACTTATGGGTATCAATGCTATTGCTCAGGAAATGCAAGAATCTCAAACCGCGGCTTTAGTGGACATTAGGAAAAAGTGGCACATTCCTCCAGCATTTTCTGTAGAATTCATTGCGTACTATTTGGATAGGAATGATAGATTAAGGGAAATGAAGACTAGTCTTGAAAATTATATGGGAGAAAATAAGAAATTATTGGATGAACAAAAACAATTAAGGGTGAAATATGACGAGGTAAATAGTTTGTTCTGGTACACAATTTTATTCTTTTAGTCACAGAGTCAAGAGTAATGTTAAGTTAAAGTTGAAGTGGTGTGCAGATTCTGCTTAAAAAAGAAACTTTATTTGTATCTTGGTCAAGTACATATTTAATCTAGTTATGATCCTAGCAAACGGCCCTAGATTTAGAAGGGAGAAAACATAATACTAATAAGGATGCAATTTCAGTAATAATCAAAAACAGGTTGTGTTAATGATATAAAGAATGATCCACAAAAAATGTTTTTAGGTAGGCTATGACCAACAAACACAAAGATGCGACTCATGTCCATGATTACTACGTGCGGCTCAAAATTAACTGACACTTAAAAAGAAGAATTGTATGCTTGACATATGTCCAGAGCCTACTTTAGAAACATTTTTTGTGGATTACTTCTTAATTGTATGGAAAAGCTTTGGCAAATAAAATAAAGTAATGGGTGGTCACATAGTAAAAGTAGAGAGAAATTACAGTACTGTGTGAATTAATGTGATGAGAAATTATTTATTGGTTATAAAGAAAAAAAGATAATAGTATTTAAATGAAATTGTTTTAATAGGAAATATGCCCTTCCTTGGTATTTATAATGTTTTCAATACGATTTGGTATAGAGTTAACAAGTTTTTTACAGTTTTCTAATATTTATTCGTCTCGAAACCATATATGAATTACAGTCTCAATTATAGTTTTGTTTTTGTTTTTCAATCTATTTTACGAAGTCTAGGTTTTACAATAGCCCAGAAATTTTTGATAGGATTTAAATCCGCCAATTTTCATGGCCATTCAACGCATGGAATCGTTTTCTTCTTGAAATATTTCATTATAATCTTCTACTCGTGACATACGGGTCTGAATTTTGTTGCAAACCTGCCAATGGCATCAACTTTTCTTAGTTTTGGGACTGCTTTTATTTGAAAGTACCGGAATGCCTATGGTCAGTTTTTCAACAAGTTTTTCTTTGTAACAAATAAATTATTTCTTTAAATGTTCATTTTTTTGCTCACATTATTTCACACAGTACTATAGGTGAGTGCTGTAATAATAGGTAATATCTAAAATGTAGAATCTTAGGGACAATTTAAAAGTTGCGTCTATGATCAAAATGGTTTATGTGGTTAGGACTTGTTCAGGATGACATCCAACTAGAAAACTGATGTGGTTACAAATTGAGAGAGAAAGAATAGGTAGGTGAAAAAAAGTGGTGGGACACTATTTCTGTGTTTTGAAGGAAAGAATAATTAAGATGTACATAAAAAATTAAGCAGACAGTAATGGCAGAATGTAAGTGTCAAAATGTGATAATCTGGCAAATATTACCTTAATATAAAGTTGAGGTTTGTAACCTGGGCAAAGAAAAGCCAAAAGCATATACCTACATGCGGTAGATACCGAGAATGCCAATAAATTTAGTGATAAACACAAAGCGAAAAACGTCAATCATAGAATACGCAACTTTCCCCACATTGTAAAACTACTCATTTTAGTTAAAATCTGTTAAGAAAATATTGGGAAAAAATAAAATTGTTAACTATAACAAACTAATATTTTTATCAACAATTTATTGATTAATGTTTGCCAGATCGTTATATTTTGACAAGATTCTACTATTGCTCTATGTCAAATTATTGATTTTATTTAGGTTCTCAAGAAAAGCACAGAAACGACTTCAAGGAATAATGATTTTAAACAGAGCATTCACAAATTCCATTCCGTGATATTAAGTGCTTGTCCAATGAAAAATCTTCCTAATATAGAGGATTTGGGTAAACCTCTAGCTGGTAGAACACCTCAACCAATGATGGTACCGACGGCAGCAGCTTTGAAAATGGGCGTGGGATTTCCTTTGAAAAATATTCCATCAGGAAGGGCTGATAGGGTGCTCAGCAGTCATGCCAATAAAGGTAAATATTTATTTATCATTTTTTTACAAAAAAACAATTGATTTAACATATTTTATAAAATTGGCAAAAGCAGCATATTCACAAATTGTATTTGTAAATTAGCACAACTTTAATGAGAATTATTATTCACTTATTTTGTGAATGTAGTTTGTTTTGTTAAGGTTTTGACACTATTAAAATTGTATGTTTTTTTAATTAAGAAAAAAGAAAATAATTAAACTTCAAACCAACTGAAATGACTAATAAAAAGTGATACGTGAACCTTTAACCAATATTAACTTGCATTACTTATTAAATATGTTCAATTAAATGGATTCAAGTGTAGCAAATATTGAACCACATCTGGTATACGGCAAGGTTCAAATTTGGGCCCGCTGTTATTTAATATTTTTTATCAACGACATTGGTGACGCTATAAATGTTGATTATTTGTTGAATACTGATTACTTCAAAATATATTCAGCTATTGAAAAGATCTCTTAATGTAAACGGTTGTTAGAAAATTTGAACAAAGTTGTTGAATAGTGCAACAAAAATGGTCTAACACTGAATCCCGTCAAATGTAATGTCAAACACATTAAAAGCACATCCTATATTCGATTATGTCCTTAATGGCCGTTTGCTTTCTAGACCCAACATTGTTATGTATTTAGGGGTTACATTTGAACCAGTATTGTCATTCAAAGACCACATAGATAACATTTCAACAGCAGCAAACTGTAAGTATGGATTCACAGTACGAGTGGGCTGTGATTTAAAAACACAGATACTATTAATTCATTGTATTTCTCATTTTTTCGATCTAAACTCGAATTGCCTCGTTTATTTGGGATCCTTATTATCAAATACACATTTTTCGGATAGAGTTTCCTTAAATATTTAAGTTTTCGAACAGACCAAATTTATCCACCTATTGGTATTACTCAAAATGCTTTACGGACTAGACACATATTCACAAGTCTTGACGTAAGTCAGAAGTGCTTCTCTATAACTACCCTCTACAAAGTTGTTAATTTTTAAATAAATTGTGCAGCTCTTTTACATATGCTCGAAACGTCGAATCATTTTACACTGCAACTCCTCGGACAAAAGTTCTGTAGTTTTCATCTATGTATAACATGTGTAATAATTATAATAATATTGGATATATTAAATATAAAAACACATTGTTTAAAATAATTTAGAATTTATTTACTGTAATTTTAGTTTGATTATCTATAAGCTTTTTGTTAAACATGTTTTCTTCCAAATGTACTCCTGTTCTGTAATTGGGTTAAAATCTCTTGAACAGTGTATAAATAAATAAATCTATACTACTTTATTAAATAAATTCTTGCAATCTTTATGATGTTAAGCTGAATTAAAAAATCGTCCATATTATTAATATTCATCATTTGTATTATGATATTTCCCATCAATAATTGGCTATTACTCATGTTTACTATTATGACTCAACATAATTATCGAAATTTGTAGACATTTGTTTAATGTTATTTGCACTCAAATGCCAGAGACTTAAAATAAAATTATTAAAAAACCAAGTCGGAAACTTAAAATTTGCTGGAGTCAAATTGTAACAGTTCGGAGATGTTTCTTCTTAAGTTATCGCAGTCTATGTAAGACTTCCTTCCGTCTTATTGGGTAGAGTTGTAGGCTGTATCTAAGAGATTAATCTTGTTGAAAGTCTTGCTGATTAATTGTAAGCTGTTATCGAATGTAGTACTTTCTATTGATAACTGGTTTTATTTTATCTTGTTACACTTTGAATTCAATATCCACATAACAGTTGAGTGATGAACATATTTTTACATAAAAAAACTGAACACAAAACGTGTCGGTTTAAAAAATCTTTTATGAATATATCTTTTGTTTTAATGTTGCGACTGTTTCGCCTGGAGATTGATTTTGTTCTTTATCACTTGGGAGGTTTAAATGGTCATTGAAAAAATGCCTTGTCATGTCGACTCTAAAAGTCTATCCTTGACACTGTCTTGTTATTGGTTTAAAGAAATGGTGTGGTTTATACCAAGATCACCGTGGAGAGATAGAGTGATGTCTTACAATTTGTTGAGCTAGCGCTTGCATTTATTTAATAATTTATTTTAAACAGGCTTTTGCGGGTGAGAGTGAAATAGATCTGTGAGTGGGAGTAGTTAGGATATTTTCCACAAAGTGAGAAAGATATATTTTGCCCAGGTTTTCAACTGCTTCGTGCAAGGCTTGTCAAGGGGAAGTCTTTGGAATACTTGAAAAGACATTAAACGGCATTTACCAGGGTTGGCTCTGATTTTAGTTTATTATTTATGTAATTGAAACATGATTTTTATTTTATGTAAGATTATTAAATTAGGTAATGCTAACTATATATTGTCGTTCTTATGTTATTATATTATTTTAAAGAAATATTAGTTAATCAGTAGAATAAAGATTCTAATTTATAAAATAAAAAAATATATAGTTTTTACGATTGAGACATAGAACTGTTACAAACAGAAATGATGTTCAATATACCCAAGCAGCTGTTGAGTTTTAAATGCCTAGAGATAGACAAAATATTTTTTAACATAGTTATACATTATTTAATATAATATTTATATACTATTTAATAAAGTGAGAAGTTCTGAACATTGGACAGTTTTCTTATTGTTAGTTAGACAACTCAAATGTGGGAATATCCCTCTTAATCATGACCATCTAAATTGGTTATATTTCAAAAATTTATTGCACCAACATTCTAATCTAATTACATTTTTTATAGATCCTCTATTGTTGAATGAATGCGGCACTTGCAGACAACGAAGGGATCAACATCTTTTAGCAAAATGTGACACTTGTCATTTGTACTATCATTTGGATTGTCTTAATCCTCCTCTGAGTCGGTTGCCTAAGAAGTCTAAGCTATATGGATGGCAGTGTTCCGAATGTGACAAGTCATCTGATTCTGAAGTAGAAGAAATGAAAACGCCCAGGAGAAGTAGAAGCATTTATAGTAACAGGTTAGTGTTTAAATATTTTGTATTCCTAAAAATATATTTCTCATTTTAATTAACTCATAGTTGATTGAAGAGATTAACATTGTATTAATATCAAACCTCAATGAAATTCTGGAATTGCAGTTATGTTTTTATTATTTTTTTTAAATTATTAAATATTATGCTTGAATTAAAATTATGTTTGTAAATGTTTTATAGGGAAAGCAGATCAGACCAAGATGTTATAACGCCACCAACATTAAAAATAAAACCAGTTGATACTCTTGAAATGCCTTCTGTTTCCGAGAAAAAGCCTTTAACAAAAGATTCATTTTCTAATTTATTATCTGAATTGTCAGAAACGAATGGGATTCAAATTGTAGTTGATAATGGTTACGAGGGAAGTCATAAATCGGGTAAAAAACGTAGGAGAGAAAAGCACAGGAGTCGAAATTTAGACTCTCCTGATGTTGCTAGAGAGCATAAAAGAAAAAGGAAGAAGAAGTGTTTAGATATGGAAGAAATATTACCACATCCTCGTATTACGATTAAGGTAATACATTTATATATATTGTGACATCTTTTGTAATCACAGAAAGTGTCAGAATGATCTACTTTGTGGAACTAACTACATAAAGTTGAACATTATGCAACTAATTTTGTAAAAAATTGATAATTTTACCTGTTGCAACTTTATGGTACAAAAAACTAAAAATATTCATATCCAGATATGCAACCTTTTTTGAAAGCTTTGACAAGAAAATGAAAACTGTAGTTCTAAATATTTTAATAATATCCAGATTGGTATGAAGTTAGATATTATTTCCAAATATTCATTTTCTGAAATATTTGATTGGAAGTACAGTTTACGGGACTTCGCTCCGCTTTTCCCGCAAATATTAGCTAATTTCACAAAATAAAGCATTTCATAATTGGTTATAGATTATAATGCTAAGAATTGATTAATGAGGCAAAGTAGAGCAAAATCCTGGCATATGTACCTACTGGTGTCACTTTGTGCAAATTTTCGAAGGTCTTTGAGGTCGTTCTGTATAATCGTATATATCCATTTGTCCGAAGTTACATTTTACTATATCAGCATGGGTTTATAGACAAACGGTCAACGGTAACAAATTTAACTGTGATTATCCAATTTATTGCAGATGCATTAGATGACCAAGGACAGGTGGATGTGATATATATGGATTTCTCGAAGGCATTTGATAGAGTTAAGCATAGCTTCTTAATTTCAAAGCTTTTAGAGACTGGTTTTTCTAACAGCATTTTAGCTTTATTTAAGTCATATTTAACAATTCATTATTTACAACGGATTTAAATCAGAATCAATTAGGGTTACATCTGGAGTACCACAGGGTTCAAATCTTGGACCTTTACTATTTTTAATATTTATTAATGATTTATACAATGAAATTAGTTGTAATAAATTGTGTTTTGTGGATGATTTAAAGATTTTCTCAAGTATTAAAAATACAGATCACTGCAATGAGCTCCAGAGAAATTTAAACTGTATTAATAACTGGTGTAAGACAAATATGTTACACCTAAATGCTTAAAAATTTAAGATTGTTACTTACTCTAGGAAAAGAAAAAATATTCAATTCTGATATTCGGTTGGAGATAATGAGTTGGAGAGATGTTCTACTATTAGGGACTTAGGTGTAATTTTTGATGTCAAATTAACCTTCTCAAATCATATTCAAGTTAAAGTTTCCGAAGCTTTTAGAATATATGGATTTATTATTAGAAACTGCAAGCAATTTTCAAATGTAACACCCCTTAAATTATTATTTAGTACCCACGTGCGTTCTAAGCTGGAATATTGTAATCCGATCTGGAACCCTTATTACAACTGCTACGTTCTAGATATAGAAAGGGTCCAAAGAAAATTTTTAAAATACCTATAGTTTTCAAAATTCATGGAGTATATCCCGAACGTGGTTGTGATTATGTGGAGTTGTGTAACCAATTCGATATTAATAACCTGAGCCTAAGAAGGAACATATCCTCGCTTATCTTTCTTTTTAAACTCATACACAATTATTTTATTGATTGTAGCGATATTTTGTCACAAATAAAATTTAATATACCCCGTCTAAATTCTAAAACCAACAAGCTATTCGAATGCCCTAGGACAAAAACGAAAAAATAAGATTAGTTGTCATTGCAATATTTTTCATTGTTCTCTTGGTGAACTAATTAAAAATGCAGTTACTTTCCTTAACGAAATAATGTAATAAGCAGGTATATTATATTATATTATATGTATAGCATTATCTTTGTTTTATTTTTGTAAGAATTTTTAAGTTTTCTTTAATATTATTTTGGCTTTTTCTCAATATTTATTTGTTTTCTATTATAGTTTTTATTTAGCTACTTCTATTTACTTTTCGTGTAATTATATATTACATCACAACTTATAAGTAAAATTACTTTTGTAATTTAATAATTTTATTTTCAGATACCACTTTTTTATTTTTACTTATTATTAAGAATATTGTCCTGTAAATGGGAAACTGTTGGGCAATAAAGCTATTATTATTATTACTGGTATTTTAAAATCAGTAGTTTTTTAAACAACATGTCAGTTTCTCTCAAAATAATGAATTAAGTAATATATATTAAATGTAATAGTAAAAATACACGAATAAAAATTATAATTATGTTATTTTGTGAGACGGATTTCGTTTCTTTTTTTTAATAAATAATTACATAATTAATTATTGGATTACCCTGTACACTGTAACATGATACTTGTTATTTTATCTATTTTTTATAGTGTTTTAAGCTCTTATGATTTTGGGGAGTGGGTCAGGTTATTAAATAACTCGTATTACTTTGAAAAAG
The DNA here is from genome assembly GCA_927349885.1 of Psylliodes chrysocephalus. Taxonomy (NCBI): domain Eukaryota; kingdom Metazoa; phylum Arthropoda; class Insecta; order Coleoptera; family Chrysomelidae; genus Psylliodes; species Psylliodes chrysocephalus. Next base: position 22,782,225 of record OV651822.1, on the reverse strand, counting down.
AATGTTCAGAGCCACTATATTTAAAACTTACTAAACTTGACTATCGATTAGTGATAAAAATATAGAAAATCACTAACCATTAAGATATAATTAAATAAAGTTTTAGATAAGTTAGCAACAAATTCTAATTCACAGAGACTTACTTATTCAAATTTAGATGATTTATTCACAACTGACTTATCTGTGGTCCAAGAGGTAGCATATAAGGAGTGACTTGTAGAGGCCTTCTTCGAAGGGACTCGAAACGATACTCTTCGGATAGTACAAATCTTCACAAACTTCTTCAGATGGAACTCGAATCAAACCTCTTGACACAACTTAAAATGAACCTCCTTAGATGCAGCTTGAACTAAACTTCTTAATAGAAATCACCATAAACAGTATAGATATATTATGAATCAATCTTCTGAACTATGAATCGAAATGAACTTCTTCAATACAGCTTGAACAGAACTTCTAAAACTTTGTTTAAGAACATTGCATCACCATTCACTATAAATTTATGTTTAATTTTTTAATTTTGTTCACTTTCTGCTTTCCTGTTTAGATTAAACCGATTCCACTGCCAGCGGGAGAAGTTGCTTCAGAATCAAATCCACAATGTTTCTACGTTCCAAATGAGGCCGACGATAATGCACCTCCTCCGCCGCTTCTAATCAAGGCTGCTAAGATTGAAAAAAGAGAAATTAGAAAGAGCAGGAGTCCAAGGTTGTCCGAGTCTGCACCAAAAGCTATAGAAAAGCCAAGAAACCCTTCAGTTACTTCGCCCAAGAAAGGAGGTGCAGCTAGTGGGGGTATTACTTGCGACGTTTGTCACCAAGATGGTACACCTACTAATTCTGTCAAGTATGATATTTTATATTTTTATAGCATGAGATTATTAAAAACTAAACAATAATCTAGAGTCTGTTCCATTAGAAAAAAGTACTGCTGGGTCATGGCAGTATGTGTGACGTATAAAGAATTTTTTGAAATCTTTTATTAAACCTTTCGCAATTATCAACTTCATTATCAATTATTTGTTTATTTCAAATAGACAGAACGTGTGAATACCAAAGGAGTACATAAGATGCCAACATATACATATGCCATGTGCTCTGTCTATTTGAAACAAAGCTATCATTTCTTTAGGTATCTATTAGATAAAAAAAGCAATATGAGATGAAAATATGTTAAACCTATTTTAGTATTAAAATTGGATTATTTTCTTACAAATTTCTTGAGTTACTTTTTTTTATCAAGTTGGAATTAATAATAATTAATAAACCTTTGGTTGTTCCTCACTAGTTGAGCAGTTTTGTCACTACACTAAATACTTTCAATTATTATATTAGTCATCTTCAGAATAATGGGAAGAGAAACTGCTAAATGTCTCCTGATGCTGACATCATACAATATTAGCTACTGAACACTTTCCAATACGGTTTGCACTTATGTGTATTGAAAACTACAGAAAGTTAGCGAATAATATCAGCGATGCCAGTTTATGCGGCACTGCCAACGTCACAACGCGGTCTGGTTAAATGCTATCTGTAGTTTTCACAAACATATTGGAAAACGTTCAGTGGCCGACACTGTATATTAACTAGTCTAATATTTTAGAATACATTAAATATTTTGACATTTCATTAACAATGTTCAATATCCGTTTGAATTACTATTATTACCACTTGTTTTTATTTGAATTCAAATAACGTATTGTAGAAAATATTTAATATTTAAAATCTCCATAATGAGATATATCAATGGATGTAGATAGTGCCTGAATATCATCAAACATACAAGTACATAAAATCCAAGTACATACATAATACATTTCCATTAAAATTAAGTTTATTTTTTTTAATGATTTCTAATTTTAGGTGTGACGAGTGTCTTAAAAATTACCACTTTACGTGCTTGGATCCCCCTGTCAAAAAAACTCCTAAAATTAGAGGTTACTCCTGGCATTGTGCTGATTGTGATCCTACTGTAAGTATACTAATTTTTGAGTTTATTTTCCAAAGCAAGTTATAGGCCAGATAAGAATAAAATATACAGGCATATCTTATGAAGTTTGCAGTATCATGGGTTATCAGCATTATTGTTTTTAAAATGTAGCAACATAGTAATAAATATATAATTATTGTAACTTCTTAACAGATACAAAAATGATTTCTTGTTATTAATTTAAAACAACTCATAATACAAGGGGTGTTCTCTTTCCGCTGAGCCTATCTAGTAGACGATGATATTTTTGCAACAAATTTTATCAGACATTTCAATCTAGTTGTTTTAAGTGTACTTAGTGACAGTTGTCAAATATACCTGATTGTAAGTTACATAAGTTTAAAGTAATCCTTTCGTGATGGAAATAAACAAGGCGCATTATCGGGCTGTAAGTTTTTTTCAATTCGTGGCTTAAACCGTACATAATGTTTTGAGAAAAAGCAGTCGAGTGCTTGGTAACTCCTGGTGTTCCTTCGGTATCATAAAGCAGTGGTATAATGAATTTCAACTTGATCGACTTTCCTTAAATGACGGTTTTTAAGCTCATAAGCCGAAAACGGCAGTTATAGCAAAAATATTGATCTTATTTGGAACATGTTCAGGTTCTCCAAAAGGTTCACAAAAAACGTCCAAGAGAAAGGATAATCTTGCATCAAGATAACACTTGGGCTCCACACTGCTGCTCAAACAAATTAATATTTGGATGCCCAAAACGTATAAATA